>OY390741.1:13921905-15124467 GCA_959613385.1 Geotrupes spiniger
TTTTAACGTACTATTTTAAGCCTTAAACTAGATTACTCTAGGATCCGATAGTAATATCTATATAACCTATAACTGAAACGCTATAAGCAAAAACCCATCAACATCTCATTTAGCTCCTTTAATAGAGCTTTGTATATTTTCCATTAACTCTGGTATTACATTTCTTATTAATTAAATTCAACATAAACATCATAAATTTTAAAATAAACATTCACAGACTACAATAACAGGATTTTAAGAACGGGATTAAAAAGATTTTCCAATTACTTTGAAAGTGGCTGCGGGAGTTACATTTAAATCCTGACTGTACTTTAAAACGATTTTGTTGTTGAGTGGCCAGTAAACGTCAAATAACCTTGGAGAATAAAATGCAACAAATATTTAGAATGTAAAAGTAAAATCGAATAAAATAATGAAAACCAACATTTTACAGGATTAATTACATAACATAATAAACAAAAATAAATGAAAAATGAAAAATAATTACATGAAACAGGAAACAAAATGTCATCAGGCTGTAAGTAAAAGAAATCTATTGATTTAATAAAGCCACTACCAATAAATTTTAGTCCACAGTCCTGGAATTAAAGCGCAGGTGTATGGAGAAAGAAAACGAAAAAGGGAACAAGAAGATAGAAGAAGATGCAAAATACAAAAGATACAAAAGGACGGTTACTAACATCGCCCGGGAAAGCAAAATATTATTAAGATCTCCATAGTAAAGGGGGATAAAGAAAAGGAGAAGAGGAACAAGAGAAAATAATTCTAAATCTCGTGATAAAGTAGATATTGAAAGTGATAATGGGGAAAATGAAAAACGATACGGAATGACTAATAGAATAGATAGTCTAACCAGCAAATGAAAGATGAAACGTGGGTGAAAGGAAGGAGAAGAAAAAGATGGAGGTACTGAAACAAAACGTTGATGAAAACACAGAAAATGAAGAATAATGAAATAAATGTAGGAATATGCAGAACTGGGAAAGAAGGCGTAGAGGGGTTACTAGCAAAATAATTAGAAGTGGAGAGCAAGCCAGGAAACGCACAAATACGCAGTAGAACGTAAGAATGGAAAAACTCAGACAATAAAAGCAATGGAAACGAAGAGGAAGATGGAGGATGGAGTATATAAGAGCATTAAACCATAAAGAAGATGAATAATAGATAAAAAAGACGAAAGGGAAGGAACATATTAGGGATTGAAGAAGGGGGAAAAGCGGATTATGTTAGTAAAATATAGAAAATCTGATAACAAATTGGGAGGCTGTAAATTTAAGATATGCGGAGATATACGAAGAACCGAAGGCGGAAGAGAAAAATGGCTATAAATGACTATAATAATAAAGTGGAATTGGAGAGGATGGGGCGACATGGGTTGCTACCCACTTCAGGGACCATACGTGGAAGAAACGTTATAAAGAAATGATAGGAAGATCAGAATTCTGCACATGTTAAAATAGAAAATAGTTGGCCAATATAATAGATTGGGGGAAGTGAAAGTAGATAGACGGAGAGAAATAAATCACAGAGTAGTAATAGCAAAGGCTAAAGTAGAAAACCCAAATAGGGTGGATTTTAAGATATATGAAACAATTAAATTAAAATCAAAAGATAAAGACAAATAATCAGATAATGGTCATAAGACTTTGTGAACTGGGAAGAGAAGGGAAGAACTGGTCAATGGAGAGAACCAGAGAGTAGATTAAAGCAAGCGACTAACTAAATGGAGGTAAAAAATAAAACAAAGAGTAAGTAATAAGTAACACAGTCAGGAGTAAATTAGCAAGCAAAACGAAAGGAAGCAAAACAGCTAAAACGAATAGCTTGGGGAGTTCGGGAATAACATTGAAACAAACTAGAGCTATTTTGGAATAAAACGGATACGGAACATAATTGATAACAAGGATCAGTTGAAAACAGATAGAGTATTTGAAACGTGGAGGGAATTTTTGAGAAAGTTTTCATGGAATGGGAGGGATAGGATAAAGATATAACATGAAGGAAATATATGACGGAGGAAAAGGAAGAAGGAAAATGTAAATATATAACGAAGGGCGCGATAGAAGAAGCTATGACGACAATGAAACATGGAAAAGTAGTATGGCAGAGTCAGAGATGAATAAATGAGGAAAGGAAAGAGCAAATGAATCGATGTGGTTCACATAGAACGAAGCAATGAAGAAGGAAAATAATGCGAAAAGAACACAATGCAAGAAGTGCAAAAAGTAATATGTCTAGCCTTAGTAACCTTCAAAATGTACAGAAGAATAGTCCACAGGAGATTAAGGAAGGGATTACAAGGAAAGTTAGAAGAGGACCAATCAGCATACATGGGAGGCAAGTGCAAAATCATAAAAGTGCATTACGTATTCGATGAGAAAGTATTAGAAATGATAAGAATAAGATCAAGGAAATATGGAAGATAAGGACGGAAACACCAAATTCGACGTTAAAACAAAAGGAAAAGAAAAAATATAGGCGTGAAAAGAATTGGATTGAAATAAAAAAAAACATGACTAAAAGTAGAACAAACGGAATAAAAGTAACAGCAAAGGAAATTAAAAAAAAATTCGCGAGACGTAAATTAAATCAAGCAAAATAGAACTGAATAAAAATTAAAATAATGAAAGAGACCAGAAATGAATAAAGTTACAACCAAGACAAATAATTTCCAACACAAATGAAATCTGGGATTGTAAAGTGCTAACCCCTTTTCGACGCCCACGATTTAAAAATAAGTGCACCCACTTCAGTGAATTTGATGAATGTATCAAATATTTACTCTTCCTCTCCAAATAAACCCGAGTGTATAATTAGTATGAATACGGGAGAAATTAGCCCCATCAGAATCTCGGATGTTGTAATTATCATCCCTTCTAACTTTTTAATCTAAAATTAAGACGAGCTGCGCTTACAGCCCATTTGCAAAGCTGACACGCTATGAAAGGCGAACTTCGGCTAATCAACATAAAATGCCACCGACTTCCTTTCCATATCGCAGCAAAGACCTACTTAATAACTGGTACACACATAATTAATTTTTTGAGTTATTATTATTATATATTAAGTAATATTTCGTGTAATTTAAAGCAGGGCGATTAATACTGATTTTATGAAAAATGTACTAAAAATTTACTACTACATTGATGATAGTAAACACAATTTTACTTGCATTCATTTGGGGATGTTTCAAACTACAGGGTTGTAACCATTTTATGGTTAACTAGCAGGAATTAAATAAAAACTTCGAGCTTTCGTTGTTAACAAGTACTTTATAAATAGCTTAAAACTATTTTGAATACATTTTATGTCGAAAATTCTGAGAATTTTTAGTGGTCGTGGTGGTTGCTAGGTTACAATTAGATCGAATTTCGCAAAATAGTAGTTCCTTTTGTGCAACCGACGTTAAACACACGCTTACAAACAACGCCGTCCTTTTATTAATCACTTTTGACTACTTCGCCCTGGTTATCCGGCATCCAAACTCTGATTTCTTGTTCCGACGGCTCTCGTCGCTCGGCGTCCTATGGGGTTAATTATATTCTTTGTATATATTTCTATAAACAATCGTTCTGACTCTGGCGTTCATTAAGTTATTTAGTCAATGCTCTTCCAACTGCAATCTAAATCATATGTAAACATATTTCTTGCAATGTTGATTTTTTTTGTATTTGCTTTAGTTTCCAACAACTATTTACTTAAATTAAAACAAATGTTAAATACAGTGGGAATTTTATTCGTGATTTATTGGTTGAAATTAAATTGAATGCACTGGTAATTCATTTTGTAAAACCAAGCACACGATTACAAACAAGTCGCGTTTGTTTCCCTGTTTTCATGGGATCCAAATTCTGATGGTGACCCGCATTGGGGAAATATTGTGACATTATTTTTGGGCCTTATTTGTATTAAAGCAAAAAACAATTTTTTGAAAATTCACTGCGAATAATAAATGAATAATGTGTACCTTAACAATTGAAATTTTATTCATCGGCGAAAAGTTATTAAACTAATTAATAATTAATTAAAATTTCATATCGGAAGTTGATAAAAATATTTTTATTAGCGAAAACAAATGATAATGAAAGATAACCAATACGAAAAATAGATTTTAGATAATGGAATTGAAACTAGAATTTACACCATGAACTTCAAATATGACTTGAAATCGAATGATTTTGTGCGATTGTTTTACCGATGAAAATCTTTTGTTTCAATTGAGGCTCCGATCAAGATTGATTAGATATTAGATTGATTATCATCACACTAGTATGGGTTGAAATGTTAACTGGTAAGAGATCAAGCTTCAAACGAAGCACCAGGCAAGTGCAGTGGACTGGGCAGACATGTAGACCTTTAAAATAAAAAATAAACGCAATTTTTAGGGCATCGCGAAGTTTATAGTTTAGAAATGGGACGCTTTCACAATTGCATCTCTGCGTTCGAGTAAAAATTTCTGATATCTGAACGCCTACCGATCCAAATGTTATATTAAGGTATATTCGATCACGAGGCATCAGTTATACAATTTAATTCTCCACAACTTTGTTTATGTAATTATTTTCGTAGATACAGCGGTTTGAGCAGCGTATCGAATAATACGGGGCATAGGGCTTATTTTTTTGTGCTGATCGGGCCGCTCAAGATTAAAAGGCATAGGTATGTGGCATGGTTTGTAAGGACTGGTTGCATCGTAACTTGTTGGGGACTGGGAGATACCGCCCTATTACGCGTCATCCCGAGTACACAGAATACAATAGACTGTCATTGTCAACGAAAAACTGAAACTTTTTTACAAGTATTTCAAAAAGGGGTGATAATGTCATGTCGTTCACTCCAAAGTCTATACATTGGTTTGAAGGAAAAATACAATATATCCTACATATTAATTGCCTTAAAAACTTATTTTCACAGGTTGGTAGTTATTACTTTAAATTATGCTTACATTTTTTAATATTATTATTTTTAGTTGAGAACCAGAGGAGGATTGCATGACCAGCCATCTCCATTAAATCCTTTATACCGAATACGCATGGTACTTTTGGGGAAGAATCCAGGAATCGTTCAGACTCATGCCAATCTTCAGTCGCTTCCTGGAATGGAAGTAGAACAATATGTTGTTGCCATAGCATTTCAGTAAGCAAACATTGGTGAATTGACTGCCAAGAAACCAGAAAAACTAGAGGAGGAAATCTCTGATGTTGCCAGTAATACAAGCTCCAATAGTTCTGCTTCAACAGTATCAATGACAAGTGTGACAAAAAAGGATGGGTTATTGTATGTGTTGTGGGTTACCTGGCTAAGAAGCATAAAAACGAATTAGGAACTAGGATAGAAAACATCGATACCACTTTGACAGTTCATTCATACAGCATCCCCTCGTGGATTCAGTCAAGTCATACGGTGGCTACATAATGTACACATAATGGAGACACGCTTTAGAAAACTCCATGAAGGCAATTACAAAGGTGGACCAAACATTATTCGAAGGACACATTACATCTTTAAAAAAAAACTTCATTTAGTCGACAAAGAATTTTTATGAGGATCAAATATCTAAATTCTCAAAGAAAAGGGAAAGTATGTAAAAGAAAAAGTGGTGAACCATCACGAAAATTAGCCAAGAAGATGAGGAAGACCGTAACTTAACATTTACTTTGTATGACCTTCCCATTGCTAAATAATGCTATTAGTATACACCATTTTTAAATTACATTTCTACAAAACCGATTATGTGTTTTAGTTCTTGTACTTTTTTTAACGATATTTGCATTATGTGTTTCACATTTTCCATGTATGTGATGATACGTGCCCCATCTGTATATATGATATAGAAATTGTTTAAATGAGTACTCTGGATGACGTTTTTCGCGCCGTGTTCTATCATTGGCCAAAAGTTACGATGCAACCAGTCTTTACAAACCATAGGTATATATATATACTAAGTGACATAGAAATCCGAACACCAAGAAAGAGTTGGAATTTTTTAATAATTTTGACACCACATAGTCAGCTACCATAGAGGAACAATCGATGAAAAATTCAAGTTAAAAAAACAAAAGACAAACGAGTTTTACTTGTACCTCATGTCTCAGAGCATCTAACGTCTGCGGAGAATTGGCTAAATTGGTAAGTCGCCTACCCATCACATCCCATGTTCAATTGGTGATAGGTCTGGTGAACGGGAGGACCATGGCAAAAGATTAACGTCGGCAGTTTGAAAGAAGTCTAGACTGACACGAGCTACGTGAGGACGGTTGTTATCTTGCTGGAATATGGGATTTGGCATGGTCGCAAGATAGGGTAGCAGATGGCGCTCTACAATGTCATGGATGTAGCGCTGAGCATTCATATTGCCTCTAACAAAGACTAGAGCTGACCTGCTTCCATAGCCAATGGCACCCCATACCATTACCCCAACAGTGCGACGCACATGTCGTTTTATCGCAAACTCCAGGTTGCGGCGTTCTCCTCTTCGTTTTCTGACCCTTGCCTGACCATCATGCATGGCCAAGCAAAACCGGGACTCGTCATTAAAGACGACACTATTCCATTCGACATTCCACAGTCGTCGTTCAAGGCAAGGCAAGGGGCAGAAGACGAAGAGGAGAACGCCGCAAATTGTCAAATCGACAGAAATTTGTGCGGTGAAATATAAAAGTTTTTTTTATTATATATGACTTGTTGTTGTTGTCTTCATCGATACGCCGTTATTTTAATATTTAATATTATGTTTGTTTTTGAATTAATTATGTTGATTTTTGTTCTGCGCCGTCCTGAACTTGATTTGAAAAGTTATAACGGTCTTATTTCTTCACAAGAAAATGTTTTATAATTATAAACTTGATTCATTTTTGGTAAGTTTATATATTTTTCACTATTGAATAACATGTGTTACTTTCGTTCTCTTTTGTAGTCAGATGTTGTATTTATTAAAAAAAGCGAAACGTCATTGTTTGTTTAATTACAAAACCTGTCCTAATCATTCCGAGGTTAAAATCCCCATCAAGTATATATATATATATATAGATGAAAACGACGATTATCGGGGTTGACGGTCAATTTGTGGCGTTAATGAAACTCAATTAGATACTTTTTCAATATTTCGCAATTTAATTGCACTTAGCATGTAAATTTCAAATTTAAATCGTTCGTGCCATATAGTAAATAAAACATTTTACCAACTGTCCTAAATTTGTGTGTTGGCAGTTTTGGAGTCATCCATTATTGTTTTGACTTTCAACGTGTTTAGACATAACCTGGTTTGAACATAATTTTTATCTAATGATATATTTTTAATCTCGACGTTTCATCGCTAAATTGGATAATGTTTGTTCTATTTAAGTTTAACTCGCAGTATTGTAAGTATTATTTTATTGTTTCCTGCTGCTTTTCTTTGTCAATTGCTAATTTTACATAACATTTGTAGTTTCCTGATGAAGCAATAATTAAATTGCGAAATATTGAAAAAGTATCTAATTGAGTTTCATTAACGCCACAAATTGACCGTCAACCCCGATAATCGTCGTTTTCATCAATTTAAATTTACGGTCGATACTCCTGCAAAGATATATATATATATATATATATATATATATATATATATATATATATATATATATATATATATATATATATATATATATTAAAAATGTATCTTGTCAAATCTGACAGCAAAATGTAAAATTTACATGAAAGATGGTCTAATCTTACACCTCAATGGTGTAGTGAACATTAATTAAAACAGGTCCATGAAGACTAACTGGTGGATCGCTAGACAATATTGTTTCTGGGTTATTACCCTTCGTCAGTAGACGAATAGTAAGAATAGTGTTCTGTTGTCAGTGGTTCGTTAGGAGTGATTGGCTCGCGCCAAGAAGTTTTGATGGCCACTACATGTAAAGGTATTTCAACAACTAAGGTTCTTGGTAATCGCTACTGACGAAGGGTAATAACCCAGAAACAATATTGTCTAGCGATCCACCAGTTAGTCTTCATGGACCTGTTTTAATTAATGTTCACTACACCATTGAGGTGTAAGATTAGACCATCTTTCGTGTAAATTTTACATTTTTCTGTCATATTTGACAAGACACATTTTCAATATATATATATATATATATATATATATATATATATATATAATCTTATTTGATATAATGGTCAACGTCATAAACACAGGAAGATATATATATATATATATAAAAGGAACACTTTATTGGGCAAAGCCCGCGTGGAAACACGCAACCGCCGACACGTGTTTCTGACTTATTAGTCGTCATCAGGACGGTATAGCCAAATTAAAAGATGGACAAAATTTGGAGATACAAAACAATCGGAGTCAACACAAGCAACCGACCTCCACATTATGACAACAGTCAAAATACCCACAATATTGTGGGAACATTCAACATAGCCACGCGGGAGGACATAGCCACCTGCGTGAACAACCGAGCCCAGGATATAATAATGAAAAAAGGTTGTTGATGCGGGAACAAAGATATATAAAAGGAAGACTTTATTGGGCAAAGCCCGCGTGGAAACACGCAACCGCGCGGGCTTTGCCCAATAAAGTCTTCTTTTTATATATCTTTGTTCCCGCATCAACAACCTTTTTTCATTATTATATCCTGGGCTCGGTTGTTCACGCAGGTGGCTATGTCCTCCCGCGTGGCTATGTTGAATGTTCCCACAATATTGTGGGTATTTTGACTGTTGTCATAATGTGGAGGTCGGTTGCTTGTGTTGACTCCGATTGTTTTGTATCTCCAAATTTTGTCCATCTTTTAATTTGGCTATACCGTCCTGATGACGACTAATAAGTCAGAAACACGTGTCGGCGGTTGCGTGTTTCCACGCGGGTTTTGCCCAATAAAGTCTTCCTTTTATATATCTTTGTTCCCGCATCAACAACCTTTTTTCATTATATATATATATATATATATATATATATATATATATATTAACGTTCCTACTTCACATTAATATCTTGTATAGGTATTTGTTCGGTCAACCTAAAACAAAGTGGTATTCTATCCCAGGAACACCTCGATTAATCTGACATTAGGCATTGACATCACTGGACTATACACGTAGGCTATGAAAAAGTGTTCATCATCTTGAAATATACATTGGCGCTGATATTTTTATAATCGTGAACCGAACATAAATGACGGCGGTCAAACATTCGGCAAGACGTACCCGTTAACGAGCAGAATTTTGTCAGTACAATAAATAAGCGCCTATATATTTTAATATAAAAATAATATAATAATATTTCGTAATCCCAGACACATGTTAAACATCTAGAACAAAAATATTTTTGAAAATCATAAATTTACTGCCATTAATAATTGCCATAACATATCAATGTGTTGGTACTTTTATACGGTTCACAGCATTCATGAAATTATTTTCGGATTAACAGCGTTGCTTGTGTCTTATCTTTATTAAGGGGGGATCCTGCTTTAGGAGGCCTTAAAATAGCGTTTTTGGGGGATTTTTTTTTAGGGCAGAAAAAAATGAGCAAGTCTAGTGAACCTTTTAGAGCATTTTATTGCATATTTGAGCATTAAAAAAAATATGTCGTGACAAAAATATTTAAATGGAACCGATTTTTATGCACATTTGTGCAACACCTTTCAATTGCAATTTACAATCGGTGGGAAAGATGTAGCCCGTAATTTTTGTCTGAAACAAAAAAAAAACCAAAGAAAATGGTAATTCTCATATATTTTCTTCTATCTGAACTAAAAAAAACCAAAAATTTTGAAATTCAAGATTTTTCTCAGGTTTGAAAATAAATGTGCTCTTTGCAGGAAGAGAAAATCATTTCAACTTGCTAAAAAAGTTGTTTAGAATTTTTTTTTTCATTAATCTTTTTAGTTCAAATAGAATAGAATGCTACTGAAGCCAACAAAAGTTTTGTTTCGTTTTGATTGCTTGTCTAGTTTTCTCGCAATCACGCCCACCAGTTTAGAAAAATCGTAAAAACGAAAACTCGAAAAAACGCGCTCTAAAGTTTACGATCAGGAAAAATGTTAATTTTCGATTACTTACGGAATATCTCGTTATAATCCTACTATAGCTCTTACGAACTCAAAATATTATTGTTTCGAACGACCGACTGAACTTTTTTCAGTACCTAGTTCGCTGTTATGTTACTGCGGGGAGGGGCGCGCGTTTCGTTTGTCCGAGCGTTCATGCGTTCGTATATTTTTTGCTCGACACCTCACTGTGTTTAGTGCTGTATCTTTCAAAATATTGCGAATTAGCGGCTATAACTTTTTATACATATTCTTAGATATATTAGGCATAGATTTGAGCAATAAAAAACAAATCGATTTTTTGAGCCTTCTAAAGCAGGATCCCCCCTTAATAAAGGAGTTGGTAAGACAGTGGTTTACTCTGCATTAAAACGCACACTAAAATTGATTAGAAAATCAGATACATGAAACAGTCATAAAGCTTTCAAATTGATTTAACGAGTGAGATTATTCGAATGTAAAAATTGAATACGTGGATCTCAATCTTCCCCGGGGTTTTATGTGCGGGTTAAACTGGTTCAGAAAGTAGTGAAACAATTAAGCGTTATCAGATTTCGCAAATTGTTAGGTCATGCTTACAGGCAGATTGTATGATTGTTCTAATAGTAACATATTGATGATGATTGGGGTTAGATATCTGATCAATATAACTGCAGGACGGCTAATGGTGCGTGCTTATTACAACTGAAGATAGAAGAGGTGTATTTAAAAGCAATCAGTATTGTATTGATTTGCATTTAGTGTATATCAGCATCAATTGAACAATCTATTACAATTTCAATTGAAACCGGCAAATTTAATAATTCAATCAAATGAATGCGGGTGGCGGTGATGGATTTAATCGAGTATTAAAGTAGTTCCACGCCGTTGATATTAATAATCGCTGCGGTCGTTAAAAATGTGATTCGTTTGGTTGGATGTATTAAAAATGCAGTTATAAACTGCTTTGTATGTTAGACGAAGCGTGTACTATATTCTCTCAAGAGGGATATAGTAAATTAACTTTGAGAGTACTCTAACTACAAAATGTAAATGCACGTTGCTTAATCTTGTTACATTTTCCAAAAGGTTCCTGCTGAGACCTTCGCAAATAAACTGTGATCAATCCGACCCAAGAACATACTTAACTTTAATATAACTAACTATTAAAATCAAATATAAAACACGCCCATTTTTATTTAATCGTATCGAATTATTTTATTCATTATAATTTAAGTTTGACACAATTTGGCATCATTTTATTAACGAAGGTTTTATAACGCAATTGAATTAACATTTAACCCAAATCTAGTTCGTTGGTGTTAGAAATGCCAAGAAGATGTTAATTTAGATATGCCAATACTACCATTAATCGTATATACGTGATTTTGCATACTAGATTAATAGTTCTTATCATGCAGGAATGATGCAACCAATTTAGCTCGAAAACATTGCGCTTAGTGTACCTCTAGGGTTGTAATTAAAGGCGGCGATTAAATTACGGCGCAACACATTTTATTAAGTTGAAAATTAAAAATATAAAACCGTGGTAATGATTGTGTTTTATGGAAAATAAAGCGCCATTGTGTTATAAATTACTAAAACGACAAATAGTAGTCTAGTCTCTAGTAGATAAATTTTGTAAATTTATCGAATCAAATAGTTAAATATATCTTCAGGTAAAACTATATATTTTAGTAGTAGAATTTTTTCTTTTATGGAGCCGCTGTTGGTTTTACTTTGTGAAATATATGGGTAGTCCGTATTTGTGACTTTGCCGATACGACAGAGCTCGATTGCCATTCGAGTCACGTGACGGTGCGTCAGTCTATATGCCCAGCCGTGCTATACAATATAAAACTAAATTGTAACAGTAGTATATTTCTTATTTATTTTATCATTCTGATGGGAATACCTTGCTTGCTATTTTATTTACTTTTGTTTAATAACTTCCGATATTTAAACAATGCGCTCCGATGCGATAGACAAATTCTTCAATATGCAAAACAACGTCTTCGTAAATAAAACAAGGATAATGCACATTAACGTACCAAAAAAATTCAATACTATTGACATAGTAATCCGTAATACAACGATGCATGATTTTTTATTCGTTCACAGTTGTCAACAACAGTATAAATAGTAAAACGTTTCAATAATTTAAATTGAAATATTTGAAAATTGTGCATGACGTTGGAAATGCAAAATTAATATATAAACCGAGAATATGTAAAACGTGAATCAATTCAATACGCAGTCACCGAGAATTATATCCATAGTTTTTATTCCTGATCCAATTTCAGCGAAAGCAAAGAAATCGTTTTAAATGACGTCTGGTTATTTTTTTAACAGTTTTCTTTTGTGTTCTCGCATTGCGCTAGATTTTATACGCGTGCTCTTCTTCCAGGCTGTAATAATTTTCTCGCCTATTTTCCACGACGCGTATGGCCGATACTTTCACCGCCTGAGATACAATTAATATCAACCCTGCCACTCAAAACTTTTACATTTACCGAATTACAAAATACACAATTACTTTAATTAAAATATCTACGAAATCAAAACTTTTAAAACTTGAAGTTTGTTTTTATATTTTCGTGGAATGATAAGTTTCGAGGAAATTGAAAAGTTTACGACGCAATAAAAATGTAAAGGAATAACAAAGCATAACGATGGGATTTTGTTACTTAGTAACGTAGATTTTTTTATAAGGTACTGACGTTGCGTGTAATTTTTATTATTTATATAACGACTCGCGCAATTACTTATTGCACGTCGTAAGTGTAGATAAAAACAAAAATCTGATAAAGGAAGATTATGTTCAATTCGATGCGATATAGATGAAAATCTCTTCCAATTATTTGACGAAAAGCACTTCCAATGTCTATTCGGTGAGTTTCAACACATTTCAGCGAGATAACACCGAAATATGTGGGCCTCTCATTTCCCTTGAGACAAAACAGCAAGATTTCTCTAGTCGAAGATCCTTAAAGGGCTACTTACTGCCCAGAATGATCACACCAAATATTATTCTTTTATAACCTTATATACGCGCTAAGAATTATGATTCGTGGATCAAATCGGGTGATAATGTAACAATGGTTTCACTTTTTTTAATTATTTTTATAAATTATGAATTGTATCGATATAAACAGATTTAACAACGTACTAAACTTTGATTTCACAATATTAACGAAAACGATTTGCATTTCCCACGTTGGGGGTTAAAACGTACTTTACAATTAGGATAAAATCATTAAACATATTTTAAGATAAATCGTCAACGAATTTTAATTAAAATATCCTGGTTATAACAACATACGATTCATTGATGCCGCATCAACTAATATGAAAAAATACAGTGCCATTTTATGTAAGTTTACTAACATATGTGGGCGATCGAAAATACTTTTAAAACAAACAAGGATATCGACGCTTATCTGGAGTATCTAAAAGCACTTTATCCGTTATATTGTGCAAAGTGACGTTGACAAACATATCACTAATGCAATGGTATCTGATTTTTTTTAAAGTATTTTCTAAGTAAAATAAGAAGAGAAGAAACAAAATGTGGTAATTCCGGGAAAGTTCAAGGTAATCCATTGCACGGTTTGCATCACTTATTTAATAGCATCCAACTGGATACTTGAAGGCTGGATTCTGCAGCAATTTTGTTACAAGATCAAAAAACATCGAAATAATGTATCGTATCTGTCTTTGTTTACAGCGTATATGTGGATTTGGTATCCCAGCTAAGTAAAATCACAATTTAATAGGTGTATGCGTTCCTGTGATAGGGTAACAGGTCCTTTTTTAAGTCAATTGGGGCATTTTATATGATACGTGTTGGTGGCTCAGCCATATATCAAGACAAACTATCATCTATATATACATATTGTTGTGTTTTTTATTAAAATATAAATTTTATTAGAAGTTATTAGTTAAATTAGAAAAATTTATTTTATTAAAAATTATGACGAGAAGGGAAAGAGGTGGTAGGGAGATCACCTGGGTGATCACCTGGTAAAGCAAGAGCAGGGATGCAGACACGTGTGGGAAAAGAAGGTAGGGACTGAGCTATAAAAGCAGACGCACGGCGAATTACAGGGAGTTTAACGCAGCGGCCAGCCCAAGGCAGAAGAAGGAGTTCGACGAAGTGACCAGCCCGAAGAGGAAGGGAGAGGAGCCAAAGAAGGAAGAAGGAGTTGGGAGTCCGAGCCAGCGACCAGCCGAAGCAGAGAGAGTTCGGTCCAGTGACCAGCCGGAAGCAGAAAAATTGGTAAGAATATTTAAACTTGCTAATATTTTATTGATGGTGCCTGAATACAGGGCAACCAAATGGCTAGATAAGCGGTAAATGGAATAATTTGCAACTTGTTTGGCAAAATATAAATTTAAAATGAATTATGTTAGTTCATAAGGTGTTAATGTATTTGCATTTGATAAGCAAATAACAAAAATATAAGAACAAATTGTATCAATAAATTTTATTTGCACTTATTAGCAAATAACAAAATATAAGAACAAATTGTGTTAATAAATTTTATTTGCACTTATTAGCAAATAACAAAATATAAGAACAAATTGTGTCAATAAATTTTATTTGCACTTATTAGCAAATAACAAAATATAAGAACAAATTGTTTCAATAAATTTTATTTGGACTTATTAGCAAATAACAAAATATAAGAACAAATTGTGTCAATAAATTTTATTTGCACTTATTAGCAAATAACAAAAATATAAGAACAAATTGTGTCAATAAATTTTATTTGCACTTATTAGCAAATAACAAAATATAAGAACAAATTGTGTCAATAAATTTTATTTGCACTTATTAGCAAATAACAAAATATAAGAACAAATTGTGTTAATAAATTTTATTTGCACTTGTTAGCAAATAACAAAATATATATATCAAATTGTATCAATAAACAGTACTTGCACTTGTTAGCAGATAACAAAATATAAGAACAAATTGTGTTAATTAATTTTATTTGCACTTATTAGCAAATATAAAAGGATATTAACAAAGTGTGTCAATTAAATTGCAACTTATTGAGCACAGAGAGAATTTTTCACCACAAATAATTTTGAAATTAGAATATGCAAGGACTGACCGGTCAACGCATCGGAGTCGCGCAGCATTTCTTGCCCATACCCGGCATGTGGAAATAATTTGCGTATACGAATTTTGTTTTTTTTACAGGCACTGAGAACTTGTTGACGGTAAACATTTAAATGTATATAAAGGAATTTATATAATATTGTATATTAATTTGGGACATTTAGAGAATTTGATTTTGGTAAATATATTATTTTAATTTAAAATATCGTCGTATTATTTAACCTGACCAAACCTGAACTAAAGGATAGCTTTGACAAGAATTTTATATAGTTGTGAGTTATTTCCTAAATAAAATTAAATTCAAGGCATAATTCATAGCAATATGTTGGTGCGTAAGTTCTCGCTGCTGAAATCTGTGCTACTTGTTTTTCGGGTTGTGAACCGCGTTGTGGAAATGTTCCCCGAAGGGTCGCTTCGACGTTTCGGCAGAGTCCCATCTGCCATCTTCGGGAAGCTCTTCTAGGTCTTCGGGGAACAACGCGGTTCATAACCCGAGAACCAAGTACTTAGAAGAACAGGTTGTTCTAGTCAGCGAGACCTAGTAAAGCCTCCTGAAGATGGCATATGGGACTCTGCCGAAACATTGAAGCGACCCTTCGGGGAACATTTCCACATCGCGGTTCACAACCCGAAAATCAAATAGCAAACGCAACTGATAAGGGCATTACACCTGGAAAGGTCGACGACATAGTGAGGCAAGATATGGTGCAGATGTTATTTGTTGAGGCGGGGAAGATGTTGGTGAGGTACGAGATGGCAGCGAAAATGAGAGCGAGAGAGCAATCTGGCCAAAGGGGGTTAAATGTACATATGTTGCAGGTGAAGGTGATCAGGCGAGCATTGGAGAAAGATAGGAGCGGTCAGGAGAGACTAGAAGATAGAGAGGGAGAAGGAATTAACGGTGGCTAGGAAGCAAGGAGGAGGAGGGCGTACAGAATGTAGATCGAATGTGTATAGAATGCTTGTAAATATGGCAGTCAAGTTGGGAGTTAAGGGAGATAGTATTAAGATAAAAATGTCAAATAAACAGAAAAAAGAAGGACAACTAACAAACCTTAAAATAGATGATTATGAATACGAAGAGGTTAGCACATTCAAGTATCTGGGAATATCGATTAATAACAAAAATGATTGCAAGGATACAATAAATCATAATAAAGCATTATATAGCAATAAAGCACTGTTAAAAAAGTTAAGCCGAAGCAAGAAAATTAAAATATACAAGATATTGATAAAACCGGTTATGGCGATGACTAGTGAAGATAAGGAGAAGTTAAGAATGTTCGAGAGGAAAGCTACGTGATTAACAGAATTACAATGCTAAGAGGGAACAAGGTAGTGGATGAATGACGAAATAGGAAAATAACTAAAATATGAGAACATTGAGGGCATGGGGTTGATGAACAGTAAAAGCAAAGGAAGGCATCATGAGTAGTGAAGGGGGTACAGCGATAAAGCAAATAATGGAATGGACGGTAATGTAGAACAGACCAAGGGGAATATCAAGAAGAAAATGGAAGGATCTGGTAATAATAGGCATCAGATGAATGGGAGTTAGAGACTGTACAAGGAAGCTCGAAGATAGAAAAGAATGGAAGAGAATAGTGTATTTGGCAAGGAAGCAGACTAAATTATGAAGGATGATAGGGACCAATTGCTAATGGAGATTAATGGATACACAAAACGAACAAATACAAAGAACTACGAAACCAAGCCCGAAGAACACGGAAGACGGAAATAGGAAGCCCATATAGTCACAGCCTTCTTATCATATGAAGAGAACAACAGACAGAATGAACATGATCTTGCACAAAGAGAATATTATAGTAGAACAAGGTGGTGACAGTCTAAAAGACGGATAGATGTCGGCAAGAAAGAATACATATGAGCTGTGAAACAAAAAGGTACGTAGTCAACTCTGATAAAACACTTCAGATACTGGCCACAATGTGGATTTTGAAAATAACAATAACCATAGCCAGCATACCACACATCCAGAAAATATACGGTTTTCTTGTCATTGCCATTTTGGTCATTATGTCTCGGCTCATTATCTCCATATCTTCTAATCATCCCTCAATAAATAACGCTTTAACATTTTTCTCTGCCATCTCTCATCTTTCTACATTTGCCTTTCTTAATACTTGCTGTCACTGGCATAAGATGCCGTAGGTCTTATTGTCGAATTATAAATCGTAATTTCTTTAGAAATATATTTTCATTTCTTCAATGTTAGTAAACGTTCAAAATTTAGTTCCCTTTTACTATTCTAGTCTTTATTTCCGGCTCTTCTTTTCCTCTCTCTTATATTACTTCCTAGTAGACTTTTTCAACTTTAAACTATATACCTTTTTTCTATTACCATGTACCATGTTAACTTGTTCTGATTCATATCTAATCCATGTTTAGCATCGTTGGGAGACATTATAAATTGTTTCCTGGGTTTTTATTCCATTATTTTTACGACTACGTCTGAACCGTGCTGAACAACTCTGTTGACAGTAAATGTACTTCGGACAAAATGTATAGGTTTTCGTTTATTGTTCCTGAAAACAACGTGCAGATCTCTTTTCCCAGAATTTGGGATTCGTCTAAAACAAGTATCTAAGTGGGTGATCCATCTTCATATATATTGGGTAAATGAGCATCTCCTTTTCTTCCTAAATATTTCGGACGAGTTGTTAGAATTTCTTCTTGCTCTCATCTTACTTGCGGCAATTCTGCGAATATTTCATCTCCTCCATATTTTTCAATTTCTTTACCGTGTTTTTAACTTCTTCACCCCTTAGTGATTCTATTTCAATCATATATTCTCCGATTTCATATTTTTATTGTTTATTTTTTACCAATTTAATAGACCATTTAAATAATTTTTCCAACTTTGTATTATCTCTTCTGGCATGCAGAGCAAACGTTTATTTTCCCTTTACTATGTTTTCTTCCCCTGTCATCTAACTTTCTTGTCCTGCATGTTCTTTAGTCTTCTAATTTTTCTGATCTCCATAGTTTGACCCAATTTACATTCTACATTAAAGCTGTCTTCATTTCTGGTATACCTTGTTATTTTTGATATTATTTTCTTGTATATGCTCACAAAGTTTTTTCTATTTGCATCGAGTCTTTGTAGTTATCTATTTCCTTTCTAATTTGATCACCAGATTTTATTGGCTATTGGCTTTTCTATTTATGGCTAATTCGTTGATTGTTAGGCTCTCATAATTCTAATATTTGCAATGGAGTTCACATGCTCTTTTTCTACCAGTAAATGAACAATTGTATCTGCAGTCATTCCTTTAGATGGTTCACATTCCTTTGTACAGATTTGTCCTCTTCATTTGTTTATTTTGCACAACCAACTTTTTGCATAACTAACACAGTATGTCTGAAATTAGAGCGAACGTCTGGATATGTCGTGACTGGTCATTATTATAAAGTCCATTCCTAGCAACCGATCGTTATCCTCCGCTTTTGTAAAATTCCCATTTTCATTTACAAGCCCAGTTGTTTTGTTTCCTGCAGCTCAGTAATATCCACCTTGTATATATTTATCTGAGAATTATAAACAACTCAATTAAAATATCATCCTTCCTCCGTGCAACCCTCTTTTGGCTCCTTCTCTCCCTTCCTCTGCCTCTCCTTCCTGGCCTCTCACATCTTTCTCTCGCACTACCTCCTAGTCACCTGATCTGCAACATAATATACTTTCTTTCTGCCTCCCTCCTTCTTCTACTTTTTTCCCTCCTCCCCTTTAACTCTCCTAGCAGCTCCGCTCCCTCACCCTTCTCTTCTAGCGTCCATCTCCAATTTCTACCCCTCTCTACCTCCTTCCTGCTCCATCACATCCCAGAATGATTGTATAAATTGTACCTTTGACCTTTTGACATTTTCTTTTTCTTTATTTTTATTCTAGTATTTCGTTTATATTGTTGTTTATTCTTTAGTTATTTCTTGAGTGCAGCCCTCTTTTGGCTCCTTCTCTCCCTTCCCCTGTCTCTCCTCCCTGGCCTCTCACATCTTTCTCTCCTCGCACTACATCCTGGTCACCTGACCTGCAACATAATATACTTCCTTTCTGCCTCCCTCCTTCTTCTACCCTTTTCCCTCCTCCCCTTTAACTCTCCTAGCAGCTCCGCTCCCTCACCCTTCTCTTCTAGCGTCCATCTCCAATTTCTACCCCTCTCCACCTCCTTCCTGCTCCATCACATCCCAGAATGATTGTATAAATTGTACCTTTGACCTTTTGACATTTTCTTTTTCTTTATTTTTATTCTAGTATTTCGTTTATATTGTTGTTTATTCTATAGTTATTTCTTGAGTCTATTCCTTTTAATCCCAGGCAAAAATTTTGTTACTAGGTGGTCATTTTTATAGTTTTATATATTAAGTTGGTGTCCCAGCTATATCAGTACCAAATTTCAATTTAATTGAACGTATGTCGTTACAATCCACAGCCAGTATGAAATTTCATGAAAATCGGTGAAGGGAATCAAACATTAAAAATTGTACAGAGATATGGGATGATATATGATGGTAACCCTGTCAAGTTCATGAATATTGTCACCATAACATGGGGGAAAATCGGCACAGCGGGAGCATTAAAGGAAAGGACAGAGTATGAGGCGGGGAGCGAACTATCTACCTTGCATATTTAATGAAAATCGGTGCGGTGGGAGCGGAAATGAAACAAGCGGAAGGACGAACACGATCTCCCCATAATCATTTTTTACGTTTCGCTAAAAATGGCATAATTGGTTGCGTTGCATTTAAACGTGAGTTGTCGCCGTCACAGATTTAGATTCCACATAATAAATAGAAGAGAAAAATTGTCAAGCTTAGAGGCCGACGGAGCTGTGATTAACTTCGTGCAAGGGGAACTACGTGCCACCACTCTCCGCCTGTGAGAATCTTAAGGTGAGAATCTAGCAAGTGTAGTTTTTACAGGAGACAGACCCTGTTAGATTTAAGCAAAGCGACAGAGTTCTGCGAGTGTTGTGTTTGCACCTGTTTAACACGACGCGACCAATATGAAATTCTTTGACAAGTTTACGCGATAAATTGATGGATTAAACTCGCAAAACATAAATTGAAAATTGTATAATGGTGATATTCCGCTTACACCCCACTGATGGATCGCTGAATGTCAAAACGTGTACGCCATTAAAAGTTGATGAAATTAGGTAGCGTTGATAACGTATGCTTAGTCAACCATTTTTCCAAACTCCATCGCGTCGACTTCCGTATATCATTTCAAGACGAACGAATAGTTGCGAATCCGTTGATATCGTGAATTTAAATCTCGGTGTCTGGGTAAAGTGAACGAATGGTTGGTGACACAATACTCATATCGTGGATTTGTTTCAAAGATAAGCAGTTTATTATGTGTATGTATCGAAGTAGGTGTTTGCAATTTCTTTAGATTTCAATATTTGTCTTTGCATGTATGACACGATTAATTAATCGGTATAATTGGCATAAAACACATTTGTGGTTTGCGGTGCGGCGATTCCGAGTATCATCGTTTGTTATCGCGTTATTCGAAAAGCTTCCTTCGGTGATACGGTGTGGATTATTGCCGTTTTAATAAACTGTGGCGCGTCACGTCGCCACTTTTTTAATTTCCATAATTGGTTTCGTTTAAAATTCATGTAATACATTAAATAATAAATAAAAATAAGTAACGATGTAATTATACAAATAAATTCGCTCAACACGCAAGTGAAGAAGTTAAGGGATGTTTGTAGCCCAGACGATTCTAAGGTGCTAGTAAATTCCATTCTTAGTTGTTGATTCTCAGCTTCATCTTCAATTGTGTTCAATTATCCTCATCATCAATTTCTTCTGGTTTTGATTCATTGGACGGGCCAACTTCATTCAGATCAGTGTCAGATGTTTGGTGCTGCTTCTTACTTTTCATTGCTGGTGCTTGATTTTTTATTGGCAAGGTCATCTTCCTAGTTACATTCTTCTACTAGTAAATCCCTTGACATTATTCCTATGCCTGCGGGTACATTAATGCTATTTTTTTACACCTGGTTAAGATGTGTGACTGTACCTATTATTTTTGCAAAGCTGTCCTGAAAAACTTCATCAGCCATTGTTGGGGGACTTGTTTAATACTTTCCCAGAGTTTAATAGTATTATGCACATACTCTAAAGACTGATTGGATGGCTTCCCTTAACAATTATAGAAATTCTGCTTTCGGCACACAGTCATACTTTCCTTTCCACTGCATTAACATTTTCCCCCACTGGTCCTTAATTGCTCAACACGAATGACATTTCATTTTCTTCACAACATTTTTTGAAGAGTGGCTCCCAGGATTCACTGATCGCGATCTTGCCTTATTTCCTACGAAAATACAGCACAACCATTCGATTAATCAAATTTTCAAAGATTATTGGATAAAACCAGTTAAAAAATGTATTACAACTAACACCTTCAGGTCCACCTTGCACCCATTCAGGGTATTTTTTTGATATATAAACAATATAGGGAGGACAAAATCCCCCAACCCAACTGAACTTTTTGAGGTGTCCAAAACCCAACATGCTTTGCCCCTCGCCTTACTAAAACTCGCTTCTTCCTGAGGTCGTCAGTTAAATCGATTTCGTCATAATTCATTATGTTCTCGCAGGAAAATTAGCGTATTCGCCAATTCATTAAAATCTTTTTATATTTTCTGTTCTGGATTACGATTCAAAATACTTTTATCCCATTCATGTCCATGCAAATTGAATGAAAGTATTCTTGCACGATTGTTTGAACGGCAGTGCCGGTAAATATGAACCCAAAATGTGCAGTTGTTAACATAGCTGAAACTATTCTTCTTTCCTCTGAAATTTTTAAAACAGTGTTCCGAGGCACTTAGAATGCATCAGATATCTAAACGATGATTTATCGCTTCAAAGTTTTTAATCTCCTTTTCACTATTAGTCTTTCCATCTAAAATCAAACGGCGGTTTAATTACAAGCATTTTAATACGCAAATCTTACAAATTGAAAAATACAAAGCTTAGTTAATTTGCAGTGGAAATCATAATCTGACTGAACATTTTGTAAGATGCAGATATCGACACGTCAATAATATATCTATAAATTCATTAAATTGAACCCGATTTACCTTCTCGAGTACTTTTCCGGCGGTAAATCAAACGATTTTTGTTAAAACATTGATTTTCGCTTAAACAAATCGATTCATTACTACTTTTAAGGCCCATATGTTTTCCAATTTAGTGTCATTTGATTTTATATTCAGTTATTATTCTTCCTTTGCCCTTTCCGAATCTATTTATACTTCATTTACACTTGTAGCTGTTGTATATAACGTTGAACGAGGAAATTAACAATCGATCTGGAAGATTTACATATTAGTGATAATAAAGGAACAATAGATATATTTTATATATTTTCCGTATAAACGTATTGTACATCTCTGTCTCTAGTGAAGTCATGTATATTTGCCACATCTCGACTTTGATGAATTCACACGATTTTCGAATGTTTCCTATTATTTTGTTTTTTTTCACACACATAAGCACTGGGTTCAAACAAATATTTTCTGTATTAACTACACTTATTCGACGCTGCTACATCGATGTTCCATCTATTTTTTTGCACAAATCACAAATTATTACTCCACATAAATATTTACTACCAAAATCTTCTCAATTATTCGATAAATTGTGATACATTTGGGTCTTAGTAACCTCCCGCTTGCAAATAATCATTGTGTTCATTTTTCCTAGAAGATAGTTGGCAAGGTTAATTATGGATTTAATTATTGGCTGGTGCAAGTGCGAAACAAAAAAAGTAGATTAAAGCATAAATACTGGAGTTAAATTAACGAAAAAGGTATGAAGAAAGACTTAGTGAAGATAAAAAACTAACGTAAAAATGTCAAAAATGAAAAAGCCAAAGACTAGTACAGAATGTCAAAGACAATGACTCAGCACGTATATTTATTGAATGAGATGAGACGTATTCGAAGTGAAAGTAAACGGGGAAAATATTCTAGAATTGAAGAAAAGTGAAAATAGCAAAAACGTCAAAATTTTACGAATGTGAACGCGTCAAAATTGTAATAATACAAAAAAAGTATATGTTAGGCAACCCAGCCCAAACCAAGCTATACCAACCCAAACCATCCCCACCCAGGCCAGGCCAGGCCAGACCAGCCCAACATAATCCAACCCAACCCAACCCAACCCAATTACATGTGTTAAAATTTGTACTAATACAAAAAAATGTGTTAAAGGTTAAATTGTGACAAAATGTCATACAGTGGTAAAAAGTTACCATCCCAACCTAATCCAAAAATAACATAAAACCAAATTATAAATAATGCAAAATGCAAACCAAACCCAACCCAACTCAACCTAAAGTGCTAAAATTTTAATAATACAAAAAATGTTGGTGTCAAAAAGGTTAAATTGTGACAAAATGTGAAAATTTCAACAATGATAAAAAGTTACCATCCCCACCCAATCCAAGAACAACAAACAGCCAAATTATAAATAATACAAAATGCCAAAACTGTGAAAAAATTAAAAATTGTCAAAATATCAATAACAGCAGAATTAAATAAAAGCATAAATAAAATGCAAATGCAAATAAGTAAGAAGTAAACAAATGTCAATTGACAAAATTATGAAAAATATCTAGTAAAACAAAAACCGCCAGTGTCCAAATTGTACACACTGCCAAAAACTTACACAAACATAAATATGAGTGAATCAACAAAATAATGAGAAGGTGTAAATGTCTAAATTCGAAAACACCGAAATCGTAAACACGAGCAAAATTGGCGAAAATGCTTAAAAATTACAAACAAATTATATGAAATCGTCAAAATATTAAACATTTTCAAAATTGCTAATATCGTAAATTTATTTAAACGTCATAATTAATGATACCAATTAAAATAACTAGCGTACCAATGAGACGTAATTATTGCGCGAAAATATTGCGCGAATCATTGCTTAATAACATTTTTACCTTAGCATTACCTGCTTACAGGTACCGTCGCATTATCACGTTCATGCAAAATGGCCAGTGCTTGTTTACGCCTTCATACGTCATCCTACCTTGATAAATTTATCCCTGGATGGGTTCAATTTTATTTATGTGCTTTCTAAGTAAGTTTTAAGTATTCAATCTCGTGCAAAATGTTTTTACATTAAATAATATTCAAAATTAGGCCCAAATTTAATTCTAATAAAATGATATTGGCCTACGAGTGATTGTAATTAAATATTTTCATAATATAATTATCGTAACGATATATTACATAATTGTTTGGAGACGTATAAGTAACTGTTTTTTTTTTCAATTACAAGTTCTATAAATTGTGTTGTTTACTGTGAAAACAATATTTCGTTCATTAATAAAAATGTTAGATACGTGGCAACGCGTAATACATGTTACTTTTGATTGATTATCAAGAAATATTATATAACTCCTAAATACGTTATCGCGTGTGGCGTTCCGCTTCCGCTAAACAAAACATATTGCTACTACATTTAAGCTAAAATGTCAATGTTATAATCGGCCGACCTGATTGGTTCTGCCAAACTTTGGTATCTATTGACAAGGTTTAAATTCTTCAAAATGTCAAATTATTATCCTTAAGTCAATTATACATTTTATTTGATTTTCTGTTTTTTTTTCATCTTGTTTGGTGATTCAAATTTAATCTGAATTTGAATTTTCTAATTTGGAAATTTTACATTGACATATTTTATATTTATATTTTATATATTTTTTGTTGATTTGTTTTAATTTATTTAATTTTTCATTATTTTTTTTTCACAGTTGCTGCAATTCCATTTTAATTTCAATGATTCAATAAATTTTATTGTCTGAGAAAGAATGTATAATTCATCGTTTTATGATATTCTGAACTATGTTTTCCCCAATGTTGCCCCAATTAAATTTTATTTCACATATGTTTGCTTTAATTTGATTTTTTTTTGTCTCCTTTCCGTTATGTTTTATTATGATTTCTATAAAATTATTGTCACCGGTGTTAACAATGAACTCTTTGATTATGTGATGTTTTTTAAAGCAAAACTTTTAAGTGCCGAAGTAAAAGCATTCAAGCAGACTGAATTTCCGATTATTTATTTTTAGTGCGTCACAAAAGTTCGGTTTTTTTGTTTTCGCTTCGACTATGTAAACTTTGCGGTTTGATTTTGTATGAAACAAAAAAGCATTCAAAGCGAACGCTGCTAAATCGAAGTTGACAATATTCTACTCAATCACAGGAAGCATGGTTTGTATTCGTTCATGCGTTGCTATTGAGTAGGCTCACACTTTCTGAAAATGATTGCGCGCTTCTCGGTTCGGTTACTGTTCTCTTGAAAAGTATTTTCCAATTTTATATAACCCGGGTGGTATTTTACGGTGAATACACTCACGTCTCACTCCCGGATTCTTACATTCAATAGTAGCCCTATTAATTTATTTGTTCGATTGGGAGCCGCTCGTACCCTGGGGTCCTGCTAATGCGTCAAAAAATTGAAATCTACGGCTACGCTTTGCACCTCGCGATGTTTATATTCACTTCCCTTCAATTCGCTGAAAATATAAATATTTGATTTGAGTTGCAAGCGCATCTGCTTGTTTATTGAAATTGTATTTATTTAAAATTTGTTACTATTTATTTTTCCAATCAACGTGTGATTTATATTTATAGCGACAATTTGTTAAACTGATTGCTTTTAATAACAGCCAATTAATCGTATAAATTCTGTAACTATATATTTTTAAACAGGTTGAACATAACTAAATCCAATCTATCAGGGACGAAATTAACGCATTAAACATTTGAATGGAAAAGAAAGGCAAGCATGACATAACAAAATTAAGTTGCGCCTAATCATACTTAATTAAAAGAATTTTAAATTTCTAACAGAATTATACAACTTTCTTAAGATAAAAGAATTAAAGATTAATTGAATAATCGGGCATAAAAATGATCACTAGATGTATTAATTAAGCTCTCAAAGGCACCACGGCTCCTGTAAAAAAAGCGACGAAGTTTACGGAATTTGTAAAGTGATTTATTATTAAACAAGTTTGAAATTTATGTATAATGCGTAAATATGTTTTAATAATTTGGTGTTCGAGAAGTTATTGAAGTACAAAAAGGATTATTGTATTAATGCTCTTACCGCACTCTCCAGCGTATTTAACTCTGGTGTTAAGTCGGGCTCTACAAGAGGCAACGCGAAGCTGGCATTGGTTGGGGTAAGTTTTCCCATCGGTTCCACAAACTGGGTCGGAAAATGGTCTGCAGTGCGTTGGACATTGGCAAAATGGTCTTCCATCCGGGCCAGTTATGCATTGGGCACCCCAATTACAAAACGTTTTTTCACAAGGTTCTGTTAATAGAAGAAAAACACACAGTTAGTATTGTTAATAATTAGTAAAGGAATGATTGTTTAAAGTGTACAAATTATAAAACATAATTATATTTAAAAATAAATTAAATAGAGCAACGCAATAAAAATGAAATTAAAAAAAGCGGAAAATCGAATGAAAACAAATCAATGAGAACGAAGTAAATTAAAATAATAATAAATAAAAGTATATGAAAATCAATTTAACTTATTCGTGGTAATTTTTAAGGTTTTTAATTAAGGTCATAGCGTCAAAATACAATTAAAAGTGATATTACAATTACAGCACGATTTCAGTGAAAATTATTATATGAGAGGGTGGCGTGCGGGATGGGGAGAATTGTGAATTTATCTTAGTTGTAAACATATGTTTAACGTTTTGTTTTAAAATGAGGTTATGTAGAAATTGGACTACCATATCTAAAGCGCCTCGCTGAGTAAATCAGGCTGACAACATCAGATTATATTATTAGTATGTTGTTATATTCGGCTCGCTAAGAGAATAATCGCGCGGATCGATTTAACTACCGGCTTTTTACTCTGCTTTCTCAACCATGTCGCTTTCATTCCGGAGACTACGACTGTAGTAAACATTCGTCCGCTCCATTGCATCTAAAATGCCCTAATCCGCCATCCCATTCCCTGTGTAACAGAAATCGTTGTAATTACGTCTTGATTAACTCTGTAGTTGTCGAAGTTCGTAGATTGCTCCTACCAGTCGATATCGCTCTACAATAACCTACATTACGTGCGATTACAAGTTGCGCTTAAACATTTCCAAATTTACATCAGAAATATTACGTATAGATCCCCGGAGAAATCAAAGAGATTTAAAACGTAGATGCGATATGAGGAAACGCCTGTCGACAACGTTGAGTATCATTATTTTGCGAATCTGTGTGAAACTGTAGACGTTTCATTCGTAAATTTTATCTGTTAAAAAGTTAATTAGTAAAATATTACTTTGGCACCATATAAATAGTTAACAAAATACAGTTTCATAACAACATTTTTATTTATCCCAAAATATATTGGGTCGCTTATCTTTGATTAGATTTGGGTAGAATACTTATTGTTGTATGTTGCTCACACGGATTTGTATTTTAGCTGTGTGGCACCCCATCGTAACATAAAAAAATGTGTCTTGTCAAATATGAAAAATGTAAAATTTACATGAAAGACGGACTAATCTTACACCTCAATGGTGTTATGAACAAGAAGTTTTGATGGCCACTACATATAAAGGTATTTCAACAACTAAGCTTCTTGGTAATCGCTACTGACGAAGGGTAATAACCCAGAAACAATAATGTCTAGCGATCCACCAGTTAGTCTACATGGACCTGTTTTAATTAATGATCATAACACCATTGTCACCATAGTCTATATCTGTGTTATCTTCTGCAATGTTTCCTGTAATCTTCTTTCCTATAATCTTCTAAAATTTTCGAGTAAGTACTTACTAGAAATTTGTTTTTACATTAAAATTATTTTTCTTTATTGTTACCTTATAGGCTTTGATAAGGCCTCAATAAACGAGGCGAAACGTTAGCCAGAAAACATTGAAGTGATTAATATTCATAATCGTTCAACACCCTGAATTCTGTTTGTTTTTAATATACAGTAACAAAACTTTGTAACCAAATATACTCAGTGACATATAAACTGCACCACCTAGAAGGGGTGGGAATTTTTGGACCAAATTTTGCAGGAATAGTGGAGTAGTCCAGGGAAATAGTTGATTAAAATTTGAAACCCAATCATCAAGTAGTCATGGGATTTTTGACGTTTGTGTCATTTTTTAGAGGTGGTGATAGACAAGCAATTATCGAGTCATTTTTTGAATTTGTTCCACTTTTTCGGATCCCGTTCTTTAGTTTAAAGTGTTTCAAGTGTTTAATGATGCCTAGAGGAAGGAGACCTCAAGTTTACCAGCAGTTGAGTGACTTTGACTGAGGGCGGATTGTTGGTTTACGAGAAGCGTTTTTCGTTTAGAGAAATCGGCAACTGTTTGGGACGGCACCACTCAACAATAATGCGTGTTTATCAAGCGTGGTCTGAACATGGGGTTGAACGTCGGAAACGAGGCACTGGGGCCCAAAGACGAACCAATGAACGTCAAGATCGCCGCTTAAGACTAATGGCCTTGAGAGACCGATTCTCTACAACTAGATCAATAGCTGATCAATGGTTAGGTGAACAAGGTCGTCCGATAGGCTTGCGAACAGTTTATCGTTGAAAAAGAACATTTGGCTTGCTGTCTTACCGCCCACATCTTGTGCTACCCCTCACTGCTCAACATCGCCAGGAACGTTTGGCCTGGTGCACGGAAAGACTTCAATGGAACTTAGAGTGGCATCGAGTTGTCTTTAGTGACGAATCGCGATTTTGTTTAGGAATGCATGATGGTCGGATGACTGTTAGACGAAGACGTGGAGAAAGGCGCAATCCTGATTTTTCGATTGCGAGGCATGTTCACCGAACTGTGGGGTTGATGGTGTGGGGTGCTATTGCTTACGGCAGTAGGTCACCCTTGCTCTTCATTCGGGGCAGTATGACCGTCCGACGCTACATTGACGAAGTGGTAGAACCACATGTTCTTCCATATCTTCGAGGGATGGAAGACCCACTTTTCCAGCAAGATAATGCACGACATCACGTAGCAAGGGTTTTTCTTGACTTCTTTGAAGAGGCCAATGTTAATCTTTTGCCTTGGCCGCCAAGATCTCCCGATTTGTCGCCCATTGAGAACATGTGGGACATGATGGGTAGAAGATTGAGGAATCTACCGAACCCACCGTTGACAATAGAAGCTCTACGGCATGAAGTACAGGCTGCTTGGGATGCCATACCTCAAGAAGACATTGATCACCTGCTGGAATCAATGCCAAGGCGGGTCAATGAGTGTATCAGAAATAGGGGCGGACCAACACATTATTAAAGAAAAATCAAAAAGATGAAGTGTTTTCTTTATCAAATTTTAATCAATTGTTACCTTAGACTAGTCCAATGTTTCTGCCAAATTTGGTCCAAAAATTCACACCCCTTCTAGGTGGTGCAGTTTATGTGTCACTGAGTATATATATATATATATATATATATATATATATATATATAAGAATAAAAGTTTAGCGGAGAATGTGGTCGGTAAACGAATTGTTGATTAATACTCTTTATTTCGAAGCACATTGCTTCTTTATCAAGGATACGGAACAAGCTTCAGAACGTGGAAAATCTTTTGAACACACTTCAAGTGCCTCCAAAGTTGGTATACCATTCCTGCGTAGACCAGATGGTCGGAGGTGTAATTCCCACCCACCCATTTTTAAAAAAGTTTAGTACGTTGTATAATTGTATAATTGTAAACGGTCTACAGCCTTTTTCACTTGCACATGTGATTACAAGCAACATGGATTTGTTTCCACGCGATCGACAATCACAGAGCTTCAAATCTTAGACTACTGCCAAAGTGAAGACGGCTGGTGTTGGAAGAATCTTTTACTTTGGATTACTGACTTTTTAACCAATAGAGCACGCATAGGACAAAAGTTTTCTACATTATATCCCATCCGTAGTGGTCTTCGACAGGGCACGGTGTTGGGGCCAAAGTTGTTCCTAGTATACGTGGCTGATTTGAGATATACCATCCGATCTGCTTGTTCCTGCTACGCCAATGATGGTAAGTTATATGGAAATCTTCTAAGCCACGGAGCTCTTTTGATTTCTGATCTTCAAAACATTGTTGTGTAATAGTATACTGTAATTGGGTTATGTGCTAATCTACAATCGACCCAATTACAACACTCACCGATTAGTAATTCGCGTTCTGCAAACTGTCGTAAATACATACATTACGAACTATCGACGAGTATCATTTACTGCAAGCCCTAACTAGTAATATTTCATGACGATCCTGGTCTAACCAGTAATATTTCAGTTGAATGGTGTGATGTGCGGCTGCTGTCGCTTAATGAGACCAAATGTAGTATTCTGCATAGGAAAGATGAACCCAATGATCAAGTATGATATCCATTACCTGCCCATATAGCAAGTGATATCTCATATCGATTGTGGAATAAAAATAAAAATCTGACCTTACATGATAAGAACTTTTGCTGTAAAGAAGACCAACACAGTATCATTTTGTGTCCACAACTTTGAAATGTGGCGGTGCACCTACATGCAGTAAACTGTATCGAACATTCATTCACCTTCATGTGGAGTATTGTGGATGTGTTTGGGCCGTATATCGAGCATAGCCTGTGACGTAAATGACCTTGAGAGTGTTTATTGTAGACCTACCAGACTCTTCACGAGAAGACGACTCTTCTCACTTACGAAGAGATACTGCAAAGTTTGGTCTACAATTTTAATGACAAGTAAATTCATTGTCGGCAAATTCACAACACGGTCTGGCATTGTATCTCGAGTTGGTTTGGATTGGGTTGGGTTGCCCACCCACTAGTGTCAAGAGTTTAAAGCCATGTTGGATAAATTGAGGTACATATAAACAGAACGTGTTTTTGTTATTTATTAACGATGATATGGCACCACCAACTGAAAAAGACAGAAACAAAGACAATTGGGAATATTAGCTAAGGCAGAAAGATAAAAGAGAAAGAAGTAAAAAAGGGTAGAAAATAATATCAAAGAACTGGTAAATTACAAATAGGATAGAAAATAGAACAAGAAGAAGATCTCCAAAGGCGAAGAAGGATATATTTGATGATAAATCGTATTAGGAGATTATAATGTAAAGGTTAAAAAAGAAGAATACGAAAGAACAATTGGAAGCCATAGCATATTTGAAATGACAACGGGCTAAGATTAATATACTTTGCAATAGAAAGGAATATGATTGTGAGAAGTACATAGCTATAGAGGAAAGAAATCCAGAAAGGATCTTGAACGTGGTTGCTTCAAACAGTAAACCAAATAGACCATATGTTAATAGAAAAGCAAAATATGGAATTTGCCTCAACAGTAAGAAGTAAGAGGGGAGCAGAAGCAGACTCAGATGACTTAGTAAAAATAAAGTGTATCGAAATTATTGAACCAGGCAGATAAGAGAAAAAAATAAAGAACCCAGCACAATACAAACTTACTTAAAGAAAAAACTGTAAACAATTATGAAATTCAGGGTGTTTCATTAATAATTGTCCATAGAGCAAAACAACGATTTAACTTAAACCACTTATGTACATAAAGTATTCCTTAGATAAGTATTTAGGTTTCATCAAAAATCATTTGAACTGTTTGTAGCACAAAATAAAAATAATCAACAATATTATAATACATTTCAAAATTTACTTCATTGACTTCAATACATTTTTAAATTCTTTAGTTAAAATTTGTCCTAGCATTTAAAAATATGTTTGGTTGATTTCTAATCAAATCGCAGCATTTTGAATTTATTGCCATAATTATTGGTGGGTATTAATCTCCTGCGTACAAATGCATAGTCCCATCCGTCTATGAGGATCTACTTCGCACCACTAAGGACAAAAATGGTGGGACGACATCTTCCATAAACCACTTATCTTATCTTTGGTTTAATGGCAACTGTTTCAACTCATCAATAAGCATAGTTTGGAAAAATTGTAAATTTTAAATCATGAAGGCAAGTTAAATGATATTGAGGAGAGATTTCAAAGTAAATAATTGAAATCTTTCACCAAGTAGTTAAGAAAATTGGAAAGGGGTGCCAATGTAGTAATACCTATTTTAAAACCGAAGAAGGGATGTTAATCACTGATCAAGATAACATTAAGGAAAGTTGGGTAAAAACGAAGAAGTGGCGGCACTAGAACAGAGCTCGGAATCCTGTACATAAGCGGCTAATGATATATTATATTAGGACAATCAACAAAGGAACAAATAAAAAAATGTAATAAAACAGATGAAGAACAGAAAATGCCCAGCAGAAAATAAAATAACCGTAGAAATGTTAAGAACAGAAGGAAAACTACAAAAAATCTTTCTCGACAGAAGTTTTCAAACAAAAGTCTTTAACTTTTATAAGATTTTTCGATAATTCTTATTCTTAAGTTTGGAGTCGTCATAGCGTCAGCAAATCTCCTATATTTGTGTTAATATATTTACAACTTCAGAAAGCCGTAGAATGTAGAATGTAGAATGTAGAATGTAGAATGATTGCCATATTTACGTACACGGCGATATAACGAAACACCTGATTTTTTCCAAGACATTTTTTTAATAAACTACCCCTACGAGCTCCAGGATAAAAATACAAATATATGTAATTAATTTCTACCTTCTGGTTGTACAACATTATTTATTACCAAATTTACATTAGCTATGGTGAAAGGAAGCGACTTGTTTTTTCACGACTTTCGCTCGCGAACTACCCCCAAAAGTACCATATGAGTGTGCAGGCTGGAGTTTATAATTTATTAACAGTTTCTAGGGGTTGTACGAAATTATTTATTGTGATACTAACTTTCAGGACGACATAGCGAAGAAACACGCATCAATTTTTACCTTGTTGGGGTTGTACAAAATTATTTATTCCCGGATTTACATTAGATGCGATGAAAGGAAGCAACTTGATTTTCTCACGACGTTTGCGTGATAACTACCGTACGTAGTACCGTACGTTATCGGGGTTGTATAAAATTATTTATTCTGGTACTAACGTTCAGGACGATATAACCAACGAAAATTGGGTAATAAATATTTTGTACAACTTCATGAACCTAAAAGTTGACTGCATTGACTGTTCGTACTGTCGCGGAGTACATTCAGGAGTAGTTTATAAAAAATGGTATTGAAAAAATCATACATCTTTGTTATGTCGTCCTGGACGTAAGTATCATAATAAATAATTTTGTACAACTATTAACTATTAACAAATTTGTAAACTTTACTCTGTACATATAGTACAGGGGGTAGTTTCACCGTAAAGGTCGTGAAAAAATGAAGTTGCTTCTTTTCATCACAGCCCATGTAAATCTCGTGATAAATAGTTTTGTGCAATCCCTAAAAGCTACTAATTAATTGCATACCAGTATATTTGCTTCTGTGGAGCTCTTTCAAGGGTAGTGCCAAAAATTAAACTTCTTCGTTATGTTGTTCTGAATGTAATTATGACAAGAAAAAGTTTGTACAGCTCGGGAACTATTAATTAATTTAAAAAAATTGCACGCATATTCATATGTTAATTATGGGGGTAGTTTTTGCGCAAAAAAAACAACTTGTTTCCTTTCATTACAGCTATTTTAAATCTGGTAATAAATTGTTATTTACAGTTATTTACAAATTAATTACAGACTTTTGTATATTTTGTCGTGGAGCTCGTATAGGGGTTGTTTATTTTAAAAAAGGCTTGGAAAAAAATCAAGGTGTGTCTGGCAGAAATTAATTATATACGGCTTCCTGGAGGCGCAAATATATTAATTATTGTATTTGTGTTCATGTGGCCATTGCGGGGGTGATTTCTTTGATTAGGGGCTGATTAAAATCTATTATATTGTTACCATCACCAATAATATATATCTTGTAACAAATAATTAGTAGTACATCCAGAAGTCAATAAAAACATTTTTTTTAACAATAACTTATTGTTGCAAAATTAATTGTTATAATAGCAATTTTTTTATTGGGAAAATTTTGTATTTGTCTGACGTCACAGTGTCACCAACTCCATTTCTTCTTATCTCTCGGTTACTTACCGTGCACAAAATTCCACATGGCATTAAAATCGCACCTTGGCCTGTGGCATCGTTTTTTTTTTGCATGCGATCATTAGCTTATCGGGTCTTGATTGTTTCACTCCCGCCTATGTTCGCTCGATGCATAAAAGTTCCCAATTAGTAAGATCGACGTGCCCGTGATTTGACGTGACGACAAAAAAGCAAGTAGGTCAGTTTTTTTCGGTAATGGACGCCTTCGACAGTTCGGCTATTTTGTCGCGTTCCTCGTGAAAAATTGCACTTTTCTGGAAAATTTTCGAAGTGATTATTAGCGCGTGCAGTGAATTTAGTGCATGGACGAGTGTTATGGATGGTTTTGGAGTCTTCGGCGGTGCGCAATGAGCTCGGCGTCCCTTGTAGGTGAGTCATTTTTTTCCCTATTTGTTTAAACCGGGCGATTCCAAGGAAGACTCAAATCAAACTTGGTACAAACGCGCGTGCTATAAAAATATAGGAATTTTATTACAAAAATTAATATGTTAGGTTATAAGAAGTCGGCGAGAAATTTGAATCGGCTCAAATTTCGCTGTGATCTTTGTTGCGATTGTCGATACGCATTGTTGTCATTCATACGCGTCTCGATGCACATTTTAGATGCGTTTCATTCGCGGTGTAAGTTTTTGGTTATAAATGTTTGACGTTGATGAGTTTTTGATATGTAACCGACAGGGGCGCTGTTATTCATTGCTTAAATTCATTGTAATAAATACTATGCATATTCGTAATGTTTTTTCATCGAATAATTGGTTAAGATTATTTATACTATTATCTTCAATTAAAAAAAAAATTATTGCATGCAAATTTTCGTAAAGATTAGGCATTAAAAAATTTAAAACGAACCATTTTTTTATAATTGCTTTGATAATTCAACATACAATGCGAGTTCTTTTAACCTAATTCGTAGTTCTCCCCAATAGGAAAGTTTTCTGAATTTAAAACTAGCTACAAAATAAATATATATTTTTTTATTATTGATAAATATTTATGACGATCATAACTGGAATATTTTGAATGGATAGTTAAATATTTCTGGTTGCAGAAAAGATTTAAAATTAGTTAATATAATTCGCTTTGAACTATAAATTAAGTCTCGTTGACAATTCTTGTGCATGAATTAACTTAAATTGTTGTAAGTCGTTACCCTAAAAACAAACCGAGAAAGAACAAATAGTCTTCTAATTAGAATTAATATCGTATTAGTTACATGTTTCTTTGAAATTTAATTCAGATTAATGAAAAATTATTAATTTATACGTTTCATAAATTGAGCCTTACATTTGAGTAGCAAAATTAAATAATATACAGAGTGTTTCATTTAATTTAACTAAGTCGCAAACTACGTATACAATTGTGAATGAATATTTTTGTTTTCAATATAAATCTAAATAAATTGTTGTTCGTTGTATTTCTTGATGAAATGGACTCGTCGACTACTTTGGTTTTATTTGGACGATTTATATGTTAGTGGGAAATAATTAATAGCAAGTACAAGTAATTAATCGGTGTAGAATATAATTGAATGTGTTTTAACTTCCGTAAATGAATGTGTGATGAATTGTCGGGGACACAGTAAAGCTGTCAAGCTCTTAGTCATCTTAAAAGCACTTCTAATTATAAAAGCTGTCGTCTACACAAACCATACAGAACTCCCTCACGTGAATAACACAACACGTGGATATCTGTTTATTGAAGTTGGGACCTCATCATACTCGACTTTCACCCATCACAAACGATTGGAAAGTTTCTAAAGGTTGCAGTACACAAAATATTTATAATGCAATTTATTCGTAAATGCTGATAGACGACACCATTGTCCAGTAGGCGAACCATTGCCCTTAACGTCAACCACAAACAATAACTGCAATTTACCTGTCATTTACTGGACCCTATAATCCGATTGGCTTATTATAAAGCCGCTTTGCATACGTAAATCACGAAAAAAATCCCTTATTAAATCCAATTGTTCCGTATAATTGGTTAAATAACGGGTGAAAATAAACGCGTCAAATTCGAATAGATTTTCCTAGTAGAGTAATTCATTAGTCAGCACTTGGCGAATCGCCGCGTTTTCCTTTACGGTGGTTTTCTTCCCGATCGGCAATTATTTTGTACCGTTTACTTCCCTACATCGTGTTCGTCCAGTTTTGGACGAAAAACCTCCGTCGAACAAGAAAACCCCAACCTAATACTTCGATTTATTTCAAACCGACAAAACGAATGTAATTAACCCGATTCCGATTTAAAATTGCCTTACACAGTATTAAAACATTTTTAATTAAAAACGATTTGAATTTATATCGGATCTTTTACTGCCGAGTAAAAAAGATGTGACCGCTTTAAATTATATGTCCAAGATAAAATATGCAAATGGTCGTTGAAAAAATTGACGATAATCAAAACATAATTGTTTGTAATTTAATATTTATTATTTAATTTGGTAATATGTATGCTAAGTAAGAGATTAAGTATGTTTATTTTTAATTTATTACAAAGTCTGGATATGACGCCCAACGTGGATCCTTTATCGACGATGAACACCAAATTGAAACTCTCAACTAATAAATTTCCTTGCAGTTACATCGTATTATCTAACGTTTATGTTACACTATAATAATTTACAAAATATGATAAATATTCATTTTTAACTGCCTGGACTTAAAATGATATTATTATTACATAAAATGGAAATTAATCCCGCGAAGTAAATACTTGTTTCCCTCATTTATTCTAACTAGTCCATATAAGTCCATGTACTACGAGAGCTTTGCGTAATGCAACCCTCATCAACGTCCAGATGTATTAGAGTAAGCACAATTTTGAAGTAAGTCTACGGTGTATTCGTCGCCATGCCTAAGTAATTTAATTTTCGAAATATTGACAACGGTTCTACAACTACCGAAGTTAAATTGTTCTTTGAATAAGTTCCGTGCGTTGAATAAAATTTTAAAACCCTTGTGTATTATATAAGTTCTGAAGGTTTCATCTACATACATAGCTCGATTCGTAAATAAGTCGTAGTAATCTTTCAAGTAGAAATTCGTCCATGATAGCAACATTCATGTTTAATAACAATTGTAATCACAGAACAGATTTTCATTAAAAAATAAATAATTAAATTTGACATATTCACGTTGGGTTATACCTTAATGAAAAATCATTGGTGTCCCCTCGTTGATCGCCAGGATATTCAAAAAGATTAATTTAATTTTAATTATGTGATTGTATCACCCATGGTTGAATATAATTTATATAAAAAAAGCAATTGGAAATTTAAATAAAATGTGTAGTTCACATTGGATAAATGGCGCTTTAATACGACAGATAATAAATTGATTTTTTTAAAATGATATATCCACATTTCGCAGTGCTGAGTCCTGATTCAAAATCTATTAAAACATCCATTTACAAGACTAATTTTAGTTGTAATTAATTTATATGTCGGATATTAAGTCGACTAAATTAATAGAAATTAAAATTTGTTATGAAATAAGTGAATTTAATTTATCATGTCTTTTTTTGTAGAATGATTAATGTATTACTAGCATCACATTCAGAAGTAGATATCTACGAATGGTTGTGAATGCTACACTATTCCCTGGCAAATTATAAAGATTTATAGACATGTAAGTTAGACAAGGCGCAGAATAGGGAGCATCCACCTTGTTGAAAGCCATAAATTACTCGAAATTTAGTGGAATGTGACACGTGTGCTCCTTCAACGACCCCTCCGCCTCATTAGGTTGTTTATGAAGAAGCGAAATGTTTATGAAACTCGGCTAAAAATGAGCTTAGAGCGAAATCAATATCCAAAAGATTTGAATATATTTGTACGTCTGAACGTAAAAATAATGGTCTCTCAAAATTTCCGACAGTGACAAAGTATTCCCTTTGGCATGGAAACCTCAGGTCCCGTAATAGTTACTTATTCCCATATGTTTCTGACAATGATTTCTATTTTCCATTGTTACTTATGAAATACCTCAGACGAATGACAAACAACTGCGATTTGTAACGCCCGTATGAAACACAAATTTAAGCTATTCATTAACTATGTAATTATTTGACGTAAATCCTACGTAATATCATCGTTGGTTGTTTAAAATTATATTTACGGTTCTATTTTGTCGCTTCGTTAGATTTTATATAATTTCATATTTGGCGCCCAACGTACGTAGATGACAATTTACGACTTACGATTCAAATTTTATTTAACAAATCATATAAATACTGTCAAGTAAAACAATTGCAACTAGCAAAAGAAATTAAAAATACTTAAGACTTGCACGTTGCATAAATAAGCACATAACGTCACAAACCTAATTTCTATTAAATGAATATACTTTCTATGTAATGAACGACACGTTTGGTTCCCAATAAGTAAAAATCCGCGGTGGTCCGCACGAAATTTACTTATACTTAGTTATAGTACGTTTTTCGAAAAAACTTTTCAAATGAAAGTTGTTTAAAATATCAATATCTATAATTTATGTAAGAATATTTTTTTCCGTAACGTGTACCGTTTTCGAGATATGGAAAAAGATGATAAGAGTAAACCATCACTTCCGGTGGAGAGATTGCGTTCAAAATAGGATGTTTTCCTCCTTGCTACATAAAAATGTTAAGTTTAAAGTTTCAGAGGTCTAGCTATAATCGTTTGGGCGCTAGAGCGCGCAAAGACACACAGACGTCATTCCGAAAATAGTCAGAAACGATTCGGGGACCTCAAAACGTGTATATCCGTTGAAATCTCGAGGTCGAAATTTTTCATGATTCCTATACTTACTTATACATAAAGTATAAGTAAGTAAAAATACATGTACTATGGATGCAAAGTTTCGGTGGGTGGGGGGTAGTGGCAGTTAATTTTTCACTTATTTAAATCTACAGATGTAAAGATTTATTTTTGAATTTTAAGATAATTTCTAACGATTTATAATAATTTTCAACAATTTTTACACGTCATCAATATTTTTCAATTTTATTTATTTATCTATTTATTTATTTATCTATATATTTTACAATTTCTTTGATTTATTTTCAATATTTAATAATTTTTTTCGATTTTGTTTTGCAAGTTATAAGGTCGTTTAATGACGTTTTTCAATTTTTACTCATTTATGATAATTTCAACAATTTCTGCTGCTTTTACCATTTATATTTTTTCGATTTTTGATTTAACAATTTCTTTACATTTTTTAACTATTTTTCAATGAAATGTTTTCCAATTTATAACTATTTTTAGTTTTATTATTATTTTTGTTTTTCTTTCTTATTTTCATAATTGTTTCATTTTACAACATGATTTGGGTTCTTTGATTGTTTTTGTTTAGTTCATTCTTACCGTAATTATTTTCTTGATTTGTCCTCATTTATTTCTTGATGTTTATTGCTATTTGATTATTTTACATTTAGCTTTCGTTTGTATTCCATTTCCGATATTTTCACACGTTTAATAATTTTCTTATTTTATTAATTATCCCCAATATGTGCTTTTCGCGTCTTCTATCAATTTTCATTTGATTTTTATTTTTCAAATCAACAGATCTAAAGATTGTTAACGATTTTTTATATTCAATTTTTCATTAACGATTTTTTACATTTATTTCTATTTTACAATTTCTTCCATTTATTTATTATTTTCTATTCTGAGTTTATATTACTACATTTAATGATTTTTTAATTTTTGATCGAATGCTTACAACATTTTCGATTGTTTTTTCAATCCATAAAGATTTTTTTTCGACTTGATTCAATTAATTAATTTTAGACAATGGTTTTACATTTATTTGACTTTATTTTTTATTATATTTTCGGTATTATCATTAATAGTTTTTCTTATTTCTATTTGTCTCCAATTATCAATTAATTTCTTATTTTATTTTTTCAAAACTTTCTAACTGGATACAAACAATGAAAATATCTCATTAATAATCAAGAAGTGCACATTTTCATTCATATTTCCTCTTGTTTACTACGTTTACGCTAAAGGTCGTTGTAAAAAACAAGTAGTAAAACATTTCTCCGAAATGATTATTTCATTTTATTGCCATCGACATTCGTACGTCCTTGAAGCAGTGCTTCTCAACAAAATTTTCGGATACCTTGTGATGTCGATTAATTACTTTAATTAGGAGGTATAACAATTTGTATTTATGCCCTGTTTCATCGACTTTGAAATTTGATTTTCAATACGCGAGCAGCTAAAATAGTAAAATTATTAGATCAGTCAGCCAGTCGCGACATTTTGGGAAACGCCGATGCGGCTCCGGCGATTTCTGAGAATTTCTTTCGTTCAATGTCGAATGGGGTGAGGATTTACTTCATAATTATATTCATTGATGTTTTTAAGCGTATTACGATTTTTTTCCAAGAAACGTCGGTATTGATTTCAATCATATTTTCATATACGCACCGAAATGATGGATTCTATTAATAGATCAGACGGCGCATCTAATTTGATAGAAAAATGCACCGTACACCGTACATCGTCATAAAAACACTTGCTATGTTTTTACTGAGATATTTAAGGACCTTCACCTAGGCCGTTCCGTTCCAAGAACCGTCCAGATTTATTTCATTCATTTTAAATATATCATACAACCCTTTTATGAATGGAATTAACCGGCGCTTCTAATTTACTATTTTTAATTGTTTTTTTTAAATATGTATTTGATATTTAATTTATTTACAATATTTATAATTAATTACTTGAATTAAATTATATTGATTTTAATTCATCCCTCAGCTTCTTGTTTATTCCTCTTCTTTTTAAGCTTTCCCATATTTCTTTTCTTGATACGCTATCTTTCTCTAAATTTATGAAGGCCGTGTATTTCCTCTTTTTCCATTATTTGTTTTATTGTAAATATGTGATCTTGTACTTCTCTTCCCTTTCTGAAACCATATCCTCTAGTTGCGTCTCTATTTGTGTTTTAGTCTATTGTCCAATATTCTTTCGTACATTTTGGCTATTATGCTTATTATCGTTATTCCCCTACAATTTTTACAATCTCGATAATCGCCTTTCTTAAAGATGGGCATTATTATTCCAATTTCTCAATCTTATGGGATCCTTTCCTCTGTCCAAATTTTATTAAATAGTTTTGTCAATATCTCTATACTTGTTTCTTCCATGTTTTTAATCATCTCAGGTGATATGCCATCGTAATCTGCCGCTTTTCGTCGTTTTATTTTTTTAATTGCTTCCTTCACTTCTTCTATCTATATTCCTTGATCGTGTTCCTCTATTTATTCTATTATGATTTGTTCTTCTTCCTGTACTTCATATCTTTGTATTATCTTTGTTGTGTTAAAGATGTCTTCAAAATATTCACTCCATCTTGCCATTATTTCTTTGTCCTCTTCAAGTATTTGTCCTTCTTTGATTTAATGTAATTATTGTTATACTTAGCTTTCATAGTAGCTTTCAGTGGTAGTTTCATGGTAGCAATGGGTTTTCTTATAACACAATTTCTGATTGGTATGGCGATCGTTTTTCATCTTTTCCCCGAATTCTTCCCACGACTGTTGTTTTGCTGCATTGATTAGTTCTTTTGCTTTTACTCTTTGTTGTTTTTAAGTAGTTTCCTTTCAGATATATTTTTTCATTTTTACCATTTCTTGTATATCTTTCTTCGTGCATGCCTATTATTTCTCTTGTTTCTTCGTCTTTCTTCCGTTAAAATCGCCCATAACTATTAATCTTGCTTTTGCATCTTTTGTTGCTTCTTCTAATATTTCCCAAAATTCTTTTCTCTGTTTTACTTCACCATCGTCGTTACGTCCATATACTATTATTATGGTTGTACATACTTAGTATTCAATTTCCATTTCAATCTTTAATATTCTTGGTGATATAGCCTCCCATATCGTTATATATTTGGTATATTTTTCTTTTTTTACTATACACCCTACTCCTGCTTTCGTCCTCTGGTTCATTTCTACCCCGATGTATATCAGAAGGTGGCCACTTTAATTATATAAAATGTTAATATATCTTCGTGTGCATAAAATATTCCTGTTTTTCGAAATTGAAACAAATATTATTTTTTTAACTTCAAAAAATTACGCAAACACAAAAATTACTTAAACCAAATTGGCGCAATATTTGAATTTAAATTTAATATGAGCGGTTTTATTTTAATTCTGAAGAACAACCATCGTGGACACTATAACGGTCAAATTGTCAAACTGTTATCGTTTTCTGACATTTCGTTTATAGCCTTCTGTGTTTCTGTTTGCACCATATGTTTATCGACATTTACAGTTTCCTGTTTTCTCATCAATTGTTAAAAACTATGGCTATGTTTTCTCTTTTCAACGGTGCTTTAGTGCTCTAATAACATTAAAAACTTTTCTCGTAAATATGGCAGTTCGTCAACATAACCCTAATATTATATTTGAATATATTTTCGTTGTAGTTTCGATATCTTGCCCGAAACATTTATTATACTTCGAATTTAGATCCCACGAACCTTTTTCTCAGCCCGCATGACTCTGTGTTCATCACAATTATCAAATATAGGTTACAAAATTTTGCCACCTTCTGTACTAACGCTACATATATTTTAACATATATCTAACAGAAATGTTAATCATATAAGTATTAACGTAAATTTTCTTATCTTTCGTAATATGTAAATTTCGTTGAGTATACAAGACTCTTTACGTGTCAAATTTCTAAATTACATAAGCGCTGCATTGCTCCCTGCCTGCGTTTTATTATTTTCATATTAAAACTGTTTTCTAATCGCCAAAACTTCATATTTCGTTTAATTTCATAATTCCGTATGGAATTGGATAAATGCACTGCATCCAATCTACTTTCAATTCAATTGACTTTTTTTAGTTAAAATCTGATCCGAGATATATATTATTTAAAATTAAGTTTTCATTATCAAATTCATCATTCATGCCATTTATTGATAAACTTGTTAATACATATATTTAAATATGTGCTTAAGATAGTTTATAAATCTAATTAAATTATCGTAATGCAGTTGCAATGTTGTGTAGATATCCGGTAGTTAATGTAAAATTCCGTAAATAGTTCATTGAGTAAAGGGTAGGAACGAAGTAGTCTGAGACGAATCGTCGTGATTGCGGTGGCTTACATGTTTGTAGGTGGAAGTCCAGTCGTGTCTAATTAGTCTGTCAGTAATTGGACCGATGCCATGACGTAGCGACGGATCAAGGGAGCTTTGCCTACCTACTACATTCTCCCGTTACCTTTTGTTTAATAACGAGATTTGTCAAGCCTTTTATTCCGTTTCATCTTACATATCATATGCCCTTTGTTATTGCAGCTGACGGGTGAAACAACATGTCACGACTTAACAAAGGGCAACTCCGATTTTTATTCACGAAAATTAAGAATTAAAGGCCTGGATGGTTTATTTGGACGGAAATAAATTGTTAAGCATTCGACCACAATTTTTAGAGTTCCGGTTATGAAATGTTAATGGATTTTCTACGCCTGGTGGAATTTACGAGCAGCATTTGTCGCAACAAAAGCTCTCTCCCAATATTTGATCGAAACTCCTTTAAGAGTTTTGTAAATATACCGTGCTTCTTCAATTTGAGCGCATGTATAAAGTCTCAGAAACAATATTATGGCCGAAGCTTTTACACTGATAGAGTTGAAAATTGAACATCTAACAGGAAACGTAAAAATAGGGAAATACGTTCCGATCACGAAATTTCTAAATTATAACTGTTTCGTTTCGCCGACTGTTCCCCTTTAATAATCGATCTGAAAATAAAGTTTTACTATACGGTTTGAAACAAAAGTGAACTAGATACATTATCTACGACACAACACTGTCTATCGGCTGTGTTAGCCAGCAGGTGTTAACTAGATTCTACTACGTTAGTGAGTTCATCTGACAATGCGCCTGCATTTGATTGCCATACTTCATATCTCCAACCCCCTCCTCATTTACTTCACTTAATTGCCGAACTTTATAACTGAACACATATTCCATCTACGACAAGTATTTATGGTATCAAGTTTACACTATGTTTTAAACTTTACCAGATGTTAAATATATTTCCTATTTACATTAGCACAGATAATCATATTAAGTACACAATAAAACCATGTGATATATAGCAAAGTTCCAATTATACGTGCCGCCTAACGTAAGTACAAAATGTATGTACTATTTTAGTGAAACGTACTCATAGGCCGTTAATTAGAGCATATCATATGATCGAACCACATAATTATTCACTGCCTTTCAAATAGAATAGACCACCCCGAACCATGAACTTGGTGAAAATATCTAATGCACGTAGAAAAACAAATCATTAAGTTTTCAAGCCAATCTGTCACTTCTGACAGAAATTATATCGTTAGCAACAGTTGCCTGTGCCTTTAGTTTGACCATAGTTTCGTTGATTTGTCGCATTAGGAGCTTCTTCTTGCTTGTTGTGCCAAGAGTTCGAAGATGTGCAATTTTTCATCAAATTACGCCTTTTGAACGAGAACGAATTGTCGGGATGCACGACGCTGGTTTAACCTTCCGTGAGATAGCCAGACGTGTTAATCGGTCACACACCGCCATAGCACAGATTTGTAGAGGCTGGCAGGTAGAACATTTAGAAGTTCGTCGTAGAGGTACTGGACGACGAGGAGTGACGCAAGGGCGAGAAGATCGGCTCTTAAGGCGAAATGCAGTTAGAGACCCGGAACAACCATTAGGAGCCGTTGGAATAAATTGGATAAGAGCAATTGGTGGCCATATGGGATTTATGAGCACGATTTATCGCCAAATTTTCCTTTATTTTCCTCTTCCTTCAGACTTCACTAGTGCCAGGACAGACAATATTGGGTTCATGAATGGAATGATATCTTCTTCAGCGACGAATCAAGATTTTTCTTATGGCACTCTGAGGGAGGTTAGAGCATTAGGCGACCTAGGGGTCAGAGGCAAAATTTACAATTTGTTCAACGTCGCTCAACTCCTTTGGTCATAGTATGAGGGGCAATACGCTATGGAAGAAGATCTCGTCTGGTGTTCATTCCGGGCACACTCAACGCCAGACGTTGGAACCAGTTGTTGTGCCATTACTACAAAACTTTCCAGGAGCAGCCTCATACTGCTGTAACGTCAGCGTTCCTACAAGAAAACAACAGCAATGTGTTGCACTGGCCTCCAAGATCAGAAGACTTATCCCCTATTGAATATGTCTGGGATATGATGGAAAGAAGATTGCGGCGTTTACCCCATCTTCCCAATACCTTAGAGGAGTTGCGTCAACAGTTACAGATAGCCTGGGATGAGGTACCTCTAGAGGATATCGATAATCTAATTTCCAGTATGGCCAGGAGATTTGCTGAGTGCATAAGAGTACGTGGGGATGTAACTCATTATTAACTTTTTAATCATTAAATGGTATCAGTTTCTCTTAAAAAATGTAATCATTTGTTTTTCTACGTGCACTAGATATGTTCACTAAGTTTCATCATTCTACGTTCAGTGGTTCGGGGTGGTCTATTTTATTTGAAAGGCAGTGTAGATATACGATATTTCTTATGTGACCAGAAATTTGAAACAATAACGTTGGCTGCTAATAAAGGGGGTATTTCGCACAATCAATTTCGTCCTACAGTTCCTAATAAAAGACGTTAACTGGAATCAAATCACGAAAACCGTCATCGTGCCACCCACGTTTACTCGTAATTAACTTAAAATTGTACCAGTAACTGGATACACGAGTTTATATAACCACTAAGAGCGATCGTTAGCTAGACTATTCCAATGATCGAATTTTTGGATTATTTTAAAAATTCGATAGTTCAACTGCTTATTATGTTATATTTGGCTCCCAACGTGTGGATACAAACACCGCTGACATACAAATGTAATTACGACCTTATTGTAATATCGACGTCCCACGTCATGCACCAATAAAGCATTACCGAAATAACGATACAAAGTTTTCTTGTCGAGTTATCTTGATATATGAATTATTTATCATGATCATCGTTATTCATTTATGATAAATCTAGCGCATTACGTTGTGTAATAGAAATATTTATTGCGACACATTTTCTTTGTAAAGGAGCCTTTGAAATATCTTTTACAATGAAAAAAGTCGCAATGAATTTAACTATTGCAAAACAACCAAGACGCGCGTATGTTAATTATCAAATTTATGAGTTTTTATTTATCAAATAATACTACATTAACTTTTGTTTAAAGATTGCATGTTGGTAAATTTCGTTCATTAGTAAATTGTTATAAGAGTTAATTTATTTATTTTATTAATTCTATTCTTTTAATTTCTCGACGTGTCTAATATACGAGGGTAGATCAGTATTTACGGTCCCTAACATAGAAAGAAACAAACTGAAGAAATATCAAACGTTAATAAGTGTTTCAAGTGTTTAACAATGCCTAGAGGAAGGAGACCTCAAGTTTACCAGCAGTTGAATGACTTTGACCAAGGGCGGGTTGTTGGTTTACGAGAAGCAGGTTTTTCGTTTAGAGAAATCGGCAACCGTTTGGGACGGCCCCACTCAACAATAATGCATGTTTATCAAGCATGGTCTGAACATGGGGTTGAACGTCGGAGAAGGGGCACTGGGGCTCAAAGACGAACCAATAAACGTCAAGATCGCCGCTTAAGACTAATGGCCTTGAGAGACCGATTCTCTACAACTAGATCAATAGCTGATCAATGGTTTGGTGAACAAGGTCGTCCGATAGGCTTGCGAACAGTTTATCGTCGAATACGACCCTTTGGCTTGCTGTTTTAGCGCCTACATCTTGTGCTACCCCTCACTGCTCAACATCGCCAGGAACGTTTGGCCTGGTGCACGGAAAGACTTCAATGGAACTTGGAGTGGCATCGAGTTATCTTTAGTGACCAATCGCGATTTTGTTTAGGAATGCATGTTGGTCGGATGACTGTTAGACGAAGATGTGGAGAAAGGCGCAATCCTGATTTTTCGATTGCGAGGCATGTTCATCGAACTGGGGTTGATGGTGTGGGGTGCTATTGCTTACGGCAGTAGGTCACTCTTGCTCTTCATTCGTGGCAGTATGACCGCCCGAGGCTACATTGACGAAGTGGTAGAACCACATGTTCTTCCATATCTCCGAGAGCTGGAAGACCCACTTTTCCAGCAAGATAATGCACGACCTCACGTAGCAAGGGTTTCTCTTGACTTCTTTGAAGAGGCCAATGTTAATCTTTTGCCTTGGCCGCCAAGATCTCCCGATTTGTCGCCCATTGAGCACGTGTGGGACATGATGGGTAGAAGATTGAGGAATCTACCGAACCCACCGTTGACAATAGAAGCTCTACGGCATGAAGTACAGGCTGCTTGGGATGCCATACCCCAAGAAGATATTGATCACCTGCTGGAATCAATGCCAAGGCGGGTCAATGAGTGTATCAGAAATAGGGGCAGACCAACACATTATTAAAGAAAAATAAAAAAGATGAAGTGTTTTCTTTATCAAATTTTAATCAATTGTTACCTTAGACTAGTCCAATGTTTCTGCCAAATTTGGTCCAAAAATTCCCACCCCTTCTAGGTGGTGCAGTTTATATGTCACTGAGTATATTTGTTAAAATATTTTCACATGTCACATATTTGTCTTCCCAGTTTAAATTCTCGAGACATATTTTTCACCACTTGGTAAGAAACAGCACCCTCACCTGATGCACCTACCATGTCTTCATTAATTTCTTTTGGCGACAACCCTTTCCTTTGCAAGTATTTTATAGCTGCAAGAACCTCTGATTTAGCAATTTTTAGAATTTCACTAAACTTGTTTCCTTAAATTCTAAATTATTTGAACAGGTAACAAGTGACAAAACTACAATTGAACGAACGTAACAACAAATGATTAATAATGTAATGTTTCAAATTGAGTCAACGTCACTCAACTCCTATTACTTCAGAGACGCTAAATAATGATCTCCCGTCGTATTTAATTTTAATTTGTTTCACATGATAAACTTTTATAGATTTGTGGATTTAAAATTCCATGTTTTTACGTCCGTGTCTCTAACTGCGTATACGTAAACCTGAATTAAAAGATGTTTTGAGATCAAGTTAATTATAAAAAATATCAATTTGACGTCAATGTAATAATAAATAAAGTGTATCATTACACTGACGTTTAATGCACCTTGATTTCTTTTAATTTTATCTCCAAAATGCAGAAACGTGATGTAGAACAATTTGGTTGGCAACACACTAACGACTAGTAAATTACATCGTCACAGTGTGCGATTTTCATTTAATTATGAAGATGGGATATCCATAGGGGCAGCACACATATATGAAAATATTATTATTAAAGTAATAATTATTCAAATATGCACATATTTATAGTTACTTCAAAACGCCGCTGCACGTAAAAGAATTTAAATATTTTCCTAGTGAAAAAATAATTTATTTTGCAATAAATATGTGCATATTTTAAAATATATTATATGTCATACATTTTTGTTTATATTTAATATTTTCGTAGTCAATAATGCCCGTATGCGGAATTAATTTAATAAAATTAAAAAAAAATTGATTAATAAGTATGTAAATAAATAAATAAATATTTATAATTAAAGTTATTAAGAATAATTTACATTAATATTTAAGCGATGTTTATATATCAAGCATATGAAAATAATATCAAGTTTAGGCCCATCGTAGAATTTTATGTTGTTATAAATAATAATTTGCATTGAAAATGTATTTACACATAACAACACATAAAAAGTATAATAAGTAAGGTTAATTGAATCATGGGGTAAGAATTTTATATAAATTAGTCATGGGAAAAGAACGTTGGAATGACGTATGTATCTACGATGCAAACAAACACCGACCATATTGCATGTGCGTGATGTATATAAATCATTAGACAATTTGATGACAAGCGTCACAATATCTACACATTTATGAAATTTACAATGTATGTATTGTTGATATTGGAGTTATATGATATATGGAAAATGATATAAAACACATCTTTTAATATGTGCAGGGTAAATGAATTGCGAAAAATGTGCAGAACACGTATGTAAAATATCGAATATGCTGTCGGCGTCAACTAAGTTGTAATTAACATAGAATAAGTTAACGAGACGACGCGAATATATATATATATATATATATTAGGGCGGGTTAATTTTTTTTTTGATGAAGCGTATAGCAAAATCGTAATATATAGGTGATTCTGAGAAATTTTGCTCAAGAGACCATAGCTCTAACTTGGATTTGGAGCCCCCCAAAATTTCAAAATATATATTTTTCCATATATACATAGAATAATTTAATTAAATTCGTCATAAAATCGGATAGCATTATAGTAGATTTCTCAATCTGGGCTTGTTTGAAAGGTATTTTTATCACCTTTATCTGTATTGATACCAATATTTTTTTTATTTTTAGTAGAGATATTAGGAATTTTTTGTCGAAAAATAGCCTAAAATGAACTTTTAACTAATAAATTCAGAATTCAGAATTCAGATTATAAAAGTTCAGATAATTTCCAAAAACCTTTATTACGATCAATTTTTTTGTAGGAAAATCGATTTGAAAAAATCAACATTTTCAAGGTTTCAACAAGAAAACACTATTTTTACATTTTTTATTCAATTTATTTTTAAATATTATTCTCGACCTACAATTTAATGTTTTAACGTGGTAATATTATTTTTTAAGGTCCTTTTTACTTTCCATTCGAGGAGTTTTCTTACGACTTTCTAATGTCACTGCCATAACTCCTTCACGATTCTTTTCTATAACTCGTTTTGACACACTCGTTAATAATTGTACATGTCTTTCTGTTCCTTGTATGTGCATTGGAATTTGTGGATCAGCCAGTGGTGGTTCAACGAAATCTAAGTATTCTACCAAGTGATCATATGGAATCTGTCGAGTAAATGCTGGTTCAAATAATATATATATATATATATATATTATATATATATATATAATGTAAAAATATTCAGAAGAAATTAAAAAATAATAAATGGATTGGATTAGATTGGGCGTTGAAAGTAAACCATTCAGTAATTTTATACCCCATAATGCATAATATTTAACTTAAAGCCAACATAAAAATTCAATCCAACCAAGATGGGTTGGGTTGGGTTCGGTTGGGTTGGTTGGTTTGATTCAATTAACATAAAGCCAACATAAAAATTCAATCCAACCAAGATGGGTTGGGTTGGGTTGGTTGGTTTGGTTTTGGTTGGATTGGGTTAGATCGATCTAAATCGCTTCTACTTAGAAGACCTACCTGAGGTTGGCAAATGTGAAATTCAAGGAATAACCCGGAGAATGCAAATACGTTGTTCATTACCCGAGAACCCGAAAGAACATATTTTACCCCCGACAATTTACGAATATATATGTATAGTACTTATCTTATGTCGTGAGCAGTCGTCGAATAAAACACTCTTAGCAATATTAGAGTTTTTTTATTGCGACACCATAAGGTGTTTCGGAAACCCTTGTCAAGCAATAAACATTAATATGACAAATGACATTAAATTAAATCTATCGCGGTAACAAAGCCGACTTTCTATATACCCTAGTATTTACTGCAAAAACTAGGGAACACCTTACAAAGAACCTAGTGATACATACCTTCAAAAAATCAATTTGGTTTTACTTTGGATAAACAGAATTCCAGTCGCGCTCGTTTGTCTTGATCCGCCAGTAATGGCTTGACTGTTGAGGATATTCGCTTGAATTGCCGTCCTTCTTCAAAAATATGGAAAACAGCCAACTTTGGGATGCCAATTGCAAAAGACAAACTGCGAATTGCTGGCAACATTGCTTTTTTACGTAACCATGCTTTAAAAAATATCGCGTCTTCAAAATTTTCGAAATATTTTATTTAAAAATTAGTAATAACCAACAGTTTCAAAAACAAATAACGTAAATAAAATTAAAAGCGATACAGCAAAAAAAAAATATCTACTAATATTAACGGTGCTCTAATTGATGACCACGATTCTCTGTACATAATTCTAGCCTCCTTTGACAGGATCTACAAATTTTACTGCATAATTCAGGAGTGAACGTCTGAAATGCTTCTTGAATCATCACTTTCAAAGTTTCCACGTTGTCAAAAGCATTATGAAGATATACCAAATCACGCACAATTCCCCAAACACTGAAGACCATTGGTGTTAAATGACCTCGCAGGCCATTCTATTGGATCTCTTCGACCAATCCAAGACTGGTGAAAATGATCATCTAAAAACTCTCGAAATTGTACAGCATAATGAGGTGGAGCGCCGTCTTGTTGCAGAATTATATCCGGAGGACAGTGTAACAAAATAGCTGGCATTATTTTTTCTACGAGCAGAGCTAAATAAACATCTCCAGTAATATTATCGTCAATAAAAAATGGGCCAATAATTCCTCCACTCCAAATTCCAGACCAAACGTTTATTCCAGGCGATTTAAAATCTTTTTCAATGATTGCATGGGTATTTTCGTCAGAATAATAAACGCAATTGTGGCGATTAATTCGACCACACAGATGAAATTTAGCTTCATCAGACCACAAAATACGATCAAGCAAAAAATTTGGATCAACTTCATCGACCAGAAAACTCTGAAATTCCTCGCAAAATTGCAATATTCGATCGGGATCATCTTCGTTCAAAGCATGCACAAACCTTGGTCGATAACATTTTACTCCAATCTGACGAATAATTTTTTGAATCGATCGCCTGTAAAACCCAAACTCGCTTGAAAGTTGCCTCTGGATGTTGAAAGTTCGTCCAGCAAATGTTTGTGGATTTGAGCTGCATTTTCAACAGTCACAACATATTTAGATCTACCGCTCCTGTTCTTATGCTGATTTGTAACATCCCCAACCAGTTCAAACTTTTTAATGATTTTGATAATCCCACCAAGCATTGGTTGTAACTGATTAGGATATGTTACACGCCAACGATCCTGCACTCTTAATGCTGCAGTTCTATGAGAGCGACCTTCTTTAGCAAGATAATACCATTTTACGATTTTTATTCTCTGCTCAATATTGAAATTCATTATGGACAAATATTGACAATTGTTTGACAACTGTTGACAGTTACACCAAATATTGAATTCCATGTTGTCATTTAATCAAATATATTTTTTAGAACCGCAAATTTGTTGTAAAAACAGCGACATCTCTTGGCAATTTGAAGAAAAGTTACACACATTTTCGTAGCCACCTTGTATTCAACCCATAAGAATTCATGATTTCCTCAAAGACTCAAAAACTGCGTAAATTGTAGAGAAATGTATACCATAATTTGGGACAGATGAAGTAATTACTAATTTGATCAATGTTCAAACTAAAGCTATGTGAAAAAGTTAGTTTCAACATTGGTCAAATAACGTAAAATGGAACTAAAATTAAATTAATAAATTAAAGAAAAAGAAGAAGAAAGAAATCAATCTAGAAGATGCCGGATCACAGTAATATGTAAATTATTACAAATTTTGTGAATGTCAGTTTTTAAGTTTATAGCGTTAGTATTTTTTATATGTGTACCATCTCCAAAACCAAACGTTTTCTATAATTGCACTTTTTAGTAAGAATTTGTTTAGTATTATCGAAATTATAAGTATGTCCCGTGTTTTTGGTATGCTTAGATAAAACAGTGTCAGTGGTTCTGTTAGATGTACTGTATTCATGTGTGTATGTATTGTATTGTATTGTTTGACTAATATAAGTTCCTGGACAATTTGAACAGTTAATTTGTATATAGTGTGTGTTTGTTTTTGCTTCGATATTTGTGGTTTAAGTTGTGCAAATATGTTTTTAACTGTGTTATAATTTCTGTGTGCAATTATAAGATAAACCGATAAACCCTTAATATACGGAAGTGATGCATATCTAATATCATTATTAGTAGATACTAGATCTGCATTTTTGTTTTATAAATTGTAAATTCTACGTCTAATTAACTTTTCGAAAAATGAATTTGGAAAGTTATTAGTAATTAAAAAAGATTTAATTTTGTCTAAATTTGCTTTTCGAAATTTTGGATTGGGTAATTTAATTCCTTGATCAACAAGGCTATTAACGAGATTCCTTTAATATATTAAAGCTGTATCAGAACTGAAGTTTATGTATCTATTGCAATTAGTTTCCTTAATATAATACTTTGTAAAAATTTGTTAGTGCGTATAATTTATATATTTTAAAAATTTATGGAGTTATTTGTTTCTGTCTCTAGTGTAAATTGTAATCGTGGGCATAGGAATTGAAAATGTTTGTTATAGTATCTGAAATGGGCTAGCTTATGGCAGTACCGAATAATTGTTTATAAAAGTTGTTGTTGTATTGGAAGTAACATGAATTTAGACATAAATCAACCTATTTCAAAAATTGCAATTTCGGAATTTTACAAAAATCTATCAAAATATTTAATTTTTTACCAATAATATCCAATGCTAAGTTAGTAGAAATATTTTTATATAAAGATACTACATCGAAACTGACAAGTTGAAAATTTATAGGACCTATTTGATTTCTTAAAAATTCAACCACGAATTCTTAACATGATATTGTTGTTTACCACCAATGTTACTTAAAATTTTAGACAAAAATGTTGATAAATTGTAAGTAGGACTAGTACACTCGATATTATTGATCTCTGAAATATTTTGTTTGTGTGCTTTTAAAATATATGATGTTTACACATTTAGACCGAATTGAATTTTGAATATCTGGTTCGATTACATTAATTGGATTTTCAATGCAAGCGATGGTATTGTCAATAGTTAAATATTTAGTAGAAATTGAAAATTTGGGACCTAAACTAAAGGGATGTAAACACTTCAAATTATCCAACCAATTTTCATTAAGTGTGTGTTTCATATTTTGACGTTATTGACAATTACTATCTTATTAATGTTTATTCCTTATTGCAAAGAAGGTGTGACGCAATAAACTTTAATATTGCTAAAAGTGTAGTTTTTGTTGTAATGTTGTTGCAACAAAGGATATTTCAATCCAAATACCAAACGTGAGTAAAATTGCGGTGCACTAAATGCGAGTGAATAAAATCAAGTTCGGCGAAGTAAGCAAAATAAGAATGTCAATAGGATGCGAGGTTCATTTCTCTAGTGCGCAGATATTTCTAATATATTTTTTGCAAGAATTCGGTACATAGTATCGCATATTTAGTGCTGAAATAAAAGCATACGACCTAGAAAAGATTTTATTGACATTGTTCGTCGTGTAGTTGTAGTTCGAAAAATCAGATTATATATGTATGCTAAATATTTCCATTCCGCATATATGTGGTGGCGGGATATAATTTGACATGTCTCAGAAATCTTGCATAGCTTCACTTCAATTGATATGTAAGGTATTTCGCTGATGCGCGCGAATTTATATGCGAAATATTTTCGTTTAAACTAAAGAAATATTCGATAATATCACGACTATCATGTTGAGTTTATAATTTTATTTAGTTTTATCGGTAGCCTTTCTAAAATGTTCGTGTTCGGTAGTAACAAGCTCCAGTTGTGAAGAAATCTCAAACAGATTGAAAAGAAATATTCGGAGAAAATTATCCGCGAGAATTTATTAAATGAAATGATTCTGCAAGCACATCTAAATATTAATTAAAAATTCATCGTGTTCTCAACGAAGTTTGCGTTCAATAATACCCTGAAGCTTTCTACAAACATGCCGGTGAAAAGAAAAAGCTCGAACGGCGGAATATGTTTGTTATTAATTAATAATTAGTGGCTGAATAGAATTTTTAGTTTTTTTGTGTATGCGGCAAAAAAAATTAAATAAAATTGCAAACTGTTGGACGTCAAATATATTTACAAACTTTATAAATTTTCGGTACGTGAAGTACTATGGTTTACTTGAAACGAATTTATGGAGGTGGAGGTGTATAATTCAAAGCAATCTTTTTAACCGTCACTCTTACAACTTTTACAATATATCATCTACATAATTCCAACACATGGTAATATATAAGCTCTAGCTGAAACAAAAAAACTACACGTAAAGATATGCAAATATTTTAAGTAAACTACTTTCTGCAGAAAAATGTTTATCTGAAACTAATTTCACGGCGAATTATTTTTGTTTCAGTTATTTCGCGAAAAGGGCGTTCCACTTAGATAAGCAAAAACAGGTGTTTATTTCCTTTATCTCTAATTGCACTGTCTTTGTTCTTTTTGTCCGGCGAGCATATAAATTGCAGATTTTTCCAGGTACGGATCAAATTAGCCGTAGTTGTAATTTAATAGATTATATCGTTTGAGAGGCAAACCTGAATATCTGTTAATGTCGATTTCCGTTATCTAAACGTTGCGTAATCAGCGAAACGTGCATACGTTAGACCAGCATTTATTTTTCACGCTATCCCCAAGGCTGTTTCGAGCTTGCTAAACTGATACTAGCGTGCTGGTCCGATGGGACATTTCGTGTTGCTAAACACTTCATTTTACTCCCAAATGAGTAATGACGTTAACCCATCAACGTTATAAAACGTATTTTTGAAGATTTTAATAGAAATCAATAATATTTTCGATATAACGACGAATATGAAATAAAATGTTAAATGTGCTTTTAATACAATATTATTTGGTAGAGATTAACATTTTAAAGCGTAATTCTTAATTAATTTAAATTACTAAACATGAATAAACATGTTTTTCACAACTGCTTTCAAATTTCTGATTATTATCGGGTGAAATTATATTAATCTTTAATAAATACCAATAATTCATTTTAATCATTTAAATGTTATGCGCCAATCTTATCACCATCCCTTTTTGATTTTCAATATTCTATTGAAATTATATAACCGGATCGGTCACAATCTAAATTTTGAACAAGCCGCGTTCCGCGTAATCGATCGTCCGCGACGATGAGTCACCCACTCCCCCGGGTCCCATCCGTCCAACCGCCGCGGTCGGCGCGCTCTTCCGATCGAGTTTAAAAGTACAATGAGCATGAATGTAGGCGTGAGTTCGTCATACGTATATTTCGATTGAAATTCAGAAATCACATTTTCGTGTGTACCATAGGTGTTTATATTATACTTTTGCTGAATTGTGTAGTGTGCGTTCAAATATATTTTTTTTTTTTTGGAAAATATGAAAAATTTTTATTTGCTGGATTGATGTGAAATTAACTGCGTTTTCTTCTGCTGCTAACAGTGACCTCTCACTACATTGGTGTTACTCAGATAGGTCATAAGGCATGTAATAGTTGGGCGATTAGTGGAGGAGATTCAGGAAAAGCAGAGGAACAAGAGAGACCAGAGAGGGAAATGGCAAAAAGAGAGGGAAAACGTACCCGATGTTCTGGGACTTTCGGGTGGCTTTCAACAAGGTAAACAGAAATATAATGATGAATATAATGGCAAGGGGATAAGGGCAGGATTGAGCAAATATATGAGGAAACATGGTGCAGAGTGAGGGTGGGTAATGAGAAGATTTAGGACCAGGAGAGGGGTGAGACAGGGATCGCCGCTGAGCCCGCAACTCTAATATCTTCATTGCGGAATGGGAAGAAATCCAAAGGAAAGGACAAGATGGGGGATTAGAAACGGCAAGATATGGTCGAAGGTATAAATGAGAAGGCGGAAATGAGAAAAGACGAAAAGCAAGTAGAGAGATGGAAGCTGGTAGAAGCTCAGGAACGGGAAAGCAAAACACGGAATGCGAGGTACAATGCAAAATACGAAAGAATAAAAGTGGAGGGGGGATACCAAGATACTTATGAGGAGAGAGATCGATAGAAGACGAAAAAACACTAACAAAGTACATTTGCTGAAGCTAAGAGAAAGCCAACAAGTACTGGAGGGTATAGAAATACAGGAGGTGTAATCTCTGTGGAGAAGGGTGGGACAAATGGGACCGTTGGTAGGAGAATGCAAGGAAATAAAACTGAAAGAAGATGAAAAGAAGAAAAGAAAAGATTGGAGAAATATGGGAGCAACGGACGGGGCTAGAAATAATAGATACAATAAATGGGAAGAAGGATGAGAGCAGGAAAAGTAGGGAAATGGAACAACAGGAGGAAGAAAAAACAAAGGAAAACAGCAAGGGGTTGCACGTGAGACGGAAGGAGAAAGGCACACAGAAGAAGGAATTTTAAATGAGATGTAGATTGTGAGTATGCCAATAAATGTTTTTTTTTATAGCTGTTGGTTGCATAGTTGTCGGATATCGTCGTGGCCTGGAAGGCAGCTACCATGGACTGTTCGTAGATGTTTCATTTGAAAAACTACCAGTTTGAGCAGATCACAGTTGCAGTATAAGTACAATTTTTTTTGCGTATTGATAAAAAGTGCACACCTCATGATAGACGTATATTTCATATAAATGAAGATCTCCAACACCCCTTCTAAATGAATTAATTGCATACGTACAAAAATAACGTTTTGTCCTTAACTAACCCAATTGACGAATGGAATTGAATAAATTTATTCTTTAGCTAAAGGTTTAGTAAATGCATCTGCGATCATTTGTTTGGTGGGGTAATATTTCACATTGATTGTGCAACAATTTGTTTTTGTTCAATGATCATATATACATGAATTATTATTTTTCAGCTTTGCAGTAGCTCTGCTGGAATTTAGACTTGGAGACGAAACATATCCACAGCTATGGCGATATGTGGCCCTTCCCAGTTATTTCTTATTGTCGAATAGTTTTAAGCTTGTCGTAGCTACGTTGTTGCTATGAAACCCGTCTTAACCAAGGAATTTATGTTGTTGCTTTTGAATCTTGAAATATCCTTCTTTCTCTCGCTCTTTTTGTATTTTAAGACAGTGTCAAACGTCTCCTAAGTTATTCGTCTCAAAATGAACATTCAGCTGTTTCCCAATATGTTGAGTGACTTCTCTGTTGGGTCTGTCCACATACATCATGTCGTGCACTCGTGTTTTTCTTTTGGTGAATAAACATGGGTCAAAATCTGTTTGAAATTTATGTTTCGTAGTTGACGTTTCGATTTTGTTCCGGGCTTTTGCAGCTTGGTCTTGTGGAGATGAATTACTTGCTCAGCACCTTCCATCACATAACTTTGTGGTTTCGCTAGATAGAGCCCCTCATCGAGATCGCCATTGATGTACGTACTTTTTACATCGAGATGCAGTTCCTGTTGTTTTGGTATCGCAGCGTAAATCAGTTTTGTGTCTGATGGCTGTTGCAAAAATATCGGTTGCCCATTTCCACCTTGAACGATTGTGGTTGACCATGAGCTTAATCCTCACATACAAAAAAATGAATAGACCAAAAAGCCAATAACGAACATAAAATCAAATGTTTCATTTTGGTGGGCGCGGAATAATGTTCACCAAAAAAACAGTTCATCAATGAGTGTCTATAATGATACAGTGAGTAGACGACAATGAAATGGAAACCTCTATGGGAGATAAAGGAGAAAGTAACACCAATCAGTAGTTGCAACGGTTGCTTAAGAAGGATAATCTAAAATAGGCAATTGTATCATGAGCTACCGTTCAGTCACTGGTACTGTGAGAACTTCTTCTGGCGTAGGACCTTCCCCAAGGAGCTCCAAGTGTGAATAGTCCATTGTCCAACGCTCGGACATACATGTGACTACCAAACTGGATAGCCACTGATACAAAAAGTTATACCAGTTTTTAAAACTAATGATCGTCATGACAAAATTATTTCAAATTTAACCATTTTCGCAAAATATTTGAAAAAAAACTGTGCACAATACATTGGCTTCTTACTTCAGGGAATTGAATTTGTTTAAGTTTGCTCAAGATTTTCTTCAATCCAAATCTACAACGACGGAAATTTTTCAATGCATGAAATCAATATTACAGAGCCTGGATGATGCCAAAATTACAGCAAGTGGCGTTTAATGTGATTAATCACAAACGCATTCTGAGAACATTGGAAAGCTATGGTTTCGTAAATACAGCTTTGTCCTGCGTCAAATGTTACCTTTCCTGTGGGTAACACTTTGTGGATATTATATATAAACAAGTCCATTATTTTATCTCGCGCTATCAAATTATCCATTTTGATGACAAGAGGGCAGATCGAACGTGGAAAGACGACGCTACGAGGCGCCACAATGTTGCGTGGCAAAAATGGTGTATGAGCAGTTGTTGCGCATTCTGTTGTGTATGTTGGGTTGCCGTCCGGAATTACATCTGAACGGTTAACTCATTTGATATCCCTTCACTTATATTGATATTTCGTTAAATTTGAATACGGATTTCTTTTGTCGGGACTTTGTGCATGTAAACAAATATATCAATTTACTCAGCGTAGAGTCCTTTCTGATATTGAGCGACTGTATTGTATGGTTTACTTGTTTTTATTTATTTATATATTTTGAAGAAGGTTTGTAAAGCATCTTTGCAAATAAATATTATTACTATTATTATTATTATTATTATTATTATTATTATTATTATAGTTCAGTGGCATAAGCTGTTGAACTGTTGAACTTCCAAAGAGTCGGCTAAACTGGAAGTTGTCTGCAGTCACTCTTCTGTTTACGACACCCTTTTTCCCATAGTTGTAACAGGAACGTTCCTGCTTAACTTTCTACTTTGTTTTGGAATTGACTCTGCCAGAAACGAAACCATAACAATTGTTTCTCGTCTTGTCATACTGCTCCTACCCATTGTCAACTTTGAAAACTTCGTAGTGTCTATATCTATCATATCCATCTATTACTTTTCCACTAGATGTCTATGCTGAGTGAATTTTCATCACGACTTTCTATAGCTGTTATAAAGTATCATAGCTCTCGTTCAGGCTAATCCATAGGCCAGCAGCCCCTGCATGTTGTCTTGTGATATTGAAATACCTTGCTGCACAATGTGTTCCGTTCGTACAGCTATTGCTGCGTGGAACACACTTCCGACGCCATCACCAAATAACTGATAAAAATCTGTTGGTCTTCACATACTGATAGTATGAGTTTGGACATGGAATTGTTCTTCTTGGCCCATTCCTGTGCTAGTGTGTCTTTTACCAGCACCAGTGGTAAGTTCACAATTCGCATAATTGGAGCTTATTTATAGTATATGGCAATCTGAAGCCATAATCTGATGAAATGAACGTAGTCTTTTGTCCAACACAACATAACAACGACACGGCAAACCTGTCTAATTTTAGTAGATACTTAATTACAGAGTTGGCAAAAGAAACATTGGGTTGGGTTGGGTTTGAATTGAGAGTGCCATTCGTTGGTTTTAAAATATTGGGAATTGAGTTGAACGGAAATAGTATCAATTTTTGTGTATTAATAAAATCTATAATAAAGTACTCACTTTATTATAGTATACGTATACGTATATTTCATATAAACGAAGATACAAAATTTTATGCCGTACGTTATTTTTGTACAATTTCACAAAATCGTAACCGAGTAGAAACGTTGCATTAACAAAGATTTCGGTAGCATAAATTTTAAGTTTGAAATATTTAAATGATTTATACAAACGCGCGAATTTATTGAAACTATTGTGGCGGCGATTTTTATTTATTTTCTTTTCTTTGATTTCGTAAGAAAATATTGGGTTGGGTTGGGTTTGAATTGTGAGTGATTTTGGTTATTTAATTGTTGTTAAATCTTCATTATGTTGCGTCACATACGTACGTTGAAAATGTTGCGGTTAGTTGTTCCATCTGCATTTGATTAAGTTTCATCAATTATTTCGATTCGTTCGCAACCGGAGCGCAAATGTCTTGTTATTTTTATGTAAATACTTGGTATATATTTAAGTATTGATTTTAAAGGACAACTGAGAAAATGTCACAAATGTGACGAAATTTAAATTATTCCTACATGCACTTTCTCTACATAACATTAAACACTATGTATATAATTACATATTTAGATTTTGCTCTACATTTGTTTGTAATAATATTTGCATATTATTTTATCTAGTTTAGGGTAACATATGTGTACTTGGTAGGAAACGTTAATGCATATAATTTTCTAACTTACATGAAATAAATGAATATAGCCCCACGTTGGGCGCCAGTAAAGTTTTATCTAAATAAAAATATAATGAATTTTCTTCTTGAGTAGTTACACGAAAGTGTATTACAAAAACTTTTTCGGTTTATTATACCAATTTATGGGATAATAAAAATATGTTTTGTAGACACTGTTGCAACACAATAAAATACAAAGTAATGCATTCTAGTTAAGAGCGTCGCAGTTGCATGCCCAAAGTTGCGTAACATATCATTATTTTTATTCATACGTTTCAAACCAGGAAGTAAACGAGGTGTCTTTTAGAACACGCGAGTGTGAAAAAGCGGGGAATTTCTAATGATTGAGAAAAATAACGCTGGATAAACATTCGCTGAAAAATTTCGTTAAGCCTATGCGTTCCAAACGCTTAACGACGTATCCTGGGTATCTCGTTGCTAAGCGGTTGCACAGAAAACCGCGGTGCTGTATGAATTGATACATTTGTGGTGTTAAGTTAGCAGCTGTAAATTCATTTGGTCCGCTGCATCTATATTTCACATTCGTATTCAACTCAGCGTGCATGGGCCAACATGATGGCTGTTGTCAGTTCCCTCGTTTATGGCATAAAGCTTAAAAGCATAAATTACTATGATAAATCATATTAAAGTTTAAATGCGATTTTTTTTCAATTTTAATTGGAAAATTTTTATATTTTTTTTTGCTATGGGCTTTTGTTCAACGAAATCGAATTATTGTATAGATTTAGATATATAATGCACCTCTTCGTAACATAGGCTTTGATAAAAGTTTGCCAACATATAAATCGCATTATGCTTAGTATTTATTTTCACTGAACGTCTCTACTACGGTTGGGGAGGGGTGGCTTCGCTTGTAACCGAAAACAAATGAAAGAAAAAATATATATAGATAATTCAACTATACAACAACTTAAAAAAAATAATGGAAGATTTTCGGTTCTCAAATTATAAAGCCAGTTAGTTCATTTAATTGAATTATATAATATGAAATCTGCACGTAACATTCAGTCCGAATTCACTAAAAGTTTAAAGGTCATTACTTGACGATCCACTGGCTAATTTATTTGGAATTCAGGTTGTGTTCGATGGTGTAAGTTTCCGTCAACGGCAGTAGGGCGGCGCTGCTGACGTTAGTTGAACATTGTCCTCACGTACCAAGGCTTAGCGAAGTTGCTATGAGGATCAGTGGAAATCACTTGCAACGCTTGCCGACGCACGCACCAGATGTCCAAGCCTGATTCTTACACAGTTCTTCTTCCTGGGACGATTTAAATTCACGACAAGTTCGGATGAAATGAAACGGCAGTAAGCTGTCAACCACTCAGTCATCTCGAAAGCACTCCTGGTTGTAAAAAGCGCCTACAATTCAAATACGAACACCCCAACAACACATCTCCGCCTTCCTTTAGTGTAGCTCGAATAACGTGAAATGTAAATTTTCTCGTATTTACATCGTCATGAAAAATTGACATAAAACATAACAGTAACGTAAAACATATTCCTTAATCAGTACGTTCAACAAAATAAATTCAACCAGCGTACATTTTTGTTTCGATTGCATTTTATTCTTTCGTATATCGCTCAAGCAATATCACAATTTAAAGCGTTGGAGAGAGGGAATGTTTTCCTTTTCAATTTTTTTAACATTCCATTTAATTTAGTTAACTTATTACGTCGCCTGTATTGACACTATCTATACCTTAATTTTTCGTATCTCATGTTTGCATGATAAATCGTTGGTGGTGTGATGAATCCAAAAGAACGAAACAGCTGTCACTACCTGATACATTCGCTGAAATTAATTTTCAACAAATTGGTCAATCGTGACGATGGCTGCGAAGTAGTTCACATAGCGTTAATACACTCACACATACTTTACGTAATTTCTGTTTGTATGACTACATTAACCTTCAGCGAATATATCGTTGGTGGTCTGATGGGTCCAAAATTATGAAACAGCTGAAATTTATTTTCTCCCTTGTTACTAAACATAAATCCCATTAGTCAAAGGTCATTTCTTTTTACTTCAATTCTTTTTATTGTGTTATTTCATTATTACTTCAGTTGGTTTCATTAGTTGGTTTTCTTTTAGTTATTTTTGGGTTTTTAACGAGTTTCTTTTATTTTGTGTTGATTTTTCTTATACCCTCGTTTCGTTTTATTTGCCTTTTGTTTCATAGAATTATTGTTTGTTTTTTTCTTTCACGTTCATGTATTTAATGTCTACTTGTTGTTTGTGTGTCTCTTTGTTGTGTATTTTGATTAAATTTATCTTATCTTATCTTATATATCATAAATGACTCTAAATTTGTATAATTCACATTATAATTATATTAATTTATGAGCAAATTCCAATAAGTTAATACTTCGTGAGTTTTATTAATCGTACATCCGTTTAATATTCGGAGCGGCTTTGTTAAAAATTAATGAAAAATAAACTATAAATTGTGTACTTGATTCCATTGTGTAAAACAACGGCGGCGCTGTTGGATGAAATTTTAACACAACTGTTTATGTAAGGATTGATAAGTGTGATTAAAGCACTTCGCCGATAGCAGTTTCCAATTTCACTGTGAACTTTTACAATCCCCTGCATTATTACGTACACTGAGATTTATATATAAATTGCTTGTTAACGGAGTTTATCGATGATATACAATAAATGCGAATAAATATGTACAATTTAATTTCCATTTATTAGCATATCTATCGACGGCCATCTTTTTCTTATTTGCGCGGTAAAGTTACATAAATTATATTTAATTTGATTTCGATTTATTTATTCGTTTTATTCTTAGTTCTTGTTTGTTTCGTTTTAATTTAGTTTGCGTTCAATTTCTTAGTAATTTTCTTTTTACTTTTTTAGTCACAAATTTGTTAATTGAATTATTTTCATTTTTTTCATTCTTTGCTGGCTTTATTTGATTTAATCTTATTAATATTAGTGAATGAATCAAATAATGGACACTTGGAATTTTGTGGCAATATTAATTCAATATTAATAGACATTAATATTAGAAATGCAACAAAACTACTCTTGTGAAAAATTTAAATAACAAAAATCTACTAGAACGACCAATGTTCTATTCATTGTAAGTTTATAAAAATGTTTTATAAAACAAAACAAATCTCTAAAAGTCCTTTAAGATGAATTCAACATAGGTCAGACCTCTTAAAAAATACAAATCAAAACTTAAATTAATGTAAATGTAATGTAAATACTGGGGTATATAGAAAGTCGGCCTTGTTACCGCGATAGGTTTTATTTAATGTCATTTGTCTTATTAATGTTTATTGCTTGACAAGGATTTCCGAAACACCTTATTGCATACAAAATTGTCGCAATAAACTTTAATATTGCTAAAAGTGTTTTATTTTACTACGACTGACTGCTCATGATATGATATATGATGACTAATTTATCTAAATATGCTTATTTATATTATGTCAAATTCTCATTTTTACCCAACTTTTTAATTGAAGTTCGCACATTTTAAGTGACTTTCAAAAACTCATTATATTAGAACTTTTTGTAACACTCTTATGTATTGATTCGTTCGCTGAAATTTCCCCTGCACGATTCTATTTAATTTTTTAAGTCTAGGATTTGTGTCCAAAGAAGTTACTGCAAAATTCTTCATAGCAAGTAATTTATATTGGCTCTTTCAGTTTTCCATCGCGATATATTTCAGCAAACGTACGCTTTTGAGTCTTTGCTAAATATTTTCATACAAATTTTCTGTTTTCCGCCAATTTGTATTATTGTTATATTCAAATTGCAAATATAAATGTTGATTAGTAAATTCTCGCCGTAAAATCTGTTATTCCGACGTTTCGGCAAAGTCAGATTTGGCATCTTCATGTTAGTTTTTACGGTCGTAGTTATTTTGAAAACCCCTAGGGACAAATTCAAAAGTGCAAAATTTTTTAAATAGTTCATTTGGTGAAGGTGCGTCATTTTAGGCGATTATGGAAAATTAGGTGGCTGAGTGTAAACGTGGTTGCCTAAGCATCAAAGAAAGGTGATTACAAAAAAATGTTGTTGAAAATCCACGACATGGTGGACAAACAAACGACTGAATTGACTGAAATAGCTAAAATCGTGAATGTTTAAGAAGGGGAATTTAAACCCAACAACTGGGTATGAAAAAACTGTCCGGAAAAAGGTTGGGGTGGGTTTGCTAACCCCTCATGATCAAAAACATGGTCAGAATGCAATTTTTGCAATACTAGTTGGACCTGTTTAACAAGAATTCGATTGATTTAATCACCAACGTTGAAACCTGAGTCTGCTACTATACCTCATACTCAAAATTGCTACCACAACAATTTACTGAATCATGTTGCTCAGCAACAAAGAAAGCAATGGCCGTAAAATCAGCTGGTATCAGTTTTCTGGGATGCAAGAGTTAACTTAATGATGAGGGGCTGAGTGAAATGAGAACGAGTTGCAGTTCACTTCAATTTTGGGATGGGTTGACTTGGGTTTGGTTGGGTTGGCGTATTTAAATTAATTTAAAGTTGCCAACGTAACAAAGTCTAATATTTTAACATTTTTCCGTCGTCTAAAATAAACGGTTGATATTCTCTTAAATTAGAAAACTTTAGTAATTTATTCGAGATTTGATAACAAAATTCGACAGTTTAAAGAGAGAAATGCAGAAAAACGGAGCTGAAACTTGCACATGATATTTCCTGGAAGTCTCCACGTTCCGCAGCTAACGTTGAATTTGCTGTTATTAAATGCTTACGCCAACATTTGAAGCCAATAATTAAATATTACGTAAATGATAAATGTTCCTTGGTAATTAACTAGCCTTGTATGACTTCAAAGTTTAGGAACAGTTTGAGCCAGTTACCTCACTGTAAATATTCTAAATGACGTTAATTTACGCGTCTTAGCTATGTTGCGATATTGGCCGTGATAAATCATTGTTTAAATAAAACGTTAATTGAAACAGAAAACGTTTACCGTGGTAAACGTACACACGCAAAACGTGCAAAGAGATTTGGCAGCGAATTGGAAACGCAAGTGCAATGTAAATTTGTGGCTTATTTTTTTGATTAACTGTTGCTTAGGATTCGATATGGCCCAGATAGGACATAGCGAATTTGAAGTACTAAAGCAAGCATAAGCATAAACATTCTCTTTGTTAAAAGATTTAAAGCGCTAGAGAGAGAACTTCAAAGACTGGTTTTAATTAAGTTAGCCTCCGGTTTTGCTGTAAATGTACCAAAGAGCCCGGAATCCCTTCCTGAAAATTATACCAATAACTACACCTATCTTATGATATATTTGAACAAGCGCAATTATAAATCCTAGCTCGTTGATAATTCAATCAACCTGCTAGTTGCCATATGATAAATTTAGTAATTGCCGAACAATAGGTATCAGCAACCCGAACAAGGGAATTTAATTTATTAATTAAGTAACTTAAACGTCTTTGCAAGTTTTGCATTTATGATAACGAAAGTTGGATCAAACTATAACAGAGACCATTATGAATGTAATTATAAACGTATTGATTATTTTAGCATGAATACCGTTATTAATATTGACGACCTATCCAATCTTGATTCAAGTTGAACGTTAATAATACACTTATAACACTTTAAAACTTGTTTTTGAATTTAATCGTGTTAAATGTTAAAAAATATGAACTACTTTCTCAAAAAAATTTATAACCAAATTATTTATAACCTTATTAATGAAATGAACCTTGCAACAGCGCAAAAACCAAGAAGCAATACGTAATAAAGTTAATAATGATTTTTCAAGTTACCAATTAAAAAAATCTGCAGTTGTTTGTACTAAACTCCCTTACTTACTCATACTTCATGTTTCGAAAGAACTTTTCAAGTAAAATTTGTTTAAAATTTCAATATCTTTAAGATTTATAAGAACAATTTTTTTCCATAGTTCATACAGTTTTCGACATATGGAGTAAACATCAACTTCTCGTTGGTTTCAAAATATGCTTCAAAAAGCAAAAGAGCAAAGAGATGAAGAGAAAACCTTGAAGTGCAAGATGAAGATCAAGCAATCAAACCTAATATATTAGATCACACTCGGAGAAAATTACTCCACGAACTTTTCTGTGGAGAATCAGCTAGGTATGCTTTTCATCATCTGTTGATGATACACGCTGTCATCAGAAATGGAGAACAGTATGTGTGAAAGTTATTATCATCATAATGTAGTTTATCCATTATCTCTAAGTAACGTATTTACTACCGCTGCTATTGACAACATTGACCATAACCCCTCCATAATCTAGTGATTGCACAAGCAGTAGCAGTCTTTGCTGATTCCTGCTCAAACTCCAAATAAAAATGCATTTCATCAATTACCGACCAGTTGCGCAAATGTGGATTACCTTCCAGGAACATATACAACAAGAACACTCGAGTATATGAAACAAATCAAGTAGCGCCAGAGAATATATCATGGGCTGCATATGCTGCAAATCTAATATATTAGATCACACTCGGAGAAAATTACTCCAGGAATGTTTCTGTGGAGAATCAGCTAGGTATGCTTTTCATCATCTGTTGACGATACACGCTGTCATCAGAAATGGAGAACAGTATGTGTGAAAGTTATTATCATCATAATGTAGTTTATCCATTATCTCTAAGTAACGTATTTACTACCGCTGCTATTGACAACATTGACCATAACCCCTCAATAATCTAGTGATTGCACAACACAGTAGCAGTCTTTGCTGATTCCTGCTCAAACTCAAAATACAAATGCATTTCATCAATTACTGATCAGTTGCGCAGATGTGGACTACCCTCCAGGAAGATATACAACAAGAACACTCGAGTATATGAAACAAATCAAGTAGCGCCAGAGAATATATCATGGGCTGCATATGCTGCAAATCTAATATATTAGATCACACTCGGAGAAAATTACTCCAGGAACTTTTCTTGGGAGAATCAGCTAGGTATGCTTTTCATCATCTGTTGATGATACACGCTGTCATCAGAAATGGAGAACAGTAGGTGTGAAAGTTATTATCATCATAATGTAGTTTATCCATTATCTCTAAGTAACGTATTTACTACCGCAGCTATAGACAATATTGACCATAACCCCTCCATAATCAAGTGATTGCACAAGCAGTAGCAGTCTTTGCTGATTCCTGCTCAAACTCGAAATACAAATGCATTTCATCAATTACCGATCAGTTGCGTAGATGTGGTCTACCTTCCAGGAATATATACAACAAGAACGCTCGAGTATATGAAACAAATCAAGTAGCGCCAGAGAATATATCATGGGCTGCATATGCTGTAAATCTAATATATTAGATCACACTCGGAGAAAATTACTCCAGGAATGTTTCTGTGGAGAATCAGCTAGGTATGCTTTTCATCATCTGTTGATGATACACCCTGTCATCAGAAATGGAGAACAGTATGTGTGAAAGTTATTATTATCATAATGTAGTTTATCCATTATCTCTAAGTAACGTATTTACTACCGCAGCTATTGACAACATTGACCATAACCCCTCCATAATCTAGTGATTGCACAAGCAGTAGCAGTCTTTGATGATTCCTGTTCAAACTCCAACTACAAATGCATTCCATCAATTACCGATCAGTTGCGCAAATGTGGATTACCTTCCAGGAACATATACAACAAGAACACTCGAGTATATGAAACAAATCAAGTAGCGCCAGAGAATATATCATGGGCTGCATATGCTGCAAATCTAATATATTAGATCACACTCGGAGAAAATTACTCCAGGAATGTTTCTGTGGAGAATCAGCTAGGTATGCTTTTCATCATCTGTTGATGATATACGCTGTCATCAGAAATGGAGAACAGTATGTGTGAGTTATTATCATCATAATGTAGTTTATCGATTATCTCTAAGTAACGTATTTACTACCGCTGCTATTGACAACATTGACCATAACCCCTCCATAATCAAGTGATTGCACAAGCAGTAGCAGTCTTTGCTGATTCCTGCTCAAACTCGAAATACAAATGCATTTCATCAATTACCGATCAGTTGCGCAGATGTGGACTACCTTCCAGGAACATATACAACAAGAACACTCGAGTATATGAAACAAATCAAATAACGCCAGAGAATATATCATGGGCTGCAAATTGGTAGCCACTCAAGTCACACTAATTTCACATACAGCTCTTTTGCCTTTATTTCATGAGAGTGGCCATGATTAAACATTTAATGAACATAGTTAAATCCGCTATTAACCATTTATACCCTGGACAAATCCCACTAATTATATTGACCACCCTTTATAGACCATAGCAAAGAAAAATACAATGGAAATTGCCTGGTATATATATGGAGACCATTTTGTGGTTATGTTTGTAGGGTTTCATATTGAGATAGCCGCTCTCAAATAGTATTGGGACGTTCCTAAAAGGATGTCATTGGACTAAAGCATTGGTTCAAGTTGATATATCATCATCAGGGACAGCCGATTCATTCTTGAATGCAGCACTCATTACCCAAGCAAGAATACCACATCAAACATACTTAAACACAAACCATATGATACATATGTCTTCAATATTACGGGAAAAGGGAAATCTTTCTTAGACCAGTGGTGTTGATTGCAATTGTGCAACGTAATGCTTTAACAGAGCTTGCACATACGTTTTTTTCATTAGGCCTGCATTATTAGTCCAAGCATCCAACAATTGCCATGTGGTTCAGTTATTGCCACGTTGTTGTAGAAAAGACTGAACATATTTTTTCTGCAAGCTCACGAGCAGAACAACGCTTGTATAAAAGGGGAAGGAATCCTAGATAATGCCCTTCGTCGATCGATTGTAGCAGATCCCGAGGTTGCAAGAGTAACTGAAAAGTTTGCGAGAACATTCAAACCCAGAGGAAAACAATTGAGAATGCGCAATCATGACCAGACAGCAAGTATCCATATAGCATTTGCAAAATATGTGCCATCATTTATACATGTGTTTGAGGATTTTGGAAACCTTTTTGAAGAAGAAAGCATCGAGATGTTGCATCTAGAAAGGACGGAAATTGCTTCCCCTTCTAAACTAAACAACACAAAACATACAACAAATTGGAAAGGATCAGTTTAGTTTATATGTGAAAGAACGTCTTGTAAAGAGAACAAAACAATTGGACCATGTCATACATCGAAACACCTTCGCCTATATTGGTACAAAAGGTGATCTTCTGACATGTTTTGAAGCACTTTCTGATCCACAGACGGTGGATTGATGGAGCCACAATTGGTCATATGTTGTCTCATGGCCAAAATATTTGATGTCTCCTAAAGGTACTGTAAGAGTCAAAAGATGAAAGTGGACGAGACTGCATGCGGTTGGAAATGCACTAATACAAGGAAATTGGAAGGACGCGTAGATAGTAACAAGATAGAGCTATTTCGCTTTCTCTCAAAAGCTGGGATAGAAGCATGTGATAAGATTACCAGGACACAAATCACCGCAAGTTTTATTACATTTGATTTTCCCATGTAATCACGAAGAAGCTAACACGTGGTGACCGCAAGATAGTCTTAAGTTTAAAGTTTGATAGTTTTAGCTTCAATAGTCAGAAAATCTGAATAGGTTCAGGGAAGGACAGATCGCGCATTTTCGTTAAAATCTGTTTCGAAAATTTTCATGATTACAATATTTTCTTGTAAATAAAGTATAAGTTAAAATAAAATTGGCGCTGAAACGTGGAGCACGTAGGCTCGATTAAATAATTTATAAAATGTCAATCAAAATGTATTAACTGCACTAGAACTGTAAGTTACGTAGACGTTTATGAATGTAATTATAAAAGTATTGATTATTTAAGCCTGAATGCCGTTATTAATATTGAAGACCTATCAAATTTTGACTGACAGTTAAACGTTTCTAATGAAGTATATTATATTTTGTGGATAATACGAAGCACTTTAAAATCAATTTTTAATATTTCGAGCCGTATAATAATAATTTGTGTATTAATTTTATTCGAAATGAAATTAAATAAAACATGAATAATTAGTTAATTAAATAATCTAATCAAAATTCAATAATCAATGAAAGACAATTTAATTGAATTAATCAAATATATAACTGCGTAGCAGTAAGAGTGTGTGAATATTGACGACTAGATGGCGTTAATTGTCTCACATAAACTCACTCATGCTTAGATCACTTTGTACACTTTTAGTAAATGTAGTTGTAGTGGTTTGATGGACCCTGAAGAGTAAAAAGTTCGAAGAGTGTTCACTTAGTCGATCAAATAGACTTCTGTAACTACTTAGCAGCACGAATGTGAGAAAATTAAGAAATAAACAAGATATGAAATTCAAACGAAGCAATGAAAGTTTAATAATTAACTTTAATCCAGTTTAGTAAAATTTCAATATTACAATGTTTTCATTGAATTAACTTAATTTACACAAGTGGGCAATAAATTGGGTATTTTAAACAAACAAAAAATTATTATTAAGCAAACATATTAACTATGTAAACATTGTTTGATCATTAACATCAACGCATAAATAATTATAATGACATTAAGATTATTGATTTCATATTAACAATCGTTGGTGGAATTGGGTATACATTTGTTGTACACGTGTGAATCAATAATACGAAAAGTTTTATATCTACTTCTGAGCCAAATTTGTGTTAAATTTCAACTCACGATTTTCATAAAATTGAAGCTGATAAATCGCTGCAATTTTTCCGAAAAATATCCAGGTTATGCGATTTAATTTGAATCTATATTTAGACCTAGATTCCCAAACGCGTTTCATTTGAAACAACGGCGTGGATTATTACATTAATTAAGGCGACTTTGAAATATTTTCGAGACAATCGATAATTGTACTGTATTAGTACCAGATGGATGCAAAGGTAAGCTTGCATTTCGTACGCCGAATGTAATTGAATGCTATGGAGTTGGATCATGGTTGCCAGTAATTAGTTTGCCTTTGGGATATTTTGGAAAAACAAACTGCAGACATGTATCCATGGGAACCGGTTAGCTGGCAAATTTCGAACCCTCACACGTGCAAATCCTACCATTCCTCATCCTGATTTTAGGATCACTCAGGAAGGAAGTGAGGAAATTGTGTGAGAATTGCATACTATGTAATCCAATTCACGATTCGATAAATAAATCCACCCATCTATCATAATAACTATATAAATACGTATATGTATTTATTTAATAATTCGTAAAATTATCTGATTGATTAAAAGGAATTAAAAGCTGAAGAATTAAAAAAAATATTATAACAATTTATCTCAATTAAATTTGTGAATTAATTAATTATTATTTTATTAAAATAGTTTTTTCGTAAAAATTTTTGAAAATTAATTAATTTTGATCTCATAAATCAAGATATACGTGGAACAATTTATTACGACCAATAATTCAAAGTGTTTAAAAATGAAATTACATTAGTTAAAAGTTCACCTATACATCTAGTAAGAATTCGTTATGTCAAACCGGACTGTTACTACAATAAGTTTGGATAATTTATAGTTGTTCTTCCGCTCAGAAGCGTAAACCGGAAGTAGATCACAAGAATGAGAGCCTGACTGAGTGCGACAATTCGTGATAGATTCTCTACTTCTATTGGCCATAATCAGTCAAGTTCAAATTCTAATTTTCCGATTCAATTACAACGTTTTCTTCGTTGTAATTTTAAAAGAACGGACAGTTTTTCGCCTGAATCAATAGCGGTATTGATTTAAGCATATCTCTGCCCGCATTTTTTGCCACCGAACTAAACCACAAGCGTGTTAGGAATATATCGATTGGAGTAACTTTTTCATTCGTTTTGTTCAAGTTATGAAAGATCTTTGCTTAAGATTACTACGGAGGCCAATATTATACTCCCACACTAAGGACACGAATTTTAATTGAATTTATTTTGTTTGCGAAAAGTTAAATCAGCGAACAAACAACGTAAGCAAATTTTTATGGAAATTGAATCCAAATATCAGAATTTATCTAAATAACTATTTTCTAACTTCGTAAACCCACCCTTAAGTTTCATTGTCGTCGCATTTCTTTAGTCTTATTTTATTATTTATATTCATCAGTTTAAATTTAATTAGATTAATTGATTTAATTTCATTTTCATTTATTTCATTTATATAAATTATATTACAACATGTCGCTGGATGATGGCTTTGAAATATTTTTTTTAAAACGTGTTTGAAATTATTACTTTAAAATAACAAATTTCAACACAATACGTTTGCCAGAAGAGGTGAGTGATATAAAAACGTGTTGACTGAAACCTTGGGGATATGAGTTGGGGTCAACGCTGGTATTTTTTCAATTGAAACTTTCTTTCGAATTAAACTTAATAAACTCGGCAACGTCGCAATCGATTTCGTCCTATACTCACTAACAAAGGACGTTAACTGGTCTATTCCAAGTCAAATAATCAAAACCCACAACGTGACCCTCTCACATTTTTAAGAAATTTTCTGTTTGCTTCATGTTCGTAAGTGATTTTTTGCCCTTTAAAAAGTTTTAAAGTGGATTAAGGACGAATTAATACCAGGGCAAATTTATAAAAGCTTAGACGTTGAGTGGTTGCAATTATTTGTAATTGGGATTTAGAGATTTTGGTTTCTAAATTAACTTATAATTATATGAATGATTAACTTACATTACGTCTTAAAGTAAACAATGTCTTTGGCCATGAATCTGTCGATGGAACAAAATTTGTGGTATTTCCTTTACCAATGGCTTTAGCAATTGTATACTTTAACAATATCTTTTGCAATGAATCTGTCGATGAAACAATATTTGTATTTTTTCTTTTAAAATAACAATGTTGTTAGCAATGAATCTCGCAATGAAATATTATTTGTGTTGTTTACTTTAACAATGACTTTGGCAATGAATGTCTCGATGAAACATTTTTTTTACTTTAATAATGTCTATGGCACTGAATCTCACCAAGAAACATTTGCAACAACAAATCGTTTGTTGTTATTGTTTGTGAATCAAGTTTTTTTATTTTAACTATTATTATTTATTTATTAATAATTAATACACATCTTCGATCGCAATAGCTTACAAGCATGCGCAATAGAATCGAACATATCCCAGGCATCACGTAACCTTTTCAAAAAATTTTATTTCACGTCTAAGTCAATTGGAAATCGTTCCTAATTCCCTCTTGTCATTTGCCACACTAATTGTAGACATAATTATTGGTCGATGATTTGCGACCGTTAGATTTGTGGCATCAAACGTTTGCCGGACGGAAATTGATTTGCAAATACTTACAAACTATTTCTGAAATAATTACTTCGAAAAGTTAAAGGGAATTGGTCAACTACACGTTGTCGAAAATGCGGATTTTTATCGTTTAAAATGTTATCTTCGGGTGCAAAAATCCACATGCTTCCTTAGGTGAGTTACTTAATCAATGCATGAAAACCTCGACACATTCCACTCCAAATATACTAAAATACCTCAATACCTTTTTATATAAACACACCTCAATAAATGATTTTATTTAATATTATAATCAAATTGTTTCTCAAACAAGTTTACTAAATATTACACAAGTTTCATTTCAGAGAATAACGTTATTTTAAAATTTGGTAGCATAACGACGTGCACTAATAGAACAGATAACATGACACTTTGACTTTAGTGTGTTATAAGACCTCCATTTTATAATCTCGGCACGGCTAATGCAGTTATTCTAGGATCTGTAAACTTTTCATCTGCTTACAGTTTTATGTATTTCCTACATAATTTTACCATTCTTTTTTAATTTTTATTGTAACATGTGTAAACTTTATATTTTCTCATTACAACGGTGTTTTTCTCCTCTATATGCTTTCATACTCTCATAAATTGCATAAGCATTTTATTTATTTTGACAGTTCTTACACAAAATTCTCTAAATTTTCGTTTTTGCTTTTAATTCTTGCTCGAAACGTTTATCTCAGATCAATTTTAAAGGCAGCCCCAGGACAAATATTGAGACGACAATTTGACTAATATAAAATGAGACATTTACACATTTTGACTATTTATACTTAACTTATGTCAATTACATGTTTCTTAAATGAAATTTATTAAGGACTTTTTATATGTTTAAATTTTAATAAATTTTCCTATAAATGTCCCAGTTATTTTGCACGATTTGAACGATGTATCTTTTACATAATACCTATAAATATAAATATAAACTTCGTCTCTATTTTAACTAATTTAACAATGTATTCTATAAGAGTAATTAGTCTAGGGTGTCTAGATCCCCAGGTTAGTAATCGTGTGGTCCAGAGTTCAAATTTCACTTGGCTCATTGGAATTTTATTTTGGAAATAAATTTAAAATGACTTTGACCTAACCACCCACTCGGGTACTCTATGAATAGTTACTAGATTCTATATTCGGGTATAAATAAAATAAAATAAAAATAACCCTTAAATGCACGTTTTCGCAATTTTACGATGTTTTAACAAATTTACAGAATGCTTATTTAGCTTATAAATAAATTAGCAACTTCGACGTTACGCTAATTTAACAATGTATGATTCAAGACTAATCGTTTGTCTTATAAATGAACAATGTCCCATCCGATAAATAAATTGAAAACCTCGTCGTGATATAGAGTAATTTAACAATTTAGCCTATAAATTAATTATCTACTTCGACGCTTCACCGGTTTAACAATTTACTTAGCAATCTAATCTATAAATAAGTTCGATGTTTTCACGATTTTAAGTTACCTCGCCGTTTCGCGATTTTAACAATCAAGGCTTTAACAATTTGCGCTAAATTAAAATAAATGAACTAGCCATATTGCACGGCTTGAACGATCTATCGTTTTAATAAATTGAACATCATCATCATCTTATAGAGTATTTTATCAATTTAACCTATAAATACATTAATTACATCGTTTCATTACTTTATCAATGCATCTTTCACAACTAAGAATGTATCTTATAAATGAAGTAATTATCTCGTTGTTTTGCCTCTGAATCTATTCTTTAAATAAACAATGTCTTTACCGTTTTGCAAACAATTTATCTAATGAATAAATTTACTACCTGGCCCTTTTCACGACTTAAATTATACGACTAAAATTATAATGATCATAACGTGGATTTGAATCTGACCTAACATTAATCATTTCTCTAGTCATTTTCACGACTTGGACAATATATCCCTTCAAAAAATCGAACTTCATTATGCCATAGACTAATTTAATTATTTCGCTTATAAATTAATTAAAAACCTTGACTCTTTTCCCTCTCTAATATTTTTTTTAACAATCTACTCTGCAGGTAAGTTAACCTCACTGTTTTTACGATTTTAAGTCACCACTTCATTACATTAACAGTCTAACCTCTTCACGGATTTAATAATTTGCACTATAAATATAATAATGAACTAGACATCAATTTATCTTAATAATCTTCGCCGATTTAGAAATCTTTGACTTTATTAATCCACAAATAAATTAACGATCTTGTCGTCGACCTCTTAATTCATCCTGTAAATAAATAATGTCTTCACCATTCTACAAATCTGTAAAAAAGTATAAATAAATGAGGGTTAACAATCTATTTAATAAATAAACAAGATCCTTGCTATTTTACAGTATTAACAGGGCACCAAGAAATTAAGTAAATCGCCCTTGGCGACTATATAAATGTACCTGTATATAACCAATGTAAACACTGTTTTACATAGAAATCTAGCATTTAAACAAAATCCTTGTCGTTTCATAAGGCTTTAACAATGTACTATATAAATAATTTTACTACCTGACCGTTTTCACGACTTTAATAATCTTGTAACTAAATAATGTACGATAATGTGTTAAAACCTAGCCCATAATTGTTTATTTATATGTATTTGTTGTTATTCAATATTTGTCAGATATTGACGATTTCACAATCGTTCATTTTATTTTAATTTTTGATATACAGTTTAATTTTTTTTAGTTTATTTTCATTTCGTTTGTTTGATTGTAAGAGGAATATGAATCGCTATTTCCGTTATGTTTCATATTAATAAATTATTTACTGTGTTAGTGCTTAATTATTTTGAGTGTATTTTTATTATAGGTTTTTATGTAAATATAGATCATTTCGATTATAATTTAGCCGTTAAATTATTCTTATCTATGAATTCTAAAAGAATTTTTAATATAAAATTAATTATTATTCTTTTAGTGGATACTAAAATGTGTATTGTGATAAAGAAACAAATTTAAAAGTTTCCGGATTTGAATCTGACCTAACATTAATCATTTCTCTAGTCATTTTCACGACTTGGACAATATATCCGTTCAAAAAATCGAACTTCATTATGCCATAGACTAATTTAACTATTTCGCTTATAAATTAATTGAAAACCTCGACACTTTCCCCTCTCTAATATTTTTTTTTAACAATCTAATCTGCAGGTAAATTAACCTCACTGTTTTTACGATTTTAAGTCACCACTTCATTACATTAACAGTCTAACCTCTTCACGGATTTAATAATTTGCCCTATAAATAAAATAATGAACTAGACATCAATTTATCTTAATAATCTTCGCCGATTTAGAAATCTTTGACTTTATTAATCCACAAATAAATTAACGATCTTGTCGTCGACCTCTTAATTCATCCTGTAAATAAATAATGTCTTCACCATTCTACAAATCTGTAAAAAAGTATAAATAAATGAGGGTTAACAATCTATTCAATAAATAAACAAGATCCTTGATATTTTACAGTATTAACAGGGCACCAAGAAATTAAGTAAATCGCTCTTGGCGACTATATAAATGTACCAGTATATAACCAATGTAAATACTGTTTTACATAGAAATCTAGCATTTAAACAAAATCCTTGTCGTTTCATAAGGCTTTAACAATGTACTATATAAATAATTTTACTACCTGACCGTTTTCACGACTTTAATAATCTTGTAACTAAATAATGTACGATAATGTGTTAAAACCTAGCCCATAATTGTTTATTTATATGTATTTGTTGTTATTCAATATTTGTCAGATATTGACGATTTCACAATCGTTCATTTTATTTTAATTTTTGATATACAGTTTAATTTTTTTTAGTTTATTTTCATTTCGTTTGTTTGATTGTAAGAGGAATATGAATCGCTATTTCCGTTATGTTTCATATTAATAAATTATTTACTGTGTTAGTGCTTAATTATTTTGAGTGTATATTTATTATAGGTTTTTATGTAAATATAGATCATTTCGATTATAATGTAGCCATTAAATTATTCTTATCTATGAATTCTAAAAGAATTTTTAATATAAAATTAATTATTATTCTTTTAGTGGATACTAAAATGTGTATTGTGATAAAGAAACAAATTTAAAAGTTTCCGGATTTGAATCTGACCTAACATTAATCATTTCTCTAGTCATTTTCACGACTTGGACAATATATCCGTTCAAAAAATCGAACTTCATTATGCCATAGACTAATTTAACTATTTCGCTTATAAATTAATTGAAAACCTCGACTCTTTCCCCTCTCTAATATTTTTTTTTAACAATCTAATCTGCAGGTAAATTAACCTCACTGTTTTTACGATTTTAAGTCACCACTTCATTACATTAACAGTCTAACCTCTTCACGGATTTAATAATTTGCACTATAAATATAATAATGAACTAGACATCAATTTATCTTAATAATCTTCGCCGATTTAGAAATCTTTGACTTTATTAATCCACAAATAAATTAACGATCTTGTCGTCGACCTCTTAATTCATCCTGTAAATAAATAATGTCTTCACCATTCTACAAATCTGTAAAAAAGTATAAATAAATGAGGGTTAACAATCTATTTAATAAATAAACAAGATCCTTGCTATTTTACAATATTAACAGGGCACCAAGAAATTAAGTAAATCGCCCTTGGCGACTATATAAATGTACCTGCATATAACCAATGTAAACACTGTTTTACATAGAAATCTAGCATTTAAAGAAACAAAATCCTTGCCGTTTCATAAGGCTTTAACAATGTACTATATAAATAATTTTACTACCTGACCGTTTTCACGACTTTAATAATCTTGTAACGAAATAATGTACGATAATGTGTTAAAACCTATCCCATAATTGTTTATTTATATGTATTTCAGAATCGTTCATTTTATTTTAATTTTTGATATACACTTTAATTTTTTTTAGTTTATTTTCATTTCGTTTGTTTGATTGTAAGAGGAATATGAATCGCTATTTCCGTTATGTTTCATATTAATAAATTATTTACTGTGTTAGTGCTTAATTATTTTGAGTGTATTTTTATTATAGGTTTTTATGTAAATATAGATCATTTCGATTATAATTTAGCCGTTAAATTATTCTTATCTATGAATTCTAAAAGAATTTTTAATATAAAATTAATTATTATTCTTTTAGTGGATACTAAAATGTGTATTGTGATAAAGAAACAAATTTAAAAGTTTCCTTCCGCATTCGTTCCTTTTTGTAAGTAACTGTCGGTTCCGAGTTAAACAAAATTATCATAAAAAGTAAGGTTTGCAGCAAATTTGATATAACAGTATGGTATGCATAACCTCTCCGAGGTATAGAAAACAAAGTTGACTTTCAGATTTCTTTGAAAAAGTTCGCAATACTCCTGGAGGTTCTTGCATATCTTAAATACAAGCCACACCTGCTGCAATGCAAAATTGAATCCGGCACTTTTTCCGTTGTCTTTATTCATAAAAGATTAATGCGGTTCCATTATCGGACGTCGATGGCGAAATCAATGCAGCTCTGGAGGAAACGGTATCAATTAGGTAAAAGATTTGGCTCATAAATATGGCACAAAATAATTGATTGTGCATTAATTATACTTAAGTGCAGAGTCTAAATTGACACGTAACGGACTGAAAAGCATTTGCAGCAACGTGGGAGTAAGCACGCGCAGTAACACTTTAGCACAAATATTCACTCAATAAATAGACCTGTCAGTAACAACGAGCAAACTAATTCCTGTTTGGAAATTGTTATTTTAAAATAATTACTGCTATGTTGCAAAACAAAATTGCAGGGTTTTTTAATAAGCCGCAAGTTTCCAACTTCGTAGTTGCTTCAACATTCCTCTTGAATTATATATTTTTAATTTTTCCTCGCCAGTATTTCACCTATTATTAGAAACAATTTTAAAAATATTTTGATGGACTTATATTATATTAAAAATTAATAAAAATAACACAGATATTTTATGTTCTACATTTAATATTATTCTTATTTCGTTTTCGGAACCTTTGGTTAAAAATTGGCACTTCCAAAGAGGGTCAAGTACAATGACTTTCCTCTTTGTTTTCTCAACTAATACACTAATAATAAAGCTATCCACTATAGTTACGAATCGATTTTGATGTATTTTAAGATATAACATGTGCGAGACGTTAAATTTTTTTTGTTCGAATTTTAGTATTTTTTGGTTCAAGGATAAGATCATTTCGCATAATTTTCAAATAATATTTTTTCTCGTACTCACGGCCCTATTTAGTAGGGGATACAAATTGTAGATAAAAGTCAATGGTTTATTAGTAACCATTGCTATCGTTCCATTCTAAATTATCTCATTATTTCATTTGGTGTTCAATTTACTCACTGTATCGTTTATTTCATCCTATTCGATTCTTTCATCTTGAAGTGGCGGCGCGGCGTTCGGTTCTAAATGTCCTTGAGCAAGCTCCTTAGATATACAAGACCTATTTGTCACCTTTTCAGTCTTTCCTGGCAATGTATTGATTGTAATTATCCGAATTCGCATTGAGGCGTTTTATTCGAACTTGTGCTATTAAATATTTTAAAGCCAATTAAATATTTATTACGGGCGATTAATTATCGTGCAAAACGTTATAAATATCGTTTAGAATGATTTATGGGGGTTAAGTAGGGTAGAATGTCTGAGCGCAAAGAATTTAGATTAAAATGTCTTTAAATTAATCGTACATAAACAAATTAACTGGCGCAAACGTTTTGATTGCATATGATAAAAACATAAACATAATTTAACACGTTGTATATTTGAAAGTTGAATAAATAGCTTAAGGGCTTAAATTTTCGTAATCCTATTTAGTTCTGATCGTTAATAATGTAATTTATTAGCCAATATAGATTATATATGTCATAACATTGGTAATAATTATTTAATTTGCTATGTTAATTAAGCAACTGGTCGTGTTCACCAAATTGATTTGTACCGACGAGGAGACGGGGTTGTTCGGGGTTAATGCGAATTAAAATATCAACCTGTGCGCCACTGGTGCCAAATTATATTGATTTAATTTTTAAAAAACACATTTTTCCATAGTAACACACCCAATGAAGTTAAACCGTGTTAAATTTATCGTAAATGAAATTTTCCATTTTTCATTTGAGTAATTGCATAAATTCCTATACGAAGATATACGGTCAAAGTTTTCCTCGTAAATTGTCAATTTATAATGGGGAAAAAACATTCGGTAATTTCAATAGGGATTCCGATGGCAAACTCCTTAAAAAATTAATAGACCACGACCGGGTGAAACGGCCTGATTTATCCCGAATACATGCTAAGAAAGTGTAATTTACTTGGCTAATTTAACATTAAATGTCAAAGGCAGACTGTGTTCATCTGAGGTCGAACTTTGCGGAGTATTTTATTTGAGACAGCCAATAAGAAAGCTCCCTTGTTCCAGTATTCGGCAGTGCGTTTATTCGGCTTTATACAGGAATCGTACTGATAAATTATGGGGAGCCTTTGGATCGATACGTATATACAGGTCGTCTTTTTCAGTTTTAAAAGTCCGCTTGCATTGAAAATGCAATAATATCCGGAATATCCATACATACTAAGCTTAGTTTAGATGTTTAAAAAAGGTTTGTATTAACACGTAAATTTAACGAGATAATTAATAGTTTATTTAATAAATAATCACACATTTCGAATTATATTTATATATATAAAATATTTCGATTTAATTATTACTTTAGAATGAGAATTATTATAAGGAGTGGACTGCAAAATTACAAACAGCCCGACAATACAATTCAGAAGAATAAATGTACAAGGCTCGCTAATAAAAAATCAAATTGTAGAAAATATTGCATTAACTACCCCGATATTGTCACTCAATTTTATCAACTACTAAATCATCATATACTCAGTGACATATAAACTGCACCACCTAGAAGGGGTGGGAATTTTTGGATCAAATTTGGCAGGAATAGTGGACTAGTCCAGGGAAATAGTTGATTAAAATTTGAAACCCAATCATCAAGTAGTCATGGGATTTTTGACGTTGGTGTCATTTTTTAGAGGTGGTGATAGACAAGCAATTATCGAGTTATTTTTGAATTTGTTCCACTTTTTCGGATCCCGTTCTTTAGTTTAAAGTGTTTCAAGTGTTTAATGACGCCTAGAGGAAGGAGACCTCAAGTTTACCAGCAGTTGAGTGACTTTGACCGAGGGCGGATTGTTGGTTTACGAGAAGCAGGTTTTTCGTTTAGAGAAATCGGCAACCGTTTGGGACGGCACCACTCAACAATAATGCGTGTTTATCAAGCGTGGTCTGAACATGGGGTTGAACGTCGGAGAAGAGGCACTGGGGCTCAAAGACGAACCAATGAACGCCAAGATCGCCGCTTAAGACTGATGGCCTTGAGAGACCGATTCTCTACAACTAGATCAATAGCTGATCAATGGTTAGGTGAACAAGATCGTCCGATAGGCTTGCGAACAGTTTATCGTCGAATAAGAACCTTTGGCTTGCTGTGTTACCGCCCACATCTTGTGCTGCCCCTCACTGCTCAACATCGCCAGGAACGTTTGGCCTGGTGCACGGAAAGACTTCAATGGAACTTGGAGTGGCATCGAGTTGTCTTTAGTGACGAATCGCGATTTTGTTTAGGAATGCATGATGGTCGGATGACTGTTAGACGAAGACGTAGAGAAAGGCGCAATCCTGATTTTTCGATTGCGAGGCATGTTCACCGAACTGCGGGGTTGATGATGTGGGGTGCTATTGCTTACGGCAGTAGGTCACCCTTGCTCTTCATTCGGGGCAGTATGACCGCCCGACGCTACATTGACGAAGTGGTAGAACCACATGTTTTTCCATATCTTCGAGGGCTGGAAGACCCAATTTTCCAGCAAGATAATGCACGACCTTACGTAGCAAGAGTTTCTCTTGACTTCTTTGTAGAGGCCAATGTTAATCTTTTGCCTTGGCCGCCAAGATCTCCCGATTTGTCCCCCATTGAGCACGTGTGGGACATGATGGGTAGAAGATTGAGGAATTTACCGAACCCACCGTTGACAATAGAAGCTCTACGGCATGAAGTACAGGCTGCTTGGGATGCCATACCCCAAGAAGACATTGATCACCTGCTGGAATCAATGCCAAGGCGGGTCAATGAGTGTATCAGAAATAGGGGCGGACCAACAGATTATTAAAGAAAAATCAAAAAGATGAAGTGTTTTCTTTATCAAATTTTAATCAATTGTTACCTTAGACTAGTCCAATGTTTTGCCAAATTTGGTCCAAAAATTCCCACCCCTTCTAGGTGGTGCAGTTTATATGTCACCGAGTATATTTAATTTAATTTAATTTATCTTGTTTACCTGCTTCAGCTGGGCGTTGTTTCACGTTACTTGGGGACTAAGTGTAGTTTCGAATTATCATCCAAGTTTTTGTTTTATTTAAACTCTCTTGCAGATTAATTGAAACAGTTTGGGGATTCATTTTCTATTTCGCCAAAGGAGCCATATCATCAGTGAACGTCTCCACATCTATTTTACTGCTTGTTGGCACGTCAGCAATGTAAATTAGATAAAGTATTAGGCTGAGTATGCTGCTCAGGTGTAGCCTTTAATTTACCGACGGCTACATGGTATTTTCTGATAATATTTTCTTGATATTTGACAAAGATTTATTTCTATATCAAGTATACTCTCTATAGGGTAAACAAGTGGTATGGGAGGTGTTTATTTGATTTTTTGTGATTATCCTTGTTGCCATACTTTGTTTATGTCCTAGAAATCCTTTCTCCCAAACCGTGGTGGAACTGCTGTGTAGTTCCACGATGCTTTACGAATCCAAATTGGTAATTACGAATTAACTGTTTATCTTGTGGACTTATAGGTGGGTTGGATCTGCCAATTTCTCACCAGGATAGTACCATAAGTATTTGGGTTACTTTAGACTGGTTAAGGTATTTGCGAAGTCTAGGGACTGCGTTTAGACTTTAAAAACTCTAATGGTCATTTTTACAATATTTTATTAGAAATAAGTTCTGGGAGTTTTTTGGATGTATACCCTTTTGGGGGGTGTTTCTGCGTTACGTGTGTTTCGTGACGAGCTCGGTTTTCTCTGCATTGTTTCTGGCCCACTTACCGATGGAGGAAACTTTCAGGAGGAAAACATTTTTGATGGCGTTCCATACTGAGTAGTTTTTCTCTTCTGCTGCAGACAATGATTATAATTATTTTTAATTTGCCTTGTTCAACTATTGTTTGTCACTATCACTCCTGATAATTTGCCATCTGTTGTCCAACTCCTTGACAATATGTGGATAGCGTTCTGTCGGCTAACCACTCGTTTCTCGTTTCTAATTCTTTTTGGGTTTTGCCCATGTTTATGTTCCACTGTTTATTTTCAAATAGTTTCTTCAAATAATTCTTAAAATTTTTGTTCGCTGCTTAAGTCCTAAGAATTGTCATTTTTATTTTCAATTTGAACCCAATTTTAATTTTCTTCGTTTGCTGCACATTTTGTTGTATCTCGCACAGTCAGCATTTTTAAAACACTTGAATGTTTCGATGTTTGTTGCCAAACCAATCAACTTTACTTTTACCAATTAGACCACACTACAAGTAGTTTTAAAAAATTTCCTTGTCTGTCGATCAGCGATTAGGAATTATTGAATTGTGAATTTCACTGATGCCACTTATCTTCATTATGACGGCCCTGTCCTAAATTACACCATTTACGTTTGGGCCAGGTTATCACAAGAATTCGTGGGTATTATTACTGATTATAAGATGTCTGGTGTTTCAACATGATTAGGTGCAGAATGACTTCCTGAGCAGAACTTCAACACATTGGTTTCATAATTTTGGGTGTAACTTCTGAGCGAGTCTTCTAATAAATTTAAGTAATTATTGCAATTAATTTGCTTCATGCACCGTTTATTTCTTTGAAGTTTCAAATATTTTATTAGCAGAATTGAGGATAGACACAGCAATGAGTCTACTTTGAAATGTCTGCCATTAAAACATTTATTAAGATCTTCTTGAATGGAGCAATACTTAGGTTCGATGTTAAACAAATAGTTAAAAACTTATTTATTACCTTTTTGGTAGCGTTTCTGATTTCTGCACACGTGAATTATTATAGGCAGATCCACCTCAAGGAAGTATTTCTTGGGCAATTTTGAATTGCCGACCTGAATATGGTTGGTTACTTTGTAAGTGTTTTCTGATGAGCTTGGTTTTCTCTGCATTGTTTCTGAACAACTTGGAACTGATGGAATCCATTCTTCTGCTACGGACAATGTGTTTGCGCTACGTGAACGGAGAAACAGCGTGCACTCGACTCGTGGCGAGTTGTAAATTCGACGAGAATTTCGAGTACGTCTCTCGCTCACGTACGTTACGCCAATGATTTGCGTTGCTATCGTCTGGGCTTTATTAATCGTTCGAATGCTTGTTGCAGATAAACTCCTTTAATTATATACACTATTTATTACCACTATTTATGTGTTATGTGTTACAGTGAATAACACTGTTGTGTTACTGCCCAAGTTGTCTTGAAATATGATGAGATACTTCGATTGTTGTCTGTGTTAATTTTAGACTGTTGTCTTGAACGATGATGAGACACTTCGACTATTGTCTGTGTTACTTTGTTACTTTGTATATGTAACTGTTGCTCTCTGTTTAAGGCTGAAAACGTTCTTTAAATAATAAAGTTCGTTTGTTGCAAGGCGAAGAACTCGTCGTGATTGGTAGAAGAATGAATTTAATGTGATGAAAGAAAGGGAACTTTTGCCCGACATTTGGTTCACGGTTTCTATGAGGATTAATCTAAAATCCCGAGAGCCATATAATAATTTAAATGGCCAAGAATATTCGGTGATTGTTTATTTACAACCGCATTGTGTAAAATGTGGCTGCTGTAAAATGACGGCTTATGTAAAAGGGGAATTCAGCGTTTAATGCCGGGCCGCAATTGTTTTGGTTTTTAAATATCGGGAAAATAACTAAAAAATGTTCGAACGGACATCTGCCGAACCTGTAATTGGACAGCCGTGAATTTGAGACTAATTACGTATGCAAAATATTCTGAGTGACTTGATTAAATGCTAATATGTAGATATGTGGGACCGAACATGCCACCCGCCTTGAAAGGGTTAGGAACTTTTCAAACGACTGTCGCTTTTCGTCCGCCTGCGCCTGGTTGGACAGGATGTGCAGCTTCTTTGCTGGTCTATTGAAGTGCCCGAAAGGATTCCCAGTGCACGTAGCACGCCGTCTACCCCTGCACAGGGAACCCGATATTCGGTAGTTGGATGAGTTAGTCCTTGGACCAGCGTTTCCAAGAATATTGTCGGATCTGTGGTAAAAGTTACCAGCGAGTGGTTGATTAAATTGTGATCTTGGTGAGATCAGGTGCTGCTGTTGCAAATTGTAAATCGTTTTGGGCCAGTTTGGCTTGTTGGTGTCAAGCTTGCCAGCGACAACCCAACCGAAGTGAGTCTTCTGAACACCCCCGTGCCTATCAGCAAGTCGATGGTGCCTGACAGGTGGAAGTTCGGGTCGGCTAGTTTAATGTTTGTATTAATTGGAAATGCCGATGGACCAATGTTTGATCGCGGCAAGTTTTCAGAGATCCTGTCCAAGACCAAGCAGTTGATATTACTTTTGAAGGCATTGTGCCTGGATTTGAACCTGACGCACACTGAGCTGCTTGAATCGGAGATTGTTTTGTTGACCCCTACTATTGGGATGTTCGTGGACCATTGGTTGAGTAGTAGCTTCTTCGCCAGTGCCTTGGTTATGAAGTTGCTCTGGGATCCTGAATCCAGTATAGCGCGGCACTCTTGCCATTGACCCCTGGTGTTTACCACTGCTGTGGATAGTAAATTTGTGTACCCTTTTCGGAATTTGACAGAAACCATGTCGTAGCATGTGAGTCCATGAGCTTAGGTCACGACGATTCTATTGGTGTTTCTTCCCGCATTTGCAACAGGACTCCGAAGTGCACGTGCTTGCATAATGATTGCGACACAAGCAATTTAAACAAAGAGTCTTCGTCTTGGTGTCTTGTATCCTCGCATTGGGCGTCATCTGCAGGAACCGATCGCAATTAAAGAACGAGTGCTTTCCTCTGCAAATTGTGCATGATGTGTCGTAGATGCTAACATAAACAAACGTAGGCGTCTTGAACGGCTTCATGCTAGTTGCTTGGGGTTTTGACCTGGGAAGTGCCTCGAGAGTTTGACACTCCTTGAACTCGGGAATGACTCCGTTGACAATTTTTCCTTCCCATTCCTTTATTGTTGCGTGATCCAATTTGGATGTAATTAGATGAATGAGCACATTATAGATGTGGGGTGTTTCAACGTGATTTGCGCTGACTTCCTGAATAGTACTCCCACAGGTTGGTTTCATAATTTTTGGTGTAGCTTCTGAGTCTTTTAATACGTTTCAGAAATTATTGCAATTAATTTTCTTGATGCACCGTTTATGGCTTTGTGTCAAATATTTTGATATATTACCAGAATTGAGGATATACACAGCGATAAGGATAATTTGAAATTGTAACATCATTTGCTAATTCCAAAATGTAGTAAATCAAGGATCTTTCATGAATAGAATAGAATAGGAGTGGATTTTCCTTTAGACAAGGTCGCCATTGGGTATGTTTGGCATTCATCACCTATTGTGAGGAATTGGTTTCCTCGCCTTGTAAATTAAATAAAATAGTTCCAGGATGTGAACGCAGGGATAGCGCTCCCCGCACCTTGGTCACTATGGTTTAGAATCTTTTTTAGACATTTACCTACCTAATCGTACAAGTCATTGTGGTGACTCCATTAACAATTTATTTATTGTCCCTTTACTAGTTTCATTACTTTGTCTGCTCCTGTTTTTTTCTTTTCCTTGTCTGCTGGTAGCCACGTTTTTATTGGAGTTGATGAGCGTAGTAAATTTAATTTACGAAGTATTCCAAACCCTATATTTTCTTCCCATGATTGTTTCCAGTCGAACATTAGATTCATTACAATGCGAGTTTTTTGGTAATGATCTCTGCATTTGAGGACTTAATTTAACTATGATTTACGCGTTTTTACGTTCGATTCAATTTTTTTTTTATATTGTATAACGAGATTGCACCTTATTAATAAAAATGTGTTATAGATCTAATATTGCTACAAGTGTCACGGTTTTTTGTTGATTGTGCTAATTCAATTATTAAAATGTATATATTAAGGAGTGTACGTTCTGGTAATAATAAAATGATCAATATATAAATTTTTGAAATTGTGCTTTTGTGGTGATATAAATCATAGTATAAAAAATAGAAATTCAATTATTTCGTTCAATTTAAAACGTTTTCAACGAAAACAATAAAATAATAAACAATTGGACCTAATGGAATTCATTTACTTTAATTGTTAAAATATTGAATATTTTTAATTGCAACATACGACAAATGATTTGTGTATTGTGTATGCATCAAATGATTAATTGTTTGTTTGTGTTAAATAATTGTACATTTAGTGAAATAATTCGAGGATTACACTGGAATAGGACAATGCTTTTAAATCTTGGGATTTTTGTCAGAAAACGACAACTGAAATTCTAAAACGCTGTTAAATATTTTACGTTGTACAGATTTCTTCCACTAAGCAATTACTGGAACTAGGAAGTAAGTGGACGTGATTTTATTTTATTTCCGAGCGTAATACGTAAGAAATTCTTAAGTTTTCCATTGCGTTAATATATTTATTTGTTGCTACATTCAGCGGCGTTGTAAACAATGTGAAACTTAGAACCTTTTGAAATTACGGTTTGATGTTTGTGGGACTTGAAGGCGTGATGTTTTGCCATTCATTTGCATACTGATTGCTATTGGACCGTTACTTAGAACAAACTTGGAAGTGTTCTTGTAGAAATTATACCTGGTGACGTATAATAGATTGTGCTTTGGAACTGGTTATTACTTCATGAGCTTCTGTGGAAGTTTCTGATTTTTCAATCGATATTTCAAGCACACTGCCGCTGACACTACAACCCTTATAATTAATGTGCATCGCTCATCTTATTTCAATAAATTTTAATCTTTAACGCTTAAAAAATGTTTGCTTTTATTTTTTTTTTATTATCACTAAAGAAATAATAATTAATTGTGAAATGAGTACATGATATTAAAATATATATATGAGTACTAATAAACTAAAGAAAACACTGAAGGAAAACGAAAATATTATTTTTATACGAATTATTTTTAAACTTTAAATTTTGATTGGGGATATAATCAAGCCACAACAAAATATAAAACAATGTAAGAATTATAATTAGTTAATAATCACTTAGTAACCTATATACGTATAAATAATGGAAGAAGCACTAGTAGATTCCGAGTTGAGGCTATATGAAGGCTATAAATCGTACCTGCAATCCCTAGTAATATATCAAGTGCTGTAAATTCATAGAAATGTGATTCAACCGTAACTACATAATCATGAAAAATCTTCGAAATGTATACGATATTTCTGAGAAGTAATTACATACGTGGTGGTTGTTTTCGATTTTCTAAAACATCTAAGTACTTGGTTGCATGCAGCAATCGAATGAGAGCGCGAAATTAACGCTCACCGACGTTAAAAAGATAGCTCCATATAAAATATGTCACCACGTTCCCTTTTTTGTATCAACAGCTTGAAAAAGGTGGGGCATTAACTGGGGATATCGTTCTTTTTAATTTGTTACTCCCCTTTTAACCAACCAGGATTATAATTGAAGCACCGGTGTATAATTAATTTCCGCGCAAAATGGAAGTAATTTAATTATTGTATATAAACAAATGTATTTAAAAAAAAATGCCAGATTTTGATAGTCGAAAATTGTGGCATTTGCGTATTATTAAACGAACTTCATTATATATTAACCAATGTTAGTATATATATGATATTTTGATGGAAAATTAATTATGCGTTAAATTATTATATTACTAATGGCGTTCGTGCATAATCGGGGCAGCAACTGTTTTACGTTTAACGAGAATATAATAAAATTATTTTTTAATTAATTTTTTTTTCATACACCAAAAAAATGCAGCAGCAAGAAAGAAAAATCATAGATCATGTCTTTTTCTTGAAATCGTTCTATCAGGGGGTGATTAAGTATCACTTAACTGTCAAATTGTTTATCAAAAGTTGCAATGCCTCGTGTTTGTCAAAAGGCACGTTATAAACTTGGTGGTTGAATCGTGGGCATGCGAGTTAGTCTATCGTTCAGAGAAATTAGTAAAATGTTTGGTCGAAGTAATGCAAAAAATGCTCAAAGCTCTAAAAAAACAGTAATAAAAGATCGCGTATTACCAATAACCGTGAAGAACACCATCTTCGTCTGTTGGGTCTAGGAGATTCATGACTTTGGGGCAGTTGGGGCTTATTGGGTGGGAGTGGTAGACCGTATAATATCCATGTCTATTGTGAAGTTGGGCTAACGTACAGATAAAATTTATAGGAGGTTGGGTTGAAGTGATGCAATTGTGCTAAGAGTTGGAGAAATTGGTCAAACGAAGCTCTGGAAGCGACTTCGTGTTACCAATAACCGTGAAGAACGGCATCTTCGATTGTTGGGTTTAGGAGACCCCTTTGAGATGTCTACGGCTTTGGGGGCTCATTGGGTAGGGAATGCTAGTCCGTAGAGTCTCAGTATCAGTCTTTAGTATCTTTGAGATCATCCTGTCAGTATATCCAACAAGATAACTGCCATTATGACTGAAAGGCATCTTGTAGAGTAAGATGGCTCGATGACCCGCAAGATTTCCCACTCTGGTTCCCATCGAACAGGTGTTACGAACATAATGGGCCGAGAGTTGAAATCGTTCAGGTAATGATTAAGTATCACTTAACTGTCAAATTGTTTATCAAAAGTGCAATGCCTCGTGTTTGTCAAAAGACACGTTATAAACTTGGTGTTTAAATCGTGGGCATGCGAGTTAGTCTATCATTCAGAGAAATTAGTAAAATGTTTGGTCGAAGTAATGCAAAAAAATGGGCAAAGCTCTAAAAACAGTAATAAAAGATCGCGTATTACCAATAACCGTGAAGAACACCATCTTCGTCTGTTGGGTCTAGGAGATTCATGACTTTGGGGCAGTTGGGGCTTATTGGGTGGGAGTGGTAGACCGTATAGTATCGATGTTTATTGTGAAGTTGGGCTAACGTACAGATAAATTTATAGGAGGTTGGGTTGAAGTGATGCAATTGTGCAATTGTGCTAAGAGTTGGAGAAATTGGTCAAACGAAGCTCTGGAAGCGACTTCGTGTTACCAATAACCGTGAAGAACGGCATCTTCGATTGTTGGGTTTAGGAGACCCCTTTGAGATGTCTACGGCTTTGGGGGCTCATTGGATAGGGAATGCTAGTCCGTAGAGTCTCAGTATCAGTCTTTAGTATCTTTGAGACCATCCTGTCAGTATATTCCAACAAGATAACTCTTACTGCCATTATGACTCAAAGGCATCTTGTAGAGTAAGATGGCTCGATGACCCGCAAGATTTCTCACTCTGGCTCCCATCGAACATGTGTTTCGAACATAATGGGCCGAAAGTTGAAATCGTTCTATCAGGTGATGATTAAGTATCACTTAACTGTCAAATTGTTTATCAAAAGTTGCAATGCCTCGTGTTTGTCAAAAGGCACGTTATAAACTTGGTGTTTAAATCGTGGGCATGCGAGTTAGTCTATCGTTCAGAGAAATTAGTAAAATGTTTGGTCGAAGTAATGCAAAAAAATGAGCAAACCTTTAAAAAACAGTAATAAAAGATCGCGTATTACCAATAACCGTGAAGAACACCATCTTCGTCTGTTGGGTCTAGGAGATTCATGACTTTGGGGCAGTTGGGGCTTATTGGGTGGGAGTGGTAGACCGTATAGTATCGATGTCTATTGTGAAGTTGGGCTAACGTACAGATAAATTTATAGGAGGTTGGGTTGAAGTGATGCAATTGTGCTAAGAGTTGGAGAAATTGGTCAAACGAAGCTCTGGAAGCAACTTCGTGTTACCAATAACCGTGAAGAACGGCATCTTCGATTGTTGGGTTTAGGAAACCCCTTTGAGATGTCTACGGCTGTGGGGGCTCATTGGGTGGGGAATGCTAGAGTCTCAGTATCAGTCTTCAGTATCTTTGAGATCATCCTGTCAGTATATTCCAACAAGATAACTCTTACTGCCATTATGACTCAAAGGCATGTTGTAGAGTAAGATGGCTCGATGACCCGCAAGATTTATCACTCTGGCTCCCATCGAACAGGTGTTTTGAACATAATGGGCCGAAAGTTGAAATCGTTCTATCAGGTGATGATTAAGTATCACTTAACTGTCAAATTGTTTATCAAAAGTTGCAATGCCTCGTGTTTGTCAAAAGGCACGTTATAAACTTGGTGGTTGAATCGTGGGCATGCGAGTTAGTCTATCGTTCAGAGAAATTAGTAAAATGTTTGGTCGAAGTAATGCAAAAAAATGAGCAAAGCTTTAAAAAACAGTAATAAAAGATCGCGTATTACCAATAACCGTGAAGAACACCATCTTCGTCTGTTGAGTCTAGGAGATTCATGACTTTGAGGCAGTGGGGGCTTATTGGGTGGGAGTGGTAGACCGTATAGTATCGATGTCTATTGTGAAGTTGGGCTAACGTACAGATAAATTTATAGGAGGTTGGGTTGAAGTGATGCAATTGTGCTAAGAGTTGGAGAAATTGGTCAAACGAAGCTCTGGAAGCGACTTCGTGTTACCAATAACCGTGAAGAACGGCATCTTCGATTGTTGGGTTTAGGAGACCCCTTTGAGATGTCTACGGCTTTGGGGGCTCATTGGGTAGCAAATGCTAGTCCGTAGAGTCTCAGTATCAGTCTTTAGTATCTTTGAGATCATCCTGTCAGTATATTCCAACAAGATAACTCTTACTGCCATTATGACTCAAAGGCATCTTGTAGAGTAAGATGGCTCGATGACCCGCAAGATTTCCCACTCTGGTTCCCATCGAACTGTTTCGAACATAATGGGCCGAAAGTTACCACAGAATTCTCCAGACAACCTGGAGCAACTACAAATGGCATGAGAAGATATTCCTCAAGAGGACATAATAATTTGATTTCTATCATGCCATGAAAATGTATTCAACTTTCTCGTCACACACACACCTGTTTTCAAATTTTAATTGTTTATTTTTATCGATGAGTCTAACCAAATTTTTTTATTTCCTTATTTGCTTTCATCAAGTTTTTTAGATTGTATACTATAATGAAGGTAAGAAACGCCTTTTCGACAAAATTGGTCGCCCATGTGGAATTTTGTTGTTTGCGTAATAATTTCTTTTAATTGTTTTAAAATTCTTGGTAATCGTTAAAAATTATTAAAAATATATCGGTGAATGAACGGAGATTAAGGAAATTAAATAATTGTAAATAATGCTGATAATGAATTTTATCTTAACCATATCGATTTTAATTTAATCGTACAAATTGATAGGATTTCAACGCCACTTGAACTGGCCAATCCCCAAGGATGATAGAATACAAATAAAGGTTACAATGGATATGCGATTTGGAAACACTATCAATTACTGATGCAGATTGGTATTTTAGAGGATTTTCGCCATCGAATTATTGGGGCACCCTTAAAATCCTTCAAACACTCAAATCTATTACAGTGGTGCCGCGAAGCGCCTTATTTATTGTAGCGGAGATTGCGTTTCCAATAAACCAACAAGAAATTCTAGTAAAATATTAAAATTTATTAAATACCGCGATGTATATATAACACCAATTCGCAAACTATTTCCTGTGGAACATCTATTTGGAACACTCTACATATTCGTCCGCGTCCATTTTATGTTTGGCGTGCTATTATAAACACATAATTAGTTCACTTTGTAATTTTCCTTTATACGTCAAACGAAATATAGGCGTCCAGCTCCATTTGAAAATCAAATTGTTTTCGTTACAAACAGACAAAAGCTCCAGCAACAATAGGGAAAATTTATCGCATTTATCATAAAATATTTATATTAAAATATGTTCTTTTTGATGTGAAATACTCGCCTGTTATTTGTTAAATAGTTTATCTATTAAAAAAAAATTCATTTAGAATTTATTTAATTGTCCAATTAATTAAATTTTGGAATGAATACGTACTTTATATTATTTATGAAGGGTAATTCAATATTTATTAATATACATAGATATTTTAAATTCCAGTCAATTCCAGTTTTGTTCAATGATGGCACATAACAGATATAACTGGGCAGTGAATGAAAGAAGCACTTAATAAAAAAGAAAATGTCGAAGTGAATAAATAGAAAGAGTAAAAAAACTAAAAAATAAAGATAAAGAAAAGGACAATGTAAGTGAATCTAGCGGAACAACAGAACATGTCGAGCCAACGTTGAAGAACGTTAGCTAGTGATTTAGAAACTACAACTGAAAATCTGTTGCATATATGCAATCATAAAGAATGGCGGGAGCTATTAAACTAGAAAATACCAGTGAGACGAACATGACAAAAAGAAGAATGGAACAGTGGGTTATGACACAAGGATTAACTATGAAACAGTCGTAGATAACTTAAGAATAGCGAGGACAATTAAAATGAATGCAACAATGAAGTCACAAGAATTGTTGTTAAAAAGTCGAGTTCCAATTCATTTATTTTCAAACCAACATCGGGCTTCAATTATATTTCTGGTTGGTCAGCGCAACTAAAATTTAATTGTGACTTTATTATCGTAGTAAATGTTTAAATAAAAACTTTGAATGAATAATAAATACATGCCATTTATTTCAAGTTGTTCATATGAAAATTTTATGATTTTCATAAATCGGAAATGAATATTAACTTTTTCATAGTTGTAGATAAAAAGACGGATAATTAATGGCGTTTTTACACAGCAAGTTGTGTATAAACGATCCGTATTATGATAAGGAATAATTATGTATTTATTTCTATTCATACACGTAAAGCGTGTGGTATAGGATAGTCTTTTTGAAATTTCAATCAATCACCATCTCATTTCATATTATCAATCACCTACTTTGCACTTAAATGGAGGACCATGGCAGCGTTTTTATTCAGTTTATTCTCCCCTATAACCTCATTCCTTTAACGCCATAATCTTGATTGAAGCATTTTTTATAATCAAAGAGGCCATTGTTTCCATTCTTAGTTCGAAAGAGTTTTATTCAACATATGCGTGCCAACTGAAAAAAGAGGAAGCTGGCGGAACACACGTTTACTTGCAACGATCTCTCTATATAGATTAATGTGTAAAGTTTTAAGTTTACTAGAGTGAAGTTAGGCCATTAGCTTGTAATGTTCCCCGTTTCACTCTTTGCGCTCGCCCCTACTTCTTCATTGAATAATCGACGACTTCGACGAATTATTGACAAAGTCTTGGCATTGCAACTGAAACGTCATTGTGCGATATTAATTTCTATAGTGGTAGTAATTCTGCGTAGTTTGATTTAAACGGAAATTTTGTGCAGGATATATTTGAAGCACTGGGACTGAGCACAAAATAGAGGTGGCCACATGTCACCAACAGTGGCACATGATGGCGCTCATGGGGCCATTCATTACCACAACACGCGGTGTAACCCTCGGTTGGACACCTCTTGCGACACTTCCAATAACCATTAACTGTCAAAATACCCCACAGAGAAATTTAAAGAAATCCTTTTTAATTATATAATATTAAACCCACGTTTATTTCAATTAAAAATGATGGCTACACATTGTTGGGTACCATCCTAGCTCTAATAATAATTATTCACATTTTGCTTATTTGGTTATATTTACATAAAGAATTATACAAATATAAAAACACCCTTGCGTGTGTTGACTTATTTCGAATATTTCATTTTTATTGGATTTATTGGACCAACAATTATTTTTTTTTTAATTTTATCAAACTTGAACCGATATAAATCATAGCACCTTGATGTCAATACAATACTATAGTAAAAAGGTTGTAAATCACGGCCGTATATCCGAGAGAATTCCTCACCAAGAAATCAATACGGATTTCTGAAATACACACGCAAACTGAAAGATTCAGTTACAATGCACAATACTTTTGTAACGAACAATTATATTTAATTGAAAATTGAGATGACATTAAATGAATCTTTGTTAGTATTACATATCATGGTAATATATGAATATAATATGAATATAATATTTTTAATTTCAATATTTGTGTGCTGTTATGGAAGCCAACTCATCAATGTTTGTCTCATTATTTCCTCTTCAGTAGTCTTTCAAATATTTTTGATAATTGTTGTAATAATTACTCGATATGGGGACAAGTATTATTGACGCAAATTTCCACGTTGGGGGAAAGTATAATAATCTTATACTATTTTCCCGGTAATCGTTTGAGAACTTGTGCTAATACGAGGTCAAATCCATAGACTTTATGGACATTTCTTAATCTGTGTTTATATTTCTAGAGAATCTAAAGGCGAGAATGGTTTGATTGGAAGAATCATGGTGGCTTTAGGAAGTTTTTGATGATTAAAACGTTGCGAATGGCTTTTGGGTTAGATTGTGGAGGACTTATGCCCGGTTTCACAAACGCTAATCGGTCGTTAACGGCTTGTTAACGAATATTCAAAAGTTTGCCGATTCGTTATCGAGTCTTTAATACATCGTCAAATACCAAATGTATTTGTCCTGTCCATCGTCAAATATTTGACGATGGATTAAAGACTCGATAACGAATCGGCAAACTTTTCACGATTCGTTAACAAGCCGTTAACGAACGATTAGCGTTTGTGAAACCGGGCATAAAAGTTTGAGATAGATGTTTTGTGTAGACGCCTGCGTTATTCTGGCCAGTTCTTACTCGGCTTCTGTTTTGCGTTGTTATGGAAAGAAACAAAGACGTTAGAAAGACCAATAGATAATATATGACCACTAAGGTATTTTATTTATTGGTCTTTCTAGAAAATATATTAACAGATTGACAGATGACAGGTTGACATATGACAGGTTGACATTGACAGACTGACATTGACAGATTGACATTGACAGATTGACATTGACAGGTTGACATTGACAGATTGACATTGACAGGTTGACATTGACAGATTAACAGGTTGACATGTTAACATTGACCAATTGACAGGTTGACATTGATAGATTAACATATTTACCGGTTGACAGATTGATTGACAGATTCAAATATTGACAGATTGACGGAGTGATAGATTGGCAGATTGACAGATTGACAGATTGACAGATTGATAGGTTATAGAATTTTACGAACTTATTAACATATTAAACTTCATGATTTAAGCTTTTAAATTGAAAGTAGCTTAAATAACTAATCTCGAACTCAAAGCGTTTTTAAATTTCTATCCTCGATCCCAAAGTACATCTGATATAATTGATGATAACGTTTTGGTATATGAATCATTACATCGAAATACCCAGAAGATTCTTGTTTTCGTCTGCAAACAAGACACTGGAGGATTAGACAAGATGATTTAATTGATGCTGGCCCTTCCAACGCTAAATCTCAAAACTCACAAGGAGAATATAAAAACGTCAAACATTTTGATTTGGTAAACTCAAGTAAAAAATTAAGTTTCCTTTGTGATATCTGCAACAAATCCATGAAAAATTTAAAGAATTATAAAATCCATCGCACCAAAATTCACATTAATTCAACTTGTGATTTTGACATCAACGAAATATCTAACAATGGAAATTTAGATCATTCTCCTCTATCAAGATGTAGAAGTAAGAAAAATGAATCCTTTAATGCTCTACGTTCTTCTTTGATTTATGCAAAAAAAACTCTAATTTTGATGTACACAAAAATGAAGATCTTTTTTCATTAAGAATCCCTTGCTTTCTTTGTCTCGGAAAATCATTTAAAGATAATAAAAGATTGAAAATCCATATAGATAAGTATCATGCCAATTTTTACCCCTTTGCTTCAAGGATTTCTTCCTCATCTCAATCAACAACTTACTTTGTCATTAATTTGAAACGTTTGCCAACTATCAGAAGAATTCTCGAAGCTTAGCACTTAGTTGCCGATAAATGAAGTCCAATTATTAATGAGTGCCTTTTAACTAAAACTTCTTCTTCTTTTGAGAATCTTTTGCTTTTCTCCTATAGAACTTTTAATCTTTCAAGGAAATCCGATAAATCCTTAAATAATCTTATAAAAGAAAATCTTTCCATATTTGATTTCCCTGATCGTCGATCATTTTCAAATAAAAATAAACACAAACCTTTATCTTTAGCCATGAAAGTTGAAGCAAAGGTATTTGATTTCGATATTAAAGGCGCTGTTAAACTTTTATCTTCGTTTGATTCATTGGCTCCTTTTAATGAAGATGTTGCTGAAGAACTTAAGAGTAAACACCCGTATCCTTCTCGTAAAATTTTCTTCCCTGATGCCTTCAGCCCTGAACACTCTTCTTTAATGGTCAATGACCAGAACGTTCGTGATGATATCTTTTCCTTTCCCTTTGCTTCTGCTCCAGGTTTGGGTGGAATGAGTCCACAGTATTTAAAAGACATTATTTCTTTATCCGCTGGCTGAAGCTGGACTTCGTGCTCTTAGAGCTATAACAAAACTTTGCAATTTCATTTTATCCAGCTAATTTCCTTATGAAATAGCTCATTTATTTTATGGTGCTTCTTTATGTGTTCTTCATGAAAGAGATGGAGGTTTGAGACATATCGCTATTAGTAACTGTTTTCGTAGATTGACGTCAAAATTAAGTCGCAATATTGTAAACTCCTATTTGTCTCCTCACCAACTTGGCGCTGCGACAAAATTAGGTTGCGAAGCAGCTATTCATTCCACATGTACTTTTGTGAATGATGCCCATAACCATAGTAAAGTTCTTCTTCAATTGTATTTCGCTTTTAACTCGAACGGGATTGTATTCTTAAAGAAGTTTAATGCCCCCCCCCCCCCTCTTTATCCTTATCTATTCCAATGTTATAGAAATCCTTCATCTTCATTTTTTGGTAATAATTTATTGTATTCTTCTGTTGGAGCTCAACAAGGTGATCCTTGCGATCATATGATTTTTAGTCTTGCAATGCATCCTATTATTTCATATTTGCATTCTCATCTTAACATTTGGTATTTAGATGATGGAACTTTGGCTGATTATCCTGAAGTCGTTTTGTCTGATTTTGAAAAAGTTATCAATCTTTCGAGAGAAATTGGTCTGCATTTAAATTTTAACAAATGTGAGATATTCTTCTGCTCTAAAGTTCCTGATTTGCAAGAAATTTCAAAATTAGCTTCCAGCATATAGATTTGTGATCGTGAAAGTTTATCTCTTCTAGGTTCTCCAATTTTTCCCAAGGTTTTAAACGTAGTTTTGAAAAAACTGCCATATTGATTGAAAACCTCTTACAAAAAGCTGACTACTAAGGAGTAGTCACATAGCTTTGAACAAGAACTGTTTTTCGTTCCTAAATTGGATTTTTTTTAAAGAACAACCCTTTTTTGTTAATTTTCTGATTTTCTTGTATCCATTGATTCCACTTTAAAATCTTCTTTAGAAACAAGTGTTAATCTTCGTCTCAATGATCTTCAGCAGCGCCAGGCCACTCTTCCTATTAGATTAGATGGTTTGCGAATTCGTCGTATTCAGGACAGTTGTCTTCCTGGTTTTCTGTCGTCTATCCATGGAGTTAATAAGCTCGTTTCTATATTACTAAAATCAAAGGATAATGGGCTTAATTTTCACCTTTATAATGAAGCTTTGGCAGAGTGACATATCAAGGATCCTAACGAAAAACCATCATCTCCGGAATTTCAGATGAAATGGGACGATATTAATTTAAATCGAATTATTACAAAAGACTTATTCTTCAACTCTCCAAGAGATTTGGCTCGTTTTAAAGCTCTTCAATGCAGATAATCTGGTTCTTGGCTTCACTCTATTCCCTCTCCTAACAGTACATTTTTGGATAACACTTCTTTTCAAGTTTGCATCGGCCTTAATTTAGGATGCAACCTTAGTACATTTCACACTTGCAAGTGCAACACTGTAGTTCAAGAAATTGGCATTCATGGTTTAAGCTGTCCTAAGAGCTGCGGACGATTTTCAAGACATGAATTTAATTCTATCATCAACCGTTCTTTAACAATTAATTCAACTCTGGAACCGAACGGATTGTCAAGAGATGATGGTAAACGGCCTTTAGTTCCTTGGTTTAAAGGTTGAGCTTTAGTTTGGGATGATACTGTAGTAGATACATTTGCGGATAGCTACCTTTTGAAAACTTCAGAAATCTCTGGTGCAGGTGCTGAAATTGCTTGCAAACGGAAACATAGCAAATATCAGTCTATTATTTCCTCAAACTACATTTTTAAAACCTCGGTCCCTTGGTGCAAAGAAACTATCGAACTTATTAATACATTGATCGCCAAACAAAGCAGAGCACCCAGAAGGAACAATCGTACGAACTTGAAATTTTTGTGATAATTTGAGATTGAGTAAGACAATGAACGATAATAATTTCAAGAAAATCTGTATTTAAGAACAATGTTAAAAAATTAATAATGTGGCGTAACTCCTCCAAAAGGAATACATTCATTTAAGCGCCGGGACGTACTTAAAATTAAATGATCAATTTCTGCTTGCTGTATTTCATCCCAAGCTCTTTGAATTTGAACTCGAAGTTCAGCCAAAGTGTCTATGGGCGCTGGAAAATCTTCGACTCTTTTGCCGATGATGTCCCATACATGTTCAATCGGCGATAAATCTGGGGACCTTGCAGGCCATGGCAGTAAATTGACATTATTGTCTTTAAAAACTCTCTGCGTTACTCCTGCCATGAGATTTATCACTGAAGATGATTTGATGCCATTCATCGACCCAATGCTCCCTCAGCCTACACCACTGGAGCCTGGCAGCTCCTGATGTGTGCTTGGAGTGCATGCAAGTTAAAATCAATGAAGTATCAGAAATTTTAAAGAATTTTTGTTTACAACCTTATTGCGAATAAGCCAGCCATTTCAATATCAAACCATTTATAATAAACATTTTATGTAGGACGATCCTAATTGTGATAATATTTCTTGACCTAAGCCGTAATTTTGCTGTAATATTTCAGAGCATTTTTGTCAAAATCTTTACCACGAGTAGTTTTAAAAGAATTCCCAAATCTTTAAATGAAGAGGTGAAAATATCTTTTTTTTTTAATTAAATTTTCATGTTGCACAAATTTTTATATTCCGTCGACGAAAATATAACCAGTTTTGAAAATTTTAACGCAAAATGTAATTCAATTTATCGGGCACCAATGTTTTTTCGATTAAGTATTCCAGCACCTCCAAGAACAAATCAATAAGCTTCTGCAATACACAAAATACATATTTCATCGATGTTTTCAATTAAATGTAATTGAATGATTTAAACGCGGCGAAGTATACTTCAGAAAACTGTATTGATTAATGTGACGGATGTTGTAATATTTCTTTTTCGACTCGCAATTGCTAAATGTTGATTTGACAAACGAAATTCGTCCATATTTGATTTAAATTATACGGTTCTTTTTAACATTGCAAATGAACGAAAGCATCGTTATTGCGCTATATTTCACATTTTGTGCGTAATTTCGATGGAATGGAACAATTTAATTTCGATAATTAATTTCATTAATTAAGTACCGTTAAGTGGTAATTTAACCTATCGATGAAATTATTCTAAATGATGTTAACAATTCGTAAAAATGGCGGTATTCGAACAGGTAAACTGAAATAATTATCTAATAACATATTGATTCGTAGGAGTATGTAATTTACTTTCACAGGCAATAGGCGCATTTGTTAGGTTTCTGGTCTTTCACCTTTATGTACGAAACAAGCTCAACATATACAATGTCATGTTAATTATTAAAGCCTTCGGTTTAATACTGCTATAGATTATTAAATTATTAATAATGAAATTCCAAAATGATCGTTATTTAAACAATTATTGTGTTGTTGTACGTTGTTGATTTGGAGGACATGTATCCAACCCCTATAAATCAAAAAATTAAAATGTTTTCTTGGTTATAATAATTATTTTTTATCTATTATTTTTGATTTTAATGAATTTGTTTTGCTTTTATAAATTTTATTTTTATTGCTTCTATTGATGTCATTTAATGTTTAGGTTTTGTTGTATTATGGAAACTAATGTTAAAAAGAATCGCTTCCGTTTGTATTTTTGTTTTCCATTTATTTATTTTAGTGGTTTGCATATACTCAGTGACATATAAAATGCACCACCTACAAGGGGTGGGAATTTTTGGACCAAATTTGGCAGGAATAGTGGACTAGTCCAGGGAAATAGTTGATTAAAATTTGAAACCCAATCATCAAGTAGTCATGGGATTTTTGACGTTTGTGTCATTTTTTAGAGGTGTTGATAGACAAGCAATTATCGAGTCATTTTTTGAATTTGTTCAACTTTTTCGGATCCCGTTCTTTAGTTTAAAGTGTTTCAAGTGTTTAACGATGCCTAGAGGAAGGAGACCTCAAGTTTACCAGCAGTTGAGTGACTTTGACCGAGGGCGGCTTGTTGGTTTACGAGAAGCAGGTTTTTCGTTTAGAGAAATCGACAACCGTTTGGGACGGCACAACTGAACAAAAATGCGTGTTTATCAAGCGTGGTTTGAACATGGGGTTGAACGTCGGAGAAGAGGCACTGGGGCTCAAAGACGAACCAATGAACGTCAAGATCGCCGCTTAAGACTAATGACCTTGAGAGACCGATTCTCTACAACTAGATCAATAGCTGATCAATGGTTAGGTGAACAAGGTCGTCCGATAGGCTTGCGAACAGTTTATCGTCGAATAAGAACCTTTGGCTTGCTGTCTTACCGCCCACATCTTGTGCTACCCATTACTGCTCAACATCGGCAGGAACGTCTGGCCTGGTGCACGGAAAGACTTCAATGGAACTTGGAGTGGCATCGAGTTGTCTTTAGTGACGAATCGCGATTTTGTTTAGGAATGCATGATGGTCGGATGACTGTTAGACGAAGACGTGGAGAAAGGCGCAATCCTGATTTTTCGATTGCGAGGCATGTTCACCGAACTGTGGGGTTGATGGTGTGGGGTGCTATTGCTTACGGTAGTAGGTCACCCTTGCTCTTCATTCGGGGCAGTATGACCGCCCGACGCTACATTGACGAAGTGGTAGAACCACATGTTCTTCCATATCTTCGAGGGCTGGAAGACCCACTTTTCCAGCAAGATATTGCACGACCTCACGTAGCAAGGGTTTCTCTTGACTTCTTTGAAGAGGCCAATGTTAATCTTTGCCTTGGCCGCCAAGATCTTCCGATTTGTCGCTCATTGAGCACGTGTGGGACATGATGGGTAGAAGATTGAAGAATCTACCGAACCCACCGTTGACAATAGAAGCTCTACGGCATGAAGTACAGGCTGCTTGGGATGTCATACCCCAAGAAGACATTGATCACCTGCTGGAATCAATGCCAATGCGGGTCAGTGAGTGTATCAGAAATAGGAGCGGACCAACACATTATTAAAGAAAAATTAAAAAGATGAAGTGTTTCCTTTATCAAATTTTAATCAATTATTACCTTAGACTAGTCCAATGTTTCTGCCAAATTTCGTCCAAAAATTCCCACCCCTTCTAGGTGGTGCAGTTTATATGTCACTGAGTATATTTTTTCTAATTCGCTTATATTTCATTTTTCGTACTACTTCTTGCATTTCTTGTGATATGTATTTTCTGGTTGGTAAAAATTAAATCTATTACTGCTTCGATATTTAATTAATTTTATATTCATATATGCGAAATAAAATAATATAAATAATAAATAATATACCGATGAGAAAACCAATAATTAAATAAAAAATGTCAAATTTAAATGATGCATTTACAGACACGATATTTCAATTTTCAAGAATTTTAATTATGAAATTCAGTCATAATGAAATTGATTTACATTTACATCCGTTTTTGATATATACATAGAAAAGAGTTTTAAAATGAAGCAGTCAATATTGATTTATGCGAGTTTACAGTTAAATTTAATTTATGCTTAAATTAAAAACTACGTAATAATAAAATGAAATGTAAATTAAAAATCAATTTCGCATGAAATACGGCGAATTGCAAACGGCCGTTAAAAGAATTGATGCGATACTACTGAAATTGTATTAAATTACAACCAGCTTACACGAGAGCCGGGGCTCGAAAAATCAGTAAAATGTAATTAGATCTACTCATCACATACGGTCAATTGAATCGAGAAGATATCAGTAATTATGTTATAGCGTATCAGCGCCGGGGTTGGCGTAAGCGGGATTTACACTTCGATTCTTTTTCGCTTTATAGAAAGTGCATTTTTAATACGTTACGTTGGCGGTAGGTGTTTTCGCATTCATGCATGGGTGATAAAAAAGGAAGGTTGTTGACATGACAAAAATGAGTAAGGAAAAAAAAGAACTATCGAACAAAGAAATGGGACCGCTAAATGTTTGAAACGTGACCTCTTTTTTTGATTATTATAGAAGCGAACACTGAAGGGAGAAAAGAAATGCCTTAAATTCGCAAAGCAATTTGTGGCTCTGAATTATGCAGGATGTTCTATGGTGTGCGAAATAGAATTGGCTTCAGTAATAGCATAACTGGTACCGTAACAGCAGCTGGACACTTGACAAATGCAAGCCATTAGCCTCTACACCTAGACAAGTTTATATCCCTTCCAGAGCGACCTCTGTCCTTCCTTATCCACGTCTAGTATTTCACCTTTTCAGATAAATGATGTCCAACTGACAAACATTTTCAACAACCATCATAATCGTAATGACGTAATAATACACTTAACTCACGTTACAAAATTAGAATACATATTTTCTTTATTACTTAATAAAACATATTAAATAATATTGAAACTAATGTTATTAATAAAATTGAAATCAACAACACAATTAATTTGTTAAATAGGTTATTTTTGTTACCGTTACCTCATTTTTGTTTCTAAGAACTATTTTATTTACGGTATCGTTTCCTTGATTTGATTTATGTAAAATCTTCATTTTTTCCAAATTATCTTTGAATCGAAATTAATCACACATCGCTGAATGTCATAATAGGTAAAATTAAAGAAGCTGGATTTCTAAAAATAATACGATATGGATTATTAGACGATGATTTCGCACTTATTTTGAGGTCATCAATAAGAAACGTCAAAGATTATAAACCGAAAGTGACTTATTAAACAAAGTTTGTGCAAATCAGGATAACTTTTCACTGACCAATCCAGCTCAAGATATTTTAACAGCAGAAACCAATCGTACGTTTACGATAGACCTATGGCCAAATGAAAATGTCAAAGTGTCAACAACAAATTAAGTTCAAATTTTACAAAATGTTATATACTTGAACTTGCACTTATGATTTCAGACGAGGCTTCAGTCAAATGCAGTCAACTGTCTTTAAGTTCATCAAATTAATTCTAATTTCCTTGTTGTTCACTAAACCGATATATCTCAATGATAGCTAAATGTTGCCCAATGCAAATGACAGACGATAATCATCATTAAAAACAACAAAAATGTAAAAATATATATGTAGTGCGCTATTTAAAGATCAATAAATTTATATTGTTATAACGTGGTACACAATTATTTTCAGATTATACAGCCAATGAAAATCTATAACCGCGAGACACCTGTACATTAAATTATTGATATGCACTCATTTTCAAATGAAATATACCACCCATTAAGAATTAGACAATTTTGAAACTTCGGTAAAAAATGCTTTATTATCAACTAAGAAACGATGAAAGTTTCCGCCGAAAAAATTCAATTGAAAAACCCAATTTACCTACGAGCAATTTTGGTTTTTCCTTTTCCAAAAGATCTATCTTCTCTGTTAGGTAATCGCAGTGGTTCCTATAAGATGCTAATGTTTCATCGGTAATGCCATTTGCTGCCATGTCATCTATATGTGACTCTAATTCACAAATTCTGTTAGTTAGTTTAACACACTTCGCACATTCTGAAAAAGTCGCATGTCTATATGTTCTACAAAAAAAAATAATATTCGCTTACCACGAGGTGTTGCTTTGGGTTTAGGTTGTGATCTCATTATTTGTAATTCTTTAAACACGGCAGTGTATTTTGTATTAAGTTCTTCAACGTGCCCTTTGACATGCGCAAGTTCATTTTCTTTCAGCTGGAGATTTGCTAGTAGTTCAGATACTAATATAAAAACAGTCACTGTGATGTAGAAATTTAGTATATTTAAATAAAAACTTACTGTTTGTTCCAAATTTTGTAGTCATCGGTTCTCCCGTCTTGTTAATAGCGTTTACCAAATTCGTTCTTATAGTTGATAGCGCATCAGCTAAATTTGGCTCTTCTTCATCTGATATTAAGGAAGTTGTTCGAACAAAAGTTTCTTGTACGTATTCTAATCTTTGCACACTATCAATGACAGCACGCTCGAAGTCGTCAATTTTGTTTTTCATTTCTTGTACGAGGTCTTTCATTCTATTTTGATTACTTAAAGTTGCATTTAACTTCATTTCGGCATCGTGTAATTTTGATTTCATGTTGGAATTTTCTGCCTGATATTTTCTAACGGTATTTTCAGCTTCATTCAGTGACCTATTTAGCACGTTTATCCTTTCGAGGTAAATCTGAATATCACATTCTACGTATTCCAGTTCACTCTGCAATTCGTCCTTCTCCTTGCATTCTGCCTTAAGTGTTTTAATTCGTATTCCCTGATTATTAATAACATGTTGTTGCCAAGTGAGCTGCTTCTTGTATTTATCCACCATTGTCACTTCGTTGCCAATTAGTTCCACTTGGTGTTTGATTTCCTTGCAGAGAACTTTATTTTCTGATAGTAACAAGGTATTTTGTAGTGATAATTGGTAAAACAATTGTTGCGTTTCACTTTCAAGAGACTTGAGACATTTTGAATGTGCAGTCTTTTCCATCATTAAATTGTCTTCAGTTGTTTGTAACGTTGTTCGTAAAAGAAGTTTCTCGGAGTCAATATCGTGCAATTTTAATTCCAGCATGTCTTTTTGCATCTGGAGATCATTGTTATGGTCTTCAAATGATTTGATTTTTATAGAACAATCATCAATAGTCGCTTTTAACTGGTCTCTTTCAAAAGTCAATTCTGTTACTAAGTCGTTCATCTCATTTAACAGTCGTTGGTGATCTTGAACGCACAGTGATTTTTTCATTTTCTTGGTGTATTTTTTCCTTAAGAGATATGTTCTCTGAGTGGAGCGCATTGTACTCAATGTCAATTCTATCTTTTTCTGCTTCGAGTCTCCTCTTGGTATCATCAAGTGCATCATTTGCGTCTGCTAATATTTTAAATTTTCTGTTACATTCTGTGATCGTTTCAAGAAGCGTGGTTCGTTCGGAGAGACTGTCGTGGAGTTTTTCCTCAAGACATTGTTGCTCTTTTCTTAAATCCGATTGAACGACTTGGAAATTTGCTTTTTCTCTTTCATAATTATCTTTAGCGGTATTGGCTTGTTCTTCGAACCCACTAATTTTTGACTGCGAAGTTTGTATTTCATTATTTAATAGAATTATTTGGGACTACGCATTTTCTTTACTATTAAAGCTATCCTGTAACATTTTTATGAACGTTTCTTTTTCACGTAAAAGTGAGTTTTCTTCCTTTTTAGAATCTCTTAGTTCTTCTTCAATTCGATGTAACTTTTGGTTGAGTAATTCTAGTTCGACCTTTGAGCCTAGCACCGTGTTGATCCCTTCTCCTGATATTTGAATAGTACTAGTATTTTCTTCCACAGGTGTACTTTGCACATATGATACTTCTGTGTACGTCGTTGCTTCTGATTCATCCTTTCTTGCCATTGATGGCTTTGATTTTTCTTCCTCTATATCTCGTTGGGCCGATTGTTGTTGAGATATTTTTGCAGTTAATTCCGCTTCGATCTTATTATAATTATTTAGGAGTATATCATATTCTTCTCTCGGCACATTAGTGTTAGTGTCATTTGGTTGACTTGTCTTTTCCCAAATCGTAAGTTTTTTCTTTAATGTTTCAACTTCTCGTATCGCTTTGTCTTTTTCTTTAAAAAGAATTTCAACACTGTTGTCTAACGACCAGTTAAGCTTTTCTAACGTTGATTTATTGTTTTTGAGCTCGCCAATATCTTCCGTAAGATGTATGTTTCCTGTACCATTGTTGTCTCCAACTTTCAATATTTTCTTCCTAGCACTTAATGAATTTCTGTCCACAAAATGTCAGTTTATTTTATTGTCAAACTGTCAAGTAAACGCCTTGTAATGCCCCCAGTGCGACGTTGTCGAAATTTTGCCAATATCAATGATTGCAAGAGGGGGGTCTCTCATTCCGAGAGATTGGGAGAAGGCTGAATGGTGACCACACTACAGTTGCTCGAATATGGTCTTTATGGTTCGAAGAAGGTATTCATAGGCGCCGTCCTGCTGGAAGACCCGCCCGAAGAAGCAACGCACATGAAGACCGACTCCTTATGCGGATGGCTACCAAGGATCGATTTCAAACAACAAGGTCGATTGCTGTGGATTGGACGAGAGCTTTGAATCGACACTTGTCGATGGCAACTGTTTACAGAAGAATTTCTTCCTTTGGGCTTCATTCATACAGTCCTTACCTTCGGCTTACATTAACACCTCCCCATAAAGCAGCCCGACTTGCATAGTATCAAGAACGGCAAGGGTGGGTTCATCAATGGAATGACATCGTCTTCAGTGATGAATCAAGGTTTTGTTTATCGGTGAATGATGGTCGTAGAAGAATGGATGAACTTCCACACCATCTACAGGTTGCATGGAACGAGATACCCCAGGAGGACATAATAGAGAGCATGGTTATAAGAGTTAATGCATGCATAGCTGCGCGTGGGGATGCAACCCACTACTAGCTTTTTCTTGAAAATTGTTAATTTTTGTTTTGTTTCTTTCAACTAAACTTTCATCGTTTCTTAGTTGATAATAAAGCATTATTTCAAAATTGTATTCTAATTCTTAATGGGTGTATTTCATATGAAACTGGGCATACTTTGATAATATAAACAAATCCATAACATGATATTTCATTGATAAACGGGTTACTTGGTTCAACATTTATGCAAATAAAATTAATGCATCCGAATAAATTTAGCAGTTCCCGAGTAAATTTTTCGGGGTCAAATAATTCCGGTTGTTTAATCATGTTTTATCAGTCCGATGCCAACGAAGTATTCACATATTCATTAATTTAGTTTTATGTTTTTAAGGTCTCGTGCGTCCGTTTGAACATTGTCGCAAATTCGAGTCCATTTAACTCATTTAATAGATCCTTCGTTTGCAGGTTTTTCATGGCGTTACCGTGCATAAATACCAGCTAAAATTGTATCTCTGTGCTTTATTATAGCTGGTTAGAGAATTCATACTCAAGAGCGGCACAATAAAACCAACATATTACTTCGGCCGTCTCCCGGGTCGCACTTAAAAGCTATGTGAATTTCCTATTTATAAAATTCATTATTTAGTTACGCCATTCTCGCTAGTTCATTTGTTTGAACCCCAACGTTTTGTTGCGAATTTTGGAATTGTGTGAATGGCAATTATATTGAAAGGGTGGAGGCAATTGGCGAAGTCAGTAAAAGTATTAAACTATGTATAATGAAATTCAATTATTGAAAGGAAAATTTATATTTTTAATTTAATTAATATTTAATTTTTAATTTAATAATAAGAATAAATATGTTGACACCATACAGTCTATTCATAAGTTGGCTAAAATCGACCAACTTTACAAATTTAATTTCTAATTATGTTCTATCATTTTATTGAATTATTGATTTTAATTAAAAAGTAAGACTCACTTCACGACAACGACATTTGATACATTGAGAATATATGCAAGAGGGGCAGAGGAGGGTCTGAGGAAATGCTTATGAGGAAAGAGGGGTAGGAGGATTCACGAAACAAGAAAAATATGGAACGCATTGCAGAAATCAAGGAATGAGACTGGGAGCGACAGATTAGCGATCGAAGCAGGGGTAGGGCATTGAGGTATGAGTTGACAAAGAGAAAAGGGGCGGAGCAAAATTTTGTTAAGGATGGCAATAGAAGAAATAAGAAGCATAGACGATAGAAGTAGGAAAGTATCTAAGTGGGAAGAAGGGAGGAGAAAATGCAGGAATATCAGGGGAAGAAGTAAAGAGAAATTATAGATAGATGGATGCAAGTGGAAGCTGAAGAAAGAGAGGGCAAAATATAACACAAAATACAAAGAAATAAAAGTAGATGGAGGAGAACCAAGATATTTGAGGGAAAGGAGGACGCCGAAAGAACAGAGAATTATGGCAGGGTATAGGTATGGGAGCGAGGAAAAAAGAACATGTACTGCATGAACGAGGAGTACAGGAAATGCGAATTCTGTGGGGATAGCGAAGATGAATAGGAGAACTGGATGAGAGGGTGTAAAGAAGTAAAGATGGCGGACGAGGAGAAGAGGAGATTGGAGAAGAAGCATGATGGAGAACGGATAGGGGGTGAGATTCTTGACAAAGCTAAAGGAATTGAATGAGAACAGGGAAAGGACTCTGAGGGAAATGTAGGCATGAGAGGACACCGAGGAAGAGATGAGAAGGGGGGACGAAGAGTCGGGAAAAGAAAGTGGTAGGCCGGAGAGAGATAACATGTAAATACAAGGTATGAAACACGATGTATGGAAAATTTTTATGCCAATAAAGGTTGTTTTACATTGCGAATAGATTTCTAGGCGTGTAATTAGATGGAATAGTAATAAATAAAGCTATATTTATTTTTTTAATAATTAGGTCTTTAGGCGAATTGAAAAATATGCAAATTTTGCCAATATTCACTCTTGGCGTTGGTGCGACTTTGTTATTAGGACTATTATGATAGATAAATAGATATGAAATTCAGTGAATATATATGATCATCTAGAAGCTTTGTGTCACATTTTGTTTGTGTCGAAATGATTTATGCAGCATCTGTCAAAGTGCACAAAGAATCACTATGAAATTTCTTGCAACAATCAGGTAAAACTCTTCCAATGGAGTAAAACATTCAGTGAAGGTAGTTCTATACTCCAAAATCTTTCTCATCCACGACTCCAATGAACTGTTATCGAACGAAAACATAGACAGTTGATCAGGTTATTAGCTCTCCATGTGTTTTGTATGGGGCCCCAAATTATCAAAACTGACCCCGATTTACGTTAATAGTTATTTGCCGTCTATATGATTTTCGTCGATTCACGACATTTTATGTTTACATTTTTGCACCAGAGCACTTTTGAACTTTAATTAAAACGCTAGTATTAAGTTTTTATACAGAGTTATTGTAAATTCCACGGATGAACGTTCAGAAATGTATTTTAGTATGCTGCCTAATGATTTATATAATTTTTTTTTCTAAAATTACTAAATTTTAGATTCGTCAAGACTTTCACTTTTCCGAATTTGTTTATAAAATTACATACAATCTTTCCAGTTCTTCGCTAAATCCTGATATATTTAAAATACATAGTCCTGGTATGCACATCAAGATGCAACAAACAGTCCATTAATAAGTTGTTTCACGTAACTGATTCTACTTGTGTCCTCCAAAATCGACTAACTTTACTAATTTGATTTCTAATGTAGTTCTAAATTATTTTATCGAGTCTGGCCTAAGTGATATGTTCTAATTAAATAATAAGACTCTTCGCTTCATCAAATAGGCGTTTAAAATGAAATGATAATAAATTACGTGATGCTTGTTTTAATAATAAGGCACCTAAAGGCCTATTTAAATCGATTTAAATCAAAAAATATGTAAATTTTGTCAAAATTTGCTGTTGGTGCAATTTTGTTATTATGACTATATAAATAGAAATCTAATTCAACGAATGTATAAGCCCTTGCGTTACATTTTGTTGCACAAAGAATCATAATAAAATTTCTTGGCAAAGAAAATGCAGCTCAGACTTTAAGCACAATCAGATAAAACTCGTTCAAAATTCCAAGTCTAGCAATGGAGTAAAATATTTAAGGTCGTTCTATGGCCTAAAATCTTTCTCATCCACCACTCCAACGAAATGTTGTTATCAACGAAAATATAGTTGAGTTGATCATGTTACTAAATATCGTTGTGTTCCGTATGGGGCCCAACATTATCAAGCTGATCCCGATTTACTTTAATAGTCATTTGCCGTCTGTATTATTTATATCGACTACACGTTATGTATCCTCCTACGTCCTCCAAAATCGACTAACTTTACTGATTTCATTTTTAATTCTGTTCTAAATTATTTTATTGAATCTGGGCTAAGTGATATTGTCTAATTAAATAGTAAGACTCTTTACCTAAGAAAAAGGCCTTTAATATATTGCCAATAGATTTTTAGGCATGTAATTAGATGAAGTAATAGTAAATTGCCTGATGCTTATGTTATAATAATTAGGTCTTTAGGTGATTTAAATCGAAACACATGTAAATTTATCAAAAGTCGCTGTTGGGGTTGGTGCAATTTTGTTATTATGACTTATAAATAGACATATAATTCAGCGAATGTATAAGACCTTCTATCGCATTTTGTTTGTTTTTATATGATTCACGTAGTCGAGTATCTAGTGTCGAGGTTGTCCAAAAAGCTATGCATAATTCCGTTGCACAAAGAATCATAATAAAATTTCTTGCGAAAGAAAAGTTAAAATGCAGCTTAGATTTAAAGCACAATCGGATAAAACTCATTCAAAATGCCAAGTCCAGGAATGGAATAAAACATTTAGGGAAGGTCGTTCGTCCTATAGCCCAAACTCTTTCTCATCCACCACTCCAATGAAATTTGGTTATTAAACCTGTTTGTGGTCTATTAGTGAAATATCAGAAATTGTTTGGATAAGGATGAAAGTCCTGACAAAACAATCTAGTAAGAATTAGGCTATGCCAACGACATCTTCATGGCACCGCGTGACTTCATATTGTCTTTTTATGTCACTGAAGGAAATTTTACCAGGTCAACGATTTTAAAATAATTATGAACAGTTTGTGCAAACGTGCGTACACAAGTAGAGATGTAACGAAATATATGTAAATTGTATTAAACACTAGGAATATGTTGCAAAATTGTATAGTTAAGCGGTAATGTCCGTAATGTCCAATCAGAATCGAGAATTCATGACCGAGTAGATCATGACACGAGGATGCCAATGTGGTTTCGTTGGAATTTGACGACGAATTGTCGTCATTGCTATCTATTTGTGCTATAATTTGCATAATTGATATATTAACGAAGAGATTGCGCAGCAATATTAAGTAATAAGAACACATACAAATATTTTTCAATTTTCTCGTCCAAAATTCCACGTAAATTACAAGATTTTTATATAATAATATTTAATTTGAACCAGTAACACTGACAACGTCAAATAAATTACTGCGATTCGCAAATTCTTTGTCATATATTTTTGCATTCTTTGAAGTCTCTGTAAATAAGCTGTTGTGAACAAGTATTATTAAATCATATAAGAGACCCTCGCTTTCCGTTCGAATGATTATACTAGAGGTAAAGCGCAGAAACGAAAGAAGACGGCATTGTTGAACGAATCCATAAAGGTTTCCTTATAAAGACATTTGATTAATAAAAGCCCTGATCTATTGTTCAGGTCATGTTTTAATAAGCAAGTATTTACGATAGGCGTTGTTGTAGGCATAGTAGGCTCCATTGCACGCCAGGGGGTTGTAAAAACGCTTCACCGCAATATACATTCAAAACCATCAAGTAAAATTTTACCTCGAATCCGAACCTTACAATGTGGAAAACAGAACCAATAAAACTTAAAAGCTTTCAGCTATTGATTGAAGTTTTTCGAAGTTTTTATCTCAAATTATTAAATCCGACTCTGGTTTTCGTTTACGGATTCAAAACAACCAAAAGGTGCCTCATTACATCGAAACACATTCGAAACTTTATAATTAAAACTTTTGGATGTGCACTATGCATTATTTTCAAGTTTCAATTAACATCGTTACTATTAAAAAGTAAAGATGGCGCTGGCTCGAAATTTGTTAACTTCACTAATCCGATATTTTCTTTACATTAAATTTACTTGAATTTATTTGGAATTGGAAAAGCGATATTTAATTAAGTTTTAAATATCAAATTATTAATTCATTTCACAGCATTTTTATCCTCCATTAATATTTGATTAATGATTTTTTTTTTCACACAATCAATTCTAATTTTTGATCATCAAAGTACAAATTTTTTTATTTATAAAGACTTTTTATTAGTTTTCGTGTAGTGTTCTATATTTCCATTATTGTTTACTTCATATTTATCAAAATAAATCGTTGATGTAATGAAGTATAAAACGATTTTTATAATAGACACATTTTTATAGAAAAAAAATCTTACCTTCGATAAACTGTTGACGTGGTTTATAAGTTGCATCTGCAATAAAACAAATTTAGTTTTAGATATACATCTTATTAATTAAAAAATCAATATAATTTACGTAACTACAACTATAGCCACCCATGCATTGTGCTTCAAACTACAGGTGAGTTCGGAAGAAAATAAAATTATGTCGGTGCAATAAAAAGCATAATAAAGGTATACGTCAGCGTAGAGTAACATATAAATGGGAATTCCCTTGAACGTTATAAAAGATTTTTAGATGCTTGTCTACCAGACACACTTGGGTAAAATTTTCTTTCAAGGCGCTACATCCATGATGGCAACATTCGTAAAATTATATAAAGCGTGTAAATCAAAACAAAAATTACTCGCACGGAAATTTTACTTTATTGATACGTAGATGGTGCTGCAGAGTTCAACTTAATATTAATTAATAATGAAGTAACTTAGAAATTGGTATCTGCTTTCCTTATCTGCGTTCTATTAGTAATTCAGCGTGTATATTCACTAAATAGATTATAAATGATTTAGCTGCTAACTTCTCGTCATATGTGTAAAGTTACAAATTGCAAATATTACCCGGTTACATAAATTAATGTTTAAATTAAATTTCGCGTCCAGATCAATCAAAACTGTTTTAAACGAACGGAAAAAAACGCTTTCATTTCGCGTTCCACTTCATTTAAATTTTAAAAAGTTTATCGCAACAGAATCATTGAATTATTTTGTGCGTATGCGAGCATGTGATGCTTGTTAGTGGACATAGTGCTCCTGCAATTAAATAAATGATAATTTGTCGCTGTAATAAAGTAGGTGTGTTAGTGTGGTGGTTTAATTAGGGGGCATAAACGTGCCTACTAAGCAACTTTGTGTGTTGAACTTTGCATTATATTTTATGCCATATTTTGATTAATATTTATGTAGGTACGTCTACGTAAACAACGTTTACGTAAATTTTAGCGCCCTGTACTAAACGTAAATATTCACTTCTTTATTTAATTAATATAATACACTTTATATCACTTTTATTATAAAAACTAAAGATATATAAATTCGCTACAAAGTTGACTAACAATGTTTATAAGTTATTAACAAAACATTTAAGCGAATGCACTACAGATTTTTATAAATTCCAAAAAAATGATCAATTAAGAACGGAAAATTTCAGCAGACTTGTAAATTGTTATAGCGGTGATTCTCAACTTGTGGACGTGGGGTGGGGGTGATAATACTAAATGAGGACGATGGCATATTATGAAAAAATTATGAAAAGCAAATTATTTTTGCTTTTCATATGATTTTAATAATATAATAATAATAATATAATGTTGCCAACGTTTTGAGCAAATGACACACAGGGCCCTTTCATCTTCATTTACTTCAGTGGTCGTAAACCCAACATTTAAATATTAAGTATATTTTCAATGAGAATTGTGATTGAAAATTGGATCGCAATAAATATTTTAATTAACCAACCACCAACGTGACCCATATGATTACAACAAGAATTTATTTTACTGAAATTGACGATCGAAGTAATCATCAGAAACGATGAGGTTTGAAGTGCTGGTTGTTTCTAGGGCACGGATGTTTGCACTTGAAAATGGTTGCATCAAAGTTAAATATACAACCACTTACTGGAATGCATCAAGTAACGTGTTTGAGCGTTTGTGTACTACCCTGTGTTTAAGAATTGCCTTTTTTTCATGACTTGTCTTTTTTCATGACTTGTCTATAAGTCATGGTAACCACTCTACAATTACATAGTCAGTACTTGAATTGTATTTTCTTGTTTTCACTACGAAAAAGCGTAATCCACGTCGTAGTTTTAATAATAATCGTGACCATATTCACAAAATTCAGAATCATAAATGAACAAATGGACTAATTCTGAAACAAGCCAAAGTCGATGATTTTAACACAACGAACAAATAAAATTGAACTGATTTAGGGTATTTCGTGAATAATGTGAAAAGAAACAATTATAACGTGTCAAGTTTGGGTCGTGTCATTTTGTTTTTATTGTTTTCATCAGACGCAGGACTTGCTATTAAAAAAAGTATCAAATCTAATAAGTCCATTGGTTAACTTACGGCTATCTTTATCTAACACCACCAGTTCAGAAGACAAAAATATTTGATGGTTTCTCTTTAAAATTAACAGATGGTGATATGCAACGATATTCAAGTCAAGGAATCAAAGCTGAGGTAATTCTGTCACTGTATCTTTACCAGAAATGGGTCCATCGAGAGCAGGGTCTTATTTGTCATTTTTTACAATGCTCAGCCCCACCCAACGCAATCCAACCCAACTCTACCCATCCCAACCCAACTCTACCCATCCTAACCCAACCCAACCCAACATAACCAAGCTAAGCTAAGGCAACCCAATCCAATCCAATCCAATCCAATCCAATCTAATCCAATTCAATCCAATCCAATCCAACCAAATTCAACCCAACCCAACCGAATCCAACCCAACCCAATTATAAGTCTTTAATCGCTCATACAATGTGTGTGTGTGTGTGATTTAGTGTCGATAATTTACTTTACTTGACACTTTCATTGTACAAAGAGGAATACCATATCGATCCACGAAACTATGTTCTCTCAACATAATATTGCATTGATTTTGAAGTCCCCAAAGACCTTTAAAATTACTTACATTAACGGAAAATCCAAAATAAGTTTAGTAATAGGTCGTAAATTTAAAAACACACATCAATCAAATCTGACAATTCCATTGTTTAACTTGCAGTTATCTGTAGTCAATGAAAGTTGCGCGAGTGAAATCTGTCAGAGCACAGAAATTTGTCCGAAACACCTGCTTTCCGTCATACAACAAAATTCAAGTGAAATAACAGTTTAGAAGGAATCAATGTAGCTGAGCTGATTCAGTCCAATGAGCTTTTACTAGAAATCATATCAACGTCCAAACAAGAGATGTTTCCCAAAACGTCTGCTTTCAGCAGACGAGATTCAACTCAAATGACGGTTCAATCAATGAACTGAGCTGACTCAGTCCAATGGATTTTTACTACGAATCATCAATGTCCAGCAAAAACAAATTTGTCAGAAACGGATGCTATTTCAATCATACAACGATATTCAAGGCAAATAACAGCGTAAAAGCACTTAATGAGTCAATCTTAATCACAATCAGGCCACTGAATTTTTATTTTCCAAATCATATGAACGTTCAGCAAAAACGATTGCTTTCAATCATACAACGAGGTTCAAGTAAAATAACATTTTAGAAGGAATCAATGTAGCTGAGCTGATTCAGTCCAATGATTTTTTAACAAAAATCGTATCAACGACCAGCATAAACAAATTTATCAGAAACCGCAGCTTTCAATCATACACGGAGATTACAGTCAAATACCAGCGCAAAAGAAATCAATGAGCTGAGCTGATTTACTTCACTGAATTTTTACTGGAAATCATATCAACGTCCAACCAAAGCATTTTTTCTAAAACGATTGCTTGCAGTCATACAACGATATTCGAATCAAATAATGGTTTAGAAGTAACCAATGTAGCTGAGTTGATTCAGTCCAGTGAGACTTTACTAGAAATCATATCAACGTCCACCCAAAGCAATTTTTTCAAATGTCAAATAACAGTTCAGAAGGAAACATTGTAGCTGAGCTGATTCAGCCCAATGAGTTTTTACAAGAAATCATATTAACATTCAACGAGATTCAAGTCAAATAACAGTTTACGATGTAGCTGAGCTGTAACTAAAAAACTAACTAACTAAAAATTAACGTGTAAACAAAGCAGCTTCTTATTCATCAACGTTTGTGGTATATTAGGTCCAGATTATTATTATTATTATTATATTGTTTATAGCCGATTGAATTTGAATTTTTGATTTGGTTTAGGTATGATACCTCCATTGCTTTTACATTGGGTGTGTGTAATAATATTGTATTGTAAGCGGTTGCTTGGGGTCTTGATGTTGTTGACTGTTTTCACTTTTAATTTTGTTGGTAGTCGGCTCCTCGGGGTTTCTCAGTTTCTCATTCTTCGATGAATCACCTACTTCTTGATCTATGGAAGACCGTGAATCTTTGATCACCTCCTTACAAATGTTTGTTCAATTTTCCAATTATGCGTGGACATTCTCATCTTATTTTCCGGTGCCATTATTGCAGAAAGGAGTGACGCCGGATCGATCTAGGAAACAACTGTTTCACAAACTTCTTTAGCCCAGAACTTTCGGATTTCAATAAGTCTACCCATGTTTGAGGAAACAAAATTTTAACTTGATTGATTGATAATTTTGAGTACAAATAACCAACAATTATTTTTTTAAATAAGACAAATTTCTCTTAGTTATAAGATGTTCGTTGATACGAGTACGGCCACTTCATTTAAATACAGTCGTACATTTGCAATTCATTAGATTCCCAATTATGTGTAACTTTAATGACAAGTTTTCGTAAATCAATAAGCAAATTGTGTTACTGTAATCGGCCATTTCTTCAGCATAATTGATTTCCACCCCTTTCCTTTTTATAATCGTTTCGTTTGTAATTGACTTAGCACTTTGCCAAACAAGATTAAGACTCCAAGTTGATGTATTCAATCAGAAAAACGTCGATTAATAACACTAGAGGATAACTTAGTTAATCGCATTGTGACGATGTAATTGGAAATGGTTGTGGTTTTTTATTTGATTCAGAATAAAGAAAGTCTAAAAAGGATATAGGACTTTAACTACATCGCAATAGAAAATATATTTAAAAATGTTAAAAAAAAAATAATTTAAAATACGATGTAAAATAATAAGCTGATGAAAAACGATAAATTAAACAACGCAGTTGGTAATTCCCCTTTAAATTATTAATGTTTAAATTAACAACTTTTATTAAACATAAAAGCACATAGACATGAATAATTCAAATAAATAAATAATTCAAAATTAGTTCGTGTAGTTTCGAACATGGCAAAGTCATGAATTATTTTAATGAATTTGAAAAATTACAAATTATTTAAAATAAATGTAAAAAGTTCTGTTTCATTGTTTAAATATTAATCGTGGAAATATTTTTCGCGAACCTAACATCTGCTTTTGAATAGGGAAACCTCGCCACACAAAATTCACGAAAGTAATTTTCAAGCAACGCTATAACGCTGAAAATTTCATTTGGTACACTTTAAACTGCTATTTAGTGCAGCGCCTGTAGTCCAATTGCCTGAGCTTTAGTAATAATGAAAAATATGCGTATATAAGTAAGTTGATATTAACTGCCTACGCAGTTGTTTCTTTTGAAAAATTGCTTTGAACTGCAATATACAGCGTGTCCGGATGCAAATTATTTCGAATTTATTTTTCTTTATTCTTGACACAGTACCAATGTAAAAAATGTTTTGGAAGTATTTGGATGCTCCTATTGTTTGAAATGTGATTAGGTGGTAAAATATATGGACTGTAACAATAACAATGAATTAAGTATTATTAATACTTCCAAGAAACTAATCAATTTCTGTGACGTGCAGGTTAAGTGTACGATGGATATTTTTCTACGACTCGTATCAAACGCGAGCTCATTGCAACAACTATATTTCTTCATTAACTTCTCAATTTATCAGGCCACGTATAAATGATTTCGTTTAAACAAATTTAATTCTTTAAATCCCTAGTAAGTCTCGAACCAGTGTCTCGCAAATAAATCTTAAAAATGTCGCTCGATCTTTAGTTATTACAGTGACTTATCGTTGAGAGCAGCTTCTATAACTTCATATCGCACCACTTTAGCTTACAGAGGTTTAGATCTAATCCGTACTTTCCCTACCGTTATATTCAACTTTTCCAAGTTTTCTCATTTCATCATATGTCTATCGTTTACATACCATACGTTTAAAACGCGGAGTCACGTATAACACTGACGTCAAACAAACTTATGAGATTTAGCCTTTAATTACTTTATAAGTCGATAGCAAAATATGATTTATATTTCACTTGATAACACGTAATTATATTTTAAGACAATTAATGGCTTTGTGATCCTTAAGTTACATATCAACTAACCTTTTATGCCTCCCCAAGTCATGATCTATATATACGAGGGGAGATCATTATTTGGCGTCCCTGGCATAGTAGGCATTGAGTCACGTTGAATCAATTTAACACATTAAAGGATTTTCATTTGTTGTTATGTTGGTTCAACAGTTATAAAATACTTGCAAAAGAAAGGGTTGTCGCCAAAAGAAATTCATGAAGATATGGTAGGTGTATTAGGTGAGGGTGCTTCATTTATGAGCTCTTTGAAAATGGCCTAACCGCCGAAACAGCTGTAAGAGAAATTGTAAATAAAATACATGTGAAACTTTAACCAAGTGTTTAATTTTCTAATTTTTTTAATTTTTTAATTAAAATTTTTTTTAACTATAATCTTAAAACCATGTTTCACCAAGTGCCCAGCGATCAATCAATCACAACTAAATATTAATAAAAATCAATATTAGAAAACTCAAACTCCTATCGTGAAAAGTCTAGCTAAGAAAGCTATTAACAAAAATCTACTAGAATTACCAATTTTAAATTTAAGTAAGTTTATAAAAAAAAATTATAAAACAAAGCAAAATCGATTCAAGATCAATTCAGCATTGGTCAGACATATTAAAACATACAAATAAGAACTTAAATGAATGTGACCAATAAACAACTCAAACTGCTCTGAAAAGACAATGTATATATTCCAAGTTAATACATGCCAATGTGTTTAACTCCCAATGCCATCAAAAATGACCATACAAGCATGTACCAAAAGAACTACACATCAACCTTAAACATCAGGTTTACAATGAGTTCATTAATGGTCGGTTCTCTTAAATATTAATTACAAATTTGGTCAATGTTCAAACTAAAGTTATGTGAAAAAGTATGTGTACCATATCCAAAACCAAACGCTTTTTATAATTGCTCTATTTAGTAAGAATTTTGGTGCTATCCAAATCAAAAGTATGTCCTGTGTTTTTGGTATGCTTGGATAAAGCAGTGGTTCTGTTTTTCTATGTAAGTGTTGTATTGTTTGACCAACATGAGTTGCTCGAGAATTTGAACAATTAATTTTGCTTTGATATTTGTGGTTTAAGTTTTGTTTGTAACCGTGTTATAATTTGTGCGTGCAATTATAACATCGTATGGCTTTAGAACCATATTAAGATTGTTGTTCACTTGGCCGTACATTTGGAAAATGATCAAAGAGTGTATTTTACAGCGGAGATCGTGTTAAAACGAGACATGCCGCCATCGAGAACATTGTCCAGCTTCTTTGAAATGTGCCAGAATGATGACTTTGCCCGAACGTTGCTTGACTCCGAAATGCCAAGATATTGTACCTGGAATCAATCGTCAAAGAAATTTATACGACTGAAACAAGGACAGCCAGAAGTATATTCCACCAATGCACTGGGACGTCTTTACACAGTACATCCCAGCCAAAACGCGTTTACTGTTAGTCAATGTTCTTGGCCCAACATCTGCGAACTGTTAATGGTGTATTTTGTACCACATACAGGGAAGCCTGTCAACGTATGGGATTGCTAGAGAATGACACTCATTGGGACCACACTCTCGATGATGCTGTGATTTTGTCAAATGCTAAACAAATACGAACATTGTTTTCTATAATTTTGTCTACATGTTTCCCATCACCAGCGATTGATTTATGGCACAAATATAAACATCATATGACCGCAGATATATTGCACCAGATGCGTCTTAGAACATCGAATGCAGATTTGCAAATGAACGAAGAAATTCACAATGAAGGATTCATTTTAATTGAGGGCATGTGCTTGATGCTTATCAACAAAGTATTAATACAATTATGAATTACAGCGGCCAATGCACAACGCATTTAATCAAGAGTTGAGACGCGAAACCCTAGTTGCCCTTGAACATGCAAACTAATGAAATTCCAACTTGAAACCTTTCGAGGAATTCTGCGAATGCTGCAAAACAAATTAATCGTTTGCATGCAGGATGATACACAAAAAATGTTTGGAGCCATTAGACCTCACTATGCAAAATTTACGAAACAATCAAAACCGGTTTGGTGGTGCTATGACTCTATTGGCAGGTGATTTTCAACAAACATTGCCAGTGATTCCACGATGAACGCCAACCGACGACCTTAATGTATGTTTGAAGTCGTTATGGAAATGCGTCAAAATACTCAAACCACTGATCTGAAGATTTTCTTCCAAACAATTGCTCGACATTGGTAATGGCAAAATTCCTGTTGACACATCGTCTGGATACATTACATTCCCTACAAATTGTTGTCACTTTACTGAATCAAAGACCGAACTCATCGAGATGGTGTTCCCAAACATTGCTCAAAATTACAAAAATCATATTTGGTTAAGCAAACGTGTTATATTGGCTGCAAAAAAACGTTGATGTCAACGACATGAATGTTCAAATTCAAAATAACATAGCTGGCGAATTGATGACATACAAATCGGTTGATTCTGGTAACTATCCAACGGAATTTCTAAATTCGCAGGAATTGCCCGGATTACTACCTCATAATCTGCAATTGAAAGATCGGTAATCACTATTTTGCGGAACCAGCCACATCTTTGCAACTTGGCACCCGACTTATGGCGAAGAAATTAATGAACAACGTCATCGAAGCAATAATTTTGAAAGGGAAGTACAGAGGCGAAGAGGTTTTGATCATAGGGATTATTCCGAACGACATGCCATTCGACTTGCATTGCAATGTCGATAAATAAATCGCAAAGACAATCGTTAAATGTTTGTTGCATCAATCTTGAAAATCATGTTTTTCACATGGCCATGTATGTCGCCTGTTACCATGTCGGAAAATTATCAACATTATTTATTTACACGGCAGAAAACAAAACTAACAATGTGGTGTATCAAGAAGCATTGCAATGAACACTATGTTTTTAAAATATTTTTTTTTATTATTATATATTCCAGTTCGAATTGAATGTTATAATTTCACCCACAAATTATAACAGTTAAAAACTTTTTAACACAACTTAGACAACAAATACCAAAGCAAAAACAAACACACACTGTATATACAAAATTAACTGTTCAAATTGTCCGGCAACTTATGTCGGTTAATCAATACAATACGTACATAAACATAACAGAACCACTGGTACTGCTTTTTCTGAACATACCAAAAACACAAGGCACAATTTTGATTTCGATGACACTAACATTCTTACCAAACAGTGCAATTATAAAAAGCGTTTGGTTTTGGATATGGTGCATATTCAAAAAGACACAAACGCTATAAACTTTAAAACTGACACTCTCAATTTAAGCAAAATTTATAATAATTTATTACTGTGTTCCTGCATCGATCTAGATTGATTTTTTTCTTTTTCTTTTTCATTTATTTATTAATTTCATTTTAGTTTTATTTTATGTTATTTGGCTACTGCTGAAATTAACTTTTTCACATAACTTTAGTTTCAACATTGATTAAATTAGTAATTAATATTTAAGAGAAATGACCATTCATGAACTCATTGTAAAGCTGATCTTTAAGGTTATTGTGTGATTCTCTTTTGGTGCATGCTGGTGTTTAGTTTTGCAAGGTCATTTTTGATGGCGTTGGGAGGTAAACACATATCATAATCACGTATTAATTTGGAATTTATACATTGCCTTTTATAATAACGTATAAATTATAAAAATAAGAAGGAATTTTGACTTTAAAATCAAAATTAAGGTATAAATTGTAAAAATGACCGATTTTGACAATTAATCTTGGGAACAGGCAAATACCAATTGAAACAATTCAACTAAAAGTGTAACTTTTACTATCTATTTAATATTAGACACATTTTCAAAGTTGTTTTCTTTAGTGCATTGCAGTGCTATTTGAATTTCTTTTTAAGGAACAGACAACGACAAAAACTTGATTTGAAAATAATCCCAGTTATCAAATTTTCACCACATCATTGCGTCGTAAGCTACACAATTTCCCCGTTCATTTCGTTGCTAATATAAATAACGTTGAGATTTAAAATATCGAGTACATTTTATACGTGACAGTATTATAAGGATATGACAGTAACTATGATGAATTTCAAACAATATATTAGAATGTTTCATTACATACTGACACCTCTACTTCAAATCCCAGGGAGCTTGATTTATAGCTACTAATCTGTTCCATTGAGCTGAATGCCATTTGATCATGTATCCCCTTAAGTCAGTCTGATACTATCGCTTTGTCTATATGTCGATTATGACTAATCTAATCCGTAATCGGGAATATCTGTTCGTGTATCGACATTAGCCGAATCAATTTGCAACTTCTAATTATCATTGGTGTTAATTTTACTATCACTTGCATTCATATTGCAAAGCATCATTGTATATACCGGGTGTAATAGAAAATATTCCCTTTGCCTTTTATACATTGTTTATCATACTAGGAAAGAGCTTTCAATGACTACGAAATATATCAATAATAAAAAAAATTCAACAAGAAATTTTTACTTGGAACAACTTTTTTCTTTGGAGTTTTATTTCTACAGTAAATCTATCCCATCAGTGTTTGTGGAATTTAAACTATGTAACCAAGATCGTATTGACTTTTGACTTTTTGTAATTTATTTTAAGGTTTAAAATAGAAACAATACGGTTCTTGCACATGTACATTTTGTTTCATTTAACTAAATTCGTTAATAATTAAGTGAATTTGACACATTTTTAAAACTAAACTTGAGACTTTATAATTTAACACCGAATGTGTACAGTATTTCATTTTAAATAATTTTCATTAAAGTATTTACATTAGTGTAATTTTATACATAAAACTATATTATAGTAATAGTACATGAATTTAAAAATTTGAACGATTTTTGAAACAATGTAACATTTATATTATAAAGACGATTTTGGACAAAGTACCTTAACGGCCAGGGTTCAAACCTCAATGAGCCAAAATGGATTTCCTTTCGGGGATAAAATTTAAGATGTTAAGGTTTTATGGGTTGGGAATATATAAATGAAATAAAGTAATTAACGTGTTGCTAGAATAATATATTAAATATAAGTTTATCACACTAGGAAAGAGCTTTCAATGACTACGAAATATATCAATAATAAAAAAAAATCAACAAGAAATTTTTACTTGGAACAACTTTTTCGTTGGAGTTTTATTTCTACAGTAAGTCTATCCCATCAGGGTTTGTGGAATTTAAACTATGTAACCAAGATCGTATTGACTTTTGACTTTTTGTAATTTATTTTAAGGTTTAAAATAGAAGCAATTCGGTTCTTGCACATGTACATTTTGTTTCATTTAACATCGATTAAATTCGTGAATAATTAAGTGAATTTGAAAAATTTTTAAAACTAAACTTGAGACTTTTTAATTTAACACCGAATGTGTACAGTATTTCATTTTAAATAATTTTCATTAAAGTATTTACATCAGTGTAATTTTATACATAAAACTATATTATAGTAATAGTACATGAATTTAAAAATTTGAACGATTTTTAAAACAATGTAACATTTATATTATAAAGTCTATTCTGAACAAACTACCTCAACGGCCAGGGTTCAAACCTCAATCAGCCAAAATGGATTTCCTTTCGGCGATAAAATTTAAGATGTTAAGGTTTTATGGGTTGGGAATATATAAATGAAATAAAGTAATTAAAATGTTGCTAGAATAATATATTAAATATAAGTGTATCACACTAGGAAAGAGCTTTCAATGACTACGAAATCTATCAATAATAAAAAAAAAATCAACAAGAAATTTTTACTTGGAACAACTTTTTTCTTTGGAGTTTTATTTCTACATTAAGTCTATCCCATCAAGGTTTGTGGAATTTAAACTATGTAATCAAGATCGTATTGACTTTTGACTTTTTGTAATTTATTTTAAGGTTTAAAATAGAAGCAATTCGGTTCTTGCACATGTACATTTTGTTTCATTTAACATCGATTAAATTCGTGAATAATTAAGTGAATTTGAAACGTTTTTAAAACTAAACTTGAACCTTTTTAATTTAACACCGAATGTGTACAGTATTTCATTTAAAATAATGTTCATTAAAGTATTCACATCAGTGTAATTTTATACATAAAACTATATTATAGTAATAGTACATGAATTTAAAAATTTGAACGATTTTTGAAACAATGTAACATTTATATTATAAAGACGATTTTGGGCAAAGTACCTTAACGGCCAGGGTTCAAACCTCAATAAGCCGAAATGGATTTCCTTTCGGCGATAAAATTTAAGATGTTAAGGTTTTATGGGTTGGGAATATATAAATGAAATAAAGTAATTAAAGTGTTGCTAGAATAATATATTAAATATAAGTTTATCACACTAGGAAAGAGCTTTCAATGACTACGAAATATATGAATAATAAAAAAAATTTCAACAAGAAATTCTTTCTTATGACAACTTTTTTCTTTGGAGTTTTATTTCTACAGTAAGTCTATCCCATCAGGGTTTGTGGAATTTAAACTATGTAACCAAGATCGTATTGACTTTTGACTTTTTGTAATTTATTTTAAGGTTTAAAATAGAAACAATACGGTTCTTGCACATTTACATTTTGTTTCATTTAACATCGATTAAATTCGTGAATAATTAAGTGAATTTGAAACATTTTTAAAACTAAACTTGAACCTTTTTAATTTAACACCGAATGTGTACAGTATTTCATTTTAAATAATTTTTATTAAAGTATATACATCAGTGTAATTTTATACATAAAACTATATTATAGTAATAGTACATGAATTTAAAAATTTTAACGATTTTTGAAACAATGTAACATTTATATTATAAAGACTATTCTGGACAAACTAGCTCAACGGCCAGGGTTCAAACCTCAATTAGCCAAAATGGATTTCCTTTCGGGGATAAAATTTAAGATTTTAAGGTTTTATGGGTTGGGAATATATAAATGAAATAAAGTAATTAAAGTGTTGCTAGAATAATATATTAAATATAAGTTTATCACACTAGGAAAGAGCTTTCAATGACTACGAAATATATGAATAATAAAAAAAATTTCAACAAGAAATTCTTTCTTATGACAACTTTTTTCTTTGGAGTTTTATTTCTACAGTAAGTCTATCCCATCAGGGTTTGTGGAATTTAAAATATGTAACCAAGATCGTATTGACTTTTGACTTTTTGTAATTTATTTTAAGGTTTAAAATAGAAACAATTCGGTTCTTGCACGTGTACATTTTGTTTCATTTAACATCGATTAAATTCGTGAATAATTAAGTGAATTTAAAACATTTTTAAAACTAAACTTGAGACTTTATAATTTAACACCGAATGTGTACAGTATTTCATTTTAAATAATTTTCATTAAAGTATTTACATCAGTGTAATTTTATACATAAAATTATATTATAGTAATAGTACATGAATTTAAAAATTTGAACGATTTTTGAAACAATGTAACATTTATATTATAAAGACGATTCTGGACAAAGTACCTTAACTGCCAGGGTTCAAACCTCAAAAAGCCAAAATGGATTCAATCTCACGTTTTTTAATGGGTTTTGATGGCCGTTCATAGGACATAACCTCTGATTAAATGGGATGGGTTGGGAATATATAAATAAAATAAAGTAATTAAAGTGTTGCTACAATAAAATATTAAATTGTGTACTTATTTGGTACCGCTTTTAATATGATAATTTTTATAAAATACACAGATAAAATATATAATTCTCGAGTCGATAACCGACGATATTTGCCATATGTATAAATGTACTAAGCATAGTAAAATATTCTGTCAAGTAGCAATACAATGTAGAAGGATGAGTAGGCTTTAAATATGAAAACGTCGTGGAGGCTTTGATATATATCTATGAATAAATATCGTGAAATATGTCACGTCATAACCATGTCTGTAGAACTGAAAGAAAAAATGTTTATCGTTTCACGAAAGACAGTTATATGTATATATGTTTGTATATATTAAATTAATTACTTTAATTTAATATATTTAAAAAAAAAATTAATGGGATATCTAGGGTATTTATTTATTGTTTCTTTTTTATCTAGAAGCATGTTAGATTAATGTAAGTGTTTTAAAAAGAATTGTATGACCTTCAACGATTAAGGTCATAACTTTTAAGGGTTGGTGCAATAAACGCGATACATATGTTCCAATATATATGAATCGACGAAATAGAAACCAATTTTATTCGATCTGTCCTAGATGAATATGCTATAAATTTGAACGGAGGACCAATAAAGTGCAAAATGCGTATTAAGTGCTTTATAACAGTGAAATGTATTTAGTACGGTCGTCCAGTGCTCGCTAATATTGATTTACATGAGCAGTAAACAGTTCAAGCATTCGTTGTTTTACTGCGGGCCTAAAGCATTTTATTTCTAGCAGCCGTTCACAGTCCGCTTATATATTACTCTGTTTTAATGGTCTGTTACAGTGAACTCGATAAAAACAATAACACCGTGAAATATCGCCTATTTAATAGCGAAGCTTTGTCGAAAAAAACATAAGCTTTTTACATGAAAACATTTTCAATTATTTATATTTCCCCAAATGGTGCTATCATGTTTGTAATTAAAAGAAAAATCGACTACGATTTTTGTACTCCATTGTTTAATTGCGATCTCGATTAAATAAAATTTTAATTCATACATAGTAATTAAATCTTTTACGCAAGCTTTTCAAAAATTTGATGCACGGGGACAGATGACAACGATTCCTGATGTTGAGTTCTTGTTTTGTCTTTTCATTTCACTCTTTCATTTCTTGCTAATTCATGTCGATAATATTGAGTGATTAGTTAGTGAAAAACTGTGCAAGTAGCGAGTTTCTGATTAATGTTTGCAAATAAATTATTTAAGAATCAGGTTTCATATCCACGGGCTCGTCATAAGAACAAAACGATCATCCAAGAATCCAAACAGTGTATTTTTTGCAGATCGTAATTGTTTTAGTTATGTTTGTATTATTGCAACATAGACATTTTTGCATACAATATCTTTATCGTTTCAATTTATTTTATTTCTATTTATATTAATTTGAGTTTAATTGGTTGTTTTTTTATATTATTTTTTTGCAAGCCACAGTGGATCTTTCTTAAACATGGTGATACGTCTCATCGGATTTTGCTGGTGCAATGTCTTGTGTTGGGTTGGGTTGGGTACGGTTGAGTTAATTAATTCAAATCAAAAAGCTGGGAATATTAAAAAATCGCTTTTTATTGAATTAAATTGGAAATTAATTTGTATTATAAAATTATACATGAATTTAAATAATAATTGATACAAATTTGTTTAAATTTTAAATAGTAATAAATTATGAAAGATAATCTAGAAAGGTAGCTTGTATTTTAAAAATTCAAAGTTATTACACGTTGAAGTTGTGAATGGCGCTTTATACTATGTCATTACATGGATATCGAGATTGTCACGATAAGAATGATAGATGTATCCCGGAATTTTGATTACCAATACCAAACTACGTAACATTATGTTAAACTTTATTGTCCACTGGCAAAATCGGTTGTAATAAATACATTTATCGATTTTTACTCTCAATTCATACACAAAATGTTAATCACGATATTGATTATCCTATAACATAACACATTTTTATGGTGGCGCAATATTGCATGCGATAAAATTTTGTGCTAAAAGTTGAGTGAGGAAAAACTAGAATGTATGTTTTGAATTTTACACGTCTGATGCTAATTTTATATCTACAATTACCGCTGCACGGTTTCAGAAACAAATAGAGGAAACAAGTGATCTCGGCAAATACGTTTTTCATTATTCTTGCATTTAGTATGTGATGTATAAATTATAAATACTCTGGAGTCATATAAACGTACATTTCGCACATCTCGGTAGCAACTAAAAATTTAATTTCGTTTTGATTAGGAATAATTTATAGCTCGTTTCATAAATTTGTCATTAAATTTGCATTAAAAATTAATATATAAAATAGGTGTCGCTGATATGTTTCATAAAAATGAAATGCGATTTTTTAAAATCGGAACCGATATGAAACGCACGAATATAAATAACGAATTAAAACAAATCAAGTCGAAATATAATGAATGGAGAATTAAACAAGAAATTGACCAAAATACAATTAAATCTCGAGGTTAAATAAATATATATGTTGAACATCAAATAACACAAATAATTACATATAATTGCAGTAATTATATCCAATAACATCCCGACCGAATTTATTTCACGAAGGTGTCGTGCCATAAATATGTTCTCAGGAAGTTTCGAAAAATTTACAACTTCCGCTTTAACCGGATGTTTGAAACATGACGTTTTATTGAGGTAATATTCGCAACACATTTAAAAATCAAGCTTCACGAATCAATAGAATTTATTCGATATTACTGTTCAAACAGACTGTGTATACATTTGCATAAGTATAGTGATCATGTATGCAAATAATTTGTTTGTTTCATATCGATTGTATCAGCGTTCAAAGACCTAATTTTTATTTACCAAAATGAATCACACAATAAATCCCAGTGTATCAACATTTACGTTGCGATTGTAAAATGTATTAGCATCGAATATATCTAATTATTTTTTGTGTCAAGAATCATATGTTATTTGAATATAAAATATTATCTTTAAGGGCTTTGTGGTGTCCAACGTGGCTTATATTTATTATGTATGTATTTATTGTTTCATATTTATTTCAACAATAACAACATTTTACATATAAATTATACAAATCAGTAACCCAACCCAAACTAATCTTTCGTTTCATATTAATTTCACCAAAATGTACTGCGAAATAAATCCACGTTAATGCAATTTCGAAGCTTTAATCGTGGGGCTCTAATTATTTTTGGTATCACATCTAAATGATACTAATTATGGCCAAATCGAAGGACTCTAATTTTGGCGCCTAACGTGGGGCCATAATTGTATTCATCGCGTACACAATTTATTCGTTTCAAAGCGATTTTATCAACGTTCAAAAACCCGACTTTATTTACTAAACTGTACCACAACATAAATCACTCCGTATCAATGAGATTTTCAAAGCTTTTATCGTAAAATGTGCGGTCGGGGGTAGATCTAATTATTGTTGGTATCAAACGCAAATGATGCGCCGCGAAATGAGCAATTATCGTAAAGTTTGCACAAATTTAAGATTCTGAACGCTCCAATTTTCGTGTTTATAAATTGTATTTATCACGTATGCAAATAATTTGTTTGTTTCAAATCGATTTGATCAAAGATCAAAAATTTGTTTGCTGAAACGTAACACAAAATAAATTTTGCAAAATTTCATAAAATATATGCGTAATTATCGCTAAATTGGCGCCCCTACGTGGGGCCTAGTTTATAGCCAATTGTATTTATTTTGTTGTAAACTTTGCACAAATTTAAGATCTGAAGGGTTCCAATTTTCGAGTTTATAAACTGTATTTATTACGTATGCAAATAATTTGTTTGTTTCAAATCGATTTGATCAAAGATCAAAAACTTGTTTACTAAAACGTAACACAAAATAAATTTTGCTAATTTTCATAAAATATATGCGTAATTATCGCTAAATTTGCGCCCCTATGTGGGGCCTAGCTTATACCAAATTGTATAGATTTAGTTGTAAACTTTGGACAAAATTAAGATACTGAAGGGTTCAAATTTTCGAGTTTATAAACTGTATTTATTACGTACGCAAATAATTTGTTTGTTTCAAATCGATTTGATCAAAGATCAGAAACTTGTTTACTGAAACGTAACACAAAATAAATTTTTGCGAAGGTTTTATGAAATATATGAGTAATTATCGTTAAATTGGCGCCCCCACGTGGGGCCTAGTTTATAGCCAATTGTATAGATTTTGTTGTAAACTTTGCACAAATTTAAGATACGGAAGGGTTCCAATTTTCGAGTTCATAAACTGTATTTATCACGCATGCAAATAATTTGTTTGTTTCAAATCGATTTGATCAAAGATCAAAAACTTGTTTACTGAAACGTAACACAAAATAAATTTTTGCGAAGTTTTCATAAAATATATGTGTAATTATCGTTAAGTTGGCGCCCCCACGTGGGGCTTAGTTTATAGCCAATTGTATTTATTTTGTTGTAAACTTTGCACAAATTTAAGATACTGAAGGGCTCCAATTTTCGTGTTTATAAATTGTATTTATCACGTATGCAAATAATTTGATTGTTTCAAATCGATTTGATCAAAGATCAAAAACCTGTTTACTGAAACGTAACACAAAATAAATTTTTGCGAAGGTTTTATGAAATGTATGAGTAATTATCGTTAAATTGGCGCCCCTACGTGGGGCCTAGTTTATAGCCAATTGTATTTATTTTGTTGTAAACTTTGCACAAATTTAAGATCTGAAGGGTTCCAATTTTCGAGTTTATAAACTGTATTTATTACGTACGCAAATAATTTGTTTGTTTCAAATCGATTTGATCAAAGATTAAAAACTTGTTTACTGAAACGTAACACAAAATAAATTTCGCAAAATTTCATAAAATATATGCCTAATTATCGCTAAATTGGCGCCCGTACGTGGGGCCTAGTTTATACCCAATTGTATAGATTTAGTTGTAAACTTTGGACAAAATTAAGATACTGAAGGGCTCCAATTTTCGTGTTTATAAATTGTATTTATCACGCATGCAAATAATTTGTTTGTTTCAAATCGATTTGATCAAAGATCAAAAACTTGTTTACTGAAACGTAACACAAAATAAATTTTTGCGAAGTTTTCATAAAATATATGTGTAATTATCGTTAAGTTGGCGCCCCCACGTGGGGCTTAGTTTATAGCCAATTGTATTTATTTTGTTGTAAACTTTGCACAAATTTAAGATACTGAAGGGCTCCAATTTTCGTGTTTATAAATTGTATTTATCACGTATGCAAATAATTTGATTGTTTCAAATCGATTTGATCAAAGATCAAAAACCTGTTTACTGAAACGTAACACAAAATAAATTTTGCGAAGTTTTCATAAAATATATGAGTAATTATCGTTAAATTGGCGCCCCCACGTGGGGCCTAGTTTATAGCCAATTGTATAAATTTAGTTGTAAACTTTGGACAAAATTAAGATACTGAAGGGATCCAATTTTCGAGTTTATAAACTGTATTTATTACGTACGCAAACAATTTGTTTGTTTCAAATCGATTTGATCAAAGATCAAAAACTTGTTTACTGAAACGTAACACAAAATAAATTTTGTGAAGTTTTCATAAAATATATCAGTAATTATCGTTAAATTGGCGGCCCCACGTGGGGCCTAGTTAATAGCCAATTGTGTTGATTTTGTTGTAAACTTTGTACAAATTTAAGACACTGATGTGCTCCAATTTTCGTGTTTATAAATTGTATTCATCACGTATGCAAATAATTTGTTTTTTTCAACTCGATTTGATCTTTGATCAAGCTTGTTTACTGAAACGTAACACAAAATAAATTTTACGAAATTATTGCTAAATTTGCGGCCCCACGTGGGGCTTTTATAACCAATTTTATTGATTTTGTTGTATATATGAACGCGTAGTTAAATTGATTGAAACGGTCACTTTTCAGGCGTTTATTTTCCATTTCACAGACCGATGTGGGGCAACGTTGATGGGTTTGGTTACATGTAATCATGTAGATTGTGATCTTTAGTGGATGTATTTATGTGAATTACAAGTTTTTGATTAAACGCGACCTTTTTTGTGCGTTGGCTACCATACATACATTTTAGGTCCACAGCATAAGGTTTTGTCTTTTTTTTTAAATTAAAATATAAAACATAAAGGCTTTACTGGCAGTATGTTTGGGGGATGCTCGTGTAATTAGTAAGGCAGCGAGTCGTAGAAAGGAATGTTGTATAAGCAATAGGAGTTAGAACCGAGCCTATTTAATAATAATGAGTATGGGTAACGACTGGGTGGAAGTCACTAAATGAAGTTAGTTTAAAGGTAATATTACCGTTGCCGAGCCAGACTGAGAAAGTAGACAAGCGTGTCAACGTATCACGTCGGCCTGCTCGAATAGTAATAATAACTTACCTCGTTAAGCCTCTATGAGGCGCTACGCAAGCAAGCAATTACTATAAAGGCAAGTTCTCTAAGCCCATGCTATTGGTTCATTACATTCATGCCATATAACGGCACTAAATCTAATAGTACAGCTGATCAATTGTTGTGAACCGTTGCATCATTTACTCCTTATTTTATAACCACTAAACCACAAAAAAGACAACGAACACATATACCAATAGATAATACTACATAAGAAGAACTATTATTTAAATTATAAAATATTTTTTTAATTAAATCGTATATGCAGTGAAACGTTGTTGACATCTCCAGGATTGCAAATAACAAATTAATGTGATTATGATTATGAGCTTACAGTGCCTTGTGGCAGAATCATGACTATAAATGATTGTGAAGGTATTTTTTTAACATTAAACTGTTTACCGATAAATACTTTAATTATAAATATGTACTTTCATTCATTCTTTAATAAATAAATTGAGAGATGTCTACCAATATCAAATGACAAATGGCATATTGAAAATTTGTAGGGTCTTAAATTATCTTTAAATAGAGTGAAGAGAAAGAGTAATAAATAACAAGATACATTTTTCATTTCGATTATATAGGTTTGAAATGATAAATGTAGCTTAAACGGCGAGGGAATTCTTACTGCAAGTGACAGGCGTATAAATAAGCACATTGAGATATTCATGCATCAATAAGTAAAACGTACAGTTAAAGTATAGGAGGATTCCCGAAACCAGGACAAAGACGGCAACCAGCAGGACTAATATTAGAAGCAGTATTGTCGGTTTGCACCAGGAAACCCAACAGGAGTCCCCGGTCGCGGTGGTCGATGGCGATTGAGTCGTAACGCACCATCCACAAGTATCAGAATCGGTCGAAGCTGTTTCGGTTTGCAATACACTGGTGCCACCTGTGGCGTTTACAATAACACCACGGTATGCGTTAGAACGTGGTATGAAACCATCTTCGTCATCTTCAGAGCGTAAGCCAGCGTCATGGTAAACGCCGTAAGAAGCCACCATGTTAGCAGCTGACTGCTGACCGTTATTGTACCTCATTACAGGTTGCGGTTCAGATTTTGGTAAGCATTTACAACAAATCGCTTCCTCCCGCACGTGCCAAGTATTGGTGTACGTCTGCGGCTGTTCAGATGACCTATAGTCGTGCCCATTCAAATAACTATGATTAGCACCATCGACTTTATAATTAATATTGTTCGTATTGACAACCATTGCTCTTTGACCGTTCATTCGAAATGCGCATTCGACGGAAGACGCTAGATTTAAAAACCATTAAAAAATACGTTTTCTATTCTGAATCTAAACAAAATCGGCAGTGATTTCATAATTATATCCTTGCTTTTCTAATTTGACGGACCGAAAATTGTAAAACAATATTTCAGTGCCGCTGTTTGGCACGCAATACGTTGGTTAAATTCCGATTTGTGTTAGTAGAATTTGTTACTTCGATTAGTACACCATCCATTTTATTCGTTCACGTTACCTGTAACAAAAGAAAACAACAATTAATATCACGTCAAAAAAACAGTGTTACATTAAATCAATATTAAAGAAATGCCTTTTGAGACCTTGTGGGTCATCCGGTACATATGACACAACATTTTGGGGTAATTATTTAAGAGTATCTTTAACTTTAATTCGCTTGGAAAATAATTATTGCATATATATAATTATTGTAGCAATTTTCGACTGTAAATCACTTAAAATGGTACTTATATCGTTGAATAAAATACTGTTAGCAATATTAAAGTTTATTGCGACACCTGTTTTTGCAATAAGATGTTTCCGAAACCCATGTCAAGCAATAAACATTAATATGATAAATGACATTAAATAAAACCTATCGCGGTAACAAGGCCGACTTTCTATATACCCCAGTATTTACTGCAAGAACTAGGGAAAACCTTGTAAAGAACCTAGTTAGGGTATTCGACCAACATTTAATTCACTACAATACAATTAAAAATCGCAACAACGATAAAAAAATTATAATAATAAATATATAATAATAATGTAAACAAATTAACCCGCAATTGTAATAATAATGATCAAAAAATTGTAATGAATGAAATATTGGACACTTGGCATTTTGTGACAATATTAATTCAATATTAATAAATCAAAATTAATATTAGAAATTAATATTAAAGCCATTGTGAAAAGGCTAGCTACGAAAAATATTAATAAAAATCTACTAGAATGGCCAATGTTTAATTCATTGTAAATTTACAAAATAAATTATATTTATTAATATTGAATTAATAGTGTCTAATAATATTTCATTCATTACAATACAATTTTTTGATCATTATTAATAAGGTTTTCCCTAGTTATCGCAGTAAGTGCTGGGGTATATAGAAAGTCGGCCTTGTTACCGCGATAGGTTTTATTTAATGTCATTTGTAATATTAATGTTTATTGATTGACAAAGGTTTCCGAAACACCTTACTCCAAAAAAGGTGTCGCAATAAACTTTATTCAGCGACTGACTGCTCATGATACAGGATAAGTACCATTATATATATATACATATAATGGTACTAATGGTAGAATATTCATTTAATCAATTATATAACTAGAATTACGTTTGGGCCCAGTGTATACTTATTTATAAATCATATTTTGCACTGTATTTAAAAACAGAATTAGGGAGCAGAATAAATAAGGTTACTCGAAGGATTAAGGAGTTCGAAGTACGTGTTTGCCACGGAAGAAGGACAATAACATCCGACAATAACACAATAACACCGACTATTTCTAGAAATGTATATATCGCGATTTATCGAATAATAGGAAATATGTAATGCTATATTATATACGAATTCGAAGAAGAAGAAGAGATAAAATTACGGCGAATCTTTCCATATATAAATCATTAGGCAACTTGATGAAAACGAACAGTGAACGTATCACAAGGTTTAGAAAGGCTCAATTTGCGGTTGTGATACACATTAAAGGAATTGACAATGTGTGTTTTGTTGAGATATATAGATGATAAAAATAGAAAATAAATACAAAACCACGTGTTTTGATACTAAAAATATATGTTTAAGACAAAATGGTGTGAAATGTATAGAAAACGAATGCAGAACATCCAATTAATATTGAAAATGTTCGCGTAAACCAAGTATTAATCCATGTGAAATAAAAGGGGAATTGTATATTCGAAGAAATTATCCCACAATTAATAAATGCAAGATCTGGCAATCGAATATAACTTGCGTTTAAAGTTATATATCATTAAATTAACAGATATATGGTTGTAACTAGTGATAATGCAACGTGTCGAAGTTAAAGTTAGTAAAAATCACAAAAAAATCGTACGTGTAACGACGGTAAAGGAATCTAAATGGTAAATGGGGTTCATTCATTATGCGGATTTTTAATGTATTTAAAGCATATATCGATATACGTGTCGTACAAAGTCGCATTGTCAGTCATATTTTAACAAAAACTCATCCTTGGATTTTTCAATTAGATAAGCTTATTAAAATGCTTGATTGCTACATCCAAGTCAGGTTCACGTTGCAGATTAATAGTGACGTGCTGGTGATTCAAACCAACAAATAAATCGCCTATTAAATGTTAAAATGGCACAAAAAGTAAAGCAATTTGAAAACTGCCCAAAACTTGGCACTCCTTACACGTTTCGAATCATAAGAAATTTTTCAAATTAAAAAAACCCGCGTGATAAAGCACAACGTTTTGGCCTAACTTGTGTTGTGTTTTGTTGCTACTTTAATTCCCCTACCCCCTACCTCTTATCATAAATCTATATATATATATATATATATATAGTAACTAATAAATATGGTTTTTAAGGAGCTTTGTAGTTATCAGTACAATGGTTATGTAGTTGGTAGACGTTTCGTCGCAGATCAGCTTTTTCATATACTGTAATTGTAATTTATTTTGTACGCACATTTATTACTTTGCATAGTGATGGATGGATGGAAGGATGGAGAAGACACATCAGTTGGAAGAGTTGGAGAATGTAAGAAATGATTGCCGATGACCTGGGCTTGAATGGCATTACGAATTGTAAACGAGGCTCATAAACGGGCATGTGTTCGTATTGCAAATTTTGAAAACTTAGACGAAGCTTGGTTGTTTTTTGGCTGTTTTTGGAAGGTTGATAGACCGGCTTAACTGGCCAGTAAAATGTATCGACATGAACGGAAATTATGTAGACTAGACAAAAAGTGATCAAAATCAATTGAAAATTTCATATTTTCAAAAATGTTGCTGGAATGTTTGAATTTCGAATTGCTGTTTTATTATCTAGCGATGGTACTATGTAACTATGAAGAAAAAGAGTTAGAAGGAAAGTAATATTTTATTTTTCAACGCAAAATCCACTCAGAGTCACACACGTATTTCAAAGCATTTCCAATAAGGCTATACTTCTTTCGGTGGGTCTTGAAAAACCCCACAGACTATTTCAGGTATCTGAAGAAAAACGACGAGAAATTGTACTATTATGAAGCAGCACAATCTTCTGGGGACATTTTTGCTGTATGGCAGTTCTCAACTTTCTGACTGTTTCCTTATAGCCTTCTCATGTTATTGTAGAGCCTTTCTCATGTATTCAATTAGTAAGATTCCTCCTGTGTACGACACCTCTTCCGATGAAATCTGCGTTTTTGCCTTTTTTGAAGGCGGAGGTACCTTGTGGGACAACTGTTACACAATACACCAATGTTTTATCACCTGTTATACGAGGGGAGATCATTATTTAGAGACGCTGACATAGTAGGCGTTGAGAGGAATCAAAAGTTTGAAGAATCGTTGGACCTAATACATCGACGTTGAGGGAGATTATGTAGAAAAATAAACGATCAATTTGTTTCCTTCTATGTTAGGGACCTTAAAAACGTGAATTTTATGGTCAATTTCTTCAGAAATTTATTGATAATCTAATGTTTGTTTGAGAGTAACCAATTTGTGAATCCAGCATGCTGCCACTTTATCTAAATTTATTCTAAATCTTGTAAAATTTATATAAAATGTGTGTTGTCCCACTCGATGAAACTCTTATTCTTCGATCTGCGAAGGCCTCAATTTTCTTCACGTTTTCATTAGTTATTCTAGGTTATTGGAGGTCCCTTGTGGACCAACTGCATGGATCCTTGTTATTATGTCGGTGGGTCCCAGTAATACACCAATGTCTCATTACTTGTTATAATTCTCCTAAGTGGACTTTATAGTTTAGTTTTCCTCAGAAATTTATTGACGATCCAATGTTTGTTCAGAAGTAACCAATTTGGTAATCCAGCATGCTGCCACTTTATCCATTTCTAAATCTGTTAAAATCTAATCAAATTTGTGTCAGATATCCCCACTTGATTCATCTTCGATGCCTCAACTTTCTTCACGTTTTCTTTGGTTATTGATCCGATAGGCCTTCCACATCTTAGGTCATCTTAAATTGGTTCCTCGAAACATCGAAATTGTTTAGACCAAAATTTCACCGTAAGATATGAAGGCACATCTTCCCGTTACACGTTTCTCATCCGTGGATGAACATCTTTGGGTCCATCCTTCCTTCATCAAGAATTTGGCTATTTCTTTTTTAATCTTCGTAAATCTGCCAAAATGTTTCTGGCCAACAGATGATTTTGGAATTTCGCGTAAAAAACTCGACTTTGTGTATATTTTACAAAATAGATTTTATAATTTAATAATGGTTACAATAATAATATAAAACAATGATACATCACATATTGGTCATATATTGGCTATGATGAACAATAAGGCTTAATACCTTATTGTTCATCATTGTTGTCAGAAATTATATTTAAACAATAATAATATTACGTGTTGATAACAACAACATGTTGATTTTGTTGTAATTTTTATAAAAAATGCTCACCAGGCAATAAAATTAAAATTTATATTAAAATGAATTGTTTATTACGAAAATAATCCGCCATATAACATTAATATTAATATCTTTATTTATCTACTATATTAGTTCCTTGTATTTCAACGATATATAATAAATACTTGATATTTTAACGTGACGTATAATATGCTATTAAATATAACACGTACCATATATGATTTCACCTGTCATATTAGTTATAAATTGTGTATGTGATAGACATGTTTAGAATTGAATTATTTGTCGTAACAATAAGAGTATTTCACATATTAAAGAACGTCGAAGTGCTAAGCATTGTTAATTATTTTGATGGTACATTCTGCATTAATTTATTTGAAATGACAGGTCCGGGGATTATAACCAACATGGATTTTTGGATCAATAAAATCAAAATCAAATAATAAATTGTGTAATTGTGACGAACTTAAATTATATAAACCGACGCCACAAAATGTATTTATCAGTAGTTTGTATTTTTTATTATTCTACTTCAATCGATTTACATGTTGTTAGCCCCAAGTCATGGAGGAGCTAAAGTTCCGTGAATACCCAAACACCTTGCGCCGACTCCACAAACATGTAACATATGAAAGCATGTAGAATACAAGATATTTGAGCACAATTATAGTTACAAGTGTACCCTAAACACGACATGTAATATCAATGTCCTAGAGTCCTTACTAACGTGTCGTATCATCATGTGCACGAACAAATGAAATATATCACTGAATCCACTTGACCCGGGATCTAAAACGCCGAGATAACGTAAATTAATTATAAGACTTGTCTACTTTCATTTGTACAATCTTCATTTCTACTTTTATGCTGCTCTTTAAATTAGTACCCATCATAATTTAGATTAAGCAGACAGAATATTCGCAATTATGGTATAAATTTTGCAACGTTTATATTTCACTTTTTCCTTTTTTTTTTTTCGCTCTCGTTTCGCAGCTAACGCTTTCTTTTACCCTCTTTTGAGCACTCCTTAAAACTTTATCTATCAGAAAAGTGTGACCGTCAACGTTTAATTCTCTTTGAAATATTTCCAACTACAACGAACCTTGAAGATAAGAGAATTACCGTCATTTTTTATATTTATCGTTTATCATTTTTTTATGTCATATAAACTAAGTAAACTCGATGCATTTCCCAATGTCATCATGAATTTAAATATATTTTTAGTTTTATGTATTATTTTATTTTTGTTATAGTTTATCATGCATTAATACTGAGTTTAAAATTTTATTTATTATATTAATCATGTATTGCTTTTTGGATTTATTTCGTTGTATTATATTCAACTCCAACTCCAACTTGGATATATTTGTTGTAATTGCTTGTTGTTGATAGTCATAGTATTTTTTCTGTTAATTCAGGATAGTTATATTAAGTTCGTAAAGAATTTTATTATTAATAAAATTAAATATACGTTATCTATAACGTCAACAACGTTAGATATGACAAAATATGAAATATCCTGAAATGTTACACCAAGATAGATGCTTCACCTCATTAAGATCGCTCGCTCATTAAGTTGTCTCTGTAGTACATTACATTATAGTAAGGGAGCATCAGGCTCAAGTGAACCACATCAAGAAAGTTCATTGATCACCCTTTATTGCTCTTCTAACTATCCACTCAAAAGAACGCCATTTGCATAATCACAGAAAATTAAATTTGCGAAATGATACTTTTTTCAAATATTCATTGAACCACTTACAACCGAATGCCAATTATAGTTTCCAAACAATTTAATTTCCTAGATGTTCTAACAAATCTCTTTAATCTGATTTAAGGGAAATGTGCACGATTTTAAATTCTAATTAACAGACCTCAATATTATTATTCTGTTAGTGAAATATAACAAATAAAAATCTTGACGTACACGTGTGCGTCTACATATTTATTTTCCATTTTCATCGATTGATTTTTGTTGTGATTCCGTCGAGTTTTCTATTACCCCGTTATAATTGACTGCACTTTCAATTTTTCGTTTATTCTATTTTGTCGGGAAAGATCAAACATGCCGTCGCCATGCTAGGTAGAATTTTTGCGACGTTGAAATTTGTCATTTAAAATTTAATTGTATTTCGAAATGGAACATTTATAACAAAACGAAGAGTACGCATCGAGCTTAATAACGAATACTAGAAAAAGCAACTGTCGGCTTTTTGTCCCGTTTATTAAAAACTAACCAAGCCACTAAATTTCCTAAATGAATATTTTTTTTTTAGTTCACTTCGTTCGCTCTACGAATATAACGTGATTTTAAGTATAATTTATTATTTTATCTAGACGCCCTCTATGTCTGTGTATTAAAATGTGCGATGTCTCATTTTTGAGTGTCGTTAAACTTATAGCGTTCAATTCCTTTCTCACTTAGTATTTCATCGAGCGCGATCCATTTTCAGTTTTGAAATATATATATATATTTAATAACAAGCCACTTCCACTTCGTTTTAAAAATACAATATTTTGATTGTTTTAAAAGAAAATTTATGTATGGTAATTAAAACCGTAAAGAAATAAGAATTTTTTCTTCCATTTTCTTTTGAAAACCACAACAAAAATATACTTTGCGAATGTTTTTAAAAACTGTTCATTTGCTTCTTTACACTTACTAGGAATTAAATTGCTTATTGTTAACGTTATTAATTATTAATTTTGCATTGCATTGCTGGAACACCAATTTCAGTAACCTGATGAAAATACAATGTTTACGAAAAATTGTACGAGTTTTATTTTGATTAAAATTGTTAAAATTATTATAAGTCCTTATGTAGGATTTTTGAAGCTTTTAAAATCACGTCCTAACTAAACCAGAACGATCTTAAAAAGTTGAGAAATGCCCTGCAATGTTCACAACTCAAGGTCATAGCTTGATTTATTTAACACTGTTCATTTTACATTTCTTTAACAAATAGAATCCCCAAATATTAAGATGAATATATGTAGCTTCAAATTGTTTAAATTTGCTCCAATTACTTTAGTTTTTTATTATTGAAATTATTGAGTCACAAGTTAAAATCAAATATTTTGTTCATAGCCAAGGAAATTTATAAATAACTAATTGATTTGTTAATTGCAACATTAGCACCGACTGCTGGGAGTTAACCACCGACTAATTTTCAGTAATGTCCGGTCGGAAGACTATCACAATTTTCCATCTCGTCTTAATAAAAAAATATTACAGAAAATTTATAATAAAAATTAAGTTTCTTATTATTACCTTCTTATTTTTTACTTTGTAGCATTGTACTATTTATTATTTATAAAATTAACGTAACGCCTATACTTGTAGACATATCAAAATGTTTTAGAATCTCAACAATTTACGAAAAAAATATTTCTTTCATTGTGATTAGTAATTCGCATTCCGCAAACGGTCGTTGTTTGATTTCATTTGTTACACTTGCCGTCAGCAAAAATGGAAATAATAATTCGTATTGAGGACAATTGATTTGGAAAGCCTCTCACGATTAATATAAATATCCGGTTGCAGAGCTGAAAGAAAAGTGCGAATATTAGTATGTGCATAGTTTGCAAAGCGTAACGACAAAGTTCGGCATAGGGTAGGTCAGTACACACCAGCGACGCTGCGAAACGAACAACCTTGCATACGAAGCGATTATGTAGAGTGTTAATAAATACATACACCACAACTACTAGTAATATTTCATGGCGATCCATGTCTAACCAGTAATATTTCAGTGGTGTTTATCGGTATCGTATTAAGTGCTTATGTAAACTTTTTTGAGCATTCTTTTGCACGCCATTCTAACTAACATTTGTAATATCAAAGCTGATCAAAGACTGCAAATTTGTTCTATATGCGTGCATATTTTGATCCAGCGATTTTATAGATTTCTATAGACGTGTGTGTTGGTACTTCGTTTCTGGCAACTTGACATCTGTGCTTCTTGGTTATCTGGTTGTCAATTGCGTCACACTGACTTAGAAGAACAGTTCTATCAACCCAACCCAATCCAACCATACCAACCCAACCAAAACGGATCCAACCCAACTAAACCAACCCAAACCAAAACCGACACAACCCAACCTAACCCAACCCAACAGATGTTCAATGCAATTAACGTCAAAATGAATTAACGACTTGAAAGTAGCAAACACCACCAAAAAGTTCCAAATGATTGCATAATTGACAAATGTCGACTTGAAAGTAGCAAACACCAGAGTTACTCTTGCTCATGAAAAAAAAAACGTACACATTCCTGAATTACTTGTTGTGATAACTGCCAAGTTGATAATTGACAAAGTAACTCATGGCAATTTAAAAGCAGTAAACGTCAAACTGACACTTGTTCAATATAATAACTGTCAAATTGCCAGTTCTCAAATTACCTGTTTGTGTGGCAGCTGTTAAATTAACACGTCGACTTGAAAACAGTATACGCCAAAGTAACTGTTCTACAAGTTACATTATCATTATGACATTTAAAAGTGACAGCTGTCAAATCAGTACGTCTACCTGAAAACAGTAAACGCCTGTGACAGTTGTTCAAGGCGCGAAACGTCGAAATATTTGACTCGGTGTATATTGCAAAGTGGCAGCTGTCAAATTAACACGTCGACTTGAGAACGGTAAACGACAATGACAGTTCCTCAAGGCGAGAAACGTCAAACTATTTGACTCATTATGTAGATTTAAAAATTGAAAGAAAATAAAGAAAATGAGCGCAATAATAAAACGACGTAAACTTTTCGATTATTATGTTGAGTCATTTTTTACTGTTTACGATTTTCGTTATTTCACTTTTGTAGTAATTCATAAAAGTGACAGTTGTTCAAGGCGGAAAACGTCGAAATATTTGACTCAATGTATTTTGAAAAGTGATAGCTGTCAAATTAACACGTCGACTTGAGAACAGTAAATGACAATCACAGTTACTCAAGGCGAGAAACATCAAACTATTTTACTCATTATATAGATTCAAAAATTCAAAGAAATTGAAGAAAACGAGCGCAATAATTGCATAATTGACAAATGTCGACTTGAAAGTAGCAAACGCCACCAAAAAGTTCCAAATGATTGCATAATTGACAAATGTCGACTTGAAAGTAGCAAACACCACAGTTACTCTTGCTCATGAAAAAAAAAACGTACACATTCCTGAATTACTTGTTGTGATAACTGCCAAGTTGATAATTGACAAAGTAACTCATGGCAACTTAAAAGCAGTAAACGTCAAACTGACACTTGTTCAATATAATAACTGTCAAATTACCAGTTCTCAAATTGCCTATTTGTGTGACAGCTGTCAAATGAACACGTCGACTTGAAAACAGTATACGCCAAAGTAAATGTTCTACAAGGCGAGGAACTCATTATCACATTGAAAAGTGACAGCTGTCAAATCAGTACGTCTACCTGAAAACAGTAAACGCCTGTGACAGTTGTACAAGACGCGAAACGTCGAAATATTTGACTCAGTGCATATTGCAAAGTGACAGCTGTCAAATTAACACGTCGACTTAAGAACAGTAAAGGACAATGACAGATCCTCAAGGCGAGAAACGTCAAACAATTTGACTCATTATGTAGATTTAAAAATTGAAAGAAATTGAAGAAAGCGAGCGCAATAATAAAATGAATTTAACTTTTCAATTATTATGTTGTCATTTTTTCCTGTTTACGATTTTCGTTATTTCACTTGTGTAGTAATTCATAAAAATGACAGCTGTCAAATTAATACGTCGACTTGAAAATAGCAAACGCCGAAGTGACTGTTGTATAAGGCGAGGAACGTTAAACTCATGGCAATTTAAAAGCAGTAAACGTCAAACTGACACTTGTTCAATATAATAACTGTCAAATTGCCAGTTCTCAAATTACCTGTTTGTGTGGCAGCTGTTAAATTAACACGTCGACTTGAAAACAGTATACGCCAAAGTAACTGTTCTACAAGGCGAGGAACTCATTATGACATTGAAAAGTGATAGCTGTCAAATCAGTACGTCTACCTGAAAACAGTAAACGCCTGTGACAGTTGTTCAAGACGCGAAACGTCGAAATATTTGACTCAGTGCATATTGCAAAGTGACAGCTGTCAAATTAACACGTCGACTTGAGAACAGTAAACGACAATGACAGTTCCCCAAGGCGAGAAACGTCAAACTATTTGACTCATTATGTAGATTTAAAAATTGAAAGAAAATGAAGAAAACGAGCGCAATAATAAAACGACGTAAACTTTTCGATTGACAGCTGTCAAATTAATACGTCGACTTGAAAATAGCAAACGCCGAAGTGACTGTTGTATAAGGCGAGGAACGTTAAAATATTCGACTCATTTTGCATTAAAAAGTGACAGTTGTTCAAGGCGGGAAACGTCGAAATATTTGACTCAGTGTATATTGAAAAGTGACAGCTGTCAAATTAACACGTCGACTTGAGAACAGTAAATGACAATCACAGTTACTCAAGGCGAGAAACGTCAAACTATTTGACTCATTATCTAGATTCAAAAATTGAAAGAAATTGAAGAAAATGAGCGCAATAATAAAATGAATTCAAATTTTCGATGATTATGTTGAGTCATTTCTTCCTATTTACGATTTTTGACTCATTCTGCATTGAAGAATGGCATCTGTCAAATTGTCACGTCTACTTCAAAGCAGTAAACGTCAGTGACAGTTGTTCAAGGCGCGAAACGTCAAAATATTTTACTCAGTGTATATTGTAAACGGCAGTGACAGTTCCTCAAGGAGAGAAACGTCAAATTATTTGACATATTACCTAGATTTAAAAAGTGAAAGAAATTTAAGAAAACGAACGCAATAATAAAATGAATTAAATTTTTCGATTATTATGTTGAGTAATTTTTTTCCTATTTACGATTTTTGTTATTTCACTTGTGTAGTAATTAAAAAAAAACCTTTTTTTTGTTTTTCGATTGTTTTGATTAAAACTATGAAATAAACTGTACCTTCGAGAGTTCTTTTGTGTAAAACAATTACAATGAAATGCTGGTGGTTAAATTTATAAAAATCAAATTTTAATTACAATGTCACATACATACATTAAAATATTTGTAGTAGAATAATTCCATAATGAATCTCATTTTCGTAAATGGGAGCGTGACGTGATATTAAACACATCGAAGCGGCGCGATTGATTTTTCTTCGCATGGGAACATATGATCGGACCTGCCACAAAGGACAATGGTTGAGAATTAAAGGTCCTTCGATTCCTTTTTTGCGGGCACGTGTTCTGCGGCAAAAGTTGGCGTGTCATAACATTGCAGCGGCTTTAATGGACTCTTTAAAATCTCTTTATACTCTCCCAGTGAAGTGTAAGTAAGAGGATGAAAGCTAGATTTCGATAGAATAGATAAAAGTACGCTCACCAGGTATGCGCGCTAAGAGAAAATAATTTTGATATATAAACCGATTAATTCAATGCGATGGGGCATTTTAAAAATGTTTGCCGAGATGTTATGATATAATTTCGCTCATCTCCAAACCAACTAAGATGTCTGCGTTTCCCCCCTAGACGTGAGCTTGATGTATATTCTGTACACAAACAATATTTTGATAAATTGTGAGCAAACAGATCAAATCATCTTACAATGAAACGTAAGCTTACTCTGCATATCCTTTATGACACTTCCGTTGTATAATTTATTGTAAATTATAACAAGGTTTATTACAATCAATTAGACTTAGTATTAATTTTTTTATTGAACTTTAATTAAAATTTTCGTATTTATTGCTTATAATTTTTTCTTATTATGTTACATTATTCGTGATTTTTATTTTAATATGTTTGCAGTAAATTCTTCATTTTTCTTATTATAAACTTTTCATTTTTCTTCTATATTTATTTCTACTTTCGTTTTCAGTTGTTACTTTTTTATATTTTTGAGCACTTATTTAATTATGTTATTTAATAATAATTAGATTTTATTTTGATTTTTGACATTACTAATAATATTGGTTTAATATTTTAATAAATGTGAATTTTATTAAATATGTTGCCAAATTTAATATTAGGGTTAATTTATTTAGAATAATTTGTTTAAAGTTTCGCTCTTAAACGAATTATGTAAATGCGAATGGAAACAAAATGTGCGAAAAGCAGAAAAGCTAAGTTAATTTTCAACAAATTATGAAACCCGGTAATTAAATCTTGTTAAAAATTCATGTGCAGTTCAGCAAAAGCATAAACTATTAAAGCGTACGTATCATTTGTGTTGTTAAGCGAAGTTGTTCAAGGTACGTGTAAAAATTCAAAGCAGGTATTTGAGATTCTGTATATAATAGATATGAAATAGGTACAAATTTGAAAAGTATAACTTTGCATGACACAGCATGTACAGAGGCAATGTTTAAGATAAGGTGAAGCTATATAAAATGAGAATAAGCTCGTATAGGGGATCGTCCTCAGTGGTGAGAAAACAGCGTACAAAGCACAGACCTTATCTTGCTAGGTCACAGAAAGGTTGCACCGCAACCACTTTGTTATTAACCTTTCGTATTACTGAACACAGCCTGTTTCCTAATCACGTGTGTTAACCTTTGTTATAAATTACTTACAAGTTTGTGTTATTATAGAGCTTGACTCCGTTTCAACTTTCATAAAATTCTTTCCCCTTGTTTGCATTTCTGCACATAAAACACGCATTATTTAAAACCACCACGTCGTTTTGCATATTCTATTGTTTTTCTACGCAACGTGGAATTATTTTAAAGACCATTACATTCGCACTCACTCATTTTTAAACTGCGTCAAAGTTAATTTACCGGCAGGGAATTATTTAAATCACGAACTTCTAAACACCCTACATAATTTATTAATGCAAATGACCACAAATAATACTTTCTTTCATTAATTTCTAGAACACGAACGTTACGATTCCATTCCAGTTATTAAAAAAGTATTAATCTAGATAATCGGTCTAAATATACAGCTATTTCACGGTCATATCCGATCATTATAATATCAAGATGTTAATACATCCATGAAAAAAAAGTTTTATCTTGATGGTCAGTATTTTCAGCTAAAAATATATTTTTGCATTGTCTTCTGATATTCAAACAGCTGTTAATGGTGATTTGTGAAAAAAGTTTAGCTTAATGGCTTGTTTAATTTAATTAATTATTTAAAGGAAATACTATTGATTGGAAAATTATAATACATTATTTAAAATATAATGTAAGAAGTTATATGTTATTGCATAATTATTAGGTAAACACGTGACGAATTGTAAAAACGTCACCTATGAGGAGGAAATAAATTTGAGTATTTAATCATGTAAATGCTTCGGGCAAAGAAAATTCATAACTCAAGATGTTTGTTCATAGTTTTAAAGTAAATTTAGGCCACAAATTGTAAATGTAAAAATAAATTATTGTTCGAAATTAAATGATGGAGATGGATATACACTGGCTTTCAAATAAAATAGACCACCCCGAACCACTGAACGTAGAATGATGAAACTTGATGAAAATATCTAGTACACGTAGAAAAACAAATAATTAAGTTTTGAAGACAATCTGTCAGAAATTATTGCGTTAGCAACAGTTGCCTGTGCCTTTAGTTTGACCATAGTTTCGTTGATTTGTCATATTTGTTAGGAGTTTCTTCTTGCTTGTTGTAACTGTTACCTCTAGAATGCCACGAGTTCGAACACGTGCAAATTTTCATCAAATTACGCCTTATGAACGAGGACGAATTGTCGAGATGTGTGAGACTGGTTCAACCTTCCGTAAGATAGCCAGACGTGCCAATCGATCACACACTACTATAGCACAGACTTGTAGAGGCTGGCAGGAAGAACACCTAGAACTTCGTCGTAGAGGTACTAGACGACGAACACTGACGCAAGAGCAAGAAGATCGGCTCTTAAGGCGAAATGGATAAGAGCAATTGGCCAGATGGTTTCTATGAGCACGATTTACCGCCGTTTGGACTACTTTCTTATCGTCCTTATTTTCGTCTTCACAGACTTCACTGGTACCAGGACAGACAATATCGGGTTCCTGAATAGAATGAGATCTTCTTCAGCGACGAATCAGTCAGAGGCAAAATTTACAATTTGTTCAACGTCGCCATACGGCTTTAACTCCTGGGGGTATGGTATGGGGGACAATACGCTGTGGAAGAAGATCTCGTCTGATATTCATTCCAGGCACACTAAACGCCAGACGTTACATTGATTCAATGTTGGAACCAGTTGTTGTGCAATTATTACAAAACCTTCCAGGAGCAACGTTCCAGCAAGATAATGCGCGGCCTCATACTGCTCATGTAACGTCAGCCTTCCAAGAAGAAAACAACATCAATATGCTGCCCTGGCCTCCAGGATTACCAGACTTATCCCCCATTGAACATGTCTGGGATATATTGAATCAATAATCTAATTTCCAGTACAAGGGGGTTTAACTCATTATTAACTTTTTAATCACTAAATGTTATCAGTTTTTCTTAAAATTATAATCATTTGTTTTTCTACGTGCACTAGATACTTTCACCAAGTTCGGGGTGGTCTATTTTATTTGAAAGGCAGTGTATATTTCGACTACTTAACAAGAAATAATTTGGTACCTAATACATGTTTCTACACCACTATTAGTTTCAAAAATTGCAATAATAGAAACTTGGAATTAGATGATTAATTGCAAACGGATTGACATCTCGCTTCAGTTTTGTGGGTCCGGTTGGGTTGGGTTGGGCTGGGTTGGATGGCAGTGTTTAGGGTAAAAAGTGAAGTGCTTTTGTGCCGCGAAGAATGAAGTTAATAATATGTGTAGTGAAACAAGTGGTGAAACAGATGGAATATAACCATACATAGTAAAATTTCAAAATTAGTACTGAGTGGTACTATATTAAAGTTTATTGCGACACCTTTTTTGCAATAAGGTGTTTCGGATAGCCTTGTCAAGCAATAAATATTAATATGACAAATTACATTAAATAAACCTATCGCGCCGTTACACAGACAGAACAAGGCCGACTTTCTATATGCCCCAGTATTTACTGCAAAAACTAGAAAAGCCCTTGTAGAGAACCTAGTTAGGCTATTCGACCAACATTAATATTCATTACAATACCATTTAAAATCGCAACAACAGAAAAATATAAATTAACTAGCAAATGCAATACTAATTGTCAAAAAATTGTACTGTAATGAATCATCAAATATTGGACACTTGGAATTTTGTGACAATTAATAAAAATAAATATTAGAAATTACTATTAAAACGAAACTCCCATTCTGAAAAGTCAAAAAAAAAAAAACAAAAATCTACTAGAATGGCAAATGATTAATTCATTACAATGAATTAATTAAGTTTATAAAAAAAAATAATGAAACAAAGCAAATCACTAAAATTGATTTAAGATGAATTCAACATTGGTCAGACCTCTGAAAAAATAAAAACCAAAACTTAAAATAATGTGACCAATAATCAACTCAAACGTGGGACTGCTCTAAGAAGACAATGTATAATGTTAATACATGCCTACATGTTTACCTTCCAACGTGACCAAGCAAAAGTAAACACCTCTACAATTAGTTGATTAATTTTCAGATCTCTTAAATATTAATCACTGATTTGATCAATATTCAAATTAAAGCTATGTGAAAGAGTTAATTTCAATATTGGTCAAATAACGTAAAATACTAACAAATAACTAAAATTAAATTAATAAATAAAAGAAAAAGAAAAAATCAATCTAGAAAGATAAATCACAGTAATAAAAGTATTATAAATTTTTCTTAAATTAAGATTGTCAGTTTTAAAATTTATAGCGTCTTTTTGTATGTATACCATCTCCAAAACCAAACGCTTTTTATAATTGCACTGGTTTGTAAGAATTTTGGTGTTATCGAAATCAAAAATTTTTTGTTCGTTTTTTGTCTCGTATTAAAATTGTTAGGTACATTTTTTGTTCTCGTGTTTAAGGCAAACTTAATGATTAGTGACAGTTTAGACGCTGATTTACCTGACTTGTGTCGTTGTCATGCCCCGCGTTCGTCGTAATCAACATTAGAATCAATTAACTCCTTTTGAAAGGGGTCTAATTGTGGGAATGCATGAGGCTGGATTACCCTTTTGCAAAATTGCCAGAAGATTGGGTCGATGTGACTCTACAATCATTCGAGTATGGAAAGCTTGGTCCAACGAAAGCTCAGAAATACGTAGGAGAGGTAGTGGTTGGCTAGGAATGACGATTGAACTTCAAGAAAGGCTTCTTCTGCGACTGGCCTCAATTAACTCGTTCAAGACAACACGGTCGGTGGGGGCTTCTTGAAGGAGTGTTTTGGAAAGACAGATGTCTATGCGAACAATTTATCGCAGAATATGTTCGTATGGCTTAGTGTCATATCGACCAATTGTTCGTCTTCCTTTAATCCCAGACCATGGACTTCCCAGGCTTCAATGGCGTAGGCTGAGGGAGAATTCGGTCGATGAATGTCATCAAATCATGTTCAGTGATGAATTCCGGTTTTGCCTATGGCAATCTGATGGACGGTTGCGTGTCAGAAGACCTACAGGACAAAGGGTAAATATGCAATGTGCACTTAGACGCTATTCTGGTTTAACACCGGGTGTTATGGTTTGGGTTGCAATACAATTTGGAAGTCGGTCAACTCTAGTCTTCATTCAAGGAAGTCTGAATGCGGCCCGCTACGTCAACGAAGTTTTGGAGCCAGTTTTGTTGCCATACCTTCAAAGTCATCGCAACAGTGTTTTCAAAGTCATCGCAACAGTGTTTTCCAGCAAGACACAAGAGTCGAAGATTTTCCAGCGCCCATAGATACTTTGGCTGAACTTCGAGTTCATATTCAAAGAGCTTGGGATGAAATACAAGCAGAAATTGATCATTTAATTTTAAGTATGAATCTCAAATTGTGCCAAAAATTTCAAGTTCGTAGTATCGTCCATTCTGTGTATTTCTAATAATTCCCTCCTTATAGAAAATTTTGAGTCCTATTGAGTCCTACAATGAATTCCACAGCTGTCCAACTAGAGTTTGACGAAGTCACAAAACCATTCCAACGATGTTGATATACGTCTGACGTAATCGACCACAAAAGAAACAAAACGACTAATCATATAAAACTTAACTACTTAGAACGCATGCCTGATTAAATTATTCAGGAGTATTATTTTATGAGTGGAATCGGATTGACGATTAACTTTTCAGAGGTTAAAGTAACCGGTCAGTGGACAGATCCAATGGAAGAAATTACTAAACTCGCTGCTGCCGCTACAGGGTGATCTGTAACATTTATAAAGAAGATTCGCAAAGAATCTGCAGTTGCAGGAACGTCTGCATTAAAATCTCAAAAAAACGACGAACTGGAGCTGCAAACAAAATTGAACTGGATGACTTCGACCTAGGCGTTTTAAGAAGAACTGTGCGTGAAATTTACTGTAGAACATAAAGTTCCAATATTAAAGCTTAAATTAACTGATTGTATCGTCGGCTCTTGGTGGTGAAACATATTTAATAAATTAAATTAAATAAACACACTTGGTATTGTTTCGCAATAAATATATTTATATTTATTTCTCCATGTACATTTCGCCTTTCGCCATCTTCAGGAGATTAACAAAAGAAAACTGTACTATACCATATAGGACAAATTGATTTTTATTGTTTAGTTTTTCATTAACTGGAACGACGCTGACTTTTTAACAACTAAGGATGCACAATACTAATTGAGTCATCTGTAGCCAATCTCCAAGCTTTTAATTGAGATTTCAGGGATTCTCCATGTTTATTGATCAAAAATATATTATTTTATTTGATATTTTCAACTCGTTTAACTCATTTTAAATACCTCATTTATTTCTTACGATTGTTTCATTCTCAATTAGGTTTACACTCCTTTCAACATCTCTTAGATGATTTCAATACATATTTGCATAATGACGATGTCGTAACTTATATTCACATAGCCGTTGCATTAAAAAGAAAAAAGGAAAATTCTTTTTTCGGCCAATATAAATTTTACCATAGCTCCGCTAGCATCTGCGAGTTATATATGAGCCAAATACGACAACGAAAATCATTTGGATCGCACGTACGTCAAAATAAATATTTAATTGATCCTTTACCAGGGTTGGATGAGCACGAAGATTCACCAACATCGATTTCCGAATTATAACAATCTTTTCATTACAGTTAACTTTGCACAAACATCCAAAAAGATATAAATTATTCTAATAAGACTGGGCATTTAATTTCTATTAGAAATACGCAATATTTTCAGATCAAATTATATCGTAAATACCTGACACAAATTTTTGAAGCTAATTTAATACAAAATTGAAAATCAACGGTCCAGTTTCCCCTGTATTAGTGAGTTTTTTATATAATTATATTAATACTAAAATCTAAAAGGTCAGTCGTTCTGTGATGATTGGTCATAACCATGAGGTTACATTTATATTCAAGTTGACTTTTTTGTCGAAGTAATTCTCACGTAAGCGCATATTTTGATATAAAGTCTATTTAATAAACGATAATTATACCTTTGATACGAATCGATATTCGTTTTCCTTCTTCATCGTTTAATGAAGTGAAAATATTTGTAATTACGACTCGAGATTTGTTGACATAAATCAGCATTTTTAATTAATATACACTCGACCCGATTAAATAAAAATCGAAAATAACATTATTAAAGGAACAAATTGACTAATTGAAACGTAAAATACGTTTACTATTCATATTCGCCAACACGTTTAATCAAATAGCGTTGGCGCGTCAATGAAGCTATAATAAAGCAAAGACAGTCGTTGGTTTCGTTTTGTTTCAATCTTACTTTTGATTTTATATTGTTAACTGCGTTAGCAAATACAAATTATACAAATTGGCTGGCAATAAAGAAGCTTTATTACGTATAACATATGCAAATAGAGCCAACATTAGATTATATTGGGGAATGGTTTCCATTGGTTAATACGTACGTACAAATGTTCAAAATTGATGATAAACCCTGCGTATATAATTTAATCAGCGAGAACGTGGTAACCACATAATAACATAAAACATGTATTATAAAACAATCAACATTGTCAATCTACATTGCACCTAAAAAACATCAGTTCAACAGAGTTCGATCCTACAAACGCGTTTAATTGAACCGGGTAGCAAAAGTGTCAAAATTGATTATTCAATCAAGTTAACATCAAAGGAAATCAATTGGGGTAGGTGGCTTTTAACGAATGCATTGTCAAAGACTGTACCCTTTGTTCGATCATTAACTGACGAACCAATTAAATCAACAAGACTCCTGATACGTAATTGCATACCGGGTTAATTTATTAAACATTTTTGTGTTAGTGATCTGTGATCCTCTAGACGACTGTTTCGAATTTAATTAATTTTCTTTTGATGCGTTAAATATTCGAAGATGTTTAAATTGCATTAATTAAACATTCTTATGCAATATTTTCCCATATTTAATAGGGAGTAATTTATGCATTTTTTATCAAACGAAAAAATAATAATAAAATGGGAATAATGAAATAATTTTTATTATAAATTGAAATGTGGACTTTTAAGTTTTTCAGGTCAAAATGAAATTAAAATATACTCAGTGACATATAAACTGCACCACCTTGAAGGGGTGGGAATGTTTGGACCAAATTTGGCAGGAATAGTGGACTAGTCCAGGAAAATAGTTGATTAAAATTTGAAACCCAATCATCAAGTAGTCATGGGATTTTTGACGTTTGTGTCATTTTTTAGAGGTGGTGATAGACAAGCAATTATCGAGTCATTTTTTGAATTTGTTCCACTTTTTCGGATCCCGTTCTTTAGTTTAAAGTGTTTCAAGTGTTTAATGATGCCTAGAGGAAGGAGACCAAAAGTTTACCAGCAGTTAAGTGACTTTGACCGAGGGCGGATTGTTGGTTCACGAGAAGCAGGTTTTTCGTTTAGAGAAATCGGCAACCGTTTGGGAGGGCACCACTCAACAATAATGCGTGTTTATCAAGCGTGGTCTGAACATGGGGTTGAACGTCGGAGAAGAGGCACTGGGCCTCAAAGACGAACCAATGAACGTCAAGATCGCCGATTAAGACTAATGGCCTTGAGAGACCGATTCTCTACAACTAGATCAATAGCTGATCAATGGTTAGGTGAACAAGGTCGTCCGATAGGCTTGCGAACAGTTTATCGTCGAATAAGAACCTTTGGCTTGCTGCCTTACCGCCCACATCTTGTGCTACGCCTCACTGCTCAACATCGCCAGGAACGTAGGGCCTGGTGCACGGAAAGACTTCAATGGAACTTGGAGTGGCATCGAGTTGTCTTTAGTGACGAATCGCGATTTTGTTTAGGAATGCATGATGGTCGGATGACTGTTAGACGAAGACGTGGAGAACGGCGCAATCGTGATTTTTCGATTCCGAGGCATGTTCACCGAACTGTGGGGTTGATGGTGTGGGGTGCTATTGCTTACGGCAGTAGGTCACCCTTGCTCTTCATTCGGGGCAGTATGACCGCCCGACGCTACATTGACGAAGTGGTAGAACCACATGTTCTTCCATATCTTCGAGGGCTGGAAGACCCACTTTTGCAGCAAGATAATGCACGACCTCACGTAGCAAGGGTTTCTCTTGACTTCTTTGAAGAGGCCAATGTTAATCTTTTGCCTTGGCCTGCAAGATCTCCCGATTTGTCGCCCATTGAGCACGTGTGGGACATGATGGGTAGAAGATTGAGGAATCTACCGAACACACCATTGACAATAGAAGCTCTACGGCATGAAGTACAGCCTGCTTGGGATGCCATACCGCAAGAAGATATTGATCACCTGCTGGAGTCAATGCCAAGGCGGGGTCAATGAGTGTATCAGAAATAGGGGCGGACCAACACATTATTAAAGAAAAATAAAAAAGATGAAGTGTTTTCTTTATCAAATTTTAATCAATTGTTACCTTAGACTAGTCCAATGTTTCTGCCAAATTTGATCCAAAAATTCCCACCCCTTCTAGGTGGTGCATTTTATATGTCACTGAGTATATTAATTTTTAATCGTATTAAGTAACAAGTATGACTAAACTAAATTAAAAACTTTGGTTCGATCTATTTCGTTTTGAATATTTAATTCAGATGTTCTATTAAGAAGTTCATTTGGATCTTCTTATTGCTTTGCTTCAGTTTTGATTAGTAGTGGAGTTATTCATTTATGACATTTGGGTTATGATTTCCCAAAACAAAATTGTTTGGTGAATAGTGAAGATTTCTTATTCCTATGTCCTCGTTGTTTGATTTAATAAGTGTCGTGTATAATTTTTCTTCATTTGCGTTTTATTAGTTTCCTGTAAGTTACTGCTTTGTAATTAGGTTTTTTATTCCATGATTTTTGATCATCTTATTTACGTCTACTTATCTACAAATAAAAATTGGAAGAATCTTCTAATCGTTGGGGTATTCTCGGTTGGGATTTTTGTTATTTTGATCATTTGTTAATGAGTTAACTCTATATTGTTTCATTTGGTAAATCTAATTTTTCTTCATTTACGTTTGATTACTTTGCTGTAAGTTCGGAAGAGTATGGATTTTTATTTTATCGTTTGAATCTGCTTCGTAGTAATATGTTTCTTATTCCATGATTTTTTATCATCGTCTACTTGTCTATAAATAAAAATTGGAAGAAGCTTGTAATCTTCGGGAATCCTTGGATTTTATCATTTAGATCTTTAACTTTGTTTGTCGTTGCACATAACGCTTTCTTCTTCCATTGAATAATGGCCATGTAATTCTGAAATTGAACTGCTTCGCCATTGTTCTTATTTAAAATTCGGTTTTGGTGATTTGAAGCCGTTTCGAATGGGCGTTTGCTGATACTGTTGATTGTATGAAATTGTTTGGGTTATACATATCATTTATTTTTAATCATTTCTTAGCGAACTTCCAAGCCCGGCCCTGACTATTTGCTTACTTTTATCGTTTTCATAATTACGACAGTAATTAGTTTAACAGGTCACTCACTTTGCAGGACTGCTTATCTCATTCGAAAATAAAAAAACTTATCGCACCGGCACTTTATTTATCTACTCAACTGGACAATGGCACATTCGCACGCTTCGAAGATCAAAGGAACACTCAAATAAGCAATTAGATACCAATTAAAATTTTACTAATAATTTTAGTAAATTTTACTTTTCTTCGACAGGAGTTTTTAATTAATTTATGCATCGTTAGTAACTGTAACTCACTTACAAAGAATAAATGATTTTTTTACGTAACACCCTTACGAACAGCCCTAATAAAATGAAAACAATTTTTTTTTACAAGAAGAACGGAAATTAAGACATTAAGACTCCTATTTCTCTGGGGTCATCTTCTCTTCATCATTAGCCAAATAAATGATTTTTTTGCGTAACACCCTTACGAGCAGCCCTAATAAAATGGGAACAAATTTTTTTTACAAGAAGAACTGAAATTAAGACATCGTACTCCTATTTCTCTGGCGTCATCTTTACATTAACATTAGCCAACCCAATTTAGAGAAGACAAGAGTGGTACAAAAACTTAATAAAGTTTCGTCAAAGTATGGCTTGGATTTTTCCAACAGTGTGGGCGTGATTTATAAAATAATTGCTTGTCTTATATTCCCGTTCCATCAATGTCCATAGCGTACCACCTCGGTTATCGAAAATGTCGTTAACTTCCTTTTGGAAACGCCATTCAATGGAAGATTGAAGATTACTCAGTTTTTCTGTGATGGTAGGGAGTATAGACGACACATCATATCTCGTATGCATTGTTGGTAAAGGCTCAGCTTCCTTATGGAATGTCATTCGGCAAGAAAACGTCGGACGTTACGATAGCCTTAGGCTATAACAAATTGTTGCTAAATTTGGGATGACTATAATCTTTACTGCTACCCACTTCTTGGAAACATTATCCAAAACATGTTTAAATATTCATCATATTTGATCTGATGATAAGTAGAATAATTAACAAAGGATGAGGGAATATTATTCGAATCGTGATAAGGCAACGAAGCTTCTTAGCTACATAGGTTGTAAACTGGCTCATATTTCTCTGACGTCATCTTCTCTTCATCATTAGCCAACTCAACTTAGAGAAGACAAGAGTGGTACAAAAACTTAATAAAGTTTGATCAAAAGTATGGCATCGATCTTTCCAACAGCGTGGGCGTGTTTTATAAAATAGTTACTTATCTTATATTCCCGTTTCATCAATGTGCATCACGTGCGTACCATCTTAGTTCATTTTGGAAACATCGTTCAATGGAGGATTAAAGATTACTCAGTTTTTCTGTGATGGTAGGGAGTACGTACGACAAATCATATCTAGTACGCATTGTTGGTAAAGGGTCAACTTCCAGATGGAATATTATTCGACAAGAAAACTTTGGACTCTATGATAGCCTTAGGCTATAATGAATTCTTACTAAATTGGGGAGACTATAACCTTTACTTTCGCCTTCTTGGAAACATTGCCCAAAATAGGTTTAAATATTTCTCATCATATTTCCTTCCTCTGATGATATTTAGCACAGGGTGGTGGAATTTTATTCGAATCGTGATAAGGCATCGAATCTTCTTAGCTACGTAGATTCTAAATTGGCTTTTTCGAGAAAATGTTTATGCATTGTTAGTCATTGTAATTAAGTAAGATTCCAATGATTTTCTTTACGTAACACTCTTACGAACAGTCCTAGGAAAATGGGAATAAAAAATGTTTACAAGAAGAATGAAAATTAAGACATCCTGCTCCTATTTCTCTAACCTCATCTTCTCTTCATCATTAGCCAATCCAACTTAGAGAAGACAAGTTTGGTACAAAAACTTACAAAATCTTTCGAACAGCGTAGGTGTGATTTATAAAATAAATGCTTGTCTTATATTTCCATTCCAATGAATGTGCATGGAAGTGCGTACCATCTTAGTCATCTAAAATGTTGTTAACTTCATTTTGGAAACGTCACTCAATGGAGGATTAAAGATTACTCAGGTTTTCTGTGATGGTAGAGGTAACACACGACAAATCATATCTGGTACGCATTGTTGGTAAAGGGTCAGCTTCCAGATGGAATATTATGTAATGGAATATTACGTAATGAATTCTAAACAACGCATTTTTGCATCCAAAGTATTATTAACTAAGGTGTCTTGTGATAAGGCAGCGTGTGCAAATATCTGGCTATGACGAAGTTCGTCTTGGTGCAATCAATTCTCTCTGATTTTCGAATGACAATGACCTTGTTTCTTCGTTAGTTGTTTCCACTTTCTGTGAATATTTCTTTGAAAGTAAAAAAAAACTTATATTATGTTTCGTCCTGTTTAAAACGTTTCATATTAAATTATATATATAAAAGAAAATCAATAGTTTCTGTGGTAAAATTATGCAAACATTAACAGTTACAGTGACTGATTTATTATTAAGATTTGTATCAAAAAAGAAATAAACGGGTAAAATATAAGCGAATTTTAATTAAATAAAATTAAAGGAATAGGCAATGTAAATTGATTATTTTTCCTTTGAAATGAATGAAAGGAAATAAATTTGACTTTTTTCGGCCGTGTTAGCGGACACGCTATAGTTTAAAGCTTAAGCTTGTGTTTTATTGCAATCCTTCGGATTTGGGACAGTCAGTTTTCCTAATATATTCTAGCCCGTTGAAACGTTTTAAATCCTTTTATATTTGTTTTAGGTTAGAAATACTATTTTACGTTCCATCAGCGCTTTTTACATTTATTTATATTCTATTTACCGGCATTTGCACTACACAGATGCGAACTTTGTAAGATGATATACGGGCTTATAAAAGTTCTTGGTATATAGAGACATTTTCAGGTCTGAAATTTCATATCTTTAAATGTATTTGCTTAGATATCGAATTGCGTCATCTATTTTTATTGCCCACATCGATACATTAAAGGCGTTATGCGTTGGAATTTTTTCCAAGCATCACTTGATTAATTTACACATCGACTCATTCATTGGCGAATTAAAAACATTTGAATGCGCCTAATTTAAAAACCCGAAACATTGAATTACAATTTTATTAACGACACTTTTATGGACGGAGAAAGCACATAAAATTTTTATCCGCATATTTATGGCTTCATAAAATTACGATACATAGTATAAACGAAAATTGTTAATAAAGATACCGGAATTGGGATTAGATTTTATTTATATATAAAAATGGATCCTATTTCAAATTGAAAAAAAAAATCGTTTTCTTTTACGCATGTGTTGAATGAGTGGGTTGTTGAGGTCTAGGCGCGAATGGGATAAGTATTGAATTTCTATGTCCATGTATTTCGAAATCGACACATGTAGCTATAGTGGCGCCGTCTGGTGGCAACCATTCACCGTAGAGTCACTATGGTGCTATACCGCGTATCCATCAATCTTGTTCTCTGTCATGGACCATTTATCTCTGTATTTTTCGCCTGTCCTTGCTTTACCTTACAGCCCGGTGTTCCTGGCCGCTAAATTTTCATCCGTATATGTTTTCCTTTGTTTTTGCTTGTAGCTATTTACTTACCTACAAGTAACAATGCCTGGAATTTTTCACTCGGCTTTTGCTAAATATTAAACGCATTTAATAATTTAAGGAACTATGCAACACGCTTTTATTTTGAACTTTATGCCAACGTGAAAGGAAATCCACATTGATTTTACTGAATAAAATTTCAATTTATGAAAATTATGTGCTCGACAAATTAAATATTGATCAAGGGATTTTCGTTCATTCAAATGTCTTTACTTGCGGATAAAAATACAAATGCGTTGATTTTTCAGTTAATAAGTTTCGTGCTATGACATTACTTATAACTATTATTGTACACGAAAATCATTATAGTTTATTTTAAATGAAAATTATCACGGAAATTAATTGAAAACTAAACTAAAATTAATCAGCGGTTAAATAAATAATGCATAGTTACAAAATTATTGGCTATATAAAAAGGACAAACTGTCTTGAAATATTCAGATTGTTGTTAAATAAAAATAAATATCAATGGAGTTCATATCACATGTGACAACAACACAAAAACGTCATACTTTTTCTCTATATTAAATATTTAGCAATTTAATACTCTGTCCATTCAACAATAAAAAAGCTCTACTAAATCAAAATTTTGAAATAGAACAGATATCAATGAAAGTAAAATTACTGAAACTAATGAAACAATTAAATTAAATTAAACAACGTGGATAACTCAATAAACAGTAAAGCAGCAAATTCATATGTTTGACCAAAGTTACGAAAAATAAATAGGGACTTAAAAAAAATTAAAGAAAATTGTGATAAAGAAGTTCCTCAAAATAAAACAAATAAAAATAATAATATTTAATAATAACCGACTAAGTCGATGCAGTCCAGACTTGCAATTACTCTGCAGCCGTCGGCATTGGTGAATATAAATTTGAACAAATGTATATATCTGTTTCGCTCTCCATGAGGCCATCAGATCATCACACATACAGCCGCTGAATAACTTCATGTACCTACAGCGGTTATGTGTATGGTGGTGCTATGATGAGCTTAGAGAGAGTGTTAATTATTAGGTTTACAATTTACTTAATTATTATTCAAGATATTATTCAAGATACAGGATTTTTAATTATAGCCTTGTAATTTTGTAATTTATTTGCTTCGTTCATTTTACAATTACAAATAAGAATAATAATTTTAATTTGATTACCTCCTTGCATGCAATCGTCCCGCTATATTAAAAGAAAATTAAAATGTCAATGTCGCTGTCATCATCTCTTGTCGATTCTCCTGGCAAAAATAGGTATTTACTACCTAGTAAGATTCTTGTTTTCGTCTACAAAGAAGATACTGAAGGATTAGAGAAGATGATTTAATGGATGCTGGTCCTTAACAACAATAAATCTCAAATTTCATGAGGAGAATATAGAAACGTCAAAAATTTGAATTTGGTAAATTCAAGTAAGAAATTAAGTTTCCTTTCTGATATCTGCAACAAATCCTTCAAAATTTTAAAGAATTATAAAATCCATCGCACCAAATTTCACATTAATTCAACTTGTGATTTTGACATCAACGAAATATCTAACAATGGAAATTTAGAGCATTCTCTTCTATCAAGATATAGAAGTAAGAAAAATAATCCTTTAATGCTCTACGTATTTCTTTAAATTATGGAAAAAAACTCAAATTTTGATGTACACAAAAATGAAGATCTTTCATTAAGAATCCCTTGCTCTCTTTGTCATGGAAAATCATTTAAAAATAATAACAGATTGAAAATCCATATAGATAAGTATCATGCCAATTATTACCCCTTTGCTTCGAGTATTTCTTCCTCATCTCAATCAACACGACTTGCTCATTAATTTGAAACGTTTGCCAACTATCAGAAGAATTCCCAAATCTTCTAGGCACTTAGTTGCAGATAAATTAAGTACATTAATGAGTGCCTTTTAACTAAAACTTCTTCTTCTTTTGAGAATCTCTTGCTTTTCTCCTATAGAACTTTTAATCTTTCAAGGAAATCCGATAAATCCTTAAATAATCTTATAAAAGAAAATCTTTCCATTTTTGATTTTCATGATATTCGAACATTTTCAAATAAAAATAAACGCAAATCTTTATCATTAGCTTAGAAAGTTGAAGCAAAGGTCTCTGATTTCGATATTAATGGACCTGTTAAACTTTTGTCTTCGATTGATTCTTTGGCTCCTTTTAATGAAGATGTTGCTGAAGAACTTAAGAGTAAACACCCTTATCCTTCTCGTGAAATTTTCTTCCCTGATGCCTTCAGCCCTGAACACTCTTCTTTAATGGTCAATGAGCACAACGTTCGTGATGATATCTTTTCCTTTGCCTCTGCTTCTGCTCCAGGTTTGGGTGGAATGAGGCCACAATATTTAAAAGACATTATTTCTTTATCCGCTGATGAAGCTGGACTTAGTGCTCTTAGAGCTATAACAAAACTTTGCGATTTCATTTTATCCAGCCAACTTCCTTCTGAAATCGCTCATTTATTTTATGATGCTTCTTTATGTGCTCTTCATGAAAGATATGGAGGTTTAACACCTATCGCTATTGGTAACTGTTTTCGCAGATTTACGTCAAAATTAGCCTCTGTCTTAAGTCGCAATTTGTAAACTCCTCTTTATCTCCTCACCAACTTGGCATTGTCACTAAACTAGGTTGTGAAGTTGCTATTCATTCCACACGTACTTTTGTGAATAATGCCCACAACCATGGTAAAGTTCTTCTTCAATTGGATTTCAATAACGCTTTTAACTCCGTCGAACGGGATTGTATTCTTAAAGAAGTTGAATGTCACATCCCCCTTCTTTATCCATATCTCTTCCAATGTTATAGAAATCCTTCTTTATCTTATCTTTATTTTTTGTAATAGTTTATTGTATTCTTCTGTTGGAGATGATCCTTGCGGTCCCATGATTTTCATTGTGGCAATTCATCCTATTATTTTATCTTTACATTCTGATCTTAACATTTGGTATTTAGATGATGGAACTTTGGCTTATTATCCTCGTCCTAAGTCGTTTTGTCTGAAAAAGTGATCAATCTTTCGAGAGAAATTGGTCTGCATTTAAATTTTAACAAATGTGATATATTCTTCTACTCTGAAGTTCCTGATTTGGAATCCATTCGGAAATTTCAAAATTTAGCTCCCGGCATAAAGATTTGTGATCGTGTAAAATTGTTACTCAAGATTTTAAACGTAGTTTTGAAAAAAAACTGCCATATTGATTGAAAACCTCTTACAAAAAGCTGAATTCCTTAGTAGTCACATAGCCTATACTTTAATCAAAAACTGTTTTTTCGTTCCTAAATTAATTGAACAACCTCTTTTTGGAAATTTTCTGATTTTCTTGTATCCATTATTTCCACTTTAAAATCTTCTTTAGGAACAATTCTTAATCTTCGTCTCAATGATATTCAGTGACGCCAGGCCACTCTTCCTATTAGATTTGGTGGTTTGGGTATTCGTCGTATTCAGGACATTTGTCTTCCTGCTGTTCTGTCTTCTATCCATGGTGTTAATAAGCTCGTTTCTATATTACTAAAATCAAAGGATAATGGGCTTAATATTCACCTTTATAATGAAGCTTTGGCAGAGTGACATATCAAGGATCCTAACGAAAAACCATCATCTCCGGAATTTCAGATGAAATGGGACGATATTAATTTTAGTCGAATTATTACAAAAGACTTATTCTTCAACTCTCCAAGAGATTTCGCTCGTTTTAAAGCTCTTCAATGCAGATAATCTGGTTCTTGGCTTTACTCAATTCCCGCTCCTAACGTCGGTGCCTTTTTCGATAACATTTCTTTTCAAGTTTGCATCGGCCTTAGATTAGGCTGCAACCTTTGTATACCTCACACTTGCAAGTGCAACACTGAAGTTCAAGAATTTGGCATTCATGGCTTAAGCTGCCCGAAGAGTTGCGGAAGATTTTCAAGACACTCTGAAATTAACTCTATCATCAACTGTTCTTTAACTTCAATACATATTAATTCAACTTTGGAACCGAACAGATTGTGAAGAGTTGATGGAAAACGTCCAGATGCCGTGACCTTGGTTCCTTGTTTTAAAGGTCGAGCTTTACTTTGGGATGTTACTGTAGTAGATACCCTTGCGGCTAGCTACCTTCTGAAAACTTCAGAAATCTCTGGTCCAGCTTCTGAAATTGCTTGCAAACGGAAACATAGCAAATATCAGTCGATTATTTCTTCAAACTACATTTTTAAAGGCCTTGCCTTTGAAACCTTCGGCCCTTGGTGCAAAGAAGCTATCGAATTTATTAACATAATTGGGCGACCAACTTATTTCTCTTTCTGGTAATCGGAATTCCAAACAATTCCTTTTTGAGAGGCTTTCTCTCGCCATTCAAAGAGGAAATGCAACAAGCATTCGAGGAACTTTCCCGGACTCCGCCTTATTATCAGAAATCTTTGTTCTGTAATTTAAATGAACTATTTATTATAACAGTTGAATTATAAATTATTTAAACAAAAAATTAATAAATTAATAAATATGTCCACACATTTTAAGTGACCTTCAAAACTCATTTTATAAAGTTTGTGTAATATTGTTATATATTAATTCGTTCGCTGAAACTTCCCCTACACGATTCTATTTAATTTTTTAAGTCTAGGATTTGTGTCCAAAGAAGTTACTGCAAAATTCTTCATAGCAAGTAATTTAGATTGGCTCTTTTAGTTTTTCATCGCCGCATATTTCAGCAAACGCACGCTTTTCAGTCTTTGTTAAATATTTTCAATTTTCTGTTTACCACTAATTTTTATTATTGTTATATCAAAATTCCAAATATAAATGTTGATAGTAGATTATCCCTGTAAAACCTGTTATTTCGACGTTTCGACAAAGTCATATTTCCCATTTTCATGTTGGTTTTTACGAGCCTTTTGAATTCGAAAAACCCTAGGGACAAGTTAAAAGTGCAGACATTTTTAAAGAGCTGAAGATGATTTGGCGTAAAATTTGGTGTAAACGTGTTTGCCTAAATATCCAAGATGGACACGTTCTGGGCACCAAGAAATGTGATTACAGAGAAATATGTATATGCACGACATGGTATAGATATACAAGCGACTGAATTAACAGAGGATGGGTCCACAATAATTTAACTAAAGGACTGGGTATGAAAAAATCCATACAACGGGTTGAGTTGGGTTTGCTGATCCTTGATCAAAAACGCGGTGGAATGCAACTTTTGCAAGACTGCATGGACCTGATTAACAAAAATATTCAGTTGATTTTGTAACCGATGATTAAATCTGGATCTACTACTATACCCCATAGTCGAAACTGCTGTCACAACAATCCACTAAATCAGGTTGCTCAGCAACAAAGAAAGCAATGGTCGTAAAATCAGTTGGTATCCGTTTTCTGTGATGCAAGAAATATGTTGGTGATTATCTACCAAAAGGACGAACTATAAATGGGGATTGGATCATATAAAATATTTAACTAAAGGCCAGGATTTGTATGATTTGCTTCCGCATCGAGCTTGTTCGCCAGCTTTGGGTGTTTTGTCACCTACTTATTCCCCCAAGCGCTAGATAATCATGTGAATCCATGTCCGCAATTATTGTGCAGGCCATATGGAAAACACTTACCGCTGAAAAAATGTATTAAGTGTTCAGGAGACCAAACAAGCAAACGTTTTTTTGTCGAATATTATATCTAATTACGCCACATCATTTTGCAAATGTCTTTGTGTATAATTAAAAAAAAAAATGTTACAGTTTTCAAATAAATTTCAGTTCGACGCACTTTGAAATTTAATATCGGTTTTCCATTTTCCTGATTCTTCAATACTTATCTCCAAATTCTAGGAAGCTTTTTGATATACGATTCATTAACGTTGAGTTTCCGCTAGTTAAGTAAAAGTAAAAGTGGATAAACAAAAAATGACAAAAGAATAGGAATTTGATTGGTTCATAAATATCTTTATTTGTTATAACTTTCAATTATATAAAGTTATCTTTTTCTGTTCCATTTAATTATTATGCTGTATTCATTTAGATAAATTTCACTCCTTTTTGTTTTATTAAATTTTATTTAAATTTTATAATATTTATTATTTTCGTGCTTTGTTTGCTCTCGGTTCATTTAATATGCACCTTTAAATTTGTAGAAAACAAATGGAAACTATCCATAAATTCATTAGCATATTAAATAATGGGCAAACTTGCACAAACTTAAAATTTATGTTAGGTTGGTTATCTAATCATCATTAAACCAACAAGTGCTGTATGTTTTATGTAAACCTTAATTTTAAATTGTTAATTTAAAAGTTAGTTAATTTCATTAAATCATAGGAAAAAAGTTTGGCGATCTTTGAAGTTGCTCCATCCATATTTAATTGATTCAGTTTTCCTTTATAAATATTTATGAGTGAAGAAAAATATCGAAGTTATTGTGGGAAGTTTCGAGTTATTAAAAAGTCTCAAATTAAACGGCATGTTAGGGGATAAAACGAAAAAAGAATTGGGAAACTTTGCGTTCGTTTTAGTGCGGCCAATTCATGTTCTATGGCGCAAAGGGGTTAAAATAAGGCTACTGCGATGAAACGTTACACTTATTATAATAATTTACAGCTTCTTTAGTTACGGTGGCTCGGTCTGTTTTTTGTTACAAAAGTTTCCGACGACAGGTTTTTGTTTTCGTTCACTTTAGTTTTTCGTCGTAATGGATTAAGGTTATTGTGTGACCGTAAGCTTTAACACCAATGGTGGCGAAATAAACATTACTGAGGCCACATTGTATAGAGCTTTTTGTTTTTCATGCGACATTGTAACCTACGCTGCTCATAAATACCAACCGTGTGGCCAGGTATGCACTGGATGTACGTACCCTTTTTCACACCAATCAATATTACTTAATCAAAAGCTTTTAAAAAAAGCGAAATACACGTTTATGGTTTTATTGGCCATAACTCATTATTACGTCACTTTTTACATAACATTTATTTTCATAAAACTGACGCAGAATATCCAACATCATATGTTATATATATATTTTGCATACAAATTGTAACAATATTTTCATTCAAAATTTGAAATTCAACTCAAATATTTTTCACAATAGTACATTTCATTGCAAATTCTGTTAAAATAAATAAAACCAATTATATTAAACATTTTTAAGAAAAATACGACAGGAAACGTTATCTTAAGATAGCATTACTAAGTAAAAATATTTTTACAACCACAGAAGTACGTGCTTAAAATATAATTTTAACACCATTTCATTTTTCTTATTTAGTTTAATTCATTTCATTTTTAATATTTACTTGTTTTAATTTATTTTTCTTCTTTGCTTTCTTGCTTTTGAATTGATAGCTTTAACAACTTGTGTCCAATTTGTTTCCTTGTCGTGAATTATGCATCCTGAGAAGCCCATATTATAATATGTGTAACTAAGTTGTTTATGTTACGACCAATTTATGATTAATATTTTGAATATTTAAATAATAATATGAAACCATCAACTTTTTTATTGGGCACAGGCTTTAAGTTATCTTTCGAAAGCTTTTGCTTCATTAATAAACCATCGAATTATAAAATTAAATTGTAAGCAAAACAGACAAATTTAAATATAAGCAAAAATGGAAACGAAATAATTAACGAATTAAAGTTGATCGATTTACTTATGACTTATATTATTTTAATGGGATTAAAATTATGCGAATATTTCGCATAAATAATGGCCTAGCGAGGAACTATAAAACTCAAGCGTTAAAAAGAACTCGCATATACAAGCATACATATTAATAAATAGAAGATCCTTTGATACAATATGCATGGAGTAAGAATGTCTTCGTAGACATAAATAATGATGTTGAACTTTAAACGCTCAATAAACGCCGACATGGAATGTCAAATAACATCTCAAGGACTGCCGCCTTTTTTAACGAAGAAAATGATGTGCAAAGTTTTTAGATTCGAAGCTATGCTCGAATGCTAGACGTGTATCTGAAATCAAGGTGATGCATGATCAGGGCGAGAAAATTGGCTAGCTTAAACGAATTCTGGGAATTTCCTTAGAAATCTTGATTATGTATATTTAGCACCATTTGGAACTTTTATCCTTACATTTGATATAAATGCTTTGAGTGAACTTGTTAAACGTCTTGAACGATGTTAATTTAAGGATATTTAAGTATTTTTTTTATATTTGTGAGACTTCTGTATTTATTTGTTGTCCTGGGGCTTGGGGCTGTGTCATTTAAGATCAAACTTGTGGAAAATTTCCCCATGGCATCATAGATTCCTCCGCAATCACAATAACCACAAGTGTTTTATTTGATTCTTGAATTTTTTTAACTTCAACTCCATGGAGTAATGACACAAAGTTTTGATAGAAAATTGGAATTATGGGGCAGATTTGAACCAAAAAATCTAAAAATATTTGCAAATGTGGATGAATGTATTTACAAGGCTGAAGAAGAACTTGTGAAAGTTGTTTTTTTATTCATTAAAAATCATTTACCACAACTTGGTGGCAATGTACAAGTGGAATAGGGGCCATTTCAAAATACTTCCGAAGAAGAAATCTTGAAGTTTTGGGCAGGGCTGGATGATGAATTTTCTACATTGAAAACAAGAGCTTTGCTATACCATTTCCAAGGTCATACCTTTTCGAACTCGCATTTTCCGTGATGACTTTGAAGACAAAATATAAATCTGAGCTAAATACAGAAAATTTGCTCATATTAAACAACTCCAAGGGGGTGGTCGAAAAATTCATACTATGGCTAAATTCATCGTGGAGAGTTGATATTGTGATCATCTGGTTTATTATTATCAATCGCCTAGACAGTTAATTTTTGACAGGTTGGCAGTTGACTTTGACGTCTCAAACGACATTTAATTTTGCCTGGTACTGCATGAGTAGTTTGGAACCAATACCTATGAAGGGTTAGATTTACCGTTTCTCTGTTTTTAAACAATCTTTGTTCCTTTCAAAGCCATGCCACTGAATTTTGTGCATAGTGGAAAATGAAGGCAAAAAATTAACTCTACCAGGGCATTTATTTCTTAGATATACAGAGTTTGTTGGGTTGGGTTAGGTTGGGCTGGGTTTAAAATTAACTGTACCAGGGCATTTATTTCTCAGATATGCAGAGTTTTTTGGGTTTTGTTGGGTTGGGTTGGGTTAGCGTTACCGTTTCTCTGCTTTTAACCAGACTTTGTTCCTTGAAAAGAAGGCAAAAAATTAACTGTATCAGGGCATTTATTTCTCATATAGGCAAAGTTTTTTGGGCTTTGTTGGGTTGGGTTGGGTTGGGTTAGGTTGGGATGGGTTTAAAATTAAATGTACCAGGGCATTTATTTCTCAGATATGCTGAGTTTTTGGGTTTGATTGGGTTGGGTTGGGTTGGATTAGGTTGGGTTGGGTTGGGATGGCTATTTTGCCTTCCGCAATGTAATGAGAATCAGAGCAAAAGTAATGCTTCTACCACTTCAACTAGCGTCTGTGGCGCTAGTTGCCTTCAGCAGAGGTATGAAGTGGACCCACATTTTGCACTAAAATTCGAATAACTATGTCCATAGATTTTGTTCGGCCTAATCATATTGTACAGAGTTAAAGTAACCTTCATTTTTTCCTCATAAAACCCCTTCTAATTTATCATTTTTAATGTTTTTTTTTTAATTTTAATTTTATTTTATGATTCGTTTATTTGCGCCATTTATAATTAATTATTTTTATAAACTAAAATTTTTTATAATTGATTTATTTGCAAATTGAAAATGCGATAAAAGTATTTTCCCCTAAAAAAATGTCTTCTTCACTTATTCAAAAATCATATTTGTCGATTATCAAAGTTCGAAATGAATGTGAAAGTGTATTAGTGTAAACGTGTATTTTTTATTATTACATCACAATTTATTTCGTTGCTTTTCTTTCAGCAAATTAGATATTTTTTCTTTATTTTTTTAAAACATGCAATTAATATATTAACGTAAATTATTATATCAATATAACATTTGGCTTTAAACTTGATTGGTTCGATCGATAAAATATATTCCATAAATATTGGATTTTCAATTTAAATAAAATATTGGAAACCAATAATTTATAAAATTGAGTAAATAAAATCGGTTGCGAAATAAATTGAAAATTTAACAAATCCACAACAAATCGTATCAGATAATGCAATCGACTTTGAAACGAAACCCCAGTTGCAGCTGTTATGCAACATAATATAATTTATGGAAGTCTTGTTCCCAAAGAGTTTATTTTTATTTTAAGAAGGAACGTGGAGAACTTACAGATTTTGCTTATCTGGGATATTTCTTAACTTGGCAAGAAGCACTTGAAATTTTATAAGCCATTTTGTATCAACGAGGTTCTGTTTATCGCAACTATCAAATAAACAAGCTTATTTTTCGCGCCGATCAAAGTAATTGATCTTGGGTTTTTGTGCCTCTCGCATGGTAAGATTCCACTCGACGTTTTGTTATCTGCGTCAATTATAATTTCGTTTCGCTTAGTTGTTTTACCCCATCTCTTTTTACGGCGAAGCCACTTCGAGTATACAATGTTCTCACTATTTTACCCTAGTGTACTGTTTGCAATATTTCCTATTTTACCAACGTAATACTCACGAACCACAAATATCACAGATCAATTATAATAAAAACAAAATACCCATTAGTTTCCATCCATTGACTCCCAGATATTAATCGACTACAAGTTTTACCTCAATAAAAAATTATAATTAACGGACAGCAGGATTTATTTACATTTCCAGTTGGTAACAATCATTATAAATAAATGGATCTTATAAATACAACCTATGCATATTATATCATATTAATAGGAATCTAAAACAAAAATTTTGTTAAAAAAAAACTAACCTCATAAACGTGGGACGCCTTTATGTGATTTATTATAAATTTAATTAATTGAAATCATTAATTAAGTAATTAAATGTGAAAAATGCATTAGAAGCGGTGCTGGTGGGACAAAATGTAAGTTCTATGAATAAAAACCCCAAATCGTCAAATGCATAGGGTTTATGAACTAACGTTAATATGTGAATGGAAAACCTAAGAAAAAAATGATAGCGAACGGAAGTAAAGCTATAGGAATAGTGACAAAAAATAGTGTACCAGAAAGTAGTAAGATCCACTCTTACTTTTCCTTGTGAAGCCTGAACAGTCAACAAAATATGGGAACGATTCACAGAATTCATGACAAGGTAAATAGAGAATTTAGAAGAAGAACAAATAGAGAAGTATAAGAAGTATTACTTAAGTTGTAAGGATAGAAAGGGCCATATGGCGAGAAACATAGCGAGGATGTCGGCCGATAGGTGGGTTATGAGCATTTTAGTGGGAAGAGATAAATGGGGACAACCCAGAATGACAGAGAAGAATCGATAACGATGTATAGTTTTTATAATACAAATTAAAATATATATTGGTGTTATAAATTGCGATACATCTAACGCAATGTGTCGAAACAAAAGTCACTACGATTCAATAATAATAGTTTTGTTCGTCGACGGTAAAGGATCCTAAAAGGTAAATGGGGTTTTATTTGACCATTAGGTGTATTAAAGGCCTTACATTTTAAAAATTGATAAGTTGCCAGACAAATGGATTGAGTCGAAATAATTTTTTTACAACTTTCGAAGATTATATCAACAATAATGTTGTTTCGGTTTTTGGTGATGAAGCAACTCATCAATCGACAATTGAGGGTAGTGGGAATTACAACGTGGACATACCTTCCTCATGACAGGTCCACCAAGAACAATAGTTACCCAGAAAGAGGAACATCATTTGTGACATCGCGAAATTGAGATATACACAGAGATTCCAAAAAGGTCATACAGGATGAATCAGGTAGGAGAAACTTAATATCCCGCATCTTTTAACTGAACAGGAATTGAACCTGAACTGAATTAATCCTCCATACAGCTCCGACGATTTTTTATGTTAAAAAAGATTAAGAGCGGTCAACGATTCCAATCGCCGAAAAAAGCACTCGATGCCTTGAAAAATTGACAGTCCCAAATAAACTAATTATCAAAGATAATAAAAATCCAAACACTTGAAAACGATAAATTAGAACCGCTGATTTATTCCTTTGTAGGAAAAAATAAGAAGGGGTTTTATGATAAAACAATGAAACAAAACTAAAGAGATGACACTCGTATACTATACAAGAAAAATGCTGCTCGTTATTTATTATATATATATATATATATATATATATATATATATATATATATATATATATATATATATATATATATAACGTGTGAGCAACGCAATTGTGATTCAGGGAGGGCTTTGGAAGTTTTCGCGTATGTCTTAGATTGATTTTGAGTAATAGAACTACTCGCCGTTACTAACACGTGTACCAACTCTTTTCCCGGTAACTTAAATTTAGATTAAATCAAACTGCAGGCAAAGTTGTAAAAACTGACATTATGTTGGCAATAAAATTTTAAATAATTCATTTTAATAATGACAACCAATAGTAATTATCAAATAAGATGAGTTATATGGCCACCACCGACATCACAATGTAACCCTTCCTTTAACGTCGTACAACATGTTCAGAAATGGTGTTAAAATGTCATTAAAAACTGTTTTACAATACTTCAAAAAGTGACAGTTTAAATGAACTATTTTATTGGATTAAAATTACACATTCATGGTATGTCTATCTCCCTCTTCCAGGGCCAACTCTAAAACATAATTCCGTTGCTCTCACGTTATATATATATATATTGTAAAAAATATTTATTATCATTTCGATGTTTTGAGGCAAAGTGAAAAACAAAAACGTATCTCAAAGCCATTGGTATCAAAACGTTCGGAAAATCTTTACTTATTGATTGATTTGGAATTCATAGGAATTTCAAATTTGGATAAACCAGTACCGGTTTCAAGACTATCAGCCATATTTCCGGTTTTAAAGGTATATAAAAATCTACTTGGAGGACAATTTAGTCATTCTTCGATTTTCAGCGAAGCAACTCATCGTCAGTTGATTTGGAAAACTAAGGTCTATATTTAGTTTAAGATATTGATGGGAGCGAGCATTCAACATCGTAATAAGCTCTAATAAAGTTGAATCCTAAGATTCACTTTACGCTCTTTACGCTCTTCAATTCATTAATAGGCACTGTGGAAAATTTCACATTAATGAATCGATTGTTGATGTTGGCTGAAATCTGAAGCTTAGTTTAGTTTCAGTTTGTGTTCAAATTCGAATTTAACAGTTAAAACTAAATCTTTCAGTAGTATTCAGCGCGCTATAAAATATACAGTTACCGAACGTAACTGAAATAACCATTTACCTAAAACAATTGAAACGTTTTTTTTTGTGTGTTCTTTTTTATTTGGCGTTGTCAGGTGGGAAATTAAGTTTAGAATCGAAACACCCAATACATAAACAATTTGGGTGAAGCTGAAATAGATTTAATTAACGCAATTATCTAGTACATTTAATGGGCTGATAAACATTTCAATGTGGAGCAAGTGAAACGAATTAACATTGTTGTGATCGTTACGCAAAAAACATAATGTAGAAACGTTGTTTCAGTAATTCGACAGAGCGCTTGCCACTAATACAATTACCTGCAGCAGGACGGGTGGGGCACAGCAGGAGAGCCAGGTTCAGCAGGACGACATGCACGTGTGTATGACACAGGCCATTACAGTATTAACGGATGGGGTTCAGTTTTCAATCATAAATAAACACTAACTTGATCTGGGATAACGATTCGTTTAATTCAAGTAAATACCTCATCACGAAAACTCATCAAAATCGACGTTGATTACAAAAACATTTTTGGTACTGACAGATGCATTACTAAAATCTAGTTCTATACACATTTCAAAAAAAAAACATCAAAGTTACAATTTCCTGTTTACAACTAATTATTTTCTTTAGGTACATCATTAACAATTGCAATCCCTCACCAATGCGAATACATTATTTTAAATGAATCCCAACACTTACAACAACACCAAACCAAATCCTGCAATATTAATTTTCTTCATTATTAATTAAACAAATAAATAAAAAAAAGTCCTATAATAATTTAAAAATGGGATAAAAATGATAATGAATGAACCCCTCATTTATTTATATAAAGAATATATCAATGAATTATATAAAATATTAATTAATTAATTTGTTTTAACAAATTTCTACGTAGGGTTTTATTAACTGATTCGATATAAAACATATCTGAAATGCTTCCGAGTTAGAGACATGTAGTGAATATGAAATAAGAAGTTGAAGACTTCACCACCATCCGCTAGAGACCTGTCAACCACATCTCACGGTGTCCTTGCTACCACTCCCTCTTTTGCCCGCCCCCTGTCACAGCAGAAAATCTGATGCTACTTCCCGATTTCAAACTATCAACTCATCTTTATAAAGCAATTCCACCCAAAGAAAACATTTGTTTATCGTAATTGCACGCTAACTTTTCGGATAGAAAAACGATATCGTCGCAACTTTTTGCCCAGAGACGAAACAAAAGATAAACTTCCATATAAGTACAAAAACGGATGAAAACTTTTTTAATAACCAATTTGTTCAAACAAGGGATCAACAGCAAACATGTGGCCAATCCTGTGCGTGATATCTTAACAAATAAACACACGGCATACTTAGTTAAATCGATACTTATCACGCTATATATGTCTATATGAAAACCATAAATCTATATTAGTTACAAATTTTAATAATAAAAATCGCGTCGCGTCACGATACATGTTTTACAACGTTTTTTATTTACATAATTTTGCAGTAAATTTTTATACCCAAGGACGATTTAAAAAAACAATTGATTTATAACATCCTCGTAATGAGATAACTAACACTCATTTTTAAATAATAACGAATGTGCTTTTATATTAACTATTTAGAAATTAATTTTAAAATCAAATGAAAGATGGCATTGAAAAAACGCTAACTAACTATTAACCTCAACTTTATTTTTTTTACACTATTCATAAATATCTAGGACTAGATGAATTAAATTTCATCCTTCAGACCTTTTTGTAGTAGTTCTTTTTTCAATAAGTTAATAACTGGAAACTACAATTAATTCGAACTAAGTCATATTCATTAAAAATAACCCAATTGCGGTTTGAAAATTCGGAAAATGTTAGGCCAAACGCAAACATGCGAATTTGTAGTCGCCCCATTTCTGAACTTTAATAGATAGATATACGTCGTCATGGGGCTTCCGTTAAGTAATTGTATTCTCTACAACTTTGTTTATGGTACATCGCACCGTTTGGACGGCAGCTACGCGCTAAAAATATTTCGTGAAAATCAGTCCGAGTTTGAACGCTTGCCATTTTTAAACTATTGCAGATAGACATATACAATTGCGGAGTATAGAGAATCCAATTTGGACGCATCTCGTACGGTTTGTGCATAGTATCGAATGAAACGTAAGCGTTCAACAAAAGTGCGAGATCGCAACGGTTTCAGTGGTGTCGGCGCCGCCAAAGGATGCATCACTTAATGCAGAGTTGCGAATATGAACGCGTCTCCTTCCTAAACTATAATACTCATTTTTAAATCGAATAATAACGAATGTGCTTTTATATTAACTATTTAGAAATTAATTTTAAAATCAAATGAAAGATGGCATTGAAAAAACGCTAACTAACTATTAACCTCGACTTTATTTTTTTACACTATTCATAAATATCTAGGACTAGATGAATTAAATTTCATCCTTCAGACCTTTTTGTAGTAGTTCTTTTTTCAATAAGTTAATAACTGGGAACTACAATTAATTCGAACTAAGTCATATTCATTAAAAATAACCCAATTGCGGTTTGAAAATTCGGGAAATGTTAGGCCAAACGCAAACATGCGAATTTGTAGTCGCCCCATTTCTAAACTTTAGTAGATAGATATACGTCGTCATGGGGCTTCCGTTAAGTAATTGTATTCTCTACAACTTTGTTTAGGGTACATCGCACCGTTTGAACGGCAGCCACGCGCTAAAAATATTTCGTGAAAATCAGTCCGAGTTTGAACGCTTGCCATTTTTAAACTATTGCAGATAGACATATACAATTGCGGAGTATAGAGAATCCAATTTCGATGCATCTCGTACGATTTGTGCATAGTATCGAACGAAACGTAAGCGTTCAACAAAAGTGCGAGATCGCAACGGTTTCAGTGGTGTCGGCGCCGCCAAAGGATGCATCACTTAATGCAGAGTTGCGAATATGAACGCGTCTCCTTCCTAAACTATAATACTCATTTTTAAATCGAATAATAACGAATGTGCTTTTATATTAACTATTTAGAAATTAATTTTAAAATCAAATGAAAGATGGCATTGAAAAAACGCTAACTAACTATTAACCTCGACTTTATTTTTTTACACTATTCATAAATATCTAGGACTAGACGAGTTAAATTTCATCCTTCAGACCTTTTTGTAGTAGTTCTTTTTTCAATAAGTTAATAACTGGAAACCACAATTAATTTGAACTAAGTCATATTCATTAAAAATAACCCAATTGCGGTTTGAAAATTCGGGAAATGTTAGGCCAAACGCAAACATGCGAATTTGAAGTCGCCCCATTTCTAAACTTTAATAGATAGATATACGCCGTCATGGGGCTTCCGTTAAGTAAGTGTATTCTCTACAACTTTGTTTAGGGTACATCGCACCGTTTGAACGGCAGCCACGCGCTAAAAATATTTCGTGAAAATCAGTCCGAGTTTGAACGCTTGCCATTTTTAAACTATTGCAGATAGACATATACAATTGCGGAGTATAGAGAATCCAATTTGGACGCATCTCGTACGGTTTGTGCATAGTATCGAATGAAACGTAAGCGTTCAACAAAAGTGCGAGATAGCAACAGTTTCAGTGGTGTCGGCGACGCCAAAGGCTGCATCACTTAATGCAGAGTTGCGAATATAAACGCGTCTCCTTCCTAAACTATAATACTCATTTTTAAATCGAATAATAACGAATGTGCTTTTATATTAACTATTTAGAAATTAATTTTAAAATCAAATGAAAGATGGCATTGAAAAAACGCTAACTAACAATTAACCTCAACTTTATTTTTTTACACTATTCATAAATATCTAGGACTAGATGAATTAAATTTCATCCTTCAGACCTTTTTGTAGTAGTTCTTTTTTCAATAAGTTAATAACTGGAAACTACAATTAATTCGAACTAAGTCATATTCATTAAAAATAACCCAATTGCGGTTTGAAAATTCGGGAAATGTTAGGCCAAACGCAAACATGCGAATTTGAAGTCGCCCCATTTCTAAACTTTAATAGATAGATATACGCCGTCATGGGGCTTCCGTTAAGTAATTGTATTCTCTACAACTTTGTTTAGGGTACATCGCACCGTTTGAACGGCAGCCACGCGCTAAAAATATTTCGTGAAAATCAGTCCGAGTTTGAACGCTTGCCATTTTTAAACTATTGGAGATAGACATATACAATTGCCGAGTATAGAGAATCCAATTTCGACGTATCTCGTACGGTTTGTGCATAGTATCGAACACGAGATCGCAACAGTTTCAGTGATATCGTCCGCCTAAGGTTGTAATTTCCTAGCGTGCATCACTTAATGCAGAGTTGTGAATATGAACGCGTCCCCTTCCTAAACTATAATAGGTAAATATATCTGTTATGCAATTTAGTTCTCTAGAATTTTATCTATGAGCAATTTTGTCGGGTTTTGTACCGCTTGCGCGGTATATGTCCGTCGACCAATCATATGACTATGGATTGAGAGATTTGAGTCTGGTTCAAATTAGGACGTTATCGTTGTATTTCTTCAATTTTGATTTCTTTAATTTTTGTTGTTTACCTTCGCCTTCTTTTCAAAATTATTTGCTTTTCTTATACCTTAGCCAGAACATGTTTTCACGTTTTTTTTGAACCACGTATCAATTTTTTTTCTAATAAATCAACTGTGGCAAGGCATTTTAATTTATACGTTATATATAATAATTGTTATTTGCTTCAATTCTCTTCATTTGATTTAGTTTGTTGTTGGTTTCATTGTTCCTATTTTATTAGTTTTATTATTCGATTTATTATTATATTCATTTCTATTAATTGTGTTTTCAAGAAAAAATGATTTAACTTAATTTTCTTTTTCATTGTCTTTCCACTTTATTTAGCACTTATTAGATGGTTTTATCATTGTTAACTTCATTAATTTTAATCGTTCGGTCTTCATTCTTCTTATCAATTTATTTCACGTTTATTTGTTTTATGTAGTCTGTTCTTAATTGCTACCTTAGACAAAGAAAATTTGATTTTGTTTCAACATTTCTTAAATTTTCGTTCACTTGTATTAATTTCTTAAATTTGTGGGCTTTCTTTTTATTTTTTTAATTTCATTTAACGATTCATTATACTTGTATTTACTTATATGTTTGCATTTTTTTCATATATTTTTCATGGACTGAAATTATAAAAAAATACTGTCAAACAAAAAAAGCAGCGTGAAAGAAATACTTTACAAATAGTAGCAATGGTAATTATGAAGTGTACAGGAAATGCTTTAAAAACTACAGGGGAATTAAACTGTTAAGTACACCAACGAAAAAAATATTGGACGACATTGGAGAAATAGAAGAAACACTAAACGACACACAGAGGTGTTCAGCAAAGGAAAAAGTAACCAGAACCACATTTTCACACTAAAGCATGTAATTAAAACAATACAGAAGCATCGGTTGCTTCATCGACTTAGAAAAATCCTATTACCAAGAGGAAAGATTTCGTAATCCCCTCAACGAATATAAATAAATTTGAAAATAATACAAGCTATCAAAGGGATATACAAAAACTATCGGATGGGTTTATGACTAAGGAAGGACTGCGACTTGGAGGACAATTAAGCGAATGAATTAAATGTAGGATATAAGAAATAATAAATCTTGGAACGGGCATTTGTAGATACGTGATGGTGATTGCAGAGGGTGAACAGGACTTAAATTATAAAATTAGAAGCCACCAAAATAGAACAGGTCGGTATATTTCAAAATCCACAAGTCGTGGTTTAAAGTATGAGATCGCAGAGGCAGAAAGTAGTGGCAGATAGGATAAGTGGTAAAAACATATTATGCTATGAGGAAGGGACTGATAACAAAGAGGGAAGTGTCACGGAAAACAAAGATGAGCGTGTTCAAAACTACGCATAGGTCAATACTAACATTTGGATGTGAGACTTAGATGGTACTGACAGACAGACAGACTCCAAGAAGCCAAAATGAAGTACATGAGGGAGGCAAAAACAGAAGTCACGGAAACAAAGAAGAACGTGTTCAAAACTACACATAGGTCAATACTAACATTTGAATGTGAGACTTGAGAAGATATAAGAAATAACAAATATCCGAAGGGGCATTTGCAGATGACGTGATGGTGATTGCAGAGAGTGACCGGGACTTACAAAAATATGAAAATTTGGAAGGAAACATTGAAAGAATATAAAGAACAATGAATAAAGAAAAGACAAAATGCTGGAGATAGGAGACTAACAGGAAATGAATATAAAATTAGAAGCCATCAAAATCTACGAGTCATGGTTGAAAGTACGGGATCGCAAGAGGCAGAAATTACCAGCAGATAGACAAACTGGTAAAAACATTATGCATTCAAACATTATGTGTTCAAAACTATACATAGGTCAATACTAACACTTGCATGTCAGACTTAGGTACTGACAGACAGACTGCAAGTAGCCGAAATGAAGTACACGAGGGACATACCCACAGAGACCAGCTCCACAACCGAGTGCTTTTGTTAGACTACTTGAAAGATTTTCAACTACCAAGTGTGTTAAGTATAAGAAAATTGTCAAACCTAAGCCTATTTTAACGGAATATGCAAAAATTAATGAATTGCAAATTATGGCTGCAGTCGTGGAAAACCCGCGCAGAAGTTTAAAAGATTTAAGCTCGATAGTAAACATCAGTGAGACATCGGTGAGGAGAGTATTAAAAAAATATAAATTTCATCCCTATCGTACACAACTGGATCAACATTTAAATGCAGATGACTTTCAAATAAGAAGAAATTTTTGTGAGTGGGCTGTGGAAAGCATAGATGCTAATCCATTTTTTTTGATTGGTCGTGGAGGGCCCATTCCTTGGCCGGCGAGATCACCAGATTTAACATTATATATTTATAGTATTTTCTTTGGGGATTCGTAAAAAACATTGTGTACAGCACACCGCCAACGACCAGAGAAGATATGATGGCTAGAATAAGTGAGGCATTCACAATAATAACAGTAGAAATGTTGGAAAATGTGAATAGGTGTTTTCACGATCGCGCCCTATTATGTATAGAGCAGAATGGTCGTCATTTTGAACATTTAATTAATTAATAAGTTCTATAATTATTAAGTATTTTTTTATAAATTATTATTATAAATTATTCATATTATTATTATGCAGTATTATTTAAAAATAAATAAAATAAACTTAAAAAAATAATCCAATTTATTCAAAAAGAAAAGTTTTAGTTTACAAAATAAGGAAGTTGATAGTTAAAATGATTATTCCATTCTAAAGTTTCGTAAAGTTGTCGCCGTTTACAAACGTCAAATAAAAATTTCTGCTAATACTATTTGTGAATAATATAAAAATTTCACAGTAAAATATGTCTAAATACTTACGGCTGGTGATTGTTTTCTGAATTCCTGTCAATTTTTCCTTTAATTGCCAATAACTCAAAAACTATAAATTTTAAGCCAATAGCATAAATATGATTTTTTATAAGGAATTTAGTGCCGAACTAAAAAATTAAATAATATATAGGGGTTGCATTTGAAAATTTTGAGCTATTTTAATTCTAAGGTACATGAAATGAGCCCCATTTTGCACAGACCCTGTATGATGTTTTTTTTCTTTTCGGTCATCATAATATAAAGGACTATTTGTAGATCGCGGTCCCAAAATTTTACACTCCAGCATGATAAAATACCACTGATACAGATTTTTCTAAATTCATCTTCAGATGTCATTTTTTACATAATTGCGGATAACTACAAAACCGTGCGCATTAGAGCTATAGTAGTTTATACGAATGTTAATTAGAATTTTACGTAGAATTTGAAAATGCAACAATATATAGGGTGTTATATTTAAAATAACAAAGTAAGTTGCGGCCAGAGTCATATGGAACATCCTATATATTTGAAAATAATTTTAGGTTATGAAACATTTGTTTTCCAAGAATTCATGTCTGAACCTTTTTCTCCTATCTTGTATAATTTCAGCGCTATTGAACAATTACAGAGTGATGGCGGACCCTGTATATACCACATTTTGAAATTTGGAAAGTCTATAGCTAATTATGAACACGAACACATGACATGAACTGAATACATGTAGAAAATAACTATTTAAAATTTGATACATTTGTATTTTGAAGCTAACGTACAATCGTAAATTTACATCAATGTTTTACATAAATAAAAATTGAACAAATGTTCCAATTGAATATCATTTATATTTTATATAAATTTTGGGATTTCGCTTTTTTTAATAACCAATCACAAATAAATATTCGAATCGGACGTTTTAAACCTTATCAGCGTTACGTTTTTTTTTTTCAATCGATCACAATGCAAAAATATCCCTAAATGCCAGCTTATGTAAAAACAAAAATATGATACGTAGTTTTTTGTGTGTTCATGTTACATCATCACCTCTGATTGTCCTAAAAATTTTATTATTCAGTGTTTTTCGTGTCGTGCCTCCGTTAACGTATAATCGGTAGTTACCGGGAATTTTTAAACGTTGTTAATATAATAATACGAAGGAAATTACACCCGATTGATCAACGCTTCACGGAAATGAGTTAATCGAACGTTCAAGTATGTATACTCTTTATTTGCTAAAATTATAATTAATACTTAGAACTTTGATCCAGGCAACACTTATTTATTTATTTTATCACGTGATGAATTATTGAATCAATTTGGTAAAAAAATAGAACTTCAACGCCCGGAAACCTAAAAACAATAAAATATGTAACAGTAGATTTAATTCAACAGCTGCAACACCATAAAACGTCCAATCGATACTTTATATTTAAATACTCGAACAATTCACGAACATAAGCGAATGTTGAAATTTTCAATTCGATTTTAAAATTTTATAAATGTTTAAGATTAAAATATTTGATCGATTATATCTATTTTGCCGTAGATTAAGTCTTACAATGTTTATTAGACGATTATTTATATTTAAAAAAATTGTTTCAGTGGCACAACCCTCGGGTACCTTCATGCGGTAAGTGCAATTTTATTTTTCTATTTAATACCAAGTTTTTTTTATTATTAACGTTATTATTTCGGTTATAACTGTATAAAAACTATCAAATATGAATAAAATTTATTTTAAGGAGTCTTCTTGTGATGATGTGAAAAAAAATTGCTGGAATTTCAGTGAAATATTTTAGTGTGACATGACTGATAATAAAATAAGGCATTAAATCCTTCGATGTGGATGAAATAAATAAAACGAAACTAGTACATTGAAATATTTAAATCAATATACGTATGGATATTTAATGTAAATATATGTATTGTGCAATATCAGTAAATCATCTGAGTAAAAAATTGATGTAAAATTGATATGAAATATGCAATATTTACGTTTATTAATGTCTATAAATAGAACAGTGTTAAATAAATCCTTGGGTACCATTAATGCTGCACACCGTATTAGGTAAAATATTCATAATTAGTAATTTTAAAATCTCATTCCGGTGTGTAATAAAATTTGATATATATTTTTCCCCAAGAGCTATAAAGATGCTATCAGAGCATGTAGAATATATAATTAAAAAATAATATAGTCCATGTTTTACCCTTATTATGTGGTATATTCCCTATAGAACACGGCGATATGCAGATTATTATTTATCTAAGATGTATGCTTTAAAATACGAGTCGGTCTGCATTAAAATTGTATGACGGCAGCTCGTCCTGAAATGTAAATGTTGCAAGAACCGGGATAGACTTGTATTATTTTACCTCCGCGCTCGAACCAAAAATTAGCGAAACAGACGACGTATTAATAAATAATTTGCGCGTTATTAATATTTGATAATTTGTTCGCAATTAAACGCGAAAAACTTCTTAACCACAATCAAGTTTACATTTAAATTATCTCCAAGTTTCATAAAAGTTTTGAAATGCAACTTGCAACCTCGCAACGAAACTACGAAATTAACGGAACAAATTATTTTTACTCAACTTTTTCCGTAATTGTGGATTTGTGTCTTTTCACTCAATAAATTATAAGAATTTACGATCTGAATTACATGAGCGATGCTTTCATATTAATAAGATTATACAGAGTGCGTAAAATCGCCCGATGTGGTGAATTACTCGTTAACGGACAATTTTGACAAAAATTTCTTTTATTATTATTGAGCATATTTTGTAATAAATGATATATTGTAATTTATAATATATTATCATGGGGAACAACCTAACTTGTTACTTAAAATGAGTCACTCCACTGTTATGGGGATTATGTATTTAAAAATTTAATTATAAATTGTTTTCACAACAATCTCTGATATCATTACAGGTTTACACAAATAACTTGCGAAATATTTAAATATAAACTGCAAATAATATAGTTGATATTCCCGATACGTTCAATCAGAATAAATTTCCGATGTCCATAATAAAAATATCAATATTGTTTATACTCGACTGAAAATTGACAATATTAGATATTTATATGTAAATTAATCTCGAAACGATAGCGTTTTGATGCAATAAAATCAATTCAATGTATTTTCAAGGCGGTTATTGAATACTAAACTATTACTATATATACTATTGGATACTAAACCTTCACTTAGCAAATAATCAAATGAATAAAAACAATTGATTATAGAATTTTCTCATGCAATCTGGAAAATAATTTTGTTCACTGTTTATAAAAAGTCTTTTATTATTAATTTTGTGTTTTCAATTGCGACTTATACCGGTAATTGAAGAAGTTTTATAAATAAATAAATAAATATTTCTATAGCAAATCTTTACTCTATAATTTTTTTTTTAATATTTTCATTTCAAGATTAGTAAAGATATTTTTTATAAAATACTTCATTATCACATACTAGTAATTTTTGTTTTATTATGAATACCTGTAAATTACCAAAAGCTCTATTATTGTACTAACTAAATTTATGGAAATTTAATGCAATTCCAAAGATACAATTATTTATTATTTTTTAATTTGTGTATCATTGATAATTGATAGAGATTTTTGAATATCGCGTAAATCTATTTTTTAGGTTAGTGTGTTTTTATATATTTTTTTAATTAACTAATACCATTTACAAATAATAAAAAAAAATTCAAAGTATACAATTTTATCCTATTAATAAAATTTTATTTTGAACATTGTGTTAATATTTCTAATTACTTTATATAGTTTAAAAAAAAACATATATTTTCATTATAAAATTTTTAAATTAACATCACCAAAAGCTCACATATGATATTTCTTTTTCAATAATTATTTTAATTTTTTTTATAATTGTTCGAACTGTTTTAATTTTTTTTTTCAATTTACTGTAACTTCATTCCATTTTATCAAATGCCAGTATCTCAATCAATATCTCCGTTCAATTTGTATGATTTCCATTGCCGTTTACTTTTTAAATTTTTTATTTTAAAAATTTATTGTATTTTTAATTAATAAAGACCCCAATCACCGAAATGACATTTAATAATAGTAATTATTTAAAACCACTTCGTATTTTACTTTTACGTCAAGACTAATTAATCAAATGCCAAAATCTCAATCAATATCTCGGTTAAATATCACCACAAGCTTTAGTAAATATTGCGCCGGTGTCAGTTGCAGTTTTCGATTAAAATAAACGTAACTACAATAACAAAATAATCAAATACTCGTTTTAAGTAGTTGTTGCTGTTATTGTTTGTTTACTTTATTAATAATCACCAAAAGCTCACCCACGATATTTTTTCGTAATAATTATGTAAAATTTCGTTATGTATCGAATTCTATGCGTGTTTTATTTTTTAAGCTTTAATTTAATTAAAAGCATGTATGTCAATACAACTTTCGGTAAAATATCACCAAAGCTTGTTGAAGTATTGTGTTAATTTTCGATTATTAAAACATGAAACTACAATAATAAAAAAACGTATATATTGATCTTTATTTTAAGCCCACGATTTTTTTATGAACAAAGGCCCCGATCACCTAAAGCTCATTTATGGGTTTTGTTGTAGTAATTAGTTGAAACTTTTATTATACGCCAAGTCCATTTCATGTTTTATTTGTAATTTATTTTATCGATTGATAATATATCAACTTTTATTGTACACCAAAAGCTCTGCAAGGAGATTTTTGTAGCTGTTAATTGAAATTTTTACTATAAATCAAAATTTAAATGTTATTTTATACTAACAAAGACTACAATCACCAAAAGCTCTTAAATGAGAGGTTTGTAGTAGTTGATTAAAAGTTTTGCTATAGACTAAAAGCCAAAGGCTCCAATCATCAAAAGCTCTTAAATGAGATGTTTATATCAGTTGATTGAAACTTTTGCTATAGACTAAAAGCCAAAGGCTCCAATCACCAAAAGATCTTAAATGAGATTTTTGCAGCAGTTTATTGAAACTTTTGCTATAGACTAAGAGCCAAAGGCTCCAATCACCAAAATTGAAAGTTTTGCTACTCACTAGAATACAAATATGTTTTTTTTTGTTAACAACTAATGAGATTTTGCAGTAGTTGATTGAAACTTTTGCTATATACTAAAAATCAAATATGTTCTTTTTTATTTAAATCATCAAAAGCTCTTCAATTCGTTTTTAGTATTAATTAGTTTTATTTTTATTTGTAATTTACTTTATCGAGTGTTAATATATCAATCTTGATCTCAGTTGAAGTCACTATGAGTTTGATTAAATCCTCCATTATTTTCTGATTATTAAAACAATTAACTATAGGAACAAAATTGTAAAAAACTCAATGATATGTATCTTAAAAGTTTGTCGTTAATAGGAACTTTTATTGTACACCAAACTTCACCAAAAGCTCTATAAGGAGATTTTTGTAGCTGTTAATTGAAAATTTTACTATAAATCAAAATTTAAATGTTACTTTTTAATAGCAAACGCTACAATCGCCAAAAGCTCTTAAATGAGATTTTTGTAGCAGTTTATTGAAACTTTTGCTATAGACTAAAAGCCAAAGGTTCCAATCACAAAAATTGAAAGTTTTGCTACTCACTAGAATACAAATATGTTTTTTTTTTGTTAACAACTAATGAGATTTTGCAGTAGCTGATTGCAACTTTTGCCTTATACTAAAAACCAAATATGTTAGTTTTTAGTATTAATTAGTTGAAACTTTTATTATAGGCCAAGTCCATTTCGTGTTTTATTTGTAATTTACTTTATCGAGTGTTAATATATCAATCTTGATCTCAGTTGAAGTCACTATGAGTTTGATTAAATACTGCATTATTTTCTGATTATTAAAACAATTAACTATAGGAACAAAATTGTAAAAAACTCAATGATATGTATCTTAAAAGTTTGTCGTTAATAGGAACTTTTATTGTACACCAAAATTCACCAAAAGCTCTGCAAGGGCATTTTTGTAGCTGTTAATTGAAAATTTTACTATAAAACAAAATTTAAATGTTACTTTTTAATAGCAAACGCTACAATCGCCAAAAGCTCTTAAATGAGATTTTTGTAGCAGTTTATTGAAACTTTTGCTATAGACCAAAAGCCAAAGGTCCCAATCACCAAAATTGAAAGTTTTGCTACTCACTAGAATACAAATATGTTTTTTTTTGTTAACAACTAATGAGATTTTGCAGTAGCTGATTGAAACTTTTGCTTTATACTAAAAACCAAATATGTTAGTTTTTAGTATTAATTAGTTGAAACTTTTATTATAGGCCAAGTCCATTTCGTGTTTTATTTGTAATTTACTTTATCAAGTGTTAATATATCAATCTTGATCTCAGTTGAAGTCACTATGAGTTTGATTAAATACTGCATTATTTTCTGATTATTAAAACAATTAACTATAGGAACAAAATTGTAAAAAACTCAATGATATGTATCTTAAAAGTTTGTCGTTAATAGGAACTTTTATTGTACACCAAACTTCACCAAAAACTCTATAAGGAGATTTTTGTAGCTGTTAATTGAAAATTTTACTATAAATCAAAATTTAAATGTTACTTTTTAATAGCAAACGCTACAATCGCCAAAAGCTCTTAAATGAGATTTTTGTAGCAGTTTATTGAAACTTTTGCTATAGACTAAAAGCCAAAGGTTCCAATCACAAAAATTGAAAGTTTTGCTACTCACTAGAATACAAATATGTTTTTTTTTTGTTAACAACTAATGAGATTTTGCAGTAGCTGATTGCAACTTTTGCCTTATACTAAAAACCAAATATGTTAGTTTTTAGTATTAATTAGTTGAAACTTTTATTATAGACCAAGTCCATTTCGTGTTTTATTTGTAATTTACTTTATCGAGTGTTAATATAGCTATAATCTTGATCTCAGTTGAAGTCACTATAAGTTTGATTAAATACTGCATTATTTTCTGATTATTAAAACAATTAACTATGGGAACAAAATTGTAGAAAACTCAATGTATCTTAAAAGTTATGTCGTTAATAGGAACTTTTATTGTACACCAAAATTCACCAAAACCTCTGCAAGGAGAGTTTTGTAGCTGTTAATTGAAAATTTTACTATAAATCAAAATTTAAATGTTACTTTTTAATAGCAAAGGCTGCAATCGCCAAAAGCTCTTAAATGAGATTTTTGTAGCAGTTTATTGAAACTTTTGCTATAGACTAAAAGACAAAGACTCCGATCACCAAAAGCTCTTGAAGGAATATTGTGTGGTAGTTAATTGAAACTTTTACTATAAATCAAAATTCAAATTTATTTTTTAATTAACAAAAACCTTAATCCTCAACGCTTTTCAATGAAATTTTTGCAATATTTATTGAAACTTATGATATACACTATAATCCAAAATGTTCTTTTTTATGAAAAAACTCCAATCACCAAAAACTCTTCAAGTAGTTTTTAGTAGTAGTTAGTTGAAACTTTTGCTATATACTAAAATCCAGATATGATATTTTTAACGAAGACTACAATATCAAAAGCTCTTCAAAAAGTTTTTTGTAGTAATTAATTGAAACTTTGATATACAACCAGAGCCAAATATGTCGTCTTTTATTAACAAAAACTTCAATTACACTCGTTGTAATATTTAAAACTTTTGTTGTGGCTCCAATCCATCCAACAAAATAGTCAAAAACTGATTCATTGTTTGTATTGTTACTTTAAACTGTGTTTTATTAACAACCCCTAACATCTCTTACATGATTTTAGTAAACTGATATTTTTATTATACACCAAATCCCGTTCCTGTTTTATCTGTAGTTTAATTATAAGCTTACAATTAGTCTGTTATATTAAATATCACAAATAAATATCAGTACAAGCTCATTTAAATATTATCGTTTTTTCTTATCGATTATCAACATATATATAACTTAAATAATAGTCAAACACTCATTGTTTTTGTTATTTTAAATGATATGGTGTTTTATTAATAAAGGCTTCCATAGCCAGATTTTTTTCTAGTAATTATTCAAATGTATTATAAAATTAGTCTAATTTTATCAAATGCAAAATCTCAATCAATATCTCCATTAAACCACCACCATAACCTCCGTTATGATTGTCTATAGTAATTAATTGAAACTTTACCTATATATTAAATCCAGATTGCGTTATATTTGTAATTCATTTTATGAAATACTTCGGTTAGATATCACCACGAGCCTCAGTAAATATTTGATTGATTTCAGTGGTCGGTTTCGGGTATAGCAACAATAACAAAATAATCAAACACTCATTGCTTTTTATTTTAAAGGTTCGCAGTTTTCATTAACTTAGATCAACAAAAGCTCGTCTATGATATGTTTTGTAGTATAATATACCTTTGTTATGAACCAAATCCAGTTTTATACGCTTAGACTATTTTATTAAATGCGAGTGTATCAATCAATAGCTCGTTTAAATATTACCACAAGCTTGTATAAATATTGTGTTAGTTTCAGTTGCAGTTTTCGATTATTAAAATGCAGTATAATAATTCATTGATCTTTAATTTTAAGGTCACGGAGCTTTTTGCTTAATTGCAATCACCAAAAGTTATTTTGTAGTAACTATTTGCAACTTTTGTCACAATTCCCCAAATCCAGTTCGTGTTATATTTTCAATTTATTTTTAAACTTACGCTGTTTTATTAAATGCCAGTATCTCAATCAATACCTCGGTTAAATATCGCAACAAGCTCGTTTAATGAAATAGACAAAACTCCATTATGTTTGGAATTAAAAATGCCCCTCGTTTACTTTAAAGTACTGAAATGGCATTTTTTCAAGCTTTTTAAATCAATGTCCCATTTTAAGAGGATTATGTCTCGGTTAAATATCACTACAAGCTTGTTAAATTTCTGTACTTATAATAGCTAACGTTCTCAACGATTTCTTTTTGCTTTTTTATTTCGCATTGTTTAAATAAATCATGGGGCGGCACTTCTAGTTCTACTGAAAAAAAGCAACAAATGCTAGTTTATGTTCTGCATTTTATATGTCATTAATATTTATTACAAAAATGTATTAGATTTGTTTAGATTTTTTTTTGTGAAATTACCAAAATGCAGGGTATTTCCACTTCTCATATATCCCTAATATTATCTTTATTTATTTATTTTCAATTCATATTTTATAATATTAATATTTTCATTTAAATTAATCAGTTTGTTGCAAAGTTTATTAAATTGACTTATAGAGACATATTTCACTTAGTATCCATTTAAACATCATCAAACGCTCGATAAAATTTTAGAACTGTTTTTAAATCTTACGTTTGTTGTTAAGGTTGATATAACAATTATTTGAATTTGTCAAGTTTTAGTTAGTAATTTTTTTACCAAGGCATTTATTTCAAATGTGTTGTAATAACTGGTAAAATTATGGGGGAATAAATCTCAAATATCGTATCATCGTTGATTTAGTTACTCGATAATTTTGCTTTGATTTTGATTCATTTTCCATCAAATTTAACCCGTTGTTAAATTGAAACACTATGCGGGTCACTTTGATAACAAAATAAATTATCACCAGGATCACGTTTATTTGTAATTTTCAATTATTGCAGTTTCGTTAATTGTTTAAAATAAACTAATATTGTTTGTCTAATGAAAACATACTTACATTATATAATATTATATATATATATATATATAATATTTTGCGTGCGTAATTTTATATAAAATTATTTGGTAATTACTTAAATATTACCACTAAAATTCTATGTTCGTTTAATTTTTTAATATTGTTTTTTAAATAAATTTTATCGAATTGAAATTAAAGTTTATTATTCTTTGCAAATGTTATCGTGAATAATAATGTTATAGTAAAAGGTTTTCTCGTACGATTTTTATTACGTTCGTTAAATAATATTTTCCGTAGCATGAAATGGTGTTTTTTTATCATAACGCTGTCGAGCTTTTTTCTGCACCAGTTCCTTCGCAGAAAAAGATAAAACTTAAATTTATTGCAAACAATTTTATATGTAAAAATATAAGCACATCCAACGCTAATTCTAATTTGTAAGACGTGGTGACAAGTAAAACTGCAACATACCAATAAAGCTCAAGGTTTGAGATATAAAGCATTCCCAGCTGTAAAATAAGATTTATCCGTGCAATCTAAATGAATATATTTCGAAACAACGGATGACAAAACTATATATATATAACGGTATTTTCATTGTATAGATCGCATTTTCAATAACAAATTATTTGCATGTATTAAGATAATAAATCAAAATTGCAATTGGAACAACAAAATATGTGCACCTACCTGTTACGGTTAAAATGTAATTAATTAATTTTTAATTTAAAATAAAACACTTCGTATTTGCGAAATTAAATTTAAATTAGTATTTTAAATTGTTACATGGAGTATTTATATATTGATATATACATCGTTTATTCGGCGATTTAGTTCGGTACAAATGTTTATCGATATTGAACTTGAAATTAGTTTTAAAAACTGATCACTGTGTTGATTAAATGATGAAGATCTGAACACGTGCTTAGTACGGTGAAGCTTTGTGTGCAGCGGGTTGCATGCTTACGCTTAGAAAGCTCACGATAAACTGGCGCTGTTGTCAGAAAGCAACAGCAGTGGGGACTCCGCCTTCTACTGCTAGACCCAGGTCACTATGACACACATCATGTGAGAAAATTTCTTTGTCTATTTTATTAAATATAATACCAACATCAGCAATTGTTAATTAATTACCCCGATTCTATCACCTCATTAACTTGGATTTATTTGTTGCTAATAACAATAACACATCTTGTCAATAGTAATTAACACAAATGTTGCAAACTCCCCCTCTATTTAAACTAACAAACCATTTACTCAAACAATTTAAATACTAATTTAAATTTACTATGCACAAACTACCAGTGGCACTAAATTAAGTTTCTTGTTTAGATCTCGGAATCGAATTCCTTCGGCCTAGTTTCAATTTCTCCTCTACAATTGAAAATACCTTCTGTATCAGAACCTACTTTAAAATTCATTGAAACTAAAAATATGTTCCCTTTCATATTTAAACTAATTTACATGCGTCTCGTTTAATTAACTAGAACAATTTCATTTGATTACTACATTATAAAATGGTTAATAATAAAATAGATAAAACAAAATCGTTTCACATATTACCATGCAATTAATTTCACATCGACAGATTTTTCTCAAAAACATTTTGGGATAATTTAAATAGATTGAGATGTCGTTTCTTACGAAGCCAACCAACTTTTTCTTCGTTTTAACCCCAATGACAATGTTATATGTGCATATTTTTTTCTTACAAAAAGCTCACCATTATTTTATTAATTGTAGAATATATTCCGCAACTTTGCAAATGCTTTAAATATATAACAAAATTCTAAATGTTGCTTAAATAAATAATACGAGAATTTTACATTTTACATAAACACTTTAAGGTAGAAAGCTTTGTGTTTGCCTTCATATTTAAACTAATTTAAAATCGTTTCGAACAACAACGTCAAGAATTCAATTTTATTTTACAAATTGTATTATTTTATTACATTTCTAATTTTGCTCGTTATAACATTTCAACGTTTATATTGAAATAGTTATATAAACCAAAATGTTCTTGTCTATTATTTTCGAATAAATCTGACATAAATTACACTAAGGTTAATAAAACTACTGTATTTATATAACTTCAATTATACAGGACATTTCTGCATAATCTGCAATATATATATATCTTGTGTTACTGCTTCCGGTGGAAGAAATTATTAGCATGTGGAACCAGCCTCACCGAAACTCAACAAGGAAATAGCTGAGATAATTCGTCAAGAGGTATCAAGGTATCATTCAATTTATAAATTTACCTGGCCGTTCTCACGACTTGCACATACTATCTTAAATAAGTTTACGATACAAGATAGTCGGTATTCAATTCTCGAGGCAATTGCAGAATTTGAACAATCAACTGTGATCTAACTATTTTCTTAAATAATATAATTCATAAATTAATTAACTGGCCTTTGCCGTGACTTGCACATAAAAATTCATATACCATTCACCTACTATATGCACGATTTTAATATTCTTAACAATTAGCAATCTCTTTAAATAATCTAATTTAAAAATAAGTAAAATTTACTTAGTTCTCGCGACTTGCAAATATAATTTGCCTTATTAAAATATACGATATTTATGTTAATCTTCCAATGGAACACAAATTTAAATGAAGTGGTTGATATGATGTAGTTATGAATCATGGATACATGTAATTCTTGTTAGAAATCCTTAGCGACACATACTAACCTAATCAATTTTGGTATTGTAGTAAAAATTAGTCAGTATTCATCATTTACACAATTCATACCAACCACTGGACCAACATAAGCAATTTTCCGGCAGCATTCTTGTCGCCACGTGACGACGATATGCACGATATTAATTATTTAACAACAAGATTGATTCCGCCAGTTCTATTTGTCTTGCGGAAGATTGATTCCGCGTCTAGGACTCCTAACCATAACATCTTATTTTCATTTAAAACTCACTATGTTTCATTGTAATATTAACATTAATATCATTTGTGTATATTCCTATCAATACTGACATATATTGACTTTTTAATTTTATTAAGCAATAGAAATTACATTACGTCGTCGTTCTTTATTAAATAATATAATTTATTAATGAACCTCGCCGTTGTCACGACTTGTACATAATTGCTTGCCTTTCCAACTATTTGAGTAATCTATATTAATAATAATGGGTCATATGGAAAGAATTGTAGAAGATAGAGTAGGAAAAGTGCAAATAATTAAGAATACTAATAATTAGTTATTTCTTGTCAACTAAGTTTCAAATTTATTTAAACTTATTGCAATTCGGTGAAAACGAATTATTTCGAGTCCAAACGCGATTAAAATTTTTTAACACAATGTTCTCTCACCTTTACTACTTTTTGTCTTAGGACTAGATTAAATTTCAGTGCCCCCCCCCCCCCCCCCCCAGCCACACGCTCAGTAACATGCACTATGTAAGTGTTTCTTTTTTTTGTTAAGACCTCCTGGAATTATTTTAAATGTGTAATGGACATGGAGAAAAATTGATTGTTGGGATGCAGCGCAACTAGCGTTAAATGATTTGGGATGTATTTATGCTAGAGAACTTTTTTTAATTAAGTCTGGGATTATTTTATATTATTAATGGAAATTAAGTTATGGGTTGTGTTGGGTTGGGTTGGATCCCCTCCCCCTTCGCAAGTTTTTCTTTGCAAAATGCATAATTTTTTTAAAATGAAGACTGGTATTATTTTGTATTTTAATGCAAATTAAGATTTAGGTTGGGTTGGATAGGGGAGGTGGCCATCCAACAATCGAAATTCGCTGTCAGTAAAATAAAATTCCAAACTGTCAATTTTGACAGTTGGTAGAAATTTTGGTTTTAACAAAACGATAATAAAAATTATAAAAAAATATCCTTAAACAGGATGTAATGAATTTTCAATAGTAATTTGCCAATCAAACAAATTAAATGTATATTCTTTAATTATTTTTAATCTCAGGTTTTTTTTATTTCTTTCTATATAATTAAATTAAAAAATCTTTTCGTTTCAATCACAAGCACTTTATTTTTTAATCCTTGGTTTAGTATTTATCAAACAACTTTACTTTTTTGATATTCTATTCTTCCAACTGTCGGCACTTATAACCTGAGTTTTCAAATGTCAAACTAGAGTGGATTTGCGTCAACGAAAACGACATAATGTATTAAATGGCCTTCATGCTTCGCTTTATATACCGTTTCAAACCGGAAAAATTGCTGATGTAGTATTACCTAAATTTGCAATTTTCATGAAAACAACTTTTAAGAAACATGTCGATATAAAGGTCACAAATATATCACAAAGGCCACAAATATATAATCAACAGCTTGAACCCGATGTACCTTTTTGAGTCCTTTACCGGCGGAAAATACCAAGAACCTTTAATGGCCACTAAATATATAGATATTTTATCAACTTGGTGTTCGCTACTGACGAGGCGAAATAACACCAAAACAATATTTGTATTTTTGTTTTTATGGACCTGTTTCATTAATGTTCATAACACGTTTCAGGTGTAAGATACATTTTTGACATGACATTATCAAATATGTATACTCAGTGACATATAAACTGCACCACCTAGAAGGGGTGGGAATTTTTGGACCAAATTTGGCAGAAACATTGGAGTAGTCTAAGGTAACAATTGATTAAAATTTGATAAAGAAAACACTTCATCTTTTTGATTTTTCTTTAATAATGTGTTGGTCCGCCCCTATTTCTGATACACTCATTGACCCGCCTTGGCATTGCTTCCAGCAGGTGATCAATATCTTCTTGGGGTATGGCATCCCAAGCAGCCTGTACTTCATGCCGTAGAGCTTCTATTGCCAACGGTGGGTTCGGTAGATTCCTCAATCTTCTACCCATCTCGGCGGCCAAGGCAAAAGAACCCAACCCAACCCAACCCAACCCTTGCTACGTGAGGTCGTGCATTATCTTGCTGGAAAAGTGGGTCTTCCAGCCCTCGAAGATATGGAAGAACATGTGGTTCTACCACTTCGTCAATGTAGCGTCGGGTGGTCATACTGCCCCGAATGAAGAGCAAGGGTGACCTACTGCCGTAAGCAATAGCACCCCACACCATCAACCCCACAGCTCGTTGAACATGCCTCGTAATCGAAAAATCAAGATTGCGCCTTTCTCCACGTCTTCGTCTAACAGTCATCTGACCATCATGCATTCCTAAACAAAATCGCGATTCGTCACTAAAGATAACTCGATGCCACTCCAAGTTCCATTGAAGTCTTTCCGTGCACCAGGCCAAACGTTCCTGGCGATGTTGAGCAGTGAGGGGTAGCAGAAGATGTGGGCGGTAAGACAGCAAACCAAAGGTTCTTATTCGACGATAAACTGTTCGCAAGCCTATCGGACGACCTTGTTCACCTAACCATCGATCAGCTATTGATCTAGTTGTAGAGAATCGGTCTCTCAAGGCCATTAGTCTTAAGCGGCGATCTTGACGTTCATTGGTTCGTCTTTGAGCAACAGTGCCTCTTCTCCGACGTTCAACCCCATGTTCAGACCACGCTTAAAAAACACGCATTATTGTTGAGTGGTGCCGTCCCAAACGGTTGCCGATTTCTCTAAACGAAAAACCTGCTTCTCGTAAACCAACAATCCGCCCTCGGTCAAAGTCACTCAACTGCCGGTAAACTTGAGGTCTCCTTTCTCTAGGCATCGTTAAACACTTGAAACACTTTAAACTAAAGAACGGGATCCGAAAAAGTGGAACAAATTCAAAAAATGACTCGATAATTGCTTGTCTATCACCACCTCTAAAAAATGACACAAACGTCAAGAATCCCATGACTAGTTGATGATTGGGTTTCAAATTTTAATCAACTATTTCCCTGGACTAGTCCACTATTTCTGCCAAATTTGGTTCAAAAATTCCCACTCCTTCTAGGTGGTGCAGTTTATATGTCACTGAGTATATATATGTAAAAAATAAAGTAAACTGCGTAAACGTTAACTATAAAAATTTACAACAAACATATTTACTCGTACCGGTAAAGGATTCGAATCCATTTTCTACATACATCTTAAAGCTTGTGATAAGGCGATTAGCAATATCTTCAGTTTTCTGGATTAATGTTCAAAACGCACTAATATTTAAATAAAATACGTTTCGTAAGCTTAATAAAAAAAATTCCAATATTTCTAGTTTAAAGGAACGTATTTTTCAACATCAATCGGTTCTTGAGCCCTTATTCTCATGTTTGATAACTTTTTCCTAAAGCTTTCATTTAAATCCCTATGAGTAAGGACGTTTTTATGTACTCCATATGAAATATTTCATGTGTGTTTGTATAAAACAATATATAAAACAAAAGTTGCAAAGTTTTATGTCGCAGTATTATTTCCATACCAATGAAAGTTATTGTCATGATTTTATTGCACTGTAATTAAGTGTAAGGATACATTATTATGCGAATTAACCGCATAATTTCAAAAGTTAATTTTTCGTAGTTAACAAATACCAATTTAAAGTTCGTTTAACACAGAAATGTATTAAAAAGTTTATACAGTGCAGTAGTTGAATAAATGATTGCGGTACCTGAACGGTAGGGAAATTATTTAAAATATCTTCTAGCGAAATATATTCATTTGCTGTCAGACGTTACGCTAAATCGTTCTTTGTGATTTTTTTATTTCCTACAAATATTGAACCAGCCGAAGAATTAAATTAAAAACTCCGAAGATTGTTTTAATATCAAAGTTCCGAGATCCCGTCTCTTAAAAATACAATCTTCAATTATGTTTGAAATTTCATTTCGTGACTTTTATTAGGATAAAACTGGGTTAGCTTTTTAAAAAGTCTTGAGCCATCTTTAATGCGAACACATACATATAGATAAAACATGTGTTCGCGGAAAATAACATTTCCTAATTAAAGTTTTATTGGGGATTCGCTGAATTATTATTAGATAATTGTTTTCTAACTCGTACATTTTAGCTAAACTATAATTAGGACACTCAATTGTGACGCTGGGGTGAATTCAACTTACATCCGCAACTTTGAATGTCTTGTACATTGAACATATTAACTATGTCATTATCTTTAGATATGCTAAATCAGCTCAATTAAATTTACTTTTGTTCCGTAATACACTCCACTTAAAATCTAATCTAATTTACAAAGTTTTTAATCGGAATGATTATGGTAGATTTACATTTTAAACTCGCTTGTAATTATTAACAAAGCAATTTTATTATCAAAATATATAACCGTTAAAATATAATTTTAATTCATTTTATTTCAATTCTTAATTATTCCACTGTTTTTCTTTTTTTTTAAATATATAAATAATTTTTTTGTTATAAATATTTTTGAATATGTTATGTGAAAAATTTGTATTTGTCCGTTGTGGAATGATATTGACGGCAACATATTCCTTTATTGAAAATACAGTTCCGTATAAAATATGGAGTTATGTGGTCGAAAATTTCTAGTGAATGGTTATATCGACGTTTCAATAGAAAATTCCGCTTAAAATGGCGGATAAGACGCGTAGTGTACAGATGCGAGTTTAGTCCTCCGACATGAGGGAAGTCGGACATAAAACGGCGAGCTTACTATCTCCGAGGGCGTGCGTTTTATCCGACATGGTGCGAAACTATGATATCTCCACTTTTCTGTATGAATAGATCAAGAGCGTCGATACTGAAACCGCAGATTCATTTCAGATTTGACGTTGTATAAAAACACGTTTTTTTTACACAACTGCCAGCGAAACTCTTATTTTTGCGCTGTGCGGCGGTAATCCTGAACATATGGAATGTTAATATCGTGAAATCATGACACAGTATCGCGTATAACACGCAGCGCTGTTACAATTTTATTGCCAGGTAATTGTTAATACCAACACGAACAATGTGTTTTTTTAGTGCCCTTGCTGCTACGCGACGCGCTTTAAATTCAATTTATTACAAAATTCAAACGTTCATTCATTAAAAATTCATTACTTCCTTCGCCGCTTTTTATTTCGCGACATCTTGGGACTTCATGAAATCATATACGCGGTAACATTTCGAATCCACACTGCGTTAAATAGAAAAATTCACGGAAACTGAATTAAATTATGAAAGCTTTTAAAGCTCACATAAGTAAAAAAATATATAAATAAAATGACGCGGCGTAATTAGTACCTAAATATTTTATAAAAGTAATGGCTCTTTTATGCCGAAATTGTAAAAAAGCTCGCTTTTGCTACAAAAACAACGGATTAAATTACACAACACAAACTAAACATTTGTTAAATTTTGAATTCCGTTGCTGTTTGTGAATAAGCAACGAAGTATTAAAATATCTTTTTTGTGGACTACCTCGACCTGCAAAGTTAAAAAGAAAGTGAAATTCTTGAAACAATGAATAGAAAAGATTTTTATTTTCTGACAGTTGTTGCGAAATAGAAATTTCTCACCAATTTTAAAAGAAATGTTGTTAATTGTTTTTAAAAACGTATTTTGCCAATGTTTCTTTAAACATTACTAATCTGGCCCCTTACAAAACTTTGTTATAACAATTTGGTTATTTTTATGATATTGTTTTTAGAATTATAAAAATTACATTAATAACGCCACATGGACTTAACTTACACAGTAATACTTCTTAGATGTATGATATTTATCAAATATGTTTTTAATGATACAGTTCTTTATAAGTCTATGACAATAGACTGGTATGCTGTCGATTTTTGTTGTGGTAAACAACATATTCATTAATTTAATTGTGAACAAATCTTTTTCGTTCCAATACTGATATTGATTATTGTTTATTATATTATTTTTTTGTTATTTCGTGTATAATTATAAAAATATTCCATACTAGACCTTCTTATACTTGTATAAATCTCATTAGATTATATTAGATTAGATTTTTATTACAAACAATTGTTACAACTCACAAAAACAATAACAATAATACACACGCGCATAACATATAAATATGTGTACGTAAACAAATGCGTTTTCTGCTTCCCTGGGATGCAGCTAGGTATTCATGAGAGTAAATTTACGTCTTTCATCTCTTGAGCTCCATGATGTGACGTTGAGTAAAGTGTGAAAACCTCTTCTATGGTATATGGCACAACTTTTAGGAGTAGCTTCATTGTTTCCGGTTTAAAAGTATTAGGTTGAAGGCTTTATATAATTTCCGGAAGGGCGTTAAATAGGTGGTGGCCAATATTATTTACATCTGTAGTCCTTAAGCAGTTGTAAGGTACTTTTATTGCTTCAAGATTGTAGCAATTACTGTTACCGTCCTGCTTATATATTCCTTTGGCTTAAAGTAACTTGATCCAAATAAAGGTAGCAGGTACTGTTAGTATCTGGAGTTTTGGGAACAGTTGTCTGCAGCTCCATTCTTCTATTACCCTGAGAGCCTTTTTCTGCAATATCAATATTCTGTTCATATGTACCGAGTTGCCCCAAAGCGATATACTATATTTCAGTACTGAATGAAATAGAGCAAAGTAGGCAATCGCAGCCGCAGGATTTCCAATCATTATAGCTACCCGACGTATAGCATAAATGGAACGTGCAAGTCTTCCAGCCAGAAAATCCACCTCGTATTTCCAGGCCAACCTCGCATCCATATAGACTCCAAGGTATTTCATAGGCTCTTGATTTTTAATGTAGTAAAGGTAATCATCTGCGATTTAGTTGGGTGTAATAAGAGCTCGCTAGCTATGAACCAATTCTTTACACAATGAGCTGCCCACAGTATTCGAAGCTGTAGATTTGTTAATGCCTTATCGGCTAGTATCAGTGAGGTATCATCTGCGAATAGCACACTGGGACATGGTAGGCTTGATGGTAGGTCGTTGATGTATATCAGAAAACACACAGGCCCCATAATGCTGCCTTGAGGTATCTCTCTGGAGTTTTGACGCATTCTCACTTGTTTTCCCGTTCACAGACGTAACATAGCGACGTTCGGTCATGTATGAACGAAAGAGGTCCAATGCCACACCTCGGATACCGTAGTGTTCGGATTTCAATAAAAATATGTCATGGGACATGCTGTCACACAGGTCACAGAAGTACACAGAGCATGTATCTCAATTTTCAAAAGCCTCGGACACAAGGTCTAGGAGGTAGTGCACAGCATCCATGGTGGAAATGCCCTTTCGAAATGCAAATTGTTGAGGGAAAATTAAATTGTTTGTCAGAATGTATTTGTTTAGCCTATCCCGGATCACCAGTTCCGCCACTTTCGAGAATATAGGTAGGATCGAAATTGGCCTATAATTGGAGGGATTAGACGTGTCTCCATTCTTGTAGACTGGTATGACCTTAGCTACTTTCATAGCATCCGGGAAAATACAACATTTATTTAATATGTGTGCCAAGGACTTCGATATCAGTGAAGAAACGTGCTTAACGAGTTTAGTGTTGATAGAATAAATGTCTACACTTGTCTTAGGTTTCAAGCGATTAATACAAAGTTCTACGTCACTACTATCTGTAAGGGCAAGGTACATAGACATTGTGGGGGATGGAATTGCTTTCAGAAAATCGTTTGGGTGGGGGCGCTCTTTAGGTAACTCGGCAATTATTTGAGATGCTACATTAGCTAGGAATGTGTCGAAAACTTCAGGTTGGAGGGAGTTTTCCAGCTGTGTTTTTGCTCTTCCTGTTTCTTGGTTGATTATTTTCCAAGTTGTTTTCTGTTTATTTGTGGAGCACTTAATCATTGCATTATAAAATTGTTTCTTGCACTCATCTACTTGATGAAGATAAAACTTCTTGTATCGATTGTAAATATCTAAGACATCTTGGTCGTTTATTTGTTTCCACGTATCATAAATAAAATGTAAGGTTTCTTTCATTTGTTTCAAAGCTGGATTTATCTGTATATGATGCGTGATCGGAGTAAATGTTTTTATGGGAATGGTCGCTTGAAGGTATGAAGGAGTTTAGAAAACTATTAAACTTGGCATTTGGATCATCTTTACCATAAACTTTTCTTCCCAATCCTGTTGACTCATTTGGTTAAAGAATTGAGCTAAAGTTTCTTCATTGTACACTGGGGTTTTAATTTGTAGTTATTCGTGCTGACCTTTCGGGATATCTAATAAAATGTATTGAGCATCGTGGTCGCTTAGTGCAGCAGATGCGACATAAATATGTAAATGGCGGGACGTTTACCATGATATTATCCACACATGTCTCAGATTCAGGTGCTACCCTGGTTGGACAAGATATCGTAGGATGAAGATCAAATGATGTTAGAAAGTTCATCCATCTCATCCTTGCGTTACTTCTTCTCATCAAGTCTATGTTGAAATCACCCGAAAGCACAAATTTTGTTTCGGGATTTAGGCTAAACAATATATGCGTCGATTCCATTGTATTAAAAAACTCATCAGGAGGTGAATCAGGCGGCCTGTAAATACAGACCACGACTATGTTTACTGCTGTCAGCCACAAATCAGCCATTTCACATACACCAGCAACTGATTTCTCATTCACCTGCTGAATACATGTAGATTTTATATTTTCCCGAGCAAAAATACAAACACCACCATGAGGTCTGCCCTCTCGACAGTATATACTTGTTTTCTTATACCCCTGCAGGTTGTAATTGTTCTTATTTTCCGATGTAAGCCAGTGTTCCCTAATGCAAACAACGTCAACACATTCACTGTGGATCCAAATTTCAAGAGCGTTGATTTTGTTTGTTATGCATTGAATATTAAGATGCATTACCTTTATTATGTCATATTCTAGACTTTTACAGGCTGTTGAGTCTTTGATGTGGCCTTCGAACTCTGGAAGTTTGTACATTCTTCCCCTTTCGCTTTTGCTTGAGCCAGGTAGTATAAAAAACGACTGATTTGAACACCTTTTGGCCAAAAATCTGGGTTATTTACTTTATCAATAATATTCATAGGGGCCGAGATTTTGAATGATGCATATATATCAGGATATTTTGAATTCATCTTCTTGCACTGGGCAGTTGTTACATTATTTGTATCTAGATAGGATAATATGCTTTGTTCTGTTGAGTTAGGATGTAGTGGAGAGATATATAGATGTCCATATTTAGGAATTCCCTGTAGTTCGCCATTGCATTTGTACCAACTATAGTTGTTGCCTTCCGACTTCTTTTCTTAACGTTATTCCATTTTTTGGTTTCCTTGTCCCCATACACAATCTCACCATTTATATCTATTATGGAATCCAATATATCCTTCTGTGAGACCTCCGTACAAGCAACTTTGACGGCTATATCCATCTCCTCCATACTAATAATTTTAGTTTCATTCCGCAATACATGTTGTAATTTAGGGTGTCCCGTTTCCTTTCGTTCGTCTTTACTTTTGTTAGGTTGCTGGACATTGTAGTTCCGTGCATTTCTATTCCCTGGGTAAATTTTACCTTCTAGAACCAGTTGAGTTTGTTGCAATTTTCCTGCTTGAATTGCACCGCTGTAGGTCTTTTGTTCCCCGTGAATGTGTGTAGCGTTATCAATATATGTAGTGTTATCAATTTGTGCATTTAAATACTCGCTGGTCGTATAATCAGATGTCTTTCTGACAATATTTCTAACCTGTTCTTCTAATAGATTGTACTTGGTAATTTGGCCCTTAAGCATGTTCTTAAGCTGCTGCACTTCACTTTTTAGTTCCTGGGTTTGACGTATTTATACTGCTTCAATTTCAGTTTTCAGGTTATTTAGATGACTTTTTCGTAAGCTTTCCGTCTCTTTAATGGTTGTTTCATTATACTGACCACGTGTCGATGCCTTATTTGAACTTAAAGCATCTATATTAGGTGACATAACCTCACTATCGGGACGTTTCACCGCACAACAAATTACGATTTCGTCGGGATTTACGACCCCTGCCTGCAATGCACAACTTCTGTGGTAGTGCCAATTTCGACTTCATTACAACGTAAAGAATCCTAAAGATCAAGGAGCAAATCAATTAATAAATATTAGAAAGTGGTCATTATTGTACTTATTTAAAACAAAATGATTTCTCTCGAAATAAAGAATCTACATTTAATACATTTCAATTGTCAATTGTCGTTTTTTAATCGGGAAATTTTGTATTTTGGGTAAGCTTCCATTAGTTACTTTATTAGGAAAATGTAAAACGAGGATTAAATGTCATGAAATTAAAATTATGTACCTATTTTTAAAAAATTGGAGATTTGGAACAAATACAGAGGTTTCGTGTGCAAGGATTATTTTTAGAATCAATTAAAAACACGTTGCTATTATTTATTACGTATTTTGTATGTTTTGCTTTATCTGTTTTTTTTTAATAATTTAATGATATGATGGTTCGGTTCTGTTAGCGTTGTGTTATTTTTTCGTTCTATTGAAAATGTAATGAAATACTCGACACATATGATGGCTATAAGCATTTAATTTACATAACAAAAGCCATTGTTTTCTTTGTTTAGGGAAACAATAGCTTAAAAGATTGTAAAAATTAATGGAATAAAACACCTATCGTTTAAAGGGCTTTTATGTGTCAAAACACGAATAAAGCCCCTAAAATAATTTGATTTAATCAGTGTAGAGGCAATTGTTTCTCTAATTTAAACTTATTACCCCGATAAATAGTTAATTCGGGACGTTTTGTGTAATTTATCATAAAAGCGTGTTTTCGGTGTTACGTAGGTCGCCTTTTTCTCTATCGAATTGTACGTGGTAGGAAAAATATATATTTGGTGAGCGCCGCTGGGGTCCTAAATAAGGTTTAGGATTGTCGGTGGTAGCAAAGTGTAGAAAGTTGGGAATTCGGTACTTGTCCAGAAATCATACATCATACTGACAGAATCGTCGCCATTTATTCATGTCCATATAATGCATGTTATACATCCACGCCTATTTCTTTTTGCACGTCATCAATCCAAATATCTTGTGACCAAAGCGGTCTCATCATAAATTTCCCACCAATAGTTCATTCATTATTCATTCTTTCCGCACGAGTGTAATTCTCCACCGGCGTGTTTAATAATATTATTTTATTCCAGAATTAAAAAAAGGCACAATCTAACCCTTTTCATTAGACATATTTAATCATCTTTTACGTCGCTCTCGCTTAAAAGCCTTTTTATTTTATTTTCTTTGTGCAATTTGAAACTTCCTTAAATGTACAACTAGAATTGAAGTATTTATGTATTCAGTTCACCTAACTCTCGGTGAACCACAAACATGCAAAACATTTTTACAGAAAATGAAACCGTTGAAAATCGTGAATATTTCGTCGGATTTCAGTTCTATGTTATACACCCACGTACTTAACACTGCAAATTTTACTTATAATAACTTAAAAGCGTTGATTATAAATTAATTAATTAATCAGTGTCTTACCTTGATGCGCCACATTATTATATTAACGTTATATTTCATTAATTACAACACGCGTACAAAATTCTCGCTATTATCTATAATATTAAATTTAATCAAAAACTTCATCTACTTTATGGACTGATTTACTCCGCACAACCAATTTTACGTTATTAACAAAATTATTACGTTATTAACAAAAGGATATTGTCAATCCAAAATTATGAATTTTCTTATGTAAATAAATTTAAAAGGTATGTATAATTATAGCAGCTGACAATGTACTTTTATTATATAATTTTTGTATTTTTTTAAATGTATTCCGATAATGTGGTCTCACGGCCGACTTTCTATATACTACCGAAAACCAATTTTTAATATGAATGTTTAATATTTGTTTAATTTAATTTAATAATTGTATCATAAAAATCCAACTATTAACTATTTGATTTGATGCAATTCTTTGATAAATACTTTTTTTAGTTGTAAATGGGATCATTTTAACTGATTGTACTGAATAAAATGGTCGAATACTTTAACTAGGATCGTTACAATGACTTGAGTAAATAGAAAGTCGGCCATGATACCGCATTGTGATTAATTTCTGCCATTTGTCACATTAATGTTTGCTTGATAAAAGTCTTATTGCAATAAATGGTGTCGCAGCAAACAGTAATATTGCTAAAAGTGTTTTAATCCATTACACGAGATAAATATCTTTTTATTATATAAAGCTGGCGCATTGCAATAAAACTGGACCAAATTTGAATTATTGCGACATTTAAAAAAATCCATTGGCCCAAGTGAGATTTGAATCGTAACGTTAAAATACCCGACACTTCCACTAATCAGATCATTGCTTTTTTTGTATTAGTTTATTTAAGAGTTTTTTGTGCTACATTCACTTGTTCATAGATCTTTACTTTGCTTGCTTGAATTTATTTCGTTACTGATTGTTTGATTTTATTTTATACATTGCTTGGTATATTTTGTGTTGCTTGTTTATTTTGTGTTTGGTCGTTTAATTTCTTTGCTTGGTTTTAAAAGTGTATTCAATTTTTATGTTCCTTATTTTTTATACATTATGATTATCGTTTATTTGAAAAATTATGTCCCATTTCTCTTCTGACCCTCTACCGGGGTAAATGTGTATTACATTATCTTTTAAGTAAATAGCCTAATCGGTTTACAATACACACATTTCGCAGTATACGTCAAAATATTAAATTCGTCAAATGTTTCTTTCAGATCATCTGCAACAACATCAACAGCACCCCTACATGCACCGTTGAGATGAAGAAAAGGTAAGTTTGTAGGAAATAAACAAAAACGCTTGTAATTGTAACATTTATTTGTAAAGCACCACACATGTTTCACTGCCATGCAAACGACGTGTTTTTAATTACACTTTGTTTTATGGGGCTATTATGCAGCCGACAAATTGAACAATCGAAGTCATGAGCACAATATAAACATTTATAATTTATTAAATAATATTTGTCCGACACATATTAATTATTAATATATATATATAATCCAAATCGGAGATTACTGCGAACGGTTTGAACGATTATGAAAAAAAAAGCCATCAATTTGTTCAGGCTAACGTTTCACTTCTTTATTGAAGCATTTTCAAAGCATGAAATGTTAGATGTGTTACATTTAATTTGAAACTGATAAATATACAACTCATACTGCTACATATACAGGAAAAGCACAAGTTGAAACAATTTTAAAACCAAATATTCACATTTCGAACGAGATGCGTCCAAAAACTGTAACGCATGTAACGCTTATTGCGTTACAGTTTTTGGACGCATCTCGTTCGAAATGTGAATATTTGGTTTTAAAAACTTGCGCCTTTCCTGTATATGTAGCAGTATGAGTGGTATATTTATCACTTTCAAATTAAATTTAACACATCTAACATTTCATGCTTTGAAAATTCTTCAATAAAGAAGCGAAACGTTAGCTTGAACAAATTGATGGTTTTTTTCCTAATTGTTCAAACCCGAATACTGTGTGTTCGCAGTAATTTCCGATTTGATTTTTAACTATAACGATTGTTATACAAAGGATTTTTCAATTATATATATATATATATATATATATATATATATATATATATGTTCTGCTTTTTTCTCGGGTAATGAACCGCGTTGTTCTACAACGCTGTTCATTACCCGAGAAAAAAGCAGAACAGATTTTACCCGCGAGAATCTACGTATCAACATCATATATATATATATATATATATATATATATATATATATAACACCCCCATATCTTTTTTATTTTTAGTCCGATTTTAGTAATTTTTTGACCCAAACGTAGGATACTTATTGCTCTATTTACTCCCAATTGTCTTTTTTAAATGCAAAGCAACCTACGATGGCAAAATAAATGGAAAAAATCAAGAAATCACAGGGATTTTTTTATCGAAAAATGTTACTAGTAATAATTGTTCAGAATTGCCCAAAAACAATAAATCCAAAATTTCATGAAAATTAAAAATGTTAAAATTTTCTTCAAAAGCAATTCCCAATCGGTTAATATTATTTGCAGACGTGGCTGCGCCTAAACAACAACAACTTTAAACAACTTTGACAGTTTAGGTTTTATTTCAAACAAAATTTTCACATCTTACTTTCTTCCGCGCAGCTAATAATAAGTGTTTACGGATTTTTACGGAAAATTTTAACATTTTTAATTTTCATGAAATTTTTGATTTGGGGTTTTTGGGCAATTCTAATCAATTACTACTAGTAACATTTTTCGATAAAAAAATCCCTAAAGTGATTTCTTGATTATTGCCGTTTATTTTGCCATCGCAAGTTGCTTTGCATTTAAAGAAGACAATTGGTTTTTTGGGAGTAAATAGAGCAATGAGTATTCTACGCTTGGGAAAAAAAAATACTAAAATCGGACTAACAATAAAAAAGATATGAGGGTGTTACACTCTTAAGTGAAAAACACTGTATATATATATATATATATATATATATATATATATATATATATATATATATACACATATTAAACTATTCAATTAAAAAATTTGGGCTGCTTTTATCGAATTTTAGTAGCTTCAACTGTACTCCAAGCTTTTCCGTTTGTCACATTGGCGCAGATAATAACTCAAACCCTTCCAACGTCCACTTGTGAGCAAATTTATATTTGTTTAGCCGCCACCAGCCCGCAAGCAGAACGTTCAATTGATCAAATTAAAGTTAAATCTAAACACACGTGTTACTGTTAAGTTCAACAAGAACAGGTAGGTAAAGTTTAATATAAATTTATTATAAAAATAGAATTAAACCAATTAGAATAAAACAAATATATTATAAAATTAATAAAAAGAACATGTATTTAAACGAAACTAAAAACTAACAATATAAAATTAACACTTTTAGAGCTAAAACTAGAGGAAGTAAAGAAAACCAGCCCTTGATCATTCTTTAATAGGTTTGCCATTAATTTAGTTAGGAAATAAAATTCAAATTTGTGTACCAGCATAACGAACTCTATCTGATCCAAAATGAGATTTTCACTATCAGCACATTCGATATTATGGACCACCTAGTTGGACTGTTGTAAACGAAGTATAATATATTTTTTGTCAGATATATTTTAAGAAAATCGAAGAAAATTATTAAAGATATTGAAATTTCAATCTTGTTTGAAAAGTTTGAAAATCTACGATTTACTGCAAAATGGTCATTAAAAAATTCTTTGTAATCCTAGCAACGTATAATAAATATTCCAGGGCGCGATTGCAGGGGTGGTTCCAATGACAGTCGCCTTGGCTGTCAAATGTAAATAAAAAACGTTCGCGATCTCGCCTGTCAGCATGATCAGGTCAGTTTGAGGGAAATTTATGTTTTTGCAAATTTGGTAATAGCTTCTTTTGAATGTCAATATACTTTCTTATATTTTCATCTTCTTCATGTTTTAATTTTTATTTGAAAGATTTTCATATGTTTCAGTTTCAATCGTTTTATTGTTTTTGGGCTCTTGTTGACTGTTGGTTATTTAATACTAATTTGCCTTTGATTTATGTCACAAATGAAACCATCGATTCCAAACCCACATAATTTGATTTGATTTCACGGCATCAAGCACAGTAAATTTTGTTCAGTAGTTTAATTTCCTCTTGTTTTTGTTTATTTTGTTATTTTGCTTGCTTTAACGTATTTACCATTTTTATGTTACTTTAATTCGTTCCACAATGCGTTATTTTTATTTATTTTTTTTTTCATATGAATTTATTTTAAATACACTAAGTCGTAATAAAGTTTATCTATAAAATTCTTTTTTATGATATTCGTACCATGGACGAACGAGTTCTGTCCAGTTTCACAACAAAAAATGTTTGCGTCGAACCGGTTTATTTATTCATAGGGGCCAATACTAAAAAAGCTACTTATATCAGAATATAAAATTTACCATAATTTGGCTGAAGCCCTTTTTTAATATAAAACATGAGACAAATTCCTAAAATACATATGGAACGAGTATATATAAAAAGAATAAATAAAAAATAATACGATATTTTTTTGGATTTAATTGGATAAAAAGAAATGAATTCAGTTAGATTTGTTCACCTTTTTCAACGGTGATATTATTTAATATGCGCGACGCGTAAAGTGCAGATAAAACGCGTGCAAGAGATCAAAGCTATTCAGTTGATTTTTCGCTGATAAAAGAGGCAATCTTGTATGTGAATATATTAAGTTTTATGTCGATATTCCCCGGCACACTCGACTCGAGCCTACAGTAACCACAAAAGCTAATAGACCAACGGAATAATATGTAATGAACTATGATTTGGTACGTTCATTGTGCATGACAGAGACAGATAACAAAACGCTGTTTCAGGAATTTCTATTATCTTTAACAGGCAGGCAACCACATGTGCCCCAAGATGTCCAAACGTGTGTAATATTTCCTCCTTATAAGAAATAGACCAAATGATAACTACACGCAAAAATATTATCCGGAATTTTTTGATTGATCGCATTTCCTTGTAGAGCAATTTACGGAACTAATTTGCTAGATTATTTTACGTAAATTTACGTGTAAAGTTGCACCATATGTATAATTAAATTTTAATTTAATTTAATCCCCTTTAAGCTGTTTTAAAGTAACTGCAACTTTGATAGTAAACCTACATTTCCCTGTAAAGGTATTAGTTTAAATTAAGATCTTTAAATAGTCGCTTATTTCGGTACTAACTTCACATCGAAGCTAATTTTAGCTTTAATTTATTTATATTTATGTTTTGGGAAATAAAATGCGCTGCATTAATTTTATTCATTTAACGTTATTATACTTGTAGGTACAACAATGTAAGTGTAATTTAATCATACCGTTTGTTTGCAAATGCACTCGACTGGTTTTTTCCTTGCAACAAAAATGACTCATCTTGTTAGGCAGAGCTGGTAGTAAACCAGGAGCACAACGTTGAGCTGGCATTTATTACATATACATAAACAAGGGGCTGGGTCCCTGCATTTACAAGACAACAGTTAGTATGATTAAAAGTGTAACTTGTGTAATAATTTAGAGGTGGTATTATGTCCAGACTTATAACACATTGTCTTGTAAATACACTATATTTATCTATGTAATGGGGTGGCTTTAACAAATTTCTAAACATGGTCAAACGATTCGAATGGAGAGCACTGGGGAATTTTACTCTTGCAATAAAATTACATCTTAAAGCCAGACAACATGACATTTCCTCAACTATCTTTCTTCATAATTCACCTTTATAGTATCTTTCATGATCTGCTGTTTATTCAGCGGAATAAATTTTGCACCTAGACTATTCTTAAACTCATGTTTAATTCACAAGAATTTTTAATTTTTCATATTACACAACGCAACACGACAATTTATACATCGTTATTAAAATAAACTTCATTTGGAACATGATTTGTATATTCAATTCGTTATCTAACGTACACCGGATGTCCAAAGATATGGACGGACATTTTCTAAGTTATTAGCTACAAAACTTTAAATTAACGAGAAAAAACAAAAACTAAATCATTCTTTAATTGCATATCTTGTAATTTATATATTTACAACTTACAACTTGCAGAGGAGCTCAGAATAAGAGCGAAACAATGTTTAATTAATGTTGCTAACGTTTTCTATATTATTAACAAGTATATACAAAAGTACTATAGTTTATATAAAATCTTTTGCCTTAATTAAATTATTCAATTTTACAGTTTATATAAATGTGTTGTATGTTATTACAACCAAATATATTAATTTTGTGTTATTATATAAATAATAGCATAGTGAAATGAAAAGGAGCAATGAAAGTGCCTTGTTTTATTTAATGTGAAAGTTTTTATTATTCACATTGAATTAGATTAAAAGACAATTTTGTAAATAATTAAAATAATTTTAAAAACGATTATAATGTCCAAATGATTGCAATTAACTAATATTAAACTGTTCTCTAGTGATTACATTTCGTTAGTAATTTTTGTTTGGGCAAATCGATCAACCAATTTGAGATTGAAACCATCGATGTTGCTTTCTTTAAGTTCAACGAGTTCCAAGTCGTAAAAATAAAAAAAACGATCTTTTCGTTTGACACAAGAACATTCTCATCCATAGCTATGCATCGTTTCCGTTTCATCTGTCAACATTTCTTATGCTACGTGATTGGTTAGTGACAAGCTGTACGATTTGTGAATTTTCTGACTGTCCTATGAATCCGAAAAGATTTATTTACTAACTTTGGATAATCGTACGAATGTTTGGTATTTCTTAATGAGGAACTCACAATAAGGACGAAACGATCGTCTGAGAATCTTAAATGTGTTCTATTTTTCAATTATTTTTATTGTATTGATTCTTATTAGATTAAAAGAAAATCTGTTTTGCTAATAATTAAAATAATTTTAAAAACTATTGTAATTTCCAAATCATTGCTATTAACTAATATTAAATTGTTCTCTAGTGATTACATTTCGTTAGTAATTTTTGTTTGAGCAAATCGATCAACCTATTTGAGATTGAAACCATCGATGTTGCTTTTTTTTAAGTTCAACGAGTTCGAAGTCGTAAAAATAAACAAAACTGAGTAGTCTTTTCGTTTGACACAAGAAGATTCTCATACATAGCTATGCATAGTTTCCATTTCTTCTGTCAAAATATTTATGCTACGTGATTGGTTAGTGACAAGCTGTACGATTTGTGAATTTTCTGACTGTTCTATAAATCCACGAAGATTTAATTACTAACTTTGGATAATTATACGAATGTTTGGTATTTCTTAATGAGGAACTCACAATAAGGACGAAACGATCGTCTGAGAATCTTAAATGTGTTCTATTTTTCAATTATGTTTATTGTATTGATTCTCATTAGATTAAAAGAAAATCTGTTTTGTTAATAATTAAAACAAATTTAAAAACAATTGTAATTTCCAAATGATTGCTATTAACTAATAATAAATTGTTCTCTAGTGATTACATTTCGTTAGTAATTTTTGTTTGAGCAAATCGATTAACCAATTTGAGATTGAAACCATCGATGTTGCTTTTTTTAAGTTCAACGAGTTCGAAGTCGTAAAAATAACCAAAACTGAACGGTCTTTCCGTTTGATACAAGAACATTCTCATACATAGCTGTGCATCGTTTCCGTTTCGTCTGTCAACATTTCTTATGCTACGTGATTGGTTAGTGACAAGCTGTACGATTTGTGAGTTTTCTGACTGTCCTATAAATACGCAAAGATTTATTTACTAACTTTGGATAATCGTACGAATGTTTGGTATTTCTTAATGAGGAACTCACAATAAGGACGAAACGATCGTCTGAGAATCTTAAATGTGTTCTATTTTTCAATTATTTTTATTGTATTGATTCTTATCGACCGATGACATTATTTTTTAATTTCTCCTCATTGTTAATTGTTAGTACCCCTTTGTACCCGAGTTTTATTTTAATGCTTTTTAAAATCATTACTTTCATTTTATATTTTGGTTATTATTTGTTTTATTTCAATGTGTTTAATTTGCTTTTTCATGGAATTTCTTTTCATTCTTTGTGTATTTCTCGGTACGTTGAATATTTTTCTTAGTTTATTTTATTACAATGAATGACTTTTTAATTACTTTGTTCTCGTCGTTTTATTTTATTTCGTTTATGTAATTTCCTGTTCGATTATCGTGCTTTCAGTTTCGTTTGGTATTTCTTTCATTTCTTTAGATTAATTATCGTTTGGGTTCATTTATTTTATTCCAGTGTAGTTTTACTTGCAGTAAGTTTGATTTTGTTTGTTGTTATTTCCATTTATATTTATGAATAATTTCAATTTTATTTCACTTTACATTGGTAGTGGAAGTTGACGTATTTTCACGTGGTGGTGGAGAAGATATGACAAGTATTTTAAAATTTGAAAAAGATGAAGTATCGCGAAGAAGATTTGATCAGATATTTCTAAATGTTTTTAAAAATAATATGTATATACGGTGTAGAATAAATGTTGACTATTTTAATATAATTAAAGAATATCTAGTGGGCGCAATGTAATCAAAAACCCCATTCGTGGTAATTTTGGTAATACATGAGCCACTGCATATAATAGTTTCATCAACTGCAATCGACGACAATGTTTGTTCTCTTTGGTTGGAATGTGTACGGAAGCTAATTAATCCTTATCCAACAGAGTCTATCCCTGTCCACATTCCCGTCTTCTGGACAAGCAATTAGAAACAACATTAGATTGCTTCAACGCTCCAGAATTTCTGATTTAATGAGGGGTTTGCCAATTATTGATGAATCGATCAAATTGTAACTAACTTCATTTAGCGGTATCTACACTTACTAAAATTGAAATTGATTCAATTTGTTTAAATCGAAAATAATTTTGAAACAAAATCGAGCAACAAGATTAATAAGCGTCGCCCTTAATGTGCTTTGTTGTTCACTTTTATGAACTAAAGTTAGCGATAGAATGGTCTTAAATGAGGCATTAAAGTTGTCGATAATTTTAATTAGGTTCAATTTAACTCGAGTTTCTGAAAGTTTACTTTCATATTTTAACGCGAAGACAGCGCCGACGACATTGTTCAGGCACCTTTCAGCACATTTTCCATTTGACAAAATGTATCGGGCGATGGCGATAATGTATCTCACTTTACATCAATATTTTATAAAAATCTTCAGAGTCGGCACTTATTTAACTACACTTCGCGGTGCAGTTTAAATGGAAATTTAAAAACGTTTTTAACTCAAGGTTAAAGGAACTAATAATCTCCTAGTAAAAGGCATCTAGTGTGCTGTTTGAAAACTAAGTTGAACTCCTTAACTACGCTACTACGCTTGGGGCTACTAAAATTATACATACATCTATGTCAAATATTCAGAGACAAAATTGCAATAAAATTTATGTAGAGGGATTTAAATCAAATAAGCATCTAGAAATACATTTGCTACTGCACATTATTTCTGTGAATTTTATACAAACTTTTTATATTATACGCTTATGTTTTATTTATTTATTTTAACAGGAAATTTAAAAAAATCATAATTAATAGAAATTAATTTAAAATTATGAAAGAAACTTTGAACTAAGTTTCAGTGTTGTAATTTTTTTAAAATTGTATATTTAGGAAAACGTAAACGAAAAAATTAATTAAGTTTACTTTGTGGAAACTGGGCCCCAATATAAAATTGATGCAGTGGCAAAAAGCATTAAAGGAACTAACGATTGGTGTAGGCCTGTAGACTATGTTTGAATTGGCAGGCTAGATTCTCAGATCAATAGACAATTAGATTTGAATCCAAATGGTTAATTAAAAGTTATTTATATTTTATTTGGAAAAATGTGGTTAAATGAATGCATACACACATAAATAGACGTTAATTATATAAAAATTGTGTTAAGTTAATTTTTAATTATAATTGTAAGAAGTTATAATTAATCGTAATTATACTCAGTGACATATAAACTGCACCACCTAGATGGGGTGGGAATTTTTGAACCAAATTTGGCAGGAATAGTGGACTAGTCGAGGGAAATAGTTGATTAAAATTTGAAACCCAATCATCAAGTAGTCATGGGATTTTTGACGTTTGTGTCATTTTTAGAGGTGGTGATAGACAAGCAATTATCGAGTCATTTTTTGAATTTGTTCCACTTTTTCGGATCCCGTTCTTTAGTTTAAAGTGTTTCAAGTGTTTAATGATGCCTAGAGGAAGGAGACCTCAAGTTTACCAGCAGTTGAGTGACTTTGACCGAGGGCGGATTGTTGGTTTACGAGAAGCAGGTTTTTCGTTTAGAGAAATCGGCAACCGTTTGGGACGGCACCACTCAACAATAATGCGTGTTTATCAAGCGTGGTCTGAACACGGGATTGAACGTCGGAGAAGAGGCACTGGGGCTCAAAGACGAACCAATGAACGTCAAGATCGCCGCTTAAGACTAATGGCCTTGAGAGACCGATTCTCTACAACTAGATCAATAGCTGATAAATGGTTAGGTGAACAAGGTCGTCCGATAGGCTTGCGAAAAGTTTATCGTCAAATAAGAACCTTTGGCTTGCTGTCTTACCGCCCACATCTTGTGCTACCCCTCACTGCTCAACATCGCCAGGAACGTTTGGCCTGGTGCACGGAAAGACTTCAATGGAACTTGGAGTGGCATCGAGTTGTCTTTAGTGACGAATCGCGATTTTGTTGAGGAATGCATGATGGTCGGATGACTGTTAGACGAAGACGTGGAGAAAGGCGCAATCCTGATTTTTCGATTTCGAGGCATGTTCACCGAACTGTGGGGTTGATGGTGTGGGGTGCTATTTCTTACGGAAGTAGGTCACCCTTGCTCTTCATTCGGGGCAGTATGACCGCCCGACGCTAAATTGACGAAGTGGTAGAACCACATGTTCTTCCATATCTTCGAGGGCTGAAAGACCCACTTTTCCAGCAAGATAATGCACGACCCCACGTAGCAAGTGTTAGTGTTAATCATTTGCCTTGGCCGCCAAGATCTCCCGATTTGTCGCCCATTGAGCACGTGTGGGACATGATGGGTAGAAGATTGAGGAATCTACCGAACCCACCGTTGACAATAGAAGCTCTACGGCATGAAGTGCAGGCTGCTTGGGATGCCATACCCCAAGAAGACATTGATCACCTGCTGGAATCAATGCCAAGGCGGGTCAATGAGTGTATCAGAAATAGGGGCGGACCAACACATTATTAAAGAAAAATAAAAAACATGAAGTGTTTTCTTTATCAAATTTTAATCAATTGTTACCTTAGACTAAATTAAACGCAACCTGCACCAATCAATAATTGTTTTATTGCACTTTGATAAGATATAAATTTTAACTATATATTTTTTAGGTTCGCTTAAACTGATTTACTGGATTAGGTACGAATTACAATTTTTACGTGTTAATTATTTATTTTTCATCAGACAAAAAGTTTTTAATTAGGAAGCACGCTTATTTACGTTCAGTAATTAAAATTTAATGATTTTAATTTTCTCTAATTGCCAGCCTTAAGGTTAGTATTCGATTACAGATTACTTATAAAAGTATCGAACTTATTTATACGTTTAATTAAATATTGTAAAACGAAAATAATGTATTTGTTCACATTATTAGTTATAAACTGGGTGGATATTGGCGTGACGAAGGCAGTGAACGTTGTCACCGGACGCATATTCAATTACTCTGGCAATAAATATCCTTCAAAGCAAATGCGGAACAGTTAATCTAGGGTAGACATATTTTGCTGGGTCCTTTTGAAGGAAAACTGCTTTGGTAATACCTCGGGGAATCTATTCTGCCGGTAGCGATATTTTGTACTCTATAGGACCCCTTTAAATCTATTTACACAAAAAAAAAATATCCGTAACATTCACAACCAATGTGTTCTAATATTTACCATTACATTTATTTTACGCTGAAGTACCAACGATAAAACAATCTAAAAATACGTTTGTTGTACGTTTTAAGACACTTTCAGTAATTTATTCAACATTCGCTTTTTAATTAAATTTTTTGTGAAGAAACGCCCGGACTATTATTGAAACGCACTTGGAGTTATTTTTAGTAAAAGAAAAGTAGTCAAATTAACGGGAAGTTCCGACAGAAGTAAGTATAATAAATCACTAAATCGAGTAGAAATAAGTCTTGAAATTTGAGGACGGTTTTCCTAAAATGCTAATATATAATTCTACACTTTCAAACTTTCGAAACTTGGCGCTATTGTTTAAATTAGGATGGACTCGAAAGTTTCATTTGAAGCTCGAGATTTTCTCTTAAATCTGTTATCGAGTAACAGAAATTTATATTATTTATCATTCTGTGCAAACACTGATATACAATTTTGCGGCTTAAAAGGATATTGGAATATTTTAATGATTTAAATTAATGTGTGGGTATAAGATGAAAATTGTAGTAAGAGTAGAAGAAGTAGGAACATAGTAAGCAGTGGAGCAGGTTGTTTTGTTATGTAGTAAGCTGCCCAGGGCATAGCTAATCCTGTAGGGAGCTGTAGTGACGTCACAACAATTAGGAATTGTGGTTACAATCCACGGGTTCGCGTTCACAATAAGACTCGAACACGGCGAAGTATAGAGAATGAGAGAAATGCAACACAGGGAATTATAATGCACGACGAATATTCAGATATTGAAGCGATTTCTTTTAAATAAACCCGAAAAGATTTTCGTTACGTAAAACTGTCGGAAATTGCAATGACATCGCAATAGCCCCGTTTTTTACGTCGCTTCCACCCGCTGGTGTTTCTAGTTTATTTTAATGCTTTATTTTCGGAAATGTTACATTTTACGCTGCCTCTTTTACACGCCATGCATGCGGGTGTAAACTACACAGAAAGGAGTGTTTCGACAATCATCGTGAGGTCTCAAATTCCCAAACTGCCGCATGCTTTGATCTTCACTTCATTATGCGAATTGAAAAATCGAAATACTCTAATGCTGCAGAGGATCTCTTATAACTTCAAAGTGTAAATTCATTGCTGACTATTTTTTAAAACATAAATTGCCACAATTTACTACCATAGTCATATGTTATTTTTACTTGTTTTACTTTATTACGTTGTAAATTATTTCATCCTTTAACAGTTTTTACATCCCATTTTATTAACACGAAATTAATTTCGAAGAACGTTGATAAAACCAATATTACGAACCAGTTGAAATTAATGCAAACGAAATCAAAATATAAAAGTGAAACAAATAAAACCAAGTTAACAATAAAAATAAAGTATTTAAATCTATCATTTTATCGATAAAAAGTTTAAATGCAAACGAAGCTGAAACACAACGAAAATTAAACTACATCAAATGAAATTAAGCTAAATGAACGTAAGAGCTACGAAAATAAAATTAAATAGGTGAACATACACTGATCGCTAAAAAAAGCATAGCACCCACAAGGGAAGATCGTATTTTGGTGGTATATACATCCCAAATGAAGGAATAATTGACCAGCAAACTTTTTTTTTGCTTTTTGTCTCGTGTTAATTTTCTTAAGGTACATTTTTTGTTCTCGTGTGTAAGGCAAACTTAATGATTAGTGACAGTTTCGACGTTGATTTACCTTACTTGTGTCGTTGTCATGCCCCGCGTTCGTCTTAATCAACATTACAATCAATTAACTCCTTTTGAAGGGGGTGCAATTGTGGGAATGCATGAGGCCGGATTACCCTTTCACGAAATGGCCAGAAGATTGGGTCGAAGTGACTCTGCAATCATTCTAGCATGGAGAGCTTGGTCCAACGAAAGTTCAGAAATACGTAGGAGAAGTAGTGGTCAAGAATTATGAATGAACGTCAGGAAACGCGTCTTCGGCGACTGGCCTCAATTAACCCGTGTAAGACAACACGATTGGTGGGGGCTAATTGGAGGACTGTTTTGGAAAGACAGGTGTCTATGCGAACAATTTATCGCAGAATTCGTTCGTATGGCTTAGCGTCATATCGACCAATTGTTCATCCTCCTTTAATCCCAGAGCATCGAGTTGCCAGGCTCCAGTGGCGTAGGTTGAGGAAGCATTCGGTCGATGAATGGCATCAAATCATGTTCAGTGATGAAATCCGGTTTTAGCTCTGGCAATCTGATGGACGGTTGCGTGTCAGAAGACACAGAACAAAGGGTAAATATGCAATTTGCACTTAGACGCCATTCTGGTTAAACACCGGGTGTTATGGTTTGGGGTGCAATACAATTTGGAAGTGGGTCAACTCAAGTCTTCATTCAAGGAAGTCTGAATGCGGCCCGCTAGGTCAACGAAGTTTTTGAGCCAGTTTTGTTGCCATCGCAACAATGTTTTCCAGCAAGACAACGCTATTTTTCCAAGGGGTGCCAAACGTATCTGATATGCCACAACACACCACAAAACAACATTTCCCTTAAAAACTTGGCGTTTATCTACTACTCTACAGTCCCGTATTGCTCGAGGAAGCCAATTTGATATTCAAGAATTAATTAACATTTAGTAATTGCAGTGGCATTTTTCAAACAGTACTGAAAATGTTGTAGACCATTTCTCTGTATTAAGCAGCCTATTGAATTTGGGAATGGGAATTAAAATATGAGTTACTGTCTTCACTGTAGCAAGAAATACGTTAGAGTTCATCGTTATACCAATGACTAAGTGAAGTTTATACCATATTTTTTTATTAATTGAATAGAGTAGTATCAGTTGTCATAAAGTTTCTAGAAAATCTTTGATTCATTCTGGTTATAGGATTCATATAGTATTGTTGAAAACGTAATGAAGTTTTCTTAATATATTTCATCAAAACACAGCAAAAAATTAAGGATATATTTCGACTTCAATAGAAATACTATAAACTGAAGCATTGTATCAAGTTAAAGATGATAAAATAATTCCTATTATTTGTGCTTCAACCTAGCCATTGGGATTTTTGAATTGCAGTTGAGCTTTCGACTGGGATAGGTCATACCATGTTATATAAGCGTTACCAAAATGACATCAGAGGACATATGTTTAATTTCATACCATTCAAGCCAGAAACATTTTGGTAGGATATTAGGCATTGAAGATTACGTTATAAAAAAGCAATTCGTAAAAATGTTGCACAGAAGTTTGTCTTCAAATGTGGATACATTGTACGTAACAATATATGATACTTCATTTATTATACCTAAGAGGAATATAACAAAGACTCTTTTTAATTAGGAAGATGAAGATTATTTTAGATAGAAAATTTCTAGTACACTTTGTGAGGTCATAAGCATTATGTGGTCGCCCACGATTTTTATTAAAAAATTTAACGACATACCAACACCATGGTACCCATACACAAGAAAAGAAAAACTTCAAACTGTGACAATTACAAACCAATATGCTTTCGATCAGTTTCGAGTACACTATTTTCAAAATTAGAGAAAAACTAAAATTGAAGCAGAGGCCAAAATGGAAAATGAGTGGCTTTCCTTTCTGATAGAGAAACATAAAAAAAGAAAAACTTCAAAGAAAAACTTCAAACTGTGACAATTACGAACCAATATGCTTTGGATCAGTTTCGAGTACACTATTTTCAAAATTAGAGAAAAACTAAAATTGAAGCAGAGGCCAAAATGGAAAATGAGTGGTCTTCCTTTCTGATAGAGAAACACATGTATTTACGATAGGAAATATTGCAGAGAGTCTGATAGACCAAAATAAGTATCTCCTTGGGTTTCGTAGATTTACAGATCTACAGATCTGTCGTACATGTTTATACCGAGGAGTACACTTCGTTTTCGTTGTCGTTTGACGGCCACACAGTTGTCCTAGAGTCTTGACGCCTTACTCTTCATGGTCCTATTAGGCTATACCAAACCCAAATTATGTCCCAAGATTAATAATAAATTCTATCGATATATTCCTACTAGCCAAAAAAAAAACTACTGAAACACATAGGAATTGTATTGAATTATCATCAAGAAACTCAAAATGTTACATATTTCCACAGAAGAACAAGTGGCAAGAACGACTGTTCAAATTAATGTAAACAACTGTATTATGTGAACCAGACGGAATACCTGGGAATGATTATTAACGTTCAAGAAACGTACACACACTCAAAAATGTGTGTTGGAGACAAGTTTTAAACTTAAAGCTTAAAGTTAAGCAAATTAAATAAGAGTTAGGTAGGTGAAGGATCGGCGAAGAATCCTAACTACGTTTGCCTACTTACAGTAGGCTATAACGTTAAATTTAAACATAACCTAAAAATACTTTCGAGCGTTAATTATGGCGCGAGCTATCAGAAGTAATTAACTATAATGGAAGCTAGGGCTGTCAAAATGTTCCTCAATATCATGTACAGTCATGATCGATAGAGAGCACTCAAATTTGTTTGGTGTAAATTAGTCTTTTGTATCATATTGTTGTGTTTTTTATTAAAATATAAATTTTATTAGAAGTTATTAGTTAGATAGGAAAATTAATTTTATTTTAAAAATAATGACGAGAAGGGGTAGAGGTGGTAGGGAGATCACCTGGAGCATCACCTGATAAAGCAAGAGCAGGGATGTAGACAAGTGTGGGAAAAGAAGGTAGGGACGGAGCTATAAAAGCAGACGCACGGCGAATTACAGGGAGTTTAACGCAGCGGCCAGCCCAAGGCAGAAGAAGGAGTTCAACGGAGTGACCAGCCCGAAGAGGAAGGGAGAGGAGCCAAAGAAGGAAGAAGGAGTTGGGAGTCCGAGCCAGCGACCAGCCGAAGCAGGGAGAGTTCGGTCCAGTGACCAGTCGGAAATTGATGGTGCCTGAATACAGGGCAACCAAATGGCTAGATAATCGGTAAATGGAGTAATTTGCAACTTCTTTGGCAAAATATAAATTTAAAATGAATTATGTTAGTTCATAAGGTGTTAATGTATTTGCATTTGATAAGCAAATATAAAAGGAATAACAAATTGTAGTAATAAATTTTATTTGCACTTATTAGCAAATAACAAAAAAATATATATAACAAATTGTGTCAATAAATTTTATTTGCACTTATAAGCAAATAACAAAAATATAAGAACAAATTGTATCAATAAATTTTATTTGCAATTATTAGCAAATAACAAAAATATAAGAACAAATTGTGTCAATAAATTTTATTTGCAATTATAAGCAAATAACAAAATTATAAGAACAAATTGTATCAATAAATTTTATTTGCAATTATTAGCAAATAACAAAAATATATATAACAAATTGTATCAATAAACAGTACTTGCACTTGTTAGCAAATAACAAAATATATATATAACAAATTGTGTCAATTAAATTGCAACTTGCACGGAGAGAATTGCGGTCAACGCATCGGAGTCGCGCAGCATTTCTTGCTCATACCCGGCATGTGGAAATAATTTGCGTATACGAATTTTGTTTTTTTTTTTAGGCACCGCAAACTTGTTGACGGTAAACATTTAAACATATATAAAGGAATTTATATAATATTGTATATTAATTTGGAACATTTAGAGACTTTGATTTTGGTAAATATATTATTTTAATATAAAATATCGTTGTATTATTTAACCCGATCAAACCTGAACAAAAGGATAGCTTGAACAAAATTTTATATAGTTGTGAGTTATTTCCTAAATAAAATAAAATTCAAGGCATAATTCATAGCAATATGTACAAATTATTTATTCAATTCAGTTAAGTTGACACCTGTCAACTTTGACAGTCCAAAATTTCAAAATTTAGTCGATACATTTTTTAAATTATTTGCGAAATGACCCTAGAAAAGTCCCGAATTTGCCATAATTACACCATCACGTACCATCTTTTAAAAAACTTAAATGGAATTTTGCAGTAAAACCATTAAGCAATATTTAAATGCCTCGAAATTAACATATTGATCACCCTTTATATATACATATAGACATATACATATACATAATACACAAGAAATGTGAGATATGCAAATTACTATAACATTCATACGCTACTGTGTATACGAGTTCGTTCATTTCCGTTTAAATAATCAAAAACATTTAAAATGAGTTCCACGTTGAATTTAATCCCCCCGGTAATATTAATACGTTGTTATACCTATATATACTGATCCCTTAAATGAACGAAATTGAAACCACTAATTAGTTAGATATTAGAGACATTTCTCAGCAGTTGTCTGTAACCCCGAAAGGGTAGTTAATTATCGGTGTAAACCTGTAAAAACTCTCATTTTTCCAACTGACAGTAAGCAATCATTCCTATTGTCAAACTTGGTCACGTCTTAGCGCAATTATACTAGTCTGTCGTGCCATCCTTCTAGAAGGCGTGCTTCACATGCAACTGATGCTAGAAGCAGTCAGACTTACATTACTAATGTACTCCTACTAACATTTTCCAACAAATGATTTTATAGATGTCCTTTAAATGTAATTTAATTACATCGAAATTAAATTTTGAAATTTGAAACTTTATATAAATAATTAATTAATAATTAAATAATTTGTATGTCATAATCGTAATATACAGAGATATTTTAGGTAAAATAAATAACTTATATCTCCCTATTATTTATAATAAAATAGGTACGGTGTCTTAGAATGGAATTGATAAAATCTGTTGCCATAATCCCGCAGAATTAGGACAAATTAAAATTTAATTAAAGGAAATTATTTTCTTATTCAAAATGGATGACAAAGCGAGGGCGAAACATTTCTATACCCTTATGAGAATTCTCTTTTCGAGGACGAGAAAAGCGCGAAAAACTGTAATAAATTTACGTAAAATTAAATATCTAAAGTAAAAATGTGACAGACACGTAGCCTGTAGCCGCAGCAGATCAACTTATTCAATTACTGTCAGTTGAATTAATCTCCTGATTCAATTAAAATGCAAATGTACGTGAGTGATAAAAATAAAGGGAACGTATACATAATTACGACCTAATTTTTTTCGCTATGTCCTCCTAACTTTACACCATGAAATGTAAACACAAACAACGAAATAGTGTTTACTCTAAATTTGTTTTGCTTAGATAAAAATATCGAAAACGTTTCATACAATAATTTCGCAAATCAAATATTATATGGAAATAGATTTTAAAAAAAAAACGATAAACTCGGATGTATGTATCAGTTATTTTAAATTATTAATTAGATGTTTACTAAAATAAATTTAAAAATATATGTAAATCAATTAAAAATAACAACAGAAAAACCAAAGTAAGTATGAAAGAATTAAAATAAAAAACTAAAAGATGAAGAGCTAAGGAAAGGACAAAACCAGAACATAATAAATATAACATTGGAGAAGTGGGAGGACAAAAAAGTAATTGGGTCAATGGTCAAATGGACAATGGTGGAATTATGAGGTCAAAATAAAACAAAAAGGCAAGTGTAGAAAAAATTCAAACAAAGGAAGATACGGGAACACAGAGAACGAAATCAGATAAAAACAGAAGCGAAATGAGACAGCTGGGAGGAGTTCAGGAATAGCATAGAAACAAACTACAACGGAAATAATAGGCTTTTTATGAGTTACATGTAAAAATTAAAGAAGAAAATATGAAGCAAAAAAGATAACAAGAAATAAATGGAAACAGAAACTTGAATACTTGAAGCATAAAGAGAATATTTTCAGAAAAAGTTTATAGGTAAAAAGAAGAAACAAAAGAATTACATGACGGGGGGGGGGATAATCTGGAAAAATGGACATATATAACAAAATATATAAGTAGAGGAAGCTACAACTGATCAAAAGAAAGAATAAAGGAATGGACGAGGATCATGTGTAAGGTACATGAAGGGAGGCAAATACTATACCATACTTGAATATGATGAGAAAATGGAGATGAAATATAGATGGCTTTTTTTGACATACAGGCACAGTAAAGAGAGAAGAAGTATGGAAGATCTAAGGAAAAAGAATGGTATCGCACAAAATTAAATAAAGGTGATAGGAAGCATATACAAAAGAGTACTGAAGGCAGTAAAGATGGAGGGAGATGAATCAACATAATTTGAAATGTTAAGAGGAATGCAATAGGGGGATACCCTAGGCCCACTACTTTTCATAGTGTACATGGATGAAATAATAAGGAAGTACGCATATACTCTGCGCGGGGTACAAAAAATAAAGCCACTACAGACCCTGGCATACGTGGATGGTGTAGTGCTGATAGCCTACACGGAACGGAAGAAATAGAGGACAAGGAAATAGAATTAAATCTGGGGAAAAGCAAAATGATGAAAATAAAAGGGAAAGAGCAACTAAACTAGGAGAAATATATGCAAAAACGAACGAATAGAGACATCTTTGAATGTCTGGGAAGTTTCAAATAGAATAAAAAAGAGATGGAAAACCAAACAAACAAGAAAGAAGGTATATATCACCATAATGATACCAATGAGACTGTATGAGAATGAACATTGGCAGTGGATAAAGAACATTAAAGTGATGAGGAAAATTTTGGGTGTGAGGGCGAGAAATGAGTAATTGAAAGACTGGAGCAGAGTAAAATAACAAAGAATTAAAAAAGAAATAACTGAGGTGGTTTCTGCAAGTAAAACATGTACGGAGGATAATGTAAACAAGAAGGGTGTGAAAAAGAAAAGTTTGAAGACTTGAAAGCAATGGGAGGTACGAAAAGGAAAATTGGACCAAGAAGACGCAAATCCATGTTAGAAATGAAAGAGATGGCAAGGAGTAGAGCAGAATCGAGGCGAAAAACACAAAAAAAAAGTAATTAGGTGCATTCAGATATATATTATTTGTTTATATTTCCCTGTATTAAACTTAGATATACGAAAATAAAAACAAGAAGGTAAACGTTTTACTATAATCGTAGTTGGTGGGTTGGGTTCAGTTGTATTGGATTGGATTGCGCAGGGTTGGGTTGGATTGAATTTGGTTGGGATGGGTTGTATTCGGTTGGGTTGGGTTATGTTCGGTTGGGTTGAGTTGGTTTGGGTTGGGTTTAGGGTTAAGAGTTCTTAGCTTCCGGTTGAATTACAGTAGAACAAAAAATCCAACGTAGATCAATTTAATCAAGCTTGCGATCTTCGACAGTGTTTCTGATTTATATACTCTACACCAGTAGCGCGCCCTTAAATTTCCTTTTTACATAAATTACATAAATTATTGTACTTCATTTTCCTTAATTTGATATTTCACATTTTTATGTAAACGTCGATAAATCAACCAAAAAGTCATATCTTCCGCTATCCGTTTACGTCGTTTCATACCTAGTATACCGATATATGTTATCTTCCTTCTCCCGGTTCTTCCTCCCCCTTTTTCATCTCTTCCTTGGTGTCCTCTCCTGCCTGCATTTCGATCGCCATCCTTCTCCTGTTCTCCTTCAATTCCTGTAGCCAAGAATCTGACCCTCTCTCTGTTCACCCCCATGCTTCTTCACCTATCTCCTCCATTCATCTTCTCCTCTTCCTCCATCTTCACTTCTTTACACACTCTTCATACAGTGCTCCCATTTATCTTCGCCTTCACCACAGAATTCGCATACTCCTGATTCATCCAGTACTTGTTTGTTTTTTCCACGTTCCCACACATGTACCTTGCTATAATTTTCTCTTCTTCCGGCGTCCTCCTTGCCCTTAAATATCTTGGTTCTCCACCATCCACTTTTATTTCTTTGTAATATCATAACTAGCACACGATCTAGATTGCACAAATCATTACAATGAATCACACATATATTTCATATATAATTATTAGCTTTAGACGTTAACAACTTGACCTTACTCAAACCTTGATGCAATCTACGCATAGCCTATTCACACAATCTCTAAGATGAATAAAGACAATAAAATAAATCGCATCTAATACGTTTTATTACAAGTCTCATATGATGATGGAAACTCGATGGAAATAAATCTTCATTTTGATCTAAAACCATAAAATAATAAGTTGTTTCAACTCTTTGTGTGTTTTTCCAATTATTTGAATGGAAAGTTTGCATCTCTAAATACTTAACTAGCCGAACTAGCCAACAATTCAATATTTTGTAAGGACCCATTGTTATTTACACAATGGGTCCTTAATTTAAATTAAAATTTTAAGTCACTGTGTCATTTATTAATAACTTAATCAATTTGATTACGCAACTGAAATAGTCAAATTTATTCAATTAATTTAAAACATTTTAGCTCTCTACATTATTTTCTAATAAATGGATGTTATTAGAAAATAATGTGGGTGGGTGTGGAAAAAGGATTCCTAGAAACATGTGTCTTCAAAACTTGACTTGAGGGTCGAAACAACTGCATTTACAAAACTTCAGAAAAGGGTGTAATTATCATGGATAATGCCCCATGTCTGTGACGACAAACAAACCACCGATTTCTAATTCACGTTAGCCGGAACTTTGGCCTCTAATAAAATCATTAAATGCCGGATCTAGAAAGTGTACGTACTAATTGTTGTCATGTGGACAATCAAAATATATTATAACTGGCATATTATTGCACCAAATAAACTTCAGAAAGCGTAGAAATAAGTCATAAGCTATATTACAGATGAAAAGTGGAAAACAGTGTAGCACATGATATCCTAATTAAAGTTGAATAGCAGAAATATGTGTGAAATCACACTTTTACTACTAATATGCCTGCAATTATTGTGATTCTGATGAAATTTTTTTAAATTATTTAATTGTTTCGAATTTCAGTTAATTGTAATAAAACAAATGTTGTTATCAACTTGAATTTTTTAGATTAATATAATGCTCGGAGAGAAAATTCGTTCTTAGATGTCTGCTTCCACGTATATTAAGTTGCATATACTATATTCAACACTTTTTTTTTGTTTTATTAAAACCACGATTCATTTTAAAGTTTAGTAAAATTATAAATAATTTATCGTAAAACTATTGAAGCTATTAGCCCTTAAGTGGATTTATCATCTCTCACAGGAGCAAAACCAAGAATTAAATAATATATACCAGAAGAAAAGTGCGTGTAGATGAAAAACAATTAAAAACAAAGTACAAATAGTGAAGACTATGAATCTGCTTGTCCTAAACTATGTATTAACAATATTTGAGTGCTTATTGCACTCCTAGTGTCATATTCACAATAATTACCGTAGTTATTAATTAATTTAAAAAAATATGTTAAATTTAAATTGTGCCATAAAGGAGAAAAGCTCATTAAATTTATCATGTGTATATGTTTCCTCGTGCGTTAATAATATTGATACTATGTAATGCAGTTATTGTGTGATGGGTAATATCTGACTATAGACGTAAATCTGTTTCAGTAAAGCTTAAATGACAGGAGGACCTGTGGCCAGTTGAGATAAGTAGATTACTAGGACGGGTTTCCCCTCTCTGTCTTGTGTAGTTCGTAGCACCTTCGATATTCAACAAGGATTATCCACCAGCGTTTGATGTTATCGACCAAATGACTACGGAGAACAGACCGATTTAAACGTCTAGATTCCGCACGTTAGAACGGAAACAAAATGAAACGGATTTGTTAATTGAGTAAGTGGACAACTGGAAAAGTTTGCAAAACAATTTAAGCCGTCCCTTCAAAACTTCCGGATGAATTTAATGCAGTGAAGTAGTGCAAATTGATGTTGAGTAAAAGGAAAATGAAAGAGGGGGTAGACGCGAGGTAGCCGGCCAGCTAATCCTCCGCTTATCCGTGAATAACCCCGTCACCTACCTGGAACGAGGCATGTTCACCTCTACCAGCTAGACATTAATGAATCATGGCCCGGATATTGCAGTGCCTGCACCCCCAACTTGCCACCCCTGCCGTTGCATGCCATTATAGATATACACCAATGATATACTTCTCGAGAGGTTTTAATAGAGTACTAGATTGATCGGCTTGCACCTCTTATCTTTTTGTATCACAACACGAAGCATCTCTGCGAGCAAAAAACTTAATATAACTCCTACTCGGGATATTAAATTATAATTTTTAATACCGGTGGGACATAAGGCGAACTAATATGAACGAAGAGTTGAAAAGCCAGCTCCTTTATTCGTAATAGGATTTCAGGAACTTTTATACAACATTACTTCCTTTCATGCAAAACAAATTTAAAATAAAAAAATGTATACGCCTTTCCCTTCAAACATTTCAACAAAAATTTAAATGAAGAATATACAATTCATATTTCCTTCTAACTTTTATTACATTTCGCCGTATCAATCAATAAATTCCCATTCGCAATTCCAAAGTTGTAATTATACTTAGTTATATTTTAAAAATGAAAAATACCTTAGTAGTTATTTAAATAAATTTAACGAATTAATTTAATCTTAATCGTGTCCCCGTGTTGTATTGATTGAACGAGAATTAGACAAAAGATGATATATGCGGGCATGTATAGTATTTTTAGAAATATATTGATATTAGACGTCTTTGTTTGTAGAGTACGCAATTCAATTTGCATTTAGGCATCAAAATACAAATTTGTATCAGCACGCACAGCAATTAATGTCACATATATTATTGACAACAGCTTAACGTTTGTATGTAGCATTATATTTCAAATTATCGAAGCCCATGTCACGTATATATCCAGAGTTGCTAATGGATACATTATACAAAATATCGCTTGGTGATTAAACTGTCATCAGTCCGGTCCTCCATATGTGAAACTGGACGTATTGACACAATCCCTTTCTTTTTTCCTGAAACACTTGCATTCGCCAATCAACAAAAACTAAATCCATAGTTTTTATTAATCAACTAATTTTCACGAAAAATCGATAATTTTCAGTCTCAAAAATTTATCTAGATGGCAATAGTAGTAACCAAACTCAACCCAATTCAAAAACCTATGTAAATAAATAAAACCAGACCGAAAAAACAAATCGGTAAATAAAATCACTGGAAAGAAGATTAAAGCAAACAAAACAATTTCCACATTTTTTTATTGAGTGATAAATATGAATTCAAATTAAATTGAATGTGAAATATATTATGATATAAAAATGTGAATTTTTAAGAAAGAAATTTGTAAATGTACATGAAACGTTTTAAATGAAATGAAATTAAATGAAATGTAAAGACAGACAGAAACACGTTGAAACGAATGATATATGTGTGTTCATGTGCAATGCGTAATTGATGATTTTTTCCAGTTGTATATTTAACTAATTGCATTTTGCGTCTATTTAGTTTTTAAACAGGGGCAACGTATAATAATGTAACAGTTGTAATTTAAAAAAGCAATTTCGCTGAGTGTATTTTTAAATTCATTCCACTTTCAGCTATTATTTTGTGCTAAATTAGTAACACGATGAACAAATAAAATACACCGAACTTCACTGGCCTGGTACATACATGTAGACCAATGGAACAAATTTTGCAGTAAAATTTTAGATGCAATTTGGTAAACTTTACCACACCTCTATACTAACTCGCAACTTTGAAATGCATATACAACCGTGTACACGGAGCTGTATAATAGGTGGAGGAACACTGCATAAACATCCGAAATTGTGTTTGTCCCATTATTATGTTTTATCGCGGAATAAAATAGAGCCGCCTTCGTTTATCTTTAATTGCGCGATATTCCCATTATTTTCATTAATTTCGCCGCGCGATAAGCCGCCGCCGACGAATCGCACCAGAACAAAAATCGGTGTGATTTTAAATTAAGACTTGGCTCTGATAACAAATCGAAATTAAAATATTTGAACGGGAGATTTCGCCCGGACTTGTAACTTTAACCGAGCGTTAATTTTAATTGTTAATTATCTCTTTAATTTGAATTCTGAAAGGAAAACATTCGATTTCGAATTGTAGTTTTAATTATAGTTTCAATTAGTGAACTTCTGGTTTTGTTACCAATTAGTTCAGTAAAATCGTTTATTACAGACTTAGTCTAAGAGAATTTCAGACCAAAGCAACCTTTGCCCGTTTGCTAATATCGGATTTTTACATTTCAAACCGATATTACGTTTAAATTAAATATTTAATTATTATTTAACATTACAAAGTTATTATTAAGTATAATTCAACAATTGAACATTTTTAATTATTTATTTTTTTTATTATGGCGTTGATTTCAATCCACAGATATTTATTGCTAAATCAGGGAACAGGAAATAAAAATGACCTGAAGTATGAAAATCTCTAAACCACCAGATTTAATGCTATGTAGTGCACAAGCGGCCAAGATATAAAAAATGTGAAAAAAGACCAACAGAAATATTAATACAAAAATAGGAACAAAATATAATGGCATCAGACCTGAAAGCTAACAATCGTTTTTTTTTTAACAAGAGTATCCAATATATATATCTTATACGTTCCACAAGGGAACGTATAAGATACCTACACTGACCATACCAATCAGATGCACCACATAATGATTTATAAACGATGGCACATCGTTTGTAACAGATTCCATGAATATCTAGGAGCTACAGTACTCTGACCTGTATATTTTTTACGAAAGAAAATGATATGATCATTTGAAAACAAATAAATGATCCTTGACGTCGAGCATCGTAAACAAATAATTGATCCAGTGAAAAAAGTTAAAAAGAAATGCACAAAGTTAGAAGAAAACATGCTTACAATAATAGGACAATTAAAGGAAGCAGCTTTTTAGAGGAGCAATAAAACCTATTTGCAGAACGAAGCAAAGGGATTTGATTGACACAAATAAGAGACTTAATAGAACTTAACAACTGGTTCTCCAGTTCAAATGTCTTGTCTTGAGTGAGTGGTTAGTAAAAGCTATGCGAATGATGAGTTTCTGGCCAATTTTTTTCACAATTATTGTTTTACAACACGAGTTGATGTACAGTGATGGAAAATTTCTCGATTTTCAAATATAATCGGAATCGACTATATTTGAATGTCGTAAATCGGTTAACAGTTTTAAAAGTAGCGCATATTTCTTTGTTTCCTCTCGAAATAAAGTAAAATTTAATTTTGTTGAATTAATTTTGAAGTATAATAGAATCGCAAATACAATGATTGTTATCTATGAAGATTTGTATATTCATACCTATACATACGGGAGCTCTGGATAGACAATGGGCATTGGTATTTTCCTCGATAGTTGTATCCAGTTAAGAAAGCTGCACACCGTTGAAGTTTTGATGATCTGAGGTAATTTCAAATTATTGTTAAAAATTCTGGATAATGGCTTATTATCCGTAACAAGCTTGAAGAGTCGACCAAAGATGTATTGATGAAAATGTTCAACAGCATAGACAATGGCTAAGGCCTACAGATCATCTTGTGAGTAATTGTGCTTTGTCGGAGTTAAAGCTCTTGGTGGGAATGCAACAACCCTGCATGGTGTTTACGATTCTTAACAATTTGTTAGGGATTCAAAATAAACGCAGGTAAACACAAAATCATTCATTGAAGTCCAACATGTTCGCCGGTCGCAACCTCACGCACAAGACTTAAATATGTAACAGCCTGACTCCATCATCAATCAGATGAGACAAAATCCTCCACGGATTAGCATCAGAAGCAAGCTGTACTGGCAATTCCGGATTAGAAAGCATAAGAGCACGATCACTTACGATTTCATTCTTCAGGATATTGAAAGATTTTTGACATTTAGGTGTCCATTAAAAAATTGAATATTTTCGTAATAATCGACGAAATGACGTGGTCAATGTTGATGAATTTAGTATGAACCTTGCGTAGTAAGTAACCATACCCAGATAACGACGAACATATTTTATGTACTCTTCTTGCGGCATCTCTATAACGACATGTACTTTCGAAGAAGATTTTTATACTTTCTTGTAACGTATTGTATGGCCCAAAAATTTTATTTGATTTTCGAAAAATGTACATTTCGAAACATTTAAATGAAGATCATATTTCTGAAGTTGACCCAACAGCGCTTTTAAATTCGCCCTGAACTCAGCTATTGATCTTACATCATCAAATATGGATTCTGTTTTGTTAACGCAGAATCTGGTCGATGATTCTGTTGAATTCAGCTGAAGCTGTTTTGATGCCAAAAGAAAAACAACTCAATTGAAAAGTCTCCTTATACTGGTATTCATAAACAGGTATGTGCACATAATCTTTGTACAAATCAAGGCGGCAGAAGAATTTAGAAGCCCTGAAACTGTTGAAAATGTGATCTATTTCTAAATCTTAATTTGGTCTTTGATTAACGCCGACATTGTAGTCGATGCAGGCGAACACCTCCCTCCGCTTTCGATATGACCATGGGGTTCATTATACCCCAGTCACTATTGGCAACTTTGGTGATTATACCAGACTTCTGCAACTCATCTAGGTCTTTATTAATACGTTGTGTTAATGCATATGGAATCTGGCACTCCTTTGTGTAAGTAGAAGTGGTATTCTCACGCAGTTCCAACGAAACTTTGTAGTTGGGTATACAGGCGATTATCTCTTGAAAAGTTTTAGAACATTCTGACCTAAATTTTCCAATTTCATTCGCATTACCGATACAATTGATGGCCACATTTGAGTTGATTGCATGCAACTCATTTGTTAATTCCTAGGCATCGTATCCACATCTTGCATATTAGTGGAGTATGTTGGAGTTAATTTGGTTCATAAATTCAATAATGTTGCCTTCGATTGATATTTTTGCATAACATCGTTCAGAATTGGTATTTGCATATTCAGTGCGATAGACATGATCTCACGTCACTCTTCACCTGATTTGCAGAGCTTCCGCGTGTACAGGGGTGCCCCCTGGACCAGCATTAGGACCATCTGTCAAACTAGAGGCGATGCAGACTTTCGCTACACGACCTTGTATATAAATTTTGCTTTGCTAGAGCGACACTACTTCGCAAAATGGTTATTTTTTGCCACGATACAAACATAAGCCAGCAATACCCAACTCTTCGTAATTAATTTAACGTTTTTATTGTACTCGGTAATTTTTTTTCACGTTTTGAAGACTTTATACGTCCGTTTCACTCATACTCAATGAATTTTCCGTAGCCTGCAACAATTGCCTGGCATCCACCTTCTCCTGGAAAGCATGCTTATAATTAATGAAAACCCACTTAGATTATTTTAGAAAAATACAGATGCAGAGATGCACGATGGAATGTAAGGAAGTCTTGTAGCTTTGTTGTTGTTTGTTCCTTCCGGAAACTTTCGGAATCCCCTCCGCGCAAGTTCTCATTTTTTTTATTAAGACCTTTTGATATATAACCTTGATTATTATAATAGGGGCATCTTATATCGCAACTGCTTTTAAGGTATTAACTTGAGCTATGATAAATTGACAAGTTGTATATATAATATTTTTTTTTCTCTTTAAACGCACTAGAATAGGTAATATAATATTTAAATTATAAATCTCGGATAATAAGTCTAGGCTTCTTTTATTTATAGTTGCATTAAAATGCGAACTAAATCGAAAATGAGATAATTAAATATAATTACGTACATAAACTATAAACTTTTACAGATTGAAAAACCGATACAATCATAACCAGTGACTGAATCTAAGTCAGAGCTTAATTTACTTTAATCAATTTTATAAAGAGTTAAAGTTCTTTTTGAATTAGATAAAAATGCATGAATGTGCTTAAGAAAAAAGATATACAAACATGTACGAGAAGAGTTGTGGTTTGAATTAGAATAACTTTTAGTTGCTACTTTGTGCTACTTTTGTAAATAAAAATCAAAAAGCAGCGCAACATTTCATTGTGTATATTACATCGTAATGTTTTTAATTTGTATAATTATAAATATTAGAGTCATGATAAGCGACGAATGAAAAGTTTTCCTTTTTCATGTTTGTCAAGAACTTTAACGGATATCTGACATTGAATTTTAAACCTGCCCTTTGCTACATGAGGTTGGCAAAATAAAAAAATCAATTATTCAATGGAATTTATTGCTAAGGATCGATGCGTTCGTCCAAAGAATCCAAACCGTGCAAATCCAACCGATGTAATTAATGGTAATATTTTTTGCATAAAAAAAAGATTAATTGCTCCAGTAGATATTTTTTAAACGTAACGATCAACAAGGTTTGCATGAAAAAAATCAATGTATTGAAGTCCTAAAAGATCGTAAAAAATAGTTCCCGCTGTTAAATTGTGTTGTATATTGTTTAGTGACAAGCTGCGCAGCTGGTGGGTTTTAAACTATTTTTTGTTTAATATCATCATTTAACAATTTTTAATTCCTTGTTGATGGGCTCGTAATAGAAGCGAAACTGTCGTCTTTTTTTGCAATTTTTTTTTAATTATTCATAGCATTTTATGCAAAATTAACGTTAATGTAATAATCTAACGTTAAAATTTTTAATATATTTTATCTTTCTGTCACGGTTAACACGATTAAACTGCGCAATCACTAATTAAATTTACGTCTGCAGGATTAAATCTAGATCGGAACGTGGACGTGAAATTTTCCATTTTCTCGTTTTTATTTAGAACATCGTTTGTTGGTAGTGTCATATCTCCTTTGTGTAATTTTCATGGTACAAGGTGCTACGATACAATAGTACATGTATTCTGCATTTTACCCCGGTAGGGTTGCGTCACATCCGCCTGGAGCTTCACTCGAGATTAACTGAAATAAAGGAAGTCTGACTCTCGGCTCAAATAAAATTATTATAAAATTAGAAATTGAAATGAACCCTTAAAACGGTTTAAATTAAAGCAGTCTAAGGTTTCATCCCTTTTATTAGATTTTACCTCGGGTTATTAATTCAATTTTGGATCCTTTTCCCATCGAACTTGGGTATAAAAATTTGACGTTATTGTACTAACGATATTGTTGAAGCTGTCGTCGATAAATGTTATTAGTTTCAAGTGTACCACCCATACGGGGTAGTGTTACATATCACACGTCTACCTATAATGATAACAATGTAATGTGTGTACTCTTGTAATTAAATATAGTTTCATTGTTTAGTAATTACACCATGTTACGTTTCAAAACTAATCGATACATTTACTCAACATAAATTAATTTAATTAAATGTTTCTCCAAATAAATAAACGTTCTCCTAAATTTCAAAATGCGATGTCTCATACAAATTACAAAGATTGTACCACGCTCATTCTGTCGACGTTATGACGAACTAAATTTAATCAGTCCTTAAATCAGTGTAGCGCCATCTTTCGACACTAAGACGTAGCGCGCCGAGTAAATTAATCCTGTTTATACTAAAATATATTTCGTGAGCATTTATTAAAGTTCCAGGAAACGGAAGTAATTATTGCTCGGCATTTAAAGGCGTCAGAGAAAACATTTGAAATTTCTGCACGTGTAGTTTTAGTAATTAACCGGCCTACGTCGATCTGCCTTTTTTCGAAATAGGACAAAGCAAATGAAAGTATAGTCGACGATTGTATAATAATATATAACGTGGGCTGGAAACGTGGGGGTGAAAAGGGAGGCAAAATGGGGTAGTGGGACTTAGATGTTAAGTAACACGTTTTATTTACAGCGCGGGTACACATCTTACGATGTAATATATTCACCTACTTGATTTTATTATTATTTATTATTTATCTAACTGAAGTACGCGTTTTAATTTATTTATTTTGAATAATTATATATTTTTTTATTATTTTCAAATAAACGACTTGAATACACTCGACTTGTTTGCGGTTTAATTAATTTATAAACAACGTGAGTTTTGACATAAACACTTGTCAAACAAAAATATTTAACCCTCATTAAAACGCCAACAAAAAAAAACCGTCTCTGAAGCGTCGAAAATGTCGAATGAGACAAATGAAACGAGGTGTCCTGTAGTCATTGTTTAAAATTCAAAAGCATCTAGAATAAAATACAAAAAATTTTAATTGACTCTAAGTAGGTTGTGGTCAAGCAGGTGGCTGAAGTGCTTACCATTTATTATATGGGGAGATGCTCAAGGGATACTGGAATAAATCGTTTATGGTGATTAAACAATGGTTTAATTCTTATTACTGACATAAATATAAATTTCGAATACCATTCGAAAAAAATTACTAACAACTTGAATCTTCCACAAAATTAACTTGGAAACTTGCTTTTTAAGTAAAAATTAAATTAAATTGTTTAAAAATGTTATAATTCATTTTTTTATTTTAATTCGCATGTACAAATTGTTAATCACGTTTGCAAATTCATTTGATTTTATTTATGTTTTGTTCAATTTACAATTATTTTTAAGCAAAATAAAATAAAATCGACTGAAATGTTAAACAAGTATAATTTAAAAGAAAATTAATCAAAAATATAAATATAAAGCGTGTGACAAAATGTGAAACGTCAATCGATATAATAAGAAAATGATTAATAGAACTAAAATAATCTATTAGGTGTGGGTTTTAAATCAAAATGAGTGCACAAACTGCAGAAAACTTCATTTGTCCTTATATTAAAATTAAATTCTGGTCCTATTACTATCAACCAATTATATTTTTATAAATTTAATAATAAGTTAAATAATTTATTAATTCCGTTTATTGCAAATTATGTAAATTATTTACGAAATTAGTGTTGAAAACTTTTCTGATATTTGTAGATGATATGTTCTTAAATTGTTTTGGACTGAAAAATATTAAAAAAACATCAACAATTAAAATTAAATGAACTGATTTTGATGTCTTTAAGTAGCTAAAGCATTTTTTAATTTTATTATTAGTAACGTAAATAAAAAAGAAATTAAGTCCAAAACAATATTAGAGTTTGCAAATACAAAATAAATGTTATATTTTTTTATGTAAATACATTCGAAGCAATAACAATAATAATGTGACGTGTAGAGAAATTTGTTGATAAAATTTAATTAATTATAATAATTAAATATTAAAAAACTTGATTGATTATTAATAATAATATTAATCCTTAATTTTAAGTCATTTATGAATCTAGATAACAAATCATTGAATTAATTTAAGAAAACGGACTTTTCTAGAGTTTTCTAAATTATTTAATGAAAGCTGGTTTATTTTTTTTCAATAAAATTTATATCATGGCAAAGTGCATTAAAATCATTTTCAATTGGTGTAGTATAAATTTAAATTTGTAGTTCGTTTTCCTAGAACAATAGACAATTAGATAAGAATTAATGTTATTAATTACGGGTTAACTCAAGTTTTGTACTTAAAATTAATTAAAAATTCAGATTAAATGAGTCTAAACCTAACCGTCTTAAAGAGTTAATGAAAAGTCGTTCGTGATCATATTTATTAACGCGCGGCGTGTTGTTATCACTTTACTGGCGATATAATTTACCTATATGATTTTTTTTAATTCCCTAATAAAAAAAATCGATAAATTATTAACTGGTTATAACATAAATAATTACCAATTTAAGAAATAATTTGTTTGCAGGAGGGCTACTAAAAACACTTGTTTTTATGTTCTCAAATTTTAATTAAGATATTAAAAACATTTTATGTACCTTGTAAAACAATTTCTCTTTATGTTTAATCGTAATTTATTGCATTTTATTTATTTTCACAAAACACGTTTATCGCATCATATAAAAAGAATGATTTGAATAATTTGTTTCTCCGTTTCCTCGCAGAGGGTCGTATTAATTTTATGTTGTGACTAAATGGCTTTAAACAATACACAATAAGTTTCGAACATACCAGACTGGCAGGGCCCAACCCAACCCAATTTCGACGTTTGTATAACCTTTACGTTTTATAACACATATAAACTCAACCCTAATAATTAATAATAAATATCACGTGTATAAATGACTTCCATTTAAATTCACCCTTTGATACTTTTTGTGCCTTTCCAGAACTTGACACATTCCACGTTATTTACTACTCGACTTTACATTTCATTATTTACAAGGAAAACTATAAAATTCAAATTAATTTTACGGACTTACCGTAAATTTTGCGGCCCTATAGTTAGTTTATAAAAACGTGGGTATAAGTTCAGTTTAGTGATATTGTAAGATGGGTCTATATCTATTTTTGCAAGATTGCAAATTATTTCAAATTCGTTGTATTAAATTTAATGAAATAAATATTAACTGGGTTAAAATGAGTTTCTTCGATTTCATTTGTATTTTTTGACAACGTTCATTAAATAATAAGTAAAATAAATTATAAGTTTTGATTACTAACCCAATGATAAATTAATCCCACCAGTGTACTACTAACCTTATAATGTTATATCCAATTTTGAATGCACGAAATGTTAATTAAAGTGAGAGAAACATGTAAATTAATAAAATATATACGAAACAAAATAAATATACGTTGTACCGAGTCGAAAATTAATTTCAATTCCGTTTTAATGGTTTGTTATCCAATACTATATCAATTAGCACAAATTATATTCCATCAGCACGTTACACTAAATATTTTTAAAATTAATACGTCTATTGTTGTAACACGCAAGTGTTTATTTAACCGCTCCATTCTTTAACGAGGCATGATAACTATTACCGAGCATAAATAAAATAATAAAAGCTGCACGATTTATTTTATCATTGAACCAATCATTTCATTATGTGTATACATAATCAATATTAATCTATTTTAGCCACAAAGGCAACACAATTAAGATATACTTGCGTACGGAATTTAATAATTGTAGATGCTAAACTACCGCGAATAACTTTAGGGCATTTTAAACGTCTTTTTAACCTTACCTTGAAACAATAATTATTTTACAAGCCAGACTGAAATAATCTACATCGTGTGAATGTAGCACTTGTTTCAAATTTATTTATTGCAGCAATGAACTTGAGCTGTGAAGTTAAATTAACGAGAAAAACAAAGTTTTTATTTTCTTACGAATCTTTACTTGTTATATATATATATATATATATATATATATAATTGAAAAATCATTTAATTAAATAATAAACATAATGCAATAGTTTCAAAATGGTTTAAAAATTTCACTGATACCGAAATACCCCTCGAGATCAGGGATTTCCTCGCTTTAGGCCCAAAATTTGCTCTACCTGTTCAACCTAATGACATCTCTATGTATAAATTATTAGCAAATGTTGAAGATCTCCTCAGTAATGTTGAACTTGACAAAAGAGATTTGTTCCGGTCTGAAATCACATATTTTATAACTGACTTTGTACACAAGGAGTCTGATAAGTCAGGAGATTTTGAAACAACTCAATAACGATGCAGTAGATTCCTTAAGAATAACCCTAACATACTAATTGTTAGAGCCTACAAAGGCAATGTCACCGTCGCCATAAACAAAGAGGACTATGTTAGCAAAGTCGATGAGTTGCTCCAGGACTTACTTACAAACCTATCACCAACGATCCTACAACATCCTTTGAAAAAAGAAATAACTATTTAATAGCTTCACTAAAAAATCTTTGATTGATGAACCTACATATCATAAATTAATTATTCATAACTCTATCGCTCCTAAATTATATGGCCTCCCCAAAATTGATAAACCTGAAATCCCTCTTAGACCCATTGTTTCCTCAGTACAAGGACCCACTAAATTTCTATGTAAATTTATCGCAGATATTATCTCTATAGCGTTTGAAGAATTTAAATCATTTCGTATTAAAGATAGTTTTTCCTTTTCAGATCTCATTAACAATTTCCAATTACCCGAAGGTTATGTGATCGCTTCACTTGATCTGGTTTCTCTGTTCACTAACATCCCTATGGATTTAGTATGTAATATTATCACTGATAACTGGGATATGATTGAACCACACAGCTATTTGGCTCATCTAACCTTCTTAAGTACTTCGAAATTAACTTTTGACACAACTTATTTTTCATTTAACAATCAATATTTTTCACAAATTTTTGGTACCACAATGGGATCTTCCCTCCCCCCTATCATTGCCGAAATTGTTATGAATACACTCATAAAAGATTCTGTTTCTCGTTTACCTTTTCAATTCCCTTTCATATATCAGTATGTTGATGATATCATCTTTAGTATTCCTATTGATTCCTAGGAGACTGTCTTGGAAGTATTTAACTGTTTTCATGACCGACTTCAATTTACTATCGAAATGGAACACGATCAGAAAGTACCCTTTCTCGATATTTTGGTCACCAGGTCTGGGGATGGTATTGTCAAACTTAACTGGTATCGAAAACCCACAAGTTCTGGGAGATACCTTCATTTTAATACCTTACAGTCCCTTCCAACATAAATTAAATGTCATTTTAGGTCTTAAACACATGATAACCCGCATTGCCCATCAGGATTTTCACACTAGTTTACAATTAATATATAACATTTTGCTTGAAAATAATTATCCTTCTTCACTTCTTAACAAATTACTCTTTTCAAATCCTCCTCCCAGACTACGGGATGAACTTCCCCAAGAAACAACCAAAATATACAAAAGTTTCCCTTACATACACCAACTGTCCCTATCTTTAAAATTATTACAAGGCACTAAGTGGCCATCCCACTTCCTTTTGCCTTATTCCTTTAATTAACCTATTTTTTTGTCTCCCTGAACATTTTTCTTACTCTTTTATCCTTTGCGATAGGTCTGTTACAGATGTTTTTAACGTTAATTTTGACTTATTTTCATATTTTAAACATATCTTAAACTTTTCATAAATTTATATTTTAACTTTTCAACTTTCAAATTTCTAACGTTTTTTGTGCGCATAAAATAAATATATGTTTTCACTTAATGCTCGTTCGAAATGTGAATATTTGATTCAAAATTGTTTCAACTTGTGCTTTTCCTGTAAATGTAGCAATATTTTACTTGGTATTGTATACCTTCTAGGCTTTGAAAATGCTCCAATAAAGAAGCGAAACGTTAGCTTGAACAAATTGATGGCTTTTTTCCTAAATGTTTCCAAATAAATTAAAAATATCATCACAGGTTCCTACGTCAATTCTAAGTAACCTACCAACCCAGTGCCTCAAAATTTTCACATTTAAATAACATGCGATATTCGACTGTTTTTTTTTTCAGTGGTATTCGAAATAAAATTAAATTTCGAGTGTTTATTACATGAGGTGGTATTCCACGAACATTTTGCATAGTTTGAATGACATAATTATCGAAAATAAACAATGAAGAAAAAAATTCTCCGAATAAAAAAAATACGCGTTGCTGTTAAACATTTTAATTAGTTTTAACCATGTCAGTTATTCTATTGAGTCTACAGATATATCCGCTGAAAGCTCGAAACGCACATATAAACATTATTTCCGGCGGAACCGGAAGTTGAATGCGAATGTGAAAAAAATGGTTCAATTGCATTTGACATATTTTTTATTTGGAAAAAAGATTGCATAAGAATATAACCAAATATGTGGTCTTTCACCGACGTATTTATTGTGTGGTGACGTTTACCGGGGGATATTGACATTATCTTATTTCGATCTTTCACGGCAACCTATACATATAATAAACATATTTACATTCTATATAAATTATTCCCATTATTTCTCTCTTTGTCGTGCCTCAGCTAACGTTTTCATTATTTGTCGTTTCTCTTCCACAATATATCCATCCTACCTCCTATCTCATATAAATTTCCATTTCTAGTCTTTCATTCATCCTCTGTTCCTCACTCAAACCTATCTCCTCACAATCTTCCATCCAATGCTTCCATCCATCCGTCCCTTTTGCACAAAATACGCACTCTTCATCCATCCAATAGTTGTTGGCGGTGTCTTCATTACCATATATAAACCTCTCTCCCCTGCAATTCTAACTCCCCTCAAACATTACGTTTTCTTCCATACACATCTCTGTATTGCATTGTCTCTTGCGTCCCTTAGTTAACATCCTGCGCCTCTGCGTGTTTCCACCTCTCCAGCTCCACGTCCTTCCCTTCTCGCCGCGGCCGTCTCTTTGCCGCCACTACCGATATCTTTGCTTTTTCATACATTTTTTTCCTGGTGTATTCCCATCTCTATAATTTGCTTCCCCTAGTCTTCTTTGACTTTAACTCTCCCAGCAACATTTTTATCAACCTGTGCTTTCCACACCCATTTGCTGTCAGTTCGTATCTAACCATCCTCCTTCCTGCGTCGTCAGCTATCCTCACACTCCCCGTCTCTTGCGGGACTCGTTTATCTTTCACCCGTCCCACCCCTAATTCCACCTGCAACATTGTCTCTAACTTCTTCTTCTCTTCCATGCCCCATACTTGGGCTCTATACATCAATGTGGTCTTCACATACACACATGTCTTGCATGCTATCATCATTTTTCTTCAAACTTACACTATTTTTTCTCCTCACCACTAATTTTGTGATTAAGTATGTGTAATAAGTTGTGTTGAAAGTTTAATTTTTTTAGATCCCAAGGTATGTCAGTTTTGTGAAAATTTGGAAATTTCGTTAAAAGCTTAGCGGTTACCGTGGGAGGTGGGGGGGTTAACTTCAATATTTTTTAGGTAACAAAGTCAAAACGTAATCAATAAAAAATAATGGACGTATCAAAAAATAAGCTAGAAACTTTAGGAACGCTAGCCAGTATTCAATGTTTGCACATTTCGTACGAAAAAAATATCCAATATAAATTTTCAATAGTGTCTGCGTCTGCGTCCAAGCTTAACGAGCGTACTGTCGATGAAAAATATTAACAGAATAACCGGGTCAAAGAAATTTTCTTAAATTTTAAATTGAAAGGGTAAGTTATGTCAAAAAAAATATTTTTTTTATGCAAATATGTTAAATGTTACATTAATATCATTGTTGTATCGTTATTTAACAATTTCCACTTCTTGTATAAAGTTGCGGTATTCGTATGTATATATGTATTATTGATTTTGTAGAATTTAGTGGTTGAATTAGTATTAATTTGATGGTAATTCGGAATGGAACAATAGACGATGCAATTACCTTCTGTACGACGATGTTTGGAATACCTAAGGCAACCAACTATAATAATAATAATAATAATAATAACAATACAATAATTGTCATAATGCCTTGCAAAACATTATTTTCGTTTGTAACCAATAAATGTATAATTTGTTGTTTAATTGTTAACGCCGAAATAAATAAAACTAATAATAAAATCTCATTAATTATTTAAATTAATAAACGATTTTGTTTCGAATTGAATAAATTTAAGTGCGGCTTTGTTTTGCATCATAAATTGTTTTAAGTATTCCGCTGTAATTAAAGTTTTTTCTTTTGTTTAGAGTCGTGTCTGTGGCTCTCGACCCACGTTAAGTTTAAGATGAATTTTTATAAGGTATTTTGACACTATGATGTACTCCAACCCTGCAGCAATGCGCCAACCTTTATTATACTTTGAATGGTTACATATACGCATTCGGTTTTTTTTTGTAATTGCTAATAAGATTGATGGCTACTTTTAAGTACATAAACATAACGTTTTAACCTCTTCTTGCAAAATTACAACCCATCATCAAGTTATTCACGTTAGCGATTACGTTCATTTTTTATTATTTAGGATATCGGGTTTTATTCGATGTGAATATAAACAATATTCAAATTAGTTCAGGGGGGTTGGCATTGATCATCACGATTCTCTATTGTGCTACTGCCAGATCTTTTTTATATCGTGTCAAGATGGATGATGATGTGACTGATCAGCTTTTACCTCCTAACAGAAACCTCCCCTTAGGGGAGTATTAAACTCTAATATTTTTATTATAATATGCCGAAGAATTTTATACGTAAGCGAGCGTCAAAGATTTTTTTGTGACTTGTCTGCAGTGAGTTTTTTGTTTCAGAGCTGTATGCTTTAACCTTGTTAAAATCCAGCCATTATTAAAATTATAATGAAAGTTTTTAACGTTAGAACTTTTTAAAAATCATTTATTATCGCTAATGCATTAAAATTTTAAATTTAAAACGTTATAAATTGATATTAAATTGTAATTTTGTACGTATGTCGCTTCAAACTATCGCAATAAATGCACAAACAGGAAGAATGTGTTATTCAAATTTCTAAATGATAAACAATTCATCATTTCATTATTTATATGAACTGATAAGGTACATTTCAATTGACAGAAATATACATTAGGGTGGTTTATTGTTGTGAATGAATTTTATCTAACAGAGTTAGTTAAATGATGATAAATAAATGTTTCAAATGTCCATGTCCAACTTGTTTAAATTTAATACCTGGGAGTGACAACGAAATTACGAATTGTAAATTGTACTCGATTTAATTTGTAGAATAATTAAACTTCTACAAAATCATTTATATGCATTTACAAAAATGCATTAAAACAATAATATATTGCATTTATATTTAACAGATTGTTAATTATTACTATGTTTATATTAAAACCCGTTGAAGCCCATTAAATATATTGGATTGAAACGCTGCAGTCTGTTTATTCACATTACACGACTAGTTTCAATTCCAAAATTACAGACTTTTAACTCATCGTATAATGCCATATTCTCATCGAAATTATAAATAGTACCACGCACGAAAAATGAATTATGTATAAGAAAACCTCTCAATCAATTAAATGAATTAAAGTGAAAAATGAAAACTAATAAAAACAAATGGATAAGTAGAAGTAAAATGACTGAAAGAACACAAAATAATCACCCAAACAATAACAGAACTACAATAAATTAAATCGAAGAATGAAATCAAAACAAAAACAAAAAGTACAGTAGAACTACGAAAATAAACTGAAATAATCCAAAAAATAATTTTAAACAAAGGAAGTGAAAGCAAATTAAAATTAAATTCTGACTAATAAAATGTTGCTGTATTCATTTTCGAAAGTGATTAAAATATATTATTTTTATGTACTGAAAATAAAATAAAGAAACCAATGTTTTTAAAATGGACTGGATTTGGATTTAAGTTCTGGGTCATTCCGTCGTGTTTTTTTTTTTTTATTCAGTGGCATTTCAGCATTGACAATTGAAGAATTAACGTTTATTCTAAAATGTTGATTGCGTGAAAGAAACGGCGCGAATGCAACCGCCTGCATTTTCAATAGCTTCTTGTTCAGGTGACATTCAACATGACACTTAATTTAACAGGTGGGTGAAATGTGATGTCCGATAACACCAACGTTCGGCAATATTCTTTATAGCAATTGTCTGTTGCTGCCTGCACGCAATGAACCATTGTCGATTAATTTTTGACAAGGCACGAAACGCTTATAAATTTATATTCTTTATTACTACATATATGTATTGATTCTCGGTAACTCATAAAAAATTTAATAACCCATCGTATGCGTTGTTTGATGTTTGAAATAAATTTTACTCTAGGCGTTTCGACAACAATGTAACATCCTCAATAATTCATTATTTTTATACACCACGATAACAGTGTAATGCTTTGCCCATCACATAAAAGGACCATTTCTCGTCAGCCTCACCATTTACTAACAATCGACATACTTACACAAAATTACCACTTCAAACAAGTAACAATGAGGAACACAAAATAAATGACGCGAAACAACAAATAAACTAAAATGAAACTATAATTTATTTTCATCTATAATTACGAAACCAAAAATTGTAAAAAAAATATGAACGACGACACAAATTAAATATACATGGAATTGAAAACTAACTCAATGGAAAAGTAAATAAATATTATAATAAAATAATGAAGCTGAGTGAATTAAAAGTGAGATAAAAATTGAAGAACAATTAATAAAACACCACAATTTTAATTTTCTTTGCTGATAAGTTTAGATGGGACCAAGCAAATGTCCACAGATCCAAGTTTATTTTCCAAATATAATCTTTGTAATTTAATGAATTTAAAATATATTTTTGTTCTTTTACAATAAGACCAACATATGTTTATATATATGATATTAATGAATTTCTCAATTCCCTCGGAAATAATTTGAAATTGATATTTGTACGTTGGGTTGCATCTATTTTCAGGTGTAGTCTGATGATGTCGTAGTTTTGATACTTTTACGTTGGCAATTTATGTGTATTGTGTATACTCAACTATGTCTGAGTATACACAAATTTGGGAACCATTTCCACTAATTTCATCTCCTCCACATGCTTAACTTGGAATTGTAATTACGTGGGGAGACCATTATTTAGCGTCCCTGCCATAGTAGGCGTTGAGTGACGTTGAATCAATTTGACACATTAAAGTATTAATCATGTGTTGTTACGTTGGTTCAATTGTAGTTTTGTCACTTGTTACCTGTTCAAATAATTTAGAATTTAAGTAGGCAAGTTTGGAGAAATTCTAAAAATGGAAAACTCAGAGGTTCGTGCAATTATAAAATACTTGCAAAAGAAAGGGAATGATGAACGAATGGTTGCCAGCCAACACACATCATGCTTTAGTTTGACAATATTAATTATAGCCTTTATGCCACGACGTTGATAAAGTCTTGAATTTATTTTCTCTATAAGATGGCCATATTTTCCTTTAGAAACAATCCCATACATTAAATCTACCCTAGAACTAATGCACCATTGGGAAATTTATTCTACAACCGCCACAGGGCAATGAATTATTAAGTAAAGGAGTTTTACCTTCAATAGATAGTTTGGTTGCTTAGATAGTTCCAAAAATAGTAGTTATTTTCATTGTACTAATCGATATAAGATGAGATGAGAATTTAAGAATTAGAATGTAAGTCTAAGATTTTCAATGTTACCTTCAATAAATTTACCAGAGGCTTTATGTTCATGTTCATGTGACGAATATTGGAGGACACCTAAATGCTTCTTCTTAGTTTCGATTCAGTTTTTATTTGCTTTCTAAATTATCAATTGATGATCTACAAGAGCTGTTGCTGATAGTTGCGGTGTTACCAAATTTCACTAATTTTCTATTGTCGTAAGTTCTTGCCCTTGGGCTTTGTTTGTTGTATTTGTTGTATTTGTAAATGAGTCTTCTCTAATCTAGCACATTCTCTCCACTGTTTCACATTCACTTCACCAAGGTTTTCCAGGACCTGAGTAGCTTGTACCAGGTTCCTTCTTTATTTCCATAAATTATGTCCTTTCTCTATTGATTTTTAGACTAATTTTTTCTCCTAAGTTATTAAATCTGTCCTTTTGTCTTGTCATCAAGGTTATGTGATCTGTAAAAGCCACTTCGCCTTATTACATACACCAACAATGTGTTTAACGGTGTGGGTCGACAGATGCTCGCCCTGTCGAAGTGCCAAGTTGACACCTGAGTACCTTGAAGAGTAATGTATACAAACCCTCGTAACATGTCAGCACATTTACGTTCTTTCAAAGCCTTCTGCATTTCTGATCTCTTGATGGAATCGTACGGTTGTTTAAAATCTATAAACAGGAGACGCAATTTGTCGTCCTGTTGCTGATTGTTTCCATAATTTGCTGCAAAATATTTGCCCTATTCTTCTTGAAATTGTCTCCCACCTGCTATTCTATACGATATATTCCTTTAGCCTACCATTAATTTCCCCACCACTTGTAATGGACGTCCAACAGAGCTTATTCCCACATTCTGCTTTATCCCCTTTCTTATATAGTGGTCATATTATCGATCTTTTCTACTCCTATGATATTTGTTCTTCTTTCCAAGTGGTTGTCAATAGTTCCAATAGGAATTCCTTTGGTTTTCCTCCTCTCTATGGATATGTTGTTTTCTTCTGGATTTTTATTAGTCATCATTTGTTGTTTCATCCCCTCTGTATGGATATGTTGTTTTCTTCTGGACTGTTATTAGTCCCCATTTGTTGGAGACTACTATCCATGTTCATCATTGTTAGTGGCTTCCTGTTTCATGCCTCATTATATAAAACGGGGATTCTGAAAACCTGGAAAGGTATAGTTCTCGTAGTTCTCGAGAAATTAATAATGAACTGTGACCCACAAACTTAAGCATGTGGTTGTCAAAATACTTATAAAACATGTTATTAGCCTAAAATGTTTTCATCAAAATGTCAAGAATTTGCTTACGAATCAGAAGTTTTTATTTGTGTCCAACGATATTTAATATACACAAAATTTATATTTCACGATGGCATTTCTTTCACGAATTTACTTTACTTTTTGGCTTAATTCGACCATTTTAATTTTTCTGTAAATAAATGTAACACCAATCAACTAATTCTAATTCTTAGTTAGTTTAGTCGAAATTGTGGTGGTTTTGTTGTATCAAAAATTTTCTTTAAAATCGTTTGCATCGCAGCCTGAATATTAATCATTTGTTGTTTCATCCCCTCTCTATGGATAAGTTGTTTTCTTCTGGGCTGTTATTAGTCCCCATTTGTTGGAGACTACTATCCATGTTCATCAATGTTAGTGGCTTCCTGTTTCATGCCTCATTATATAAAACGGGGATTCTGAAAACCTGGAAAGGTATAGTTCTCGTAGTTCTCGAGAAATTAATAATGAACTGTGACCCACAAACTTAAGCATGTGGTTGTCAAAATACTTATAAAACATGCTATTAGCCTAAAATGTTTTTATCAAAATGTCAAGAATTTGTTTATGAACTAGAAATTTTTTTCTTAATTTTTATTTGTGTCCAACGATATTTAATATACACACAATTTATATTTCACGATGGCATTTCTTTCACGATTTTACTTTACTTTTTGGCTTAATTCGACCATTTTAATTTTTCTGTAAGTAAATGTAACACCAATCAACTAATTCTAATTCTTAGTTAGTTTGGTCGAAATTCTGGTGATTATGTTATATCAAAAATTTTCTTTAAATTCGTTTACATCGCAGCCTGAATATTAATTAATTTAAATCAAACATAAATACAAAATAAGTGTTATTTTTCACATCTGGAATCTACCGTTAAAATGTGTATATAGTGTCTATTAAAACGTTATGTCAGTGACATTTTTCACAAACTTCCGCAAGTAATGAGACATTAAACGATATCTAAACCATTTTAGTGTGCAGTGCTGTTTTGCAAATTACAAGTTGTGTCAAAGCTAATTCAACAGCTGCTTCTCGTATGAAACATCTGCTATAAACATGAAAGTGAAAATATTAACTTCCTTAATATTATCTGTTATCATTTTCATTTTTGTTTTGATTTAGAACCAACGACGAGGCAATTATTTAAACGCTATCGCTTCCATTGTGTGCATTTTCCATGGGTTACATAAAATTATTTTTGACGACGAAAATATCACCGTTACGTGGATTTCCAATTTATTCGTACGCACACCTGCTGCATATGTCTAGATTTGCAATAATTCGGCGTTTTATATACAAGTGCAGAGAATTAATTTCTAAAACAAGTTTAGACGTGTTTTAACGTCAATTGTAAAATGGGGCGCATATACTGGCGATATTTCATTTTGTTTATCATTTATTTAATGAAACGTTTTTGTTTACGCTTCGAATATTTAAATAATTTGACGAATTTAAATAGTCCCGATGTGGCAATTAAAAATTATTTGTTAATTTTATTTAAAAAAATAAAAAGCTTTTACAATGAAAGTGGTTGATTTGAAAATAATGACAATATAATTCGCATATTCAAACCATAATTACACATATATCACACATATTTCAAATTAACATAAAATGGCCGGGCCGGTCGTTATTTCGAATAAAAAATGGAATAATAAAATAAATTAACCGTAGGCCAAATTAGTTTATTTATACGATGTATTGTTACGGAACACATCAAAAACAGCATTTTAATATCATTTTATGTATATTAAATAGATTTACCCCTTACGCCTACATAATGATAGGTTTTTGGAGAAGAACCAGGTAAATTATGCTACGTTTTATCTCTTGTCCTCCAGACCACACACAACATTCAAAGCATATATTACCACCGAATGTTTATTTTTTATTCTTTTATAGTGTATTTTTTTTTTAATTCACACAGGTTTGTATCACATCAAATCAAAATTTAAATGTAAGGAAAATCGTCCTAATTTAAATATATTATAATTTTGAGGTTTTTTTTTAAATTAATCTAAAAAAAAATTGCAATTTGTAGGTCGTAACTGGACTAATTTTTGAGGTTTCTATTTGATTTTATTTTACTGCAAGCTCTGTTTATTTTTACATGGCGTTGAAAAGCAATAACGTGGACGTGTATTGATTTGAGGTTTATTAATATATTTTTTAGCCAGCTTATTTCTTCGTTGAATTCAGCATTGTAAATTTCCAATAATAACCTTGTATTTTTTTCTTGAATAACAACGGTTCCTAATTCAACTACTTCCTCATCACTTTGGTCCTCCTATTTGCCGCCCCACACATCTTGGAAATATTCCTTCCATTTTTTTTTCTTTCATATATATTTTTTAATATTTCACCTTTGTCTCTTGCGAATGTACTAGCAAAATTTTTCTTATTTACTAGTCTTCCTCTAAGTTTTCACCAAATTTTATCCACGATTTTTGATTAGAATTCAGTACTAATTTTTGACGTTTCTTCTTTGTTTCTGCTGTTTTATTTACATTTTAATTTTGATTAGTTTTTAAAATACCGAGCAATTCATTTTTTGTCATACTTCTTTTGCTGAGCTTAAAGTTCCTTCTTTGAATATTACCCATATCTCTCCCCATCCTTTGATTGATTTTCTCCAATTTCCTGTTTATGGTTTTACTTTATTCTTTAATTTTTATATCTTATGCTGTCAACGTTGATGTATCTTTCTCTTCAGTCGTCTCCTTAGTTATTCTTTATTGTCTTTAATTACATTTGTTGATAGTGGTCACTAGTGATTTCAAAGCATCGTCTGTCGCATGTCAACTAACTATTTTATATTTTTTCTATCAATATGTAGTCAATGATTGACTTTTCATTTCGATTAGGTTCTTGCCTTATATTTGTGTATAGATGGTATTTGTTATGATCAAAACGAATGTTTCGACAAAATGCCAAATTTTCATGTTGTTATTCCTCTTTGTCCATCACTGTCTGTTTTGTATGTATTATTTGTTTTTCATATTCTTCCAATAAAAGCTTCTCATATATATTCTCCTTTTGCTTCTGCTGTAATTGGTACCCAAAATCTCTCCTATTTTGAAAGCAATATATCAACCGGAAGTAAGGATTTACTCTTATCACCTTTGTGAAAAAAACTTTTTTGAAAAATCCTTTGTAGTCTTAGCAACGTACGATAAATATTCCTGGGCGCGATTGCAGGGGAGCGCACAGTTGCCGTAGCTATCAGATGTAACTAACCTACATGGACTTGCGTACTTTGCGGACAATTGTATAAAATTCAATACCGACCACTGCAAATTTTAATTTTAGTGTTGACATAATTTATTCCGTTTTGATTAGAAGATGATTTTCATCAATTTTGTATTTTATTTTTGATTTTCGTCATTTGCATTCATTTATTTTATAATTGTCTTTGGTTCATTGCTATTATTTGTTGTCAAAAGTGGCTCATATAAAAGTTTAAGATATTAAAATTTGAAACAACTTTTGGTTCTTAACCAGTTCGAAAAAATTATAAAATCGTAAAAAATTGGTACGAATATGTTAAAAATCGTGAAAAATTAAAAATCATTGAAACAGTTTATAAACTATAAAAAAAGGAAAAAGTCGATCATTAAAAATCTAAACAAATCACTTCAATTTGTTAGAAATCCAAACAAATTATAAAAATCGTAAAAAATATGTAAATAATAATAAACAAAAATATTGTTACAAATTGTCAAAAGTTGTAAAAAATTGTAAAAAATTAAAGCGTATCTAAAAAATCGTAAAAGACTGTAAAAATTATTGAGAATCGTAAAAAATCGAAACATGCTGACAAACGTATAAAAAAATCTAAAGCATTGCAAAAAAACGCAAATGAAAAAAATTAAAAATCGTATATCGAAAACACAAAACTAAATTATATCGACAAACTATTAAAAATCGAAAAAAAAACATAAATTGAACAATCGAAAACGTCCATTAGGTATCATAAACTTCATAAATCGCCAAAAACTGAAAGCATAATTGAAAATATCGAAACATCCAGAAAAAATTGTAAAAAAATCTAAAAATCGTATCCTATCCTTGTAAATTGTAAAAAATGAAATTTGAAAAACGTAAAATATCAAAAACAACATTATACATTAAATTATGTAGAAATATTTTTAAAAATACTAAAAAACGATACAAATAGGAACGAAACCATTGAAAAACAAGGCAAATGAGAATAAAATCAATGAAAAAAGACAAGGCAAATAAAATGAAAAACGCAATCTAATAAAAAGGAACGGAATGAGCAAAAAATAAAGCAAATTATGTCAAATACAACGAAAAAAGAAGACACCTAAAAATCAACTCGACAAATATAAGACAACAAGACAAATAAAAATGAGTCAATTAAAGAAAAAACAAGGCAAATGAATACAACGAAAAACGACAAGGTGCCTTAAAACGACACAACGAAAAAAGAAATACAAATATAAATGTAACAAATAAAAAAAAGACAAAACACAAAAAAGACAAAACAAAATTTGTTCACACAAATGATAACTAATACAACAACAAAAAAGTCACATGAAAACGAACCTGAAAACGACGAGGCAGGCTAAATAAAAATGAATTCGATGAAAGATAAAACAAGGCTACTAAAATTCATTAACACTTTTCATTCGTTTTGTTTGTTAGTATGTTGCAATTCAATTACTTCGTTTAATTTAATTTATTACAACTACGTAGCTTCTTGTTTTTTGTTTCGATTATGATTTATTTTGCTCAGTTGCGTTTTTATTTATTGTTTTTACTTTAATTCAACTGCCATTTCATAGTTTCATTGACCTTAGCTTTTATTATTGGGTTGGGTTGGGTTTGGTTTTAGTTTTTATTATTAGGTATTATTTTTGCATTTTTCGTTTCAGCAGTTTCACTTATGTTAATATTGTCGTCGTTCGTTTCGTTTGTTTGTTTTAATTTAATATAATTTAATATTTAAAATTTCAAAAATACTTTAAAAGTCGTAAAATCTTAAAATTCAAAAATCGTTAAAAAACTTTAGATCATCAAATTCAAAGAGTGGAAAATTAATAGACACCCTTGCTGTCTACATTCAACCATTTATTACTTTCTTATACTTAATGCATAAGGAAATTTATCTTAGTATAACAAAGTCTAGTTCGGAACACAACAGATGTTTTTCGTTTTTGATTCCTGTGTAGCTAACATTTCTAAATTTGCTGTTTCAAAGTATTTACTCAGTTCTATTTTTTTCCAGCCACGCTTCCAATATGTTCCCAAATGTTCTTATAGCCCATGTATTATTTGTTCTTTTCTGTTTGTCTTGTTATTCTACACAGTTTCGTATCAATCTATCCAGCGATAAACGTCATCACATTTTTCCCGAGTCAATTAGATTTTTTTGGATTGTTAAGTTTCCTGTATTTGGTCTTTAGACGTGTTTCTTTTTTTCTCCTCCCACCCACCCACCACATAATTTTATTTTGTTGTTCATATCACCCATTTCCATGCTTCATATATTTTACCCCATTTACCACAACTATTTGTAAAGTAAATACTGAAGTATGTAGAATGCCGGCCATGAGACTGTAATAAGATTTATTTCATAACCCGCAATTGTGCAACAAAGATTTTTCCAAACACTTAATTGCAATATGTCGCAATTTAATATCGCAACACGAGATTCACTTGATCACTGGACGCGTAAGAAACCTGATAAGATTCTTAATGAATTTAATATTGAATTGCAATAACAGAACGAACACGACGCAAAACATATTTACACGCAATTAAAAATAATTAAAAGGGCATGAATTAATTTATACAATAGATTTACGATATTGGAGCAATTTTATAGGTCAATATCTATGTTAAGCATCAATTGGTTTAATAGTTCTATAAACAATGTAATTTCCAATGATGAATAGATGTATTAATTAAAAGATTAAACTTTGCGTGATAAATCTATTAACTGTGATCAATGAAATGCACGAGGAAATAAATTTAATTTAATTAATCGTTTTGTTAGTAAATAAATACATCATATAATACACGGTTGAGTGCATGATTTCGGTTGAAACTTAAAACGGTGTGTTTGTTAATTAAAAGTTTCGACAAATCGAAACCACACGTTTAAATATTACATCGGGGCTTATTGTGGATATCAATCCTCTTTGTTATTAATGTGGCAGCTGTCAAAATCGTATCATTTCATTATGGTTTAATAACGCTATGGTTATTTAGTTATATAAAGAAGTTTATGTCCGTTGACAACAATATGAAAGGTAGTCACACCTGGCGTGATTGAGGCATTTGTCAGATATCAAAAGATCAATATCGTTTATATACAACTCAGGATTAGAATACTTATACGGTTCATGCTTACTAATAAGAGGTTGGGATTATTTTTTATTGACGAAAACAATAAAATAATGTTTGAGTTAAAAAAAATGGTACGGATATAATCTATTGGGCAAACAAGACACTTAACGTGTCAATTCGGCGATGCTAATGGCTATGGATTTAACGACAACGCCTCATTTTTTAACGCCGGATATTAGATATACAAAGTGACATTACAAAGATCCCCCTAAATAAATGGTTATATGAATATATTACGATGGACGACTCGAGCATTATCCAAATAGCCACGAAAATAACATTTATATATTGGCAAATCTTTCGCGTAATATAGACGACCCATCGCATTTAAAATCTTTTCAATATACGCACATACGCCACTGTAATTGGTCGAAACATCGCACCACATTAAATTTGTTTTAATTTCGCGATGTGTAACATCATTTATACCTTACCACTTATAATTATATAAATTATCTCTACAAGCCTTGTATGCTCTGGGCTCTTGAGACGATTTGCCTCCATTCTCTCCTATTTTCAGCCATTTTCTTCACTCAGTCCTGCACTCCTATCTGTTTCAGGTATCTCTCTCCTTCTTCTACACACCTTCTCCACCACCTCCTTATTTTTTCTCCTTCTCCTTGGTGTCCTCTTCTGCACACATCTTCATATACTTTGTTTTTTCTTTATCTATTTTCAATCCCATACGAGTAGCTTCTTTCACTATTGTTCTTACCACTCTTTCGATCTCTTGTTGTGTTTTCGTTATTATTGTAACGTCGTCTGCAAACGCGAGGCATTGGTGTCTCCGGTCGTAAATCAGTCCTAATCTATCCAGCTTGTCTCTTCTCATTATTGTTTCTAGTCACTTATAATTATATAAATTATCTCTACAAGCCTTGTATGCTCTGGGCTCTTGAGACGATTTGCCTCCATTCTCTCCTATTTTCAGCCATCTTCTTCACTCAGTCCTGCACTCCTATCTGTGTCAGATATCTCTGTCCTTCTTCTACACACTTTCTCCGCCACCTCCTTATTTTTTCTCCTTCTTCACTGATCCCCTTCTTTTACTCATCCATATACTCTCCTTATCAGTTTCCGTTCCCATATCTGTAGCTTTGCTTCCTACTGCCCTGTTAGCGTCCAGGTCTCCCCTCTATATAAGACCATTGGCCTTATTATTGTTTTGCACACACACTTCATTCTCTTTCATTGATAGATGCTTACTCGTGAGCAGGATATCCTGTGCTCTCTATCGCCGGGTGGTAGTCTCTCTTTGATTTCTTCGGTCATTTCGCTTTGTGCTGTGATCATGACCCCCAAGTATATGAAACGTTCTACTGTCTCGAATCTGTATTCTTGTCCTTGTTCAGTGGTTCCATAGTCTACCTTTGTGTCCTCTTCTGCACACATCTTCATATACTTTGTTTTTTCTTTATCTATTTTCAATCCCATATGAGTAGCTTCTTTCACTATTGTTCTTACCACTCTTTCGATCTCTTGTTGTGTTTTCGTTATTATTGTAACGTCGTCTGCAAACGCGAGGCATTGGTGTCTCCGGTCGTAAATCAGTCCTAATCTATTCAGCTTGTCTCTTCTCATTATCGTTTCTAGTACTAAGTTAAACAATGTGGATGATAGCGTATCTCCATGTCTCAGACCAGATTCCGTCTCGAAAAGATCAGATTTTTGTCCTATTTGTCTTACTCCACTCCTGCTATTTTGTAGGGTGCTTTTAATTACTCGGATGAGCTTTCGTGAAATTCCTAGTTCATTGATTGCCTCTAATAGTTTTCCGCCGTTTATAGAATCGTATGCTTCTTTAAAATCGATGAACACTGAGTGCATATCCCATCCCTTTTCGTAGTGTACCGCTCGCAATTCCTTCAAAATGAAAATTTGATCAATGGTCGATCTGTACTTTCTAAAACCAGCCTGGTATTCTCCTATCATTTCGTCTCTTTGCTTTTTCAACATGTTGTTGATCCAAGTAGTAATTGAAATAACAATTACCTGTTTCACTCAAACAATTTTCAATAATTTAAACTTTTTTATAAATGTCAATGTAGTATAAAATTAAGTTAAACTAATTTGTTCAGAATTTTATGCTGAGTTTAACAATGAAGATATATCTCCATATTTCCAATACATCGTCAAAATCGACAAATTTAGATTTGCCTCAAATAATGTTTTTAAGTTTTTAATTAATAATATTTACTTTTAATGTATGAAGTGTGCTTCATTTACAAATTGCGAACGTAATAATACATTGATTATTTTGATGTGAAAGAAAACATCAACAGCAAAGAGATATATGCAAGACTAATTAAAGGGAAACAATGCCACTGGAGAGTTAGTAAATTGTTGAATTCGCAGAATTTATCAAAGAACACAACAATCCGAAGTACCTGGATTTGACGATTTTTCAAAATGCTAACAAATATCTAATAAAATATTTGCGTCTTGTTCTTTTTCTCTTATTTACATAAGCAGATGTGTTATGAGCCTTGCTGCATCACATCGTTCGACCACTGACATCAAACGTATGTCCATCTCGTTCTATTTAGAATTATGAACGTCTAAGCTTCATTGTAGGGAATCTGACTGCGTCACCGTCAGCTAGATCGTCGCTCATTCACTTCTGACGTGATTAAAATGAAATTAAAATGATTCCTGGCCAATTTGTAAAATTTTGTTTATGTTTAATGTACACTGTGGACGCAAATTTTCCAATTGATTTTAGAAATATATTAAGGCCATGCATTTATTGTTCGTTAGTATTGTCATGGAATACATTTATTTACTGACTATAAAGGTAAGTCATTTGCAAATGACGAACGTAGCAATATTCGCGAAATAACGTAACGTACACTGCATGTTCGTAATTTGTAAATAACGCACGCTTACAGCTATTAAAAATCAATAAAAAAAATCATAGGTTCGTGCAGTTATAAAATACTTGCAAAAATTCATGAAGACATGGTAGGTGTATTAAGTCAGGGTGCTGTTTCTTACCAAGTGATCCAAAAATATGTCTCAAGAATTTAAACTGGTGCTGGACGGCCGATATGATAATGACAGATAGACGACTGACCATTCGCCGGATAGTTGCAATTACGAATTTTTCTTATGGTGGTATAGAAAATATTTGTTAAAATTGTTGGGGCTAACAAATATGTTTGCACGTTGAGTCCCACGAATGTTGACACCTGATCAGAAACGGTCTAGAGTATTCCATTCTGAAGCCAGTTTGGCAAATTGGAGAATCGTTGGACGAAATACATCGACGTTCAGGGAGATTATGTAGAAAAATAAACATTTGATATTTCTTCAATTTGTTTCCTTCTATTTGTTCCGTAAATACTGATCTCCCCTCGTAATTCATAGAAGTGTCAAACTAAGTCAACTATTTTCTTGACTCACAAATTAATTATATAGATAGCCTGCGACCACATACGTATTTAAAATTCTAGAACATATAAGTTTGAACGTATTTAACATGTTTGTTAAACTTGTAATAGTGTACGTCAATATTTTATGAAATATTATTTATTTAGCGTTTTTAGAACCCTGTAACCTTTTAAATAATGTATCCGTTTCTCTTGCCTTTTGAGGGATGAAATTCGTGCTTCACCTGTGTATAAAATCTTTGAAACTTATTTAAACCGTTTGTCTTGCACCCTCCCTAACTGAGGAACTCACGAGCAGCCGCTGGTTAAATTGCTTTTAACTTTGCTTGACAATGAAATCTAAGGAAACCCATACAGGGGTTTCTTACTATTCAAGCAACACGACTTGACATATTTTTTATCTGGCTCATTTTTTATTTCGATTTCGCGAAACTCGTTAATAAAATAATGTTTGGATTTATTTACGATGATAATAATAAATAAAGGAAAGTAAAGTAAATATCGCAATTAAAATTTAAATACGACTAATAGTTTTATTAACAGATTTTGATTTAATTTCAATCAAATCAAACTTGTAAACAAAGGGTGTTCCCAAAAACAAAATTAATAATAATAATCTAAATGGGTAACGAAAAGAAAAAAAAGATCAGTGGAATGAAAATAAAAGAATGGTCGTAATACAACGTTGCTGTTGAGTTTAGATAAACGATTCTCGCCTAACACTAATTTAATTTAGTTATTAATTAAATTTCAATCAGTGGACGAATGTAAACTTCGATCAATGGTCGTTTTAATGAAGCAGATAAGTTATAATAATATTTGTCGTAAATATTTAGTTCTAATCCAAACAATTATTAAAAACACGAGCATGTAAAACACCTGTTTGTGTACCATTAATGATTAAAATAATAATTAATAGTCGTTTTATAAAACCATTAAAAACATTTAGTGCTGTATCAAAACGGGAAGTTAAATTGCTCTTGTAAAGTTGTTTTTTATCTAAAATTGAATTGATTTTGTGGAGTCACTGGATTTAACTTTGTTATCTCAACGGCCTACTTGAAACTCTATGTAAAACCCCAGCATCCAGTTTATATTATTGTTAAACAACGAAAAATCGTGACAATTTTGTTTAGATACAGGTGTCATGTGCCAACGCAAAGTAAGCATTAACATTTATACACAACGTTAGACGTGCACGTATAATAAGGAGTGGTGCATCCTTCTGTGATACTAGTAACGTATACGCCGTGTAAAACTGTCCATCTACATCTTATATGGTAAAACAGATAAACAAATGAATTAGATTGGAACAGTTTTAGAGTGTTGGTGTTATAAAGATTACTATATTTCGATAAGAGTCAGAAATAACACTAAGTTGGTGAGAATACATACACTTGAGAATTTCGTATCTCACAAACTATCTTTATTCTACCTACGAAAATTTTCCTAATACGGTCAAAGTATTTTTTACCATACGCAGCACTACATAAACAATAGATTTTAACATCTTTGTACTACATTGCATTATTATCATTACCATTGCTGTTATTTTGTGCACAAAGTGCACAAAAATCAAATTCATGGATTATTTAAAAAATAAACAAACAAAGATAAGACGAATCACATTGAAATACATAAAAAAACAAATCAAATGTAAAAACGTAAACGAAATGAATATCGATACACCGAAAACGTAATAAATAAAACGACTATATAAAACTAATAATAAAATAAAAGTTTTATAGATAGAAATTAAATTGGGTCCTAAATCTTCTTTGTAGCTGGATAATATAAAATAGTAAAATGTTTAACAGTGTAAATAAATTTGCATTAATCTATAATGTAAATATTATTTGGATCATTATAAATATTAGATTAAATTATTGTAATCGAAATTTATTATTAACAATTAATGTTTTTAATAAAACAAAAAATCAAATAAATCAAGTTCATAAAAATATGGAATTCCTGCAAATATATAAATAACACAAACAAATTACTTGGAAGTAAATAAAAAAAATCAAAATGTAATAATAAAAGAAATGAATTTCATTTTATTTGCCAACCACAGTCTCCAAAATTACTAATTTATTTTCGATACACTTAGTCCAACGTTTTCTAATTTTTTCATCCCTTCCCCAATTTCTCCACATCAATGTTGACCTCGTCATAAAAGTCTAATCTCTTTCCGCGGAGCCATTTTTCAAATTTGAAAACAGAGAATAATCGCAGTTGGTTCTGTTCGGTCCCACATATGTAGATATTAGCATTTTTAATTAAATAAATTTGGATCCGCGTAAAACCCTGTAAAACATTCGTCACAATTATTTTTAAGTTTTATATGGTAATTAGCACTACCCTGTCCAGGTACCAGCCGCAGATGCAGTCAGTTAACGCTTAGGTCGGGCATTTATTTATTATTTTTCTCAAATTTAAAAACCAAAAACTACGGTCACGTACAAGACGTTATCTATTGCAACACAATTGCGGCCCGGCATTTAGCGCAGAATTCCCCTTTCACAAAAGCCGTCATTTTACAACTGCCACATTTATCACAACGCGGTTGTAAATAGACCATTACCCCCCGGTAATGTCGGGAAAAACATCCCTTTCCTTCAGCACAATTAAATTCAATTTCTGGCCAATCAAGATGAGTTCTTCGTCCAATACGAAGCACCAAATTGAGGGCATTTCATTCCCACCAGTGGTACAAGCGAACTTTATTATTTAAGGAACGTTTTCACCCTTAACATACACTAACACATCATCACTATCCAAGAATAACCAAACACAACAGTCGAAGGGTGTCACATTATCATTCAAGACAACAGTCTAATGCCCGGTTTCACAAACGATTGTCAAATGGTGAATTAGTTAACAAGCCTTTAACAACTCATTATTGTTTGTGAAATATAAAACAATGGTAATTTTGCTTTAACGGTTCGTCAAATATTTGACGATTGATTAAAGACTTGTTAACGAATCGTCAAACTTTTGACGATTCGTTAACAAGCTGTTAACGAACGATTAGCGGTTGTGAAACCGGGCATAAGTATGACATCATTATTCCAGACAACTTGAGTAGTAAAACAACAGTGTTATTCACATAAGCATTAATCAATTAGCAAACAAGCTAACACGTCTCAACAGTGCCAATTGTAATTGTGAAATAATTGTAAAAACAGTAATAAATAGTGTACATAGTTAAAGGAGTTCATCTGCAACAAGTCGCGAACGTTAAAATAAAGCCCAGACGATAGCGACGCACATCATTGTCGTATAATACGTGAGCGAGAGTCGTACTCGAAATTCTCGACGAGTCGAGTACATGCAGTTCCTTAGTTCACGTAGCGCAAACAGGTTCAATACGGAGAATATGATGGATCAGAAATCCTAATTCTTTAAGTTTTACCATTACTTTAATGGATTTGTGAACTGGTGGGTGGTGGAGGAAAACTTTTTTTGCAGAACGTGGTCGTTTTGCATATCTACGTTAGAACGGTCCAGTGAAATGGAATAATTCAGCTATTGTTCTTTGTTTCTCAGGGTAATCTATGTAGATTGTGGTGTTTGCATCCTAGAGAAGTGCAGCTGACTTTCTTCGGTGGTGATTTCGTAAGAGACGTCCTTTGTTTCAATTGTTCCTTCAACTTTGTGTGTAGTGATGGAACTATATTTCGTCCATAGTGAGAATGGGCGGAGAAATGTTTGAATCACGCCAGACATATATCCGAAGTTATCACACGATTGCGTTTGTTATCAACTGTCATCAAATGCGCCACCCATTCATCTGTGATGTACTGTAATCAACTATCAATCTCATAGTTGCCCTTTCGCGTTTTCACTTTCCTTTCCTTGATTTTGGCAATCATTTCTGGACCACATTTCAAAGACCTCGATGTTATAAATAATAATAATAAACTTCATTTAATGCCACTATGATTTCTTTTCAAAAACAGGAATTTAATCATTGCTCGATGCTCAATGTTGACTGCCACCAAAGTGGTTCAGTTTAGTGGCTGCCAAAGACAAACTGAACGCAAACGCAATTAACTAACCATGTGACAGTATCTGTTGAAGAACATAATTAATTAGCATTAGATGACATCAATAACGCCATATGTGCCAAAGCTAAGTACTTTTAAAGATGCCCTCGTATAACGTAGGACGTTGTAAAATCAAACTAAATAAAATAAATAAATTAACGAAATGTTCATTACACCGTAATGTAAACATTTTATTTGCATCTTACCATAAATATGAGATTAAAATATTCTAATCTAAATTTACGATATTTTTTCTGAATAAAAATAGCAATGCATTTTTAATAAAACAAATATCGACGTATTAAATTTAAATGTGTAAAATAAAAGCATCCGGATTAAATCTGCATATTCCTTGAGTGATAATCCTGAATTGTATTGGATGTTTATGGTAGTAACTTTCGTTTTATTTTGTAAAAATCCCGCCGCAATTATGTTAGTTTGTATACTCATTGTAATAACATGGAAATGTTTATCTTCAAAGCCTTTTAAAAAAAGAATACGTGAATATTTTAACGCGCTGTTCGTTATTAGATCTGACATATCGTAGGTAGATTATATCTTTAAATGTACATAAATGGAACCTTTTGCGTAAAAAACAATAACTTAAAGTAAAGAATGCTGTAATAGATTTTTATGATGTTGCAATGGCAATTTCTTTTTTAACCAGGTTACCAAAGGAACATGTCTAATTATTTTATGCCTCGCGTGTTTGTGTAATGTTTTTTTTTTCTAACATTTCGAACTGTAACGTTTGTACATAGTTTCGAATTTAACTGCCATATGGTGCGATTCAGAATATTTAATGCGACGTTTATAACTTTTAACTTTTATTTTATTAGGTGGATTCGATAAATTGTCGAACAACACAACTTTTTCACTTTTATTATGGGGACATTATCGATAACAAAAATGTTAGTATTAGGTTTCAAAATCGTATATTCAACTACACTATATATTTATTACGTAGTTTAAAACGAATTATTTTTCCAATCTAACATATGGTGTGATAAAACGTTAACAAGCACACACACACAGATATATATATATATATATATATATATATATATATATATATATATATATATTAATGAAACGAAGATAAAAGATAAAAAAATTAATAGAAAATAGGTTAAGTAGATCCAGTGTAGGATATGATGACGTCACATGACACTTAAGGAAAACATATCTTCACAAAACACATAGAACTACAACAATTTCGCGAATTTTTAATACATATCAAGTATTGAACCTTTTAAGAAACTTTCAAAAACGTTAAGTTACGAAAAGAAAAAGCTTGTATTAAAGTTTCAAATAAAAGTTTCTTATTTTGTTTAAATTTTCTATTCTTATTTAATAAAAAAAATATTTCCCACGTTAACATTAAATATATAAATTGCATTCCCGATGTATTTATATAGACTGTGTTTTATTATGTTAATATACATAGTTAATCTTAATGAAATGCAAGCGTTTTAAATTGAAATTATATTATCAGATAACATAGATAAAATAGCAAAACCAATTAAGTTTTCGGAGCTCGAAAATAAATAAAACGGCGATAAGGGCCGAAAAACAAACGACTTAATTGACATCTGTTGACAAATTCTACATATCGAGATTTTAATCCTCGCCAATCCCTTTTATTTATTGAATTAATTAATATTTAAATGGATTACGTACAATGAAAAAAGCACACGGAAACCAGACCTGTGTTATTTTCATAATTGGATTATATTTATCATTTCTTTTATTACTATGCAAATTATCAGCGACGTACTCTTTGAACGTATTTCTTATTCAGACTTACATGACATAAGATTACTCATAATACGTGTGGGATAACTTGATTTAATGACAACAATGTCACTGCGAAAAGGCATTTTTTCAAAACTCTTCATTGCGTTATCTCCTCTCGTATTTCTACGCAAATCCAAACGAATTTAACATTAGCTTTAATTTATATAAAATTTAAATAAAAAAACATAAACGTTTTGGTTTGAAACGTCCATGAATATAACTGGGATCCACAGAAAACATAAAAGACATTTGAACAATTCTATAATAATAAATTTACTGAAAGAAATACAAGTTATTTATCAATAAAACATGAAACTAATCAAATAACATAAATTTAACCAGAAAGGTTTTGTTTTCATTTTTTTAATCATATAATTAGATGTATTAATATTCATTGCTAGCCAAAGACATCGAAACATGATTTTATATACAAAGGATGTAGCAATAAATAATTTAATTGCTAAACGTGTTGTATTGCAAGTGTGGGTAGTAAATAACGAAATTTATTTCTTAGTTCTTCCCAAAAAATAATTATTTCTCCTTGTCCAACAAACTTTTAATTACACTTACTTATTAGATTTTTTTATCCAACCTGGATGTTGTAAGATAATCGCAACGTTCGTAAAACTTTTTTATTATTAGAAATGCGACTAAATGTTTCATACGGTGAACATAAACAATTAAACGTAGGAAAGAGAATTCTAAGAAACGAGATATTGTCTAACGATAGTTGTGTATCGTTGGAATCTTTAAAAAGAAATAGGTTATGTGTGACCCTATACATTCTGGGTACGAAGAATGTTGAAATACACCTACGGATTCTAAAACAGGGTTTTTAAAATCTTGCACATCGCGCGTGTTTACAACAATAAAATTCTTAAAGTAAAATTTTTACTAACAGAATAAATGCGTTTATTAAAGCAAATAAACGTGAAGTTTAAAAAGTTTTATATATAGGTCTATTGTGTATTGTGCTCGTTTTATTTTCACTATTAAACTGCACCTAGACTTTTAATGCGCTATTTACTCGGGGAATACAAGTTACGTGGATATTTTATTTCATTTCAGTTATAAAAGTGTAGAATGTGTCTTTTTTAAAATGAACGTTGCGGTTTAATTGTAAAAATCGAACTTATGGCGATTTTTGGTTGACAATTACTATTGTAATTGACCATGTGTTACATTTTGACGAAAGTGCGTTTGCAACAAATTTTTCAATCGCGAAGAAATCGTATACGTTTAATTATTCGTCGCCAACGGTATCTCAGAAAGGTGATATTATTTAAAATTCGCTAATTTATACAAATACTAGTGCGTGTTGTCCATAATGAAGACGTGTTTGCAAAAATTGATTTCGTATAAACTGTAAAACTAAAGCAAATCGAAGTCTGGAATGAGAAATCAATATGACATATTTAATTATTTCTCACCAATGGTTTTAATAAAAAGGTGGCGCTATTCCAATATCGAATTTCACGTTTACAAAGTCCTATTGAATATAACAAAAAAATAATTTGGTAATATAAAAAATTGAAAATTTATACACTTTCACTTAATTTATACAATCAAGCGGAGGCCCAAAATTCAAACCAATCAATTTCGTTGAAAATGTCAACGAATTTAATTTTTAAAATTGATACAAATGTTAGCAATAAGTAAAATTTATTTCAGTTTATTTATTGTCATGACGAAAATGTCACTATAATGTCGATGAAACAAAATACTTTGATTGATGCAAGTACGACCTTTAGTATATTTCCTTGGCCGGTAGGTGTGCTTAGTACTGCTAGTATGTAAGACTAATCAGCCTACACTTGATTTCCATGTAGGCGGAGTTGACGCCTTACAGTCGACTGCCGCAAGATCATTTCAATTTCATCAATAACAGTTCTATCTTATCTTAATTTTAAGAACGGTGCGTCCTTTCAAAAGAATTTTAACAATATATTTTACGCTACCATGTGTTAATTTCTTTACAGATTACCTGCATTAGGCTAATCTTAATACGGCTAAAGTGAAAGATAATGCCATAATGGACTCGGAACTTTTCTTGCCGTAGCTTCATTTCTTCCTCGCTTTGCTTTCACCGCGCTGATTTATAATTAACATTTTACGTTTATTTGTCACTTATTTACTTCGGAGTGGTGCCAGCTTTTTAAATTATCGATGATACATCTTAACACTATATTACACCATTAAAAATTGTAATAAGACACCTCCAGATATATATTACGTGTTAGAATGTATGAGACATAATATCTCTTGAAATTATATTAAAAGCAACTGACTCAGACACAAATGCACATAAGAAATGTTGACACATTATTATTACTAGGAAAAATACGACAGTACAAGCACTTACTTGACTATTCGTCATAAATTCTGATTCTTTAGATAAAATGTATGTTGATGAAGTGGTAATATACAAAATTCTATGGACAGTTTTATGACTCTATTTGGTATCCTTTGTCACGATATTTGCAAAACTTTTAAGGTGGTAAATTACTAAATAACAACACTCACAACAATTCAAACAAAATTAAATTGACCAAGAACTTGTAACCAAAAAAAGGTAAGAGAAATCTTCACAAAAACGTGAATGACGTCGTGAAGAAAAGCAGATCGGGTCGGGGTCTACAATAACATATTAGACAAAGTGGCGATGAATCAATGAAAAATTTCTTTTAAAGTATTTGATACCCACTGGCTTTGATGCCACCATGTGTCAGAAAAATAACGAAACTGAATTCAGAAGCAAACAATTCCGATATTGAAAGGTTAGCTTTAGAAATAGCTTGTATGATCTTAAAGTGTTATCTAAACATCTTCTGAGCTTCTTGTTGCTACTGAATTTTACCTCAATATATTTTCTTCAAAATTTCTATGCACGTCAGAAACGCAGGTCGATGTACACAATGTGTCGAAATCGATGAAAAAAGTTTCTTTCAAAATATGTCAAAGTTCATACTTACATTTTGAAACCCATTGGCTTTGTTGCAATCGACTTAGGCACTATGGCCCAAAAAAATAACGAAACTGAATTCAGAAGCAAACAATTCCGATATTGAAAAAGATGAATTAGCTTTAGAAATATGGTCTTAAAGTGTTATCTAAACATCTTCTGAGCTTCATGTTGATACTGAATTTTACCTCAATATATTTTCTTCAAAATTTCTATGCATGTCAGAAACGCAGGTCGATGTACATAATGTGTCGAAATCGATGAAAAAAGTTTCTTTCAAAATATGTCAAAGTTCATACTTACATTTTGAAACCCATTGGCTTTGATGCCATCGACTTAGGTACTATGGCCCAAAAAAATAACGAAACTGAATTCAGAAGCAAACAATTCCGATATTGAAAAAGATGAATTAGCTTTAGAAATAGCTTGTATGGTCTTAAAGTGTTATCTAAACATCTTCTGAGCTTCTTGTTGCTACTGAATTTTACCTCAATATATTTTCTTCAAAATTTCTATGCACGTCAGAAACGCAGGTCGATGTACACAATGTGTCGAAATCGATGAAAAAAGTTTCTTTCAAAATATGTCAAAGTTCATACTTACATTTTGAAACCCATTGGCTTTGTTGCAATCGACTTAGGTACTATGGCCCAAAAAAATAACGAAACTGAATTCAGAAGCAAACAATTCCGATATTGAAAAAGATGAATTAGCTTTAGAAATATGGTCTTAAAGTGTTATCTAAACATCTTCTGAGCTTCATGTTGCTACTGAATTTTACCTCAATATATTTTCTTCAAAATTTCTATGCACGTCAGAAACGCAGGTCGATGTACACAATGTGTCGAAATCGATGAAAAAAGTTTCTTTCAAAATATGTCAAAGTTCATACTTACATTTTGAAACCCATTGGCTTTGTTGCAATCGACTTAGGCACTATGGCCCAAAAAAATAACGAAACTGAATTCAGAAGCAAACAATTCCGATATTGAAAAAGATGAATTAGCTTTAAAAATAACTTGTATGGTCTTAAAGTGTTATCTAAACATCTTCTGAGCTTCTTGTTGCTACTGAATTTTACCTCAATATATTTTCTTCTAAATTTCTATGCACGTCAGAAACGCAGGTCGATGTACACAATGTGTCGAAATCGATGAAAAAAGTTTCTTTCAAAATATGTCAAAGTCCATACTTACATTTTGAAACCCATTGGCTTTGTTGCCATCGACTTAGGCACTATGGCCCAGAAAAATAACGAAACTGAATTCAGAAGCAAACAATTTCGATATTGAAAAAGATGAATTAGCTTTAGAAATAGCTTGTATGGTCTTAAAGTGTTATCTAAACATCTTCTGAGCTACTTGTTGCTACTGAATTTTACCTCAATATATTTTCTTCTAAGTTTTTGTACACGTCAGAAAAAACAGATCAGATTGAGGTACACAATATGGTGGAATCGATCAAAAAACATTTCCTTCAAAATACTTCATAGTTCATACTTACATTTTGATATCCATTGGCTTTGTTGCAATCGACTTAAGCACTATGGCCCAGAAAAATAACGAAACTGAATTCAGAAGCAAACAATTTCGATATTGAAAAAGATGAATTAGCTTTAGAAATAGCTTGTATGGTCTTAAAGTGTTATCTAAACATCTTCTGAGCTACTTGTTGCTACTGAATTTTACCTCAATATATTTTCTTCTAAGTTTTTGTACACGTCAGAAAAAACAGATCAGATTGAGGTACACAATATGGTGGAATCGATCAAAAAACATTTCCTTCAAAATACTTCATAGTTCATACTTACATTTTGATACCCATTGGCTTTGTTGCAATCGACTTAAGCACTATGGCTCAGAAAAATAACGAAACTGAATTCAGAAGCAAACAATGCCGATATTGAAAAAGATGAATTAGCTTTAGAAATAGCTTGTATGGTCTTAAAGTGCTATCTAAACATCTTCTGAGCTTCATGTTGCTACTGAATTTTACCTCAATATATTTTCTTCTAAATTTCTATGCACGTCAGAAACGCAGGTCGATGTACATAATGTGTCGAAATCGATGAAAAAAGTTTCTTTCAAAATATGTCAAAGTCCATACTTACATTTTGATACCCATCGGCTTTATTGCCATCGACTTAGGCACTATGGCTCAGAAAAATAACGAAACTGAATTCAGAAGCAAACAATTCCGATATTGAAAAAGATGAATTAGCTTTAGAAATATCTTAAAGTGATATCTAAACATCTTCTGAGCTTCATGTTGCTACTGAATTTTACCTCAATATATTTTCTTCTAAGTTTTTGTGCACGTCAGAAAAAACAGATCAGGTTGAGGTACACAATCTGGTGGAATCGATCAAAAAACATTTCCTTCAAAATACTTCATAATTCATACTTACATTTTCATACCCATTGGCTTTGTTGCCGTCGACTTAGGCACTATGGCTCAGAAAAATAACGAAACTGAATTCAGAAGCAAACAATGCCGATATTGAAAGATGAATTAGAGAAATAGCTTTTATGGTCTTAAAGTGTTATCTAAACATTTTCTGAGCTTCATGTTGCTACTGAATGTTAACTGAATATATTTTCTTTTAAATTTCTATGCACGTCAGAAAAGCAGATCAGGGCGAGGTACACAATGTAGTATAATCGATCAAAAAACATTTCCTTCAAAATACTTCATAGTTCATACTTACATTTTGATACCCATTGGCTTTGATGCCATCGACTTAGGCACTATGGCCCAAAAAAATAACGAAACTGAATTCAGAAGCAAACAATGCCGATATTGAAAAATGAATTAGCTTTAGAAATAGCTTGTATGGTCTTAAAGTGTTATCTAAACATCTTCTGAGCTACATGTTGCTACTGAATCTTATGTCAATATATTTCTTCTACATTTCTATGCACGTCAGAAAAGCAGGTTTGAAATACACAATGTGGTGGAATCGATCAAAAAAAAATTCTTTCAAAATACAGTTCATACTTATATTTTGACACCCATTGGCTTTGATGCCATCGACGTTTACTTTTGTCTTTGTAGACTTACTGTTTCTTAGACTTGTTCAATTGTTCAAATAAAATAAAAATATGTCCAGATACAAACTAAATGTAATGAGTAATAAAATCAAAGATAATAAAATTATTAAACAAAGTAACGAACAATTGTATAGTGAAACATAAAACGTAAATGATGATAAAACATGAATGACGAAAAAGTGATACATAAACATAGAATAATAATAAAGGAAAAATAGGATAGCCCAACCCAACTTAATTAAACAGGGCGTCTAGGGTCACTCAAACTTGGGATGTCAATCGATAATTAATACAACTCTTCCGTCCACATAGCGATGAATAATTTCTAACCATTGATTGCACGTATAACAGACACATACAGACATGACAGACACAGTACCGATAAATTAAAATAGGTGAAGGTAAATTAACAGAAAAATTGACCTAAACGACACAAATCAAAAAATAATAAAAAATGCGATTTTCAAACGTTAACCAAAATCTGCAGGCGTCCGCACTGAACTTTCTTATACATCGACAAATTTCCAACAAACTTGCGCAATTTCAATATATTTAAGTTTGTAAGAACAATAAGACGTACCGTTTTCAAGATGTACATATACTCAGTGACATATAAACTGCACCACCTAGAAGGGGTGGGAATTTTTGGACCAAATTTGGCAGGAATAGTGGACTAGTCCAGGGAAATAGTTGATTAAAATTTGAAACCCAATCATCAAGTCGTCATGGGATTTTTGACGTTTGTGTCATTTTTTAGAGGTGGTGATAGACAAGCAATTATCGAGTCATTTTTTGAATTTGTTCAACTTTTTCGGATCCCGTTCTTTAGTTTAAAGTGTTTCAAGTGTTTAACGATGCCTAAAGGAAGGAGACTTCAAGTTTTCCAGCAGTTGAGTGACTTTGACCGAGGGCGGATTGTTGGTTTACGAGAAGCAGGTTTTTCGTTTAGAGAAATCGGCAACCGTTTGGGACGGCACCACTCAACAGTAATGCGTGTTTATCAAGCGTGGTCTGAACATGGGGTTGAACGTCGGAGAAGAGGCACTGGGGCTCAAAGACGAACCAATGAACGTCAAGATCGCCGATTAAGACTAATGGCCTTGAGAGACCGATTCTCTACAACTAGATCAATAGCTGATCAATGGTTAGGTGAACAAGGTCGTCCGATAGGCTTGCGAACAGTTTATCGTCGAATAAGAACCTTTGGCGTGCTGTCTTACCGCCCACATCTTGTGCTACCCCTCACTGCTCAACATCGCCAGGAACGTTTGGCCTGGTGCACGGAAAGACTTCAATGGAACTTGGAGTTGCATCGAGTTGTCTTTAGTGACGAATCGCGATTTTGTTTAGGAATGCATGATGGTCGGATGACTGTTAGACGAAGACGTGGAGAAAGGCGCAATCCTGATTTTTCGATTGCGAGGCATGTTCACCGAACTGTGGGGTTGATGGTGTGGGGTGCTATTGCTTACGGCAGTAGGTCACCCTTGCTCTTCATTCGGGGCAGTATGACCGCCGGACGCTACATTGATGAAGTGGTAGAACGACATGTTCTTCCATATCTTCGAGGACTGGAAGACCCACTTTTCCAGCAAGATAATGCACGACCTCACGTAACAAGGGTTTCTCTTCACTTCTTTGAAGAGGTCAATGTTAATCTTTTGCCTCGGCCGCCAAGATCTCCCGATTTGTCGCCCATTGAGCACGTGTGGGACATGATGTGTAGAAGATTGAGGAATCTACCGAACCCACCGTTGACAATAGAAGCTCTACGGCATGAAGTACAGGCTGCTTGAGATGCCATACCCCAAGAAGACATTGATCACCTGCTGGAATCAATGCCAAGGCGGGTCAATGAGTGTATCAGAAATAGGGGCGGACCAACACATTATTAAAGAAAAATCAAAAAGATGAAGTGTTTTCTTTATCAAATTTTAATCAATTGTTACCTTAGACTAGTCCAATGTTTCTGCCAAATTTGGTCCAAAAATTCCCACCCCTTCTAGGTGGTGCAGTTTATATGTCACTGAGTATATATAAAGTATATGAAAGTATTACTTTCTTCGATCTAATTCATTTCTACAATATTTGCTTTAAAAAATGGGTCAAGTAAGAATGCGCAAAATATTAAAAACGAAATTACATGAATTTCATGCAACACTATCTGTCAAAATCTGGTCTTTACAGTCGTATTAGTTTATATGTTTTATGTTGTAAATGTTAGGTATTAGAAACATAATTAAAGTGCTTTGGTTTGTAAACAATATTATTAAAAATGTATGTGAAATATTAACGTAATAAAATAGTAATGAGATAAGAAATAACAGTCAATAAAAACCTACAATCGTGTTCAAATAATTAAGTTAAAATTGAGACGATATTGAATAACACTGAAGGAGGTTTTACGTAAAATATATACGGAATACTTAAGATGTTTTATCTCCGTATAGCATTTATTCAAGCTGACTAAGGTGCGTGCTCACACACTCCAGACAAATCGACCAATATAAATTAAAATGGCTTGCATTTTACATAAATAACTTGGAATATGCATGTAAAATTAAGACTTCCATTTAAGTAAGATAACGTATCTGCTTTCGAGAAAGTTTCCACTAAATTGTAAATACATTATGTTGTGTTTCGTTAAACATTTGGTGTAAAGATACATTACTTAAATTACTGTATTTACGCGCCAGTCGATAGTATGAGGAATGATGTTAAAACTATAATAACCCTCGCGGACAAGGTCAAATTATATTATGCATCATACACATCCTCCAGGTAGTTTGAAATAACCCATTTGTTTCATAAAATGCAAATTCTGCGAGTATAAATCATTGGTAGATACACGCGTCGTGCCTTCAGAGAAATAGCCTGAAATTAGGTTAAAATACGCGTTACAACTTCAAACGATATTGGAATTAAGGCGATCCATATAATGCGAAAATTAAAATTCAAGCAAAAAACTTTAATATCTTAGTAGTCCCTTGGAGTATTTAATCATTCTTATTAATGACATGACTGCTATGTCGTAGACACATCTCTTTCTGAACAAAGAAAAATGATGCTACTTTTACATTCATTACATTCATCATAAAATGAAAACAAACATAACAAAACTTTTCTTAAGAACCAGTCCTTTTTTTTCAATAAAAAATACACAGTTATTAACATCTTTTTTGTTTTGTTAAATTTTGTGCATTGTATTGATGACATTTGGAATTTAGCTACGTAATAAATTTAATGAAGGTTTGAAACAAAATCTTTTCAAATATGTATATTTATGTTAATATTTTTTATCTTACACTGGCACTCACCATAGTTCATGTTTTAATTAAACAAAAAGTTAAAATACATAAAGATTATTTTGCATGATATTTTACAAAATATATTCAATAAACAAGTTGATCTCTACCAATTTCATTTATTTTATTTGTGTCGTTGTGTTCTTTTTTTATTTTAGTGGTTTCATATTGTAGTATGTAAATTAAATGGTACAAAAATTTGTTACTAATTGGATTGCATTAAACTGAAGGATGTTGAAAATTTTAAAATAAACGTTTGTTATAAATACGAGCTATTAAACTGAGTAGTATATTCTGTTTAAGTCAGAGATGTTGTTTGCATACATCTGTGATCTGCGGCATATAGAGCAGCAAAGTATAAACCGTAGGTGTAACAGGTATGTCATGTTTGGAATCATAATGTGCACTTGTCACGCCTAGTATACCAAATGGGCAATTTTACCCAAAAATAACAACGCGAACAAGTGCACCAACTGCCAATCGTCCAAATAGTACCAGTTTTAGTTAAAAATTTCACAGATGCGGTTTCTAAAACATGCATTAACAGATGGTTCTTGTCAACCTTCACACCTATACACGTTTTACCTTATCGACACCACTTCATGTTTCTAGTTAAAAGACATTTAAACCTTATTTATTGATTATTTTTTTTTTGCTTCAGATATCCAACTTCAAGTACCTTAACTGTAATAGCATATTTCTCTCACATAAATTTCAAGCATAACTAGCTCACTTTAATAAAATACAAAGCGGCATACATACAAAGTTAAATTACGACATGAATAATGCCATTATAATTTTCAGATATGACGTATTAAATTATACGAACACTTCAAGACTAATTGAACTTTTTAAAGATAATAATTGGGCAATTCACTGCTTTTTTTATTTCGACAAATTAATCAACATTGGTTTTCTTGTGATATTCATTACTAATCCTAATTCCTAAGAAGAATACGAAGTGACGTAATTCGATCTAGAAGATTTAAAATAATCACTGGAAAAATTCAACTTTAATGGCCTTCATCAAATAAAATGTTAGCCGTGGTTACACAAATGAAATCAATGATGACAAAAAAAGATTAAGAATCAAATAAATGAATCCATTAAAAATACACGAATATATCGTAAAATTAAATTAAATTTCATTAAAATAAAATAAGAGGAAGCATGTACAATAATAAGAATAGACAAATTAAAAAAAAATGAAACAATAAGAGAAGGTGTAACACAGGCGAGGAACAACAACAAAGAGCGAAGAAAGAGTGTTATATGGACGGAAGATGGCAGAACCTTAAGCAAACATTTTGTCGGAAAGTGGAGGAAATATGTGGAAGGAAAAAATAAATGGGTACCAAAAAACTAGACTGGTAGACAACAGACCTAAATAAAAAAAAAAGACATGGAAACAAATTAATAAAACGAGATGTACCTCTTTCGTTTTATTAATTTGTTTCCATGTTATCCTTTTCATTTAGGTCTGTTGTCTACCAGTCTAGTTTTTTTTGGTACCAATTTCTTTTTTTCCTAGACAAAAACGAATATATGAAAATAAGAAATGAGGTGAAGAGAGAAGAGGAACATAGGATGATGCGGGGTAAAGGAAGTCAACAAAAAATGCAATAGAATGTTCTTGAACAGCGCAACAATATGAGAGGAAAGGGAAGCAGAATGACAAACAAACAAGGGGAAAAAACGATAAAAAAGAAAAATTCTAGAAATACATATGGAGGGATTACTACTAGGAAAACTTCCAATAAAGACAAGACGATGTTAATGATATTATAGGAAAAATAGAGCATGAAGAAGAAAATTAACAAATAAAAGATTTAACAATGGGAGAAATAGAGGAGGCACTGTTATAAATAGGTATAGCAGGAGGATAAGAAAATATAAAACAGAGATGATTAAATGGTTGAGTGGGGAGGGTAAACGATGGATGTACAAATCGCCAAGAACTAGGGGAAAAATCTAATAATGCCAATATATAAAAACGACAACCATCGTCTTCATTACAGTTATGGATATTTTAATGGAAAGAACGAAGGGAAAGTGGACGCGATGATTGCAATATACAAATGCAAAAAATGTTCATTGGACACAAGAGGTTATGACCTAAAACTGGAATTAAATACGGACAAGGATAAAGTTATGGTAATCAAGGACAAAAAAATAGAGAAGGAGAGCACAAATATTTTGTCTAATCAGTGTAAGCTAGAAACCTATAAATATATAGGAAGTGTGCTAGCAAATTATGGAAACACAGTCCTGGGGAAGAAGGAACTAGGTATAGAAATAAAGGACTGAGGCTGCACTACAATTCCTACTAAACATCCTATACAAATGTGAGTTATAGGTTCAGTTCAAAAAAGACGAATCACAAATAAATCGACAGAAATGATGCAGCTCAAACGAATAGCAGGCAAAACGAAATTTGATAGGATAAAGAACGAGGAAATGAAGAAACAAGAACAAAACATGATGAGGATAGCGAAAATACAATTAAAATGGCTTTGACATATAGTAAGAATGGAGCCAGTTGGAATAACAAAAAAGATCATAAAGACAGGAACAGAAAGGATCATAAAGAGGTAGACCGGGAAAGATTTTAATATAGAGGATTGAAGAAATAGGAGCTAGCAGATGAAGATCATCAAAGAATTGAAAAATATGGCAGATGTCGGGAGGAAGTGAAAAAAACGGGTAATGGAACCACGTCCGACGCCCTAAAGAGCATTAAGGATAAATGAAAATAAAATGAAAATTTAGTTATATAAATTATATATAAATATTAGTTATATAAATTAATTTGTTATAGGAGCGCCGTGCACCAGAGAACAGACACATTGTTACTATTTTTTTTCTCTAATTATCCCTGTTTTGTTAAAAATGTTACCGGCTTTTACAACTTTCTGTATTCCTCATATAATTTTATATTTCTTATAATTGAAAATTTTGCAAACTTTGGTTTTGCATTTCAATATCCAAATTTTGCAAACATGATGACAACATGTGATCAATAACCACGACGATGTACTTCGTGTACAATGCCACGAAAATAATAAAAAAAATGTTTTTAGGGCAACATGTTTATGAAATAGATAGATTAAACTCAACTGTTTCAGCAATGTTTGTATTAATATCGGTGCTTATCGTAGAGGGCGCCGTGGCAATGCCAAACGTCCAATATTTTATTTATGTTTTGTTTTGTTGCTCGGTAGTTTGATTGCAATTTACTAGGAAGGGATGAATAATTCCCAACATAACCTATAAAGACAACAAACTTTTCAAAACTGTATGACAATCTTTTCATTTTTTTATTGACTTTAAAATGTCATAGTAGTAATCATGTTCTTACGTCAAGTGACACTGAAATTCGTGCGGTGATAACATACTTTTACATCAAAAGTTTATTTCCAACCGCAATAAAAACTGTGGATTCTACGTTGGAGGAATTTTCTCTTTGTTTACAATCGTTAGTACATGGATTGGATTAGGTTGGAAATAGTTCCAACGATTGAGTTAGGTTGGGTTAACCGTTTATGTCCACGGTATGTTGGGATGTCAAATATCAATCACCTCTTTAATTTATTGAAAACAAATATTTCTTTACTTAATTGGTGTAATTAGTCAATAAATTATAAACTGTACCGAAAAAGGTTTTAATAATAAGTAGAAATAAGAAAAATACAGAATACAAAAAAAAGAACAATAAATGAAAAACGCAAGAAGATGTTACCTTGAAGTAACTAAGTTTTTCTGGTGTAACCTTGGTATCAGTAACGAGTGTTACATCCTAGAACAGCCAGCAATGAATGAATTCATCGAGACATACCCCGAATTAAGTGTCTAATCACATTTTGATCAATGCCACCCCATTCTTCTCAAGTGCCACTCTTAATTTTTGTAGTGCTTCTGGACGCCCCGGGCGAGCTCTAACACGTCTTCCCAAGTCATCCCAAACGTGTTCGATGGGATTCATGTCGGGACATATCGCAGGCAATTTCAAAATGCTAAGTCCTACTTCCTGTAGGTACCGCTACTACTACGTACTAGCGATGTGGAGTTTTGCATTATCCTAAATTAACAAGAATTCTTGCCCTACAAATGGTGCAAAAGGAACAGCATGGTCTGCAAGAATATCCCTAATGTAATTGTTTGCATTTAACGATCGTTCTTGAACAATGAATAGCTCAGTTTTTGCCTCCAACGAAATGCCCGCCAAAACCATAACAGATCTTCCTCAAAAATTTTTATGTTGACCGACGGTGGCTGAAGAATATCTCACGAATATCTTGTATTCTCCAGACACTATGGCGTCTATCCGGTGATGTGAAAGAAAATAGTGATTCATCCGAGAAGAGAACTCGTCTCCAATTACGTTCTTCCCAATTTTGATGTCTTCTACTAAACTCCAATGTGTTGTCGTGTAAGTCTAGGTAGTCGATTCGGCCTATATGCATAGTTATTTGCATTTTTAAAAGAAAAATGGTTAATAACAATTCGCAACCACCATAATGAACAGTGCTTAAAAAACTTGGACGGAAATATGCTCTCGATGAAAATAATGGTTTAACAGGAAAAGAAAAATAACATCTTAAACAAAAATGAGACTTGTTAGAAAAGTCATTGACACAAAGACTAAAAATTATAAGTGACACAAGTCATTGTCAGTATTTAGCTTTAGAAGCAAAGAAAAACAACACAATGGGGAAAAACTAGAACTAGAACTTCTTTAGCAAAAAAAATCGAGAGATGAGAATTAACAAAGAATCACAACACCCCATGCCACAATTCCACAAAACAGGTAGGCTTAAAATACTGCCATATTCTTCCTACTCTCCCGATTTGGGTTCATTTATCCTAAGTTGAAAAAAATCCATGGTGAAAAAAATGAGTCGGATTTTGACGTTGAGAAAAAAAGCCTATAGGGATTTGATAGGGTCTGGATTAAGAGTATTGAGTTAGATCAGTATGTTGAAAAATAAAAACATTTTTGTTTTAGTATATAATTATTTTTCTACTTAATTTAGAAAGTCTTTATCCCCTCCACGATTTTTAATGTTTCAATGACGAATCCACAGTCGTATATTGTCAAATCCAAATAAGCCCGCCATATTCTACAATAAAAAGCTGCAAGAATTGAAGTAATTAAACACATTTAATAAACAATAAAAGATGACACTTTTCACATTTTTTTTAATTAATGCCAAAAATTATTCAAGAATGTTTGTTAACAATGTAAATTACTAATTTTATAAAATAATGCAGTGTAAAATTTGTTTGCAAAATAAATCTACTTATTTGAATTATTTCAAATTTTCATTATGACATACAATCGATTTTGACAAGGTACGTGAATTTACTTGGATTATATCATAATGAGTTAATTATCTATATTTTTATTTTTAATTAAAATGTTGCGATTATCAACAAAATATTTGACCCAAATGGCTGCCAACAACGTCCTCAACAAATTAATACCAATTTTTCGTCATTCTATGATCAAACAAAAATTTGATAAGGTTTTAACGACGAATTTATTTCTGAATTATGATGAATTGGCGTTAGTCGATTTATTTCGACCAGCCTGTATATGCATTTTTAAAGGGATGACGAACTATATTACCCACTGTAACGACTATGGGCTCATTGTTTGTACAAATGGAAACATTGGATTTTGTTTAAACCCAATTAGTAAGATTTTTGAACATATTTTATTTACTTAGAATTTCATTCGGTACTTATCAACAAATTATCATAAATTTGTTAATATTCTCTATATGACTTTCATTAATTTATGACTGTTCCAATAATTGTTTTTAGAAATAAATTATGTAATATATGTAACATATAAGTATGGAAAATAACTATAGTTGAATGTTTAGCGTTACACTAGTTTATTAGACATTTAGTTGTTATAATATTAATTGACAGACACTCCATAGTGAAATTTATAACTTTAAACGTGAAAGTTAATTATATTAAGTGTTTAATATTATTGTTTTATTTATTATTGCTATTTGTCGTGCAACAAATGCACATATTTCATAAAATTTATTGTTGAGTCGACCCTAACTCGATAAATTATATTGTGTAAATTATTAGTAGACATTCTTGAAAACAATTTATGCAATCATACCAACATTACGTCGATTTTAATGGTCAATTCGTCTATTTAAAATTTATGAATGTGCACAAAAAGAAATGACATTTGTTTTAATGGGTGTTATGCTAAAAACAATTACGGTATTTTTAAGTGCATCATTTATTATACTTTTTATTTCCTCCGGTGGCCATTTTTAATTAGTTTTGCAAATTTAAAAAACACCTACACTCAATCTTTAAATCTTAACGTACAATCAAGAAAGGTAAGATGATTCTCTTATTTTACCTGTTGTCTTCTGAACCGTTTTACGATTCCATTTCTACGAGTTCGTGAAAAAATTTAAAAAGCGTTACAACACAACAATAAGATTAGTCACTATAATAATATTTAATATAAATTCAGTTCGACGACGTTAATAAAGTGTCGGTAATGGACGGGTTATATTATAATATCGGAACGTTTTTAATTCATTTTGATATGATTATTAACCGATGTTTAAATAGTGCCCCATAAAGTTTTATTTAGTATAAAAATTAAAAACGAAGATCGCCGTACCAATTTATGATAACTCGCAATAAAATACCATTTTATGAGTAACAAAAAATGCTGGCTTTATATTTTGTGGGATTATAAAACGAAATAAAAATCGAAGCCGATAAATTAAGGCATAAAACAAACGTGTTAAGAAAGTAGAAAACATGCACACCTTTTAAAAAAATAACGTTCGATTTTTATTACGTTATAAGTTTTCGGGAACCGTAAATCGATTGGAATTGTAAAGGGTTTAGAACGTTTCCATTCGTACGGGGATGATTGGTGTAGGTAACATTAACCAAAAGATTTATATTAATGCTTTGTTGCAAACCCACGCAACATTTACACCAACGTAAGGTAAAATAAATGAAGAAATACTTCAGTTGTCTTCTAGTTACTACCATATGGTTGAATCGGTACGATATATGGGAGATATTTAGTTTAAGTTTACTCTTTTCTTTCCCGGAGTTGATTAGCGATGTGTTGTACTTGTACTAGTTTACTATCTTTGAATTAGTTCTTCAGAATATAAATAATGAATTATGCTGATCTTGAATTATTTGACACAGTGAGATAAATAAGGAATTTGCGTAGGTTACATCGCAAATGTAAACACTTATCTAATATTTTTACACCTTGTTGTTATACATACATAGCATCAAACATATGTCTTATCATAAATAATACATCAACTATTCGAACGAGTATTTTCGAAAAAATACTAATGATTACTTTCATCGTGCGTACGTTTCAAGCAATAAATGCTCCACCTCCGTATCAATTATAGATTTAAAACCATTCAATATATTAATAAGTTTCAACTGAAACTAGAAACCACAATATGCAATCGGATCCGTTATTTTGTGCTTTTTTACGTGTGGGATTTTGACCTAATGTATTTACATACAATAAATCAGTTTCCGTGTTATTCTACTATAGCATTGCATTACGCCCATGATTTTGCTGACCCCTGCATCAAACCATAAGGTATAGCCAACGAAAACAATAAGAGTTCTTATTAATCATTCATGTATATACCCACCTGTTCTTTATAGGAGCTTGACTTTATAGATTATTATACAGTTAATATTTTTATCAGCAAGATCATTTACATTTTTCGTATGTGCCTCATTTCAATAATTATTACCTATCGTTACTTCACCAATAAACAAAACAACAATATTTTATAATTATTAATAATTATTTTATATTCGAGTTACACCAGGATGAATAGTACTCAATCTTTGTTTTAACGAAATGATCCTATTCGGAAATTTATTAACTTAAATGTTCCTCGCAGAGCTACAGTTAAAAAATAATTTAATTTGTGTTAAACGCACGAGTTTTCTCCATCAAATGATATTTATTTTGTTCCATAAAGAAAAAGAAACCATTCAATGCTTTGGTTATATTTTCGAGTTCGCTCATTCATCTATTGCTATATTTTAGTTGCTATTCTTTAACTGCCTTAATTATACAGTATTTTCAAAATGCATTTGCGACGATTACTTCAGTCATTAGTATAAAACACTGCCCATTAAATCTCTTTGGAATAAATACATGGACAAGAACTAATAAATATTTTTTGACGTAACTCTGTTACCAGTTGTACCACTGGGTAATAAAACCAAAAGCTTGCTAGTACAATTGAACTGCTGTCTGTAAGACCAAATAAATGACGCATTAAAAATAATATTAACATAAAACGACTCTAGACGTCGCTATCTCCACGATTTCTGGATCCAAAGTCAAAGCAAATCGTAAAGCAGTTTAAACTTGTTGGAAATAAAACGGGTGATTTCGAAAACGTTACTTCATAGGACAATTTTATAAAACATCCATCTTTGGGTGAAAACCCAATCCAATACAATTGGGCCACAATTAAACTAAACCCAAGTTGATACAAATACCTTGAACATTGAACATTTGAAGCTAAGCACATGTGATTTATTAATGAAATGACGCACATAAAACTCGCTAGAACCAAGAGAAACCGCGCCCAACCCAACCCAACCATATGAACCGAGAAGAACAGGATCAACTCAAATTATAGGTCAAAGTTGTCTATTTAGTTTTGCACATAGCCTCATAGAGGGCGCGACTAATGAAACGAAAAACTCAAGAACAGCTAAGTTGGTTTCTGTTTGGTGGTGAAGCATCACATCAATGAATTTTACTGCGACTGCGGATTCCTACGTGGATACATATCGTCAACGACGATCGCTGAACATATCCAACAAGAACAGCAGTCAGCCAGAGATCATCAGTTGCTGTGCACCAGCAGATCAAGGAAGAACAACATATAATATATCGCGAGATTCAGACATCCATAAAGATTTGAAAAACCTCAATCAAAATGCTACATTTGGATTGGCTTTGGTGCGAGCAAATTAATTTCCCGTTGGAAATCAGCATCTTTTAATTGAAATGAAGTTAATTCCCAAATATTAATAATGCAGTTCGTGGTCAACGACGCCGGAGGAGCAGTCGATGCCTTCTAAATGATTGCTTTAATAATTGATTTGAACGAATGCCATAGTGAATCAATTTTTGAAGAAGATCATTTGATAAGCAATCAAGCACTAGTTGATCTACTGTCAGATTTCATGACTATATGCAAAACTAAACAAGCAACCATCGTATCACAAACTCCAAAACACCAGAAAGACAATCCCAAAAACTCGGCTACTAAAAGTATGATCGTAATCCCTAACCAATTAAACAAGACAAACACATAATAATCCAGTACTGTCCAACATCTATATCATACATCAAATATCACATTGTGGACCCCTTAGAAAATGTTCTGCAATTGGGACCTTTTTTTCATGGGAGGTCCAAGGCTTAAAATTATGCTCTGCAAAAAATTAATGGCAACAATTTTCTGGGATAATTAAGGTTATCTTCCTTATTCGATAAAAATCAAAAGCACCACATCAACAAATAGAGAAAAATATGGAAAGGGAACGTTAAAATAGATAGTGCCTAAAATCCCAGAAATCAACTAGTCGCAAGGTGCAGAAAGGTTAAAAATAATCTAAGCTCTGTACAACGTACTACCATAAGTGGATATCACATGAAGAATATCAGAGGATGTACATACGTTGACTTGCATTGGCTAAAGGCCAAGGTGGTTATACAATGAAAATCTTTCTGAAGTAATTCTGTCACAGTTTGACAAGTTACGTGTCATATTGTAGCTTATCCAAATATGTTCCATTAACTAGGACGCCAGTTCAAAAATAGGCTTCAAGTATAAATATTTTCTGCTCTTTGGTGAAAACCATAATTCAAAAACAACTTACACAACTTAACAATGAAATAACGATTGTCAAACGATACTTTTCAGATAAAGACCACTTGCTGGAAAAATTTGCTATTCTAACCTAAGATGCAAAATAAAATTTACCAAGACAATTTAAGAGCAGAACTGCCACATACCAATTCTTGATTAATGCAAAGGCCTGCGAGTATTCACTTTCTGTCTAATTTTGTTAAAAAAATATTTAACACCTTAGTTTTTGGTTATTGGTTCAGTTATTGAGTTTAATTTTGCAAGACAATTATCAACATTAACAGTTTCTGGTGTTTGGTACTATTTGCCGAGGAGCTCAAAATGAGATCGAAACTATCGTCCATGAATCCAAATCGAGCATTGCAGTTAAAACGTCTCCGATATTAATTTTTATTCATAACAATATAGCAATTTTTGTGTATTATATCTTACGATAATGATTGGCATTAGACTGTGTGACTTTCTTAAACGCAGTAACATGTCGCATTGGTTTTACTCGTAATCGATAAATACTTTCTAACTGATTTTCCACCAAATTTATATAACAACTACCATTTGGATTGGGTTGGGTTGGGTTTGGATAAAAACGAAACCATCGTCCAAGAATTTAAATTGTGTATTTTGCAGGTCTAATTGCTATAATAAATACTAGTAATTACTGGTAAAATAATTACAGTTTACCTTTTTTGGAAATTTGTACTATTTATTTAGCTGTCTAATACTGTCTAATACGTGTTGATTAATGTCAAGCTATGAGAATATTCAGTTTCTAATTTTACGACTTGCTGAGGAGCTCAAAATAAGGGCGAAACTGTCGTCCATGAATTCAAATCTAATGTTATTGCACTTAAAATGTTTCCAATATTCAATTTTAATCATGACTAATTAAAAGTAATATAATCTCAAAAACTTTTCTTTATTTGTTCTGTACTGCATTTCTATTTCTTTCATTTGTTTTCAATGGGAACCCAATCAGGCTTCCTACTGAGCCCCATCTCTTTGTTGTTTTGTCGTCAATTTTTTCATTTAAAATATACATCTTCCGTGTTTGTTTCTTCTCTTTTACTTTGTCTTAGTCGTCGTTATTCCACCATCTACTACTTATGCTAGTAAAATTTACTTAAACTTTTTCGATATTTCATCCAAATCATTGGTTTCAATCTCTTATAACTTTTCGACTAGTCTTCTTTCTGTTTCTTCATAGTCTCTTTGTCTGGTATTCTCATCTTTTCTATATTTTATTTTTTTTTGTATCCTAACCCAACCCAATTCAACCCAACCCAAGTCAACTCAACTCAACCTAACCCAACCCAACCCAACCCAAGCCAAATGTCGTTCATTTTATATTCAGTTGTCTTTGTGTAGGTTATAAAGTTTATGATAGCCTTTGGTCCCCATCTTCTGATTCTGATTCAGGTTAGTATATAAAATTATATGTTTATGTATATTATTGGACTGTAGGACTTATAAACTTAGCAACATGTTGTGTTTGTGATTGGATGAGTGTAAATTTATATAACAACTAAGTTTTGAGTTGGGTTGGGTTGGGTTGGGATGGCCTTGGAACTGATGAGCTGATAAAAACAAAACCAGCATCCAAGAATCGAAACTGTGTTTTTTGCACGTGTTGGATAAGTGTAAATTTATATAACAACTAAGTTTTGAGTTGGGTTGGGTTGGGATGGCCTTGGAGCTGATGAGCTGATAAAAACAAAACCAGCATCAAAGAATCGAAACTGTGTTTTTTGCACGTGTTGGATAAGTGTAAATTTATATAACAACTAAGTTTTGAGTTGGGTTGGGTTGGGATGGCCTTGGAGCCGATGAGCTGATAAAAACAAAACCATCATCCAAGAATCGAAACTGTGTTTTTTGCACGTCTGATTACTATGACAATTTACTAGTTACTCGCAAAATAAATTTTTTGACAATTTAAAAACTATTTAGTTGCAATTTTGGTTATATTTTTTAGCATTTATTAAGGTTATAAATGTAATTAAAATACTAAACCATTACTTTGCTAAACCAATAATGCTTTTTTGCGTTACATTGTAATAGTTGTTAACGAAGTATTTAAGTAAATTACTAATGAGAATAATTGCCTAAATATAATTATTAATATTGCAAATAAAAGAAGTAAAATTTTACTGAATAAAATTTCACAGAGTTCATCTCTTTTGAACGGATTCAATTAGGCGGACAGTTTTGTTAGGGCGGGATGCTATTATACCAACATTAAATATGGAAGATTCTTTATTAACCGAATCTTGAACGATTGCTAGGATCATATTTCAGAGTTTTCGATATTTAACGAACCCTTAATCGGTGTACGTATAAAACAAAATTTAATATGTTTTAATGTATTGATGAAATCGTTGTCAGTAAATGATTTGTTTCCACTTTATTATGTGCAGTTTTCCCTTATTTTAAATTTCGCTCAATGGTTAATTCCTTTAAATGGATTATTCTGGCAATTTTAACGCGAGTACAAACATTACTTATGGAACTTTCTCTTATTAAGTAGGCACTCCTTTGACGGAGTTTAACTGAAACTTATTCAGCACCCGTCGGTATTTGTTTAAGGGAGAATTTACTGTATTATAGTCTATAGATTATGGTTCTTCCTCCCTTGAACGGACGATATCGTATTTCAGAATAAATGAGTGGAATCTCCTCTGTTTAACGGACACTTAAGTGACACCTATGTTAAGGGGACACATTTTCGGCCCGATCGGTGTCCGTTTAAAGAAAAAATGCTGCGTTATAATATATAGACTTTATTTATTCTAAATAAATGATTTTTTTATTATAAAATTATTATTTTAAGTTGTAACAATTACTAACACAGCAAAGTATTATGAGAACAGAACATTCTTATTAAATAATTATCCTATTTCAAAATAGTTTGGCGAGCATTTAGAGACCTGATGAACATTGAAAGTTATATAATATTATTTTTAAAACTAAAATATCAAAGCTGCCCTAATGGTGCAAATAGTCGCTGGAAATCATTTTATTTAAACTAAGTACCTACTGTCAAATTCTTGTAGAAGCTGCAATTTAAAGAGCTAGAAAATGATCGTGCCGTCTGAAGAGGCACTGAATATAAAAATATCCCTAACGAATCCTGCATAGCATAAGGAATACAAAATAACAAGCGTCTAAGCTTGCAAATTATATTTCTAAAGTTTCAATTCATTTCGCATTCTATAATCATGTTACGTGCGCAAACGAGTTTCCTTTTCGCGTTCGAAATAATTGAACAAATAAAATTAAAATTGAACGAAAGGTGGCCATTTATTAAGAATTTTATATGTTTAACTTAAAAGGCGATGAAAAAAGCGAGTTTTCGAAATTCGCCAGTCCACCATAGCAGGCTTTGGAATATATATCTGCTCCATGAACTACTTAACAAAAGGCGCCCGCTGTGTTTTATAAATTTCAAAATCAAATAAATTCAACACATGTCCTCAAGATACGTGTTAAAATTTCAAATTTATCGCGCCATTATTGTTATTTCAGAGCATTTCGAATTTGTCGCATATTTTTCGCTTAATATCACTTTAATTTGATACACAAAAACAGGAACGTCGTACACCATTGTTATGTATTATACAGCGCTACAAAACAATTGTGAACATATGTCATTTTAATTAATTTAATTGAAATACATGGAAAACCTACAAATAATACTACGCATTTTAAATTCAAATTCGAATTATTTTGAATATATTTAATTATAATTTGATATAATTTAAAGTTATTGAAACACAGATAATAAAAAACTACTAATCTTCGTACTTTTGGGTTTGAAATTAGAAGCAGTTAAATTTAATTCTGCAAAGATGAAGACAAAAGAATTAAATATGAAAATAAGAAGCAGATAATTCGGAACCCGTATGTAATGTGATAAAAATATATAAATTAACGTAAATAATATATAATTATATATTATTGAATAGTTATTATTTCGTGATGCAGACATTACATATTTATAAAGTTATTATATACAAATAATGTTCGAATATCCTAAGATATTATAATGGAGTTATTATGTGAAACATAATAGCACAACATTATAACGTAAGCTTTTAAAATAGATAAAATCACCATACATTGTCACGAGCTTCTAAAAATAACAAAGTGCATAATATCGGTGCCTTAGGTAGGAAATAAGGTTTATAATTCTAATTACTGACAAATAATTAATTGTAAATTAAACGAGGGCAATAAATAAGGTACCTACACACATGCACGGTAAAGAATGATCCAAAGTGGCGCCACATGTTAAAGAATCGAGGTAGCGGTAAAACTCAATAGAGAAATGTTAAATAAACATGAATATTATTGAGCAGCAAGAAATTTTACATTTACGCCGCGCCATCTGCAACTTCTCCACTTTATATAATTACTTGTCAATATATTTGATCTCCGACGCCTTTTTTCAACAAAATAAAACGCACTTAATTTATTTTATGCGGAAATTAAATTTTCTTTTTCTTTCATTTCATTGCACACATATTTATAATTAATTGCAATTTATTAGAGTTGTAGAATTTCAGTATGGATTTTAATAACATTATACTATACGTTTACAGATATTTTCAATTTAAATTGGAAGCTAAATTATAAGAATATTGCTTTAATTTGAAACAACACGACGGCCTTTCACATTTAATGATAATTAGTATTTTATAATAATTACCATTCATGTTAATCATTTTTTAAATTTTTATTATTTTTTCAAAATTTTCAATCGATCAGACTTTATAGAAATTTATATTATAATTCTCTAACTAATAAAATAAAATTTTGAAAAATAATTAGTTTATTGGTTGTAAACAATAAATATTTTTTGTTACTAGTTATTATTAATTTGTTCATTTTGCAGTATTACTAAATATCTAGTATATTGATGTAAATCATTGTTTGTAAAATTACGATTTGGATCCTTGAATAATTGCTTCGCTTTCATTATGAGCTCATCAACAAGAAATACCAGTTCTTAAACCAACTTTTGTGAAAAAATAACCAGGAGCACAAAAATCGCGTACCTTGTCACAAACCAGTTAATGAATTTAAGTTCAAATTAATATAAATTGTAAAAAAATATATATTATGGCATTTCACAGCACGATTTTTTTTGTTTTGTGTAAGTTAGTCAGAAGATATGTCAGCGATGAGTTCCTGATTATTTTTTTCAAAAACTCGCTCTGAAGTTCACGTTGATTTTGCTGGCGAGCTCTAAATAAGAACGAAACTATCATCCAAGAATCTAAACAGTCTTCATTTTTATTTTTTGATACAATCGCATTTAAATCCTTACAATATAATAATTCTCACGTATATATTTCTATCATGACTGACAAGATTTCATTTTACAATTATTTTAATTGAAAGAACATGATTGAAATTTATTTGTGCGGGTTGATACTCCTTCTTTAAACGTGGCGACACGATTTCGGTTTCTGGTGGTAAAATATCTTTTGCTGCGCGGTTGATTAGTGACAATCTATGCGAATGGTGAGCTCTTGGCTAATTTTTGTACATACCTTTATGAACTTGGTTTAACGCGCATTCTTATATGTCTTGCTGTTGAAGTCATGATAAGAAAGATTATCAAAGGACTCAACTCAACCGATGTCAATCCAACCGAATCGAACCCAACCCAACCGAATCCAACGCAACCAAACCAAACACTTGTAATAATTAATTTGTAATAATTAACGAGGAAAACTGTTTCATGCTCACAACTAACCAAAAGGAACATCAAGAATATTCTCACTAGAGTTGAGAAAATTGTTAGCAAGAAAGCAACAAAGCCCACAAATGAACATAAATCGTCTAAGAATGGCAGCATTGAATGCTAATGCTAATGCATCATGCTTAACACAACTGGACCATAATCATTGTCACCTCCCTGAGTTTCACACCGGCATTGCGTAAATCATTCATTCTATTGTGTAAACTGGTTAGTTCATTCGGAATCAAATAAATGCGTTCAGTTCAATGTTAAAATGTACAAACCAGCAACTGGAGTTAGTAGTAAATATCCAAGAATCAGCCTGGAACCAACGACATACATTAAGATAAAAACAATTGGTTATAATAACCGAAAGGAAATATGCAAACTAATTAAAATGAAAAACCAGAAAGAAATATCAACAATCTAAGAATTTTTTTCAATAAATAACTCGACTGACCCCTAAGATGATTTACTTCCATTCTCTCCCATTTTGCACCGTCGTTCTCCTCGCTTAGTAATAGGACCTCTGACTTTGGCTTTATTAAAACAGTGCCTGTTCTCCTTGCTTGCTGTTCTGAGCTTGAATTTATATTGAAAATAACTTTCCTAAATTGAAGATGAATTAATTGTTGACAGATATATTGTTGGGTTGAGTTTACGTCAAAACCACTTATAGGCGATACATTAACCCAACCCAATCCAACCCAATGCAACCCAGACATAAATCTCATCAATTTCTACCAACCTAGGACAACCTACACACGGTTGGATCGAGGTTTTGGAGTTGGGTTGTTAGGCCACTTTGTCTAAAACTAAAGCACGCATTTAAGATCAAGGACAATGCATGGAAATTTGGATTTTGCATATTTTCAAAGCTGTAAAAAATCGATCAAATTGTACTACAAATTGTAGCCGATCGTTTGAATTGAATTGAAATGAAATTGCTTCAAGATTATCGACATGTCCACCAGAGACAACGATTGAAAGACACGAGTGGTCGAAAAATAAAATGTGCATGCCACCAATAGAATCGTCGAGAAGGCTTAACGTCGAATCCTGCCAGGATGGAATGAATAGAATCAAACAGAAGAATTTTCCCCATTCTAATAATAGCTTTAGAGTTGGGCTGGATTGGGTTGGGTTGGGTTGTGTTGGTTTGATGTCTCCGACGATAATAAATGGAAGATGAAATGGAAAATTCATAACGATTACTAATGCACAAAAAAATATTTACGATACGACGTCAGCTTTCCATATGGTTCTAAGTAAGATAGTAGATAAAATATTCCCATTCACGATTTTAAAAAACTGAAACAATCAAAATAATTATCTATAGGTATTAAATGATCATGAAAAAAAAATGGGTTGCCATTGGTGAATTTCACGAAACTGAGTGAGCATCCATCATTAAATAGAATTAGCATTAGGTTACAATCTAATTCTAATTCGTTAATAGTGTCTACCTGAAATGGTACCAATATAAAATTCGCTTAGTTCACACTGGCCACCCCAGTTGTCGGGTTGTGCATCTTTCCTCGCCCTGTTTAGAAGACCCTCAATAAAACAAACTAATGAACGTCAAATAAATTCTTTAGTAACATTTCAAATGTAAAAATTCCATTCACGACATTTTTTGCGACATTCACTACGTTCCTAAATTAGTCGTAGCATTTTCGAAATCACCCTTTTCAACCAAACCAAACCCAACCAAACGCAACCAAATCCAACCAAACCCAACCCAACGCAACCCAACCCACATTATTTAGTTAATTTTCATTGCAATCATGCGTGGCTATTATCAATATCATAATATTTATATTAATTTGAACTTAGCTGATTTATTTCAACATTTGGAATTTTAGATAAAATGTTAGATGTATTGCTTACTATCAAGCTATGCAAATGATGAGTTCTTAGTTAATTTTCGCATAAACATCTTTTTTAACACGCATCGTTTGGTATTTGTTGCTGGTGACCTCACAATAAGGGCGAAACGATTATACGAGTATCCAAATTGTTTAATTAATGTAAAATACGTTCTTATCAAAATAATAATTTTCACATTTGTATATTTCTGTTATAACCGCGATGATTTCATTTTTAAATTTTTATTAAGTTGAACTTAATTTCTTGAGTTGGCACTAAGAGGTTAGATGTAATTAAATTTAACGACGATCTCTTATGTTGGATTGGGTTGGGTTGAGTTCAGTTGAGTTGGGTTGAGTTGGGTTAGCGACAGGATTTACTAATGGCGAGTTCGTTGAGTATTTATTGCTGACGAGCTTACAATAAGAACGAAACGATCGTCGAAGGACCCAAACTGTTTAATTAACATGAATTGCTTTTAATGTATTATTAAAAATAATCAATATACCAAATATATTTAAATTCTCATGAGTAGTTTATAATTTAATTTGCATTACTAAAAAATAGCGGGTAAATTGAAATAGTTTGCCCACATTTGCAATTTTTTTTTTAAATTTTTTAATTATTCTAACGATAAGATAAAATTAACGGTTTTATAACGACGCAAAGTTACTCTAAAAATAATTACAAATAATTTCGTTAAATATAATGTGATAAATTAATTACAGAACAATAATTTTTAATATAATACAATACGTCAAATTATGACTTAATTTACAGTTAATAAACTAGTAACGTTTAATATAGTTTTTTTTATAATTTAGTAATAACTACATATAAAGCACAAAAATCATTAGTAATCAATCAATATGATGTAGATAAACACAAAACTTAAAGATTAAAAAATTAGCAATGATCTTTTTTCAAATTTCGCAAAATTTATTTTGCAATTGATTTTACTAATAAGTAACTATTTTTTGATAATTTGAAGCAAAAACTTTAACGAGCAATAATGTAATATGCAAATAATTTATTTATGAAATGATATCGTATCAGTGTCACAAACCCAACCCATCCTAACACAACTCTACCCAAGTCAACACAACTCTACCCAACCCAACACAACTCTACCCAACTCAACCCAACCCAACCCAACTCTACCCAACCCAACACAACTCTACCCAACCCAACTCACCCCAACCCAACATATTGCTGTTAATCTTAAATAAATATGCTATGAACTTTATTTATGCACAGTAGACAATGTTTGGATAATTGTACAACTCTTACCACCAAGATTTATTATTATTATTATTATAAATGACCTATGACGATGTCTTAAACGTGATTAGGTACTTAGCAATGTTACTTAGCAATGTTTAAAACAAGTATATCTCAAAACAGTTGAATCACCTGATACAAATTGATGACAGATACTCAACATTAAAAAAGTGTTCAATATAAAATGATCATCGACAATTTTATATTTAATAATAAAGGCGATTAACGGGTTTATTAAAAAAACGTGAGACAGAAATAAAATTAAAATCTTTATTTTTGGATCCACACGATTTATTTGATACCATCGCAAATAAAAATAAAAATTAATTAATTAATGATGACGTTTATTTTAATTAATGACGATGATATTATTATTAACGTAAAGTAACTTGCTGAAAAAAGTTTAACAAGTAGCCTTATCGGTTAATTAAATTACCCGTAAAACTAATTAATAAATAGCATAATCTTAGATGTAATTGCAATCTCTTGTTTTTGTCTGTATCGCGAGTTGTTAACTTTGGATAAACAATCAATTTGTTTGCAATTAAGACCTTTCAGTTAGTAGCAATAATTTACAACCTTTGGTGCACAGGCTCGGATGTAATAGTAATAAATGGTGATCTTTGTTTTGTTAACGCCCGTGTAAATAGCTCCGTCGATATATTTATTATATCCGTAAAATATTGACATTCTTTAAAATGCATTTAATAAAACTCGTTAGATTAAACTCAGTTAATAACCAACAACGCATTAAGAATTACTATTTAACATTTGAGATAATAAAAATGAATTTATTGCCGCTTTAAAAAAGTATGGAGTAATTACAAATGAAGTATTCGTATTTAGCCATAAAATTACATATAAGTACAAAAAGTAATAAATTCAACTGTTATATCTTTCGGTAATTTTATAGCTCATCTACATTTAAATTCTTGATTTAATATGCGTTTTTACCGTATGCTTTGTTTAATAAATAATTTTAATAAATAATAGAAATATTATACATATTTAATGTCGGTTTAATTATAAATTTCCTCTATCATATCAAGTTTATTTTCATGACCCAGTATAGGAAATATGTGAAAACAACATACATAATTACATAATTTTCTTGATGATCCAATTACATAAATATCCATACTAAAAAGTCATTATAAATTTAGTACAATTTTTTAATGATCGTACCGCATGTGCACGCATATCAAAATTTAAAAATCAAGACAATCTAATAAACAGAACTGAAAAAATATATATACGTCGTTACCTGGCTTTAAACCTTATTGTAACTCGTATATTTCCTAACAAATGATGTTAATTGTATCATATATTCTCGAAATGTAAACTATTTTAAACACGGCGGACGAAAATAAAAGAGACAGTTGGAAATAATGGATATGTCGCCACCAGAATCAAAGTAGTATTTTTAGGCTTTAATTTAAAAAAAATTACGGCCAAATCTACGCCTCGAATTAATTCAACGGTTTTATAAAGCAACGTTAAATTTAAGACCCAACAACAAAATTTACATACTAATAACGTTAAATAAAGTAAAACTCAATACATAATAAGCAAAATTTTACTGTCAACTCTTGGCAGTATTGCCTTATGAATATATTCATAAGATGTTGATGCAAATTAAACTATTTTGTTTATTTTTATTTTTTAATTAAAACTTTTTTTTATTTCGTTTTAAGACAAGAACATCTCGCATATTTTACTTAAATTATATTTGTTGCATTTTGGAAATTTTAATATTGTTTAAACATTTTTGATTAGTTCACTACAGTAATTTTATTTTTATATAACCACAGTTAAATATTAAATGTTAAAAACCTTAATTAATTAAAATAGTACCATAAATGACAAATCTCACACAAATTAATTTTGTAATAATTTAATTTTTTACATGATTTATTTAATAATATTTATTTAATTAATTAGAACGTACTATTTTTTAATTTGTAAAAATAAAAAATTCATTAATTCATAAAAATATATACATTGCAAGTTATTGCAACATTGGGGTTTTTGAAAAATAGAAAAAAATGTTTTATCTAAAATAAAATATACAAGTTTTGCAGAGAAAATGTTGTGGTAAATAATTCGATTTAGTACCAATATAAATAAATAAATAAATCACTTATATGTTTTAGATATAGTTTTAAATGAATGTTAAGTTTAAAAGTTTTAGTAAATAATTTTTCACAAAAATTTACAGTTTAAATTTTAAATATATGACAATATTTAATGATTTAAAAAATAATAATTTAGATAAAATAAAATTTTGTTTGAAATAAATTTTAGTAAAAATACGAAAGATGAAAGAAGTTGTTATTTTTAAGTTAAATTTACTTATATCGTTCGTTTGTTATCTTAAACCGAAAGTGTGTATTATTTAGTGGAATTCCTTTTGACAGTTTGATTTGTATGTATTTAATACACCGATAAAACATATGTTCACATTTGCTTTTAAAAGATATTCGAGGCATTTAACGTTTTGTTTAATTTAACAATAACTGGAATAATATTGATTTAATATTGTTTACACGTTAAAAAACTTCGTCGAGATTGTAAATGAAATGTTGATAGAATTTCGTTTATTTTATAGGGCAAAGTTTTATTTCGAGATTACCTTTTGTTGCTGCATTTATCCTGTCCAAGTTTGTTAAAGTAATGGATACAGGGCTGATGTTGAGATTTATGTTTACATTTCCACCAACTTCCGGTTTTCTTCCGATAAAGATTGCCGTGTAACGGAATCTTATAACTTGTCTGCATTTGGTGCCTTCACCGTCTTGTAAAACCTTCGACACAGTTATTTCCTTCCTGGTTTCTATATCGCCAGGATCTTTGAAAAATCTTTTCACAAACACTTCAAACTGAATGGTTTTATTATTTTCATCGTATCTAACATCACTTGTAACTCTACCAGAGAATACGTATTTAGAATTTTTAACGAGATTTAGTAATTTATCGTTATTGTTAATAATGTCATCGTCGAACTTACAGTAGGGTGCAAATTTTAAATTATGTATGTGACGTCTTGTTAAATAAGGGTGTTTATTTGTCGCATTTGCAAGGATTGTTAGTGTTATAAGGATTAACCATAAGGACTTTTGAGGCATGATGATGACCACGTGTCTTTTGTTGTTTTTAGTGCCTTTTTACGAACTTACACGAAGGTATGTCGCGACATGACTGACTTACACTGTACCGCTCTTTCCTTTAGCTAGGTTAACACTAGCATCTCTTGGTAATACTCTATCACAGTCTCTTCTGATTGGCCACCACTACTACCTCAGCCTACTCATTCAAATTAGACATTAATTAACTGGTCACTGTTTACACACTATTTGGTTTAATAGGTATTGTGTTTTCTACGATATATTATAACTAAATCAACTTCTACAATACCAAACAATTACATCTCTATTTAATATATAATGCACATGTTCTTGATTGTATCTTGCAAAAACACAAGCGCAAATATACATAACACACTTTCACGTTATTATTAAACCATTTTTTTAATTATTAAATAATCAAATATCAATTTTTAACAAATATCTCACCCGACACATTAAAACTGTAACTTTATAAAATAGTTAACATTTAATTAATAGCGTAATTGAAAAAAACAAATGGTACTTTAAATGAATAAATATAAATTAATCAAATCTAAATCAAATTAAAAGCATCAAACAATAAAATAAACAACAATATAAGTACAATATAAGTAAAAAAAAATTATAACAAATCGGCTACCAAGATCAGAGACAAAAGGGACCCCCACCATTGGACCCTATCCGTCGATTTGTCATATTTTTTCAACCCTCAAATCAAAATGCAAATCGAAAATTGTAGGATTTAATGCGTCGATATAGTTGATTTTTTATTAATTACAAAAATGGTTTAATAATAACCTGACAAGTGAATTAAAAATGTAGAATAAAATAAATATGAATGAAAGAAATTAAACTGGACAAAAAACTAAGTCTAAGTCAAACGAAACAAATGTAATGTAAAATTGAAAATAAAACATCGAAAAAATTAAACTGAAAGTAAAAGTTAAAACGCAAGAAAATACTGTGATAAACAATAACAAAAAAAGTAGCGAAAATTAAATAAATGCTACATTAAACGAAAAAACAACCAATATAAATTAATATAAACATAACGAACACAAATGAAACCGCAATGACAAATAACAATGCAAAAGAAATGAGGAAATAAATAAAATTTAAATGCAATTTTTATACCATATAGAGCAAATGAATAAAATAACGAAAAATAAATCAAAGACTAAAATATAAAAGTTCAAGTTCAAACAAAAAAAAACAAATAAAAATCAATGGCATGAATAAGAAGGGAACTGAAGAACCTTAAAAATAAAAAGTCAAATTACTACCAACCAAATGAATAAAAAATAGAAGTAAGCAAACGAAATTATAACAAATTAAATAAATTGAATAACAAATGTAAATGCGAGAAATTTAAAGGGGACGAAAAAATCATTAAACAAACTGAAATGAAATGGAAAATGGTAAACGAATAAAACAATAAATGAAATTCTATCGAAAATAAAAAAAAATCAATCATAAACCAAAAAATAGAATACAAATTAACACAAACAACAACGTGGTAACAGATCGAGAACAAATAAAACCCAAATAGACGAACAATACGAAGAAATAAAGACAAATGAATAAATAAATAAAATTTAAAGAAACAAAACCGAAATTAAAGAAACGAAAATGTAGATAAAACTAAAACAAAACTCACACCAAAGTCGCTTAAATAAAATTACACATTAATAACAACGAAATAGAGGAAAAATAAAATTAAGAGAACGAAAATAATAAAATGAAGTTGTATAAAAACATGCAAATAAAAATAACGAAACTTGAAAATAAAACATGTAAATGAAAAAAATGAAAAATAATTAAATAAACTTAAAATGAAATACGAAAATAAAAAATACGAAAATGACAAAGTTAATGTATTCGTTGATGAATTTTTCATTTTTCTACCTTATTTAAAGTTTTGGATTTGTTTATGTGGAATTTAATAGAGAACGGTACAACTTTGAGTAGTTTATGCTTAAATCCGTTCAATTTTCATATTAAATTTTGAAATCGATTAAAATATAATTAACAGTAACATTTGCAGAACATTTTCTATGAAAACTCGTAAATCACTGATTTTAAATCACATATATACTATTTCATGTGCTCTTTAAATAACAAACTGTACTTTTAGAATTTATTTATTAATTTTGTAATAATATATCATAAAATTCTCTTTGCAAATCCAATTGATTACATTAGTGTTCGTGCAATTTTAGTGATTTATCTTCCATTATTTGTACGTTTTTAATAAGTAATGAAACGGTTGGGTGGGGTTGGGCTAGGTTAAGTTGGTTGAATTAGGTTGGGTTCGGTTGGGTTGGGTTGGATTGGGTTCGGTTGGGTTGGGTTGGATTGGGTTGGATTGGGTTGGATTGAGTTGGGTTCGGTTGGAATTATATTATACCACAATTTCTAATTAAACAATTGTATCAACAATTATTTACGTTTTCAATCGATATCATTATCGTAGTATCATTATATTGATCGATCAGAAACATAAACAATTAAAAAAATTAAACAATTAATAAACAAACGTCAGGCATTAATTTTATATTAATTAGAGTTTAGAGAAATATAATTGTTTGTGTTAGGTTTGGTTTTGGCTTAGATTTGGTTTTAGTTAATGCAACTACAACGAAAATAAATTTCAACGAATATATCAATGTGATGATATCGTAGCTGTTTCGTCCTCCATAGGCTCATCATAGTGAATAGTTGCAAATCTTCATAGTACCAACTTTCTTGCTCGGGAAGGCCCTGGAATTATGTAGCAGTAAGGGTGTGAGGGCATTCACGTCTACTCCTTGTCAACTAAAGCGAACTCAACCCAACTCAAATAACGATCAATATTTTTATACGAACTACATTTTTGGTTAATACTTGAATATTAGAAATTGTGGTGTTAAGTAATTGGAATACGATCTGAAAAGATGGACGTTTGCAAATTTTAAATACTCGATTTAAAATCAAAGTGGTTTACGAAATTCTATAGAAAAATGAAAGATTAATAACAACGTTTTTATTCCAACGTTTATGTATACTATTAGATTAGGTTGACTCGGGTTTAGTTAACGCAACTAAATCCAACTCACTACACAACTAAACCCAACTCAAAGATTTTACGATTTATTTTGCAAATGATCATATTTGCGATTCACATTATAATTATTTAATTTTTTTATCTAAGAATAATTAGAATATGGTTCCCAAACATGACCATTTGCATAAATAAATCAGTCGATTTAAATTCGATATTATTTACGAAGATATAGAGAAGTGTAAAACAAACAATTTCAGTGACAAACTGAGTGATCATTAATCGATCACTTTGTCTATTATTAGATGCACTATTGGGTTGGGTTGGGTTGGGTTGAGTCAACAACGAGGCCCAACTCAAGCGAAACGTAAAAATTATTAACAGCTTTATAAGCGCAACGTAAACGTCTGAATGTAAATGGAATGAATTATAACATAGTACGTGATTTTAATTATTCATTTTACATTTTTCTATAAAACTTCATAAATCTTGGGAATTAAATCGTCTGCTTTATTTTTTCAAACTGACAATAATTTACATTTTTATTTTTGACATATTTATACAATTATTTACATTGTGTGTAAAGTCAGTTTTTAATTAAATAATAAAATCTAATAGTTGTGTTATTATTGCAACTAAAAAAATAAATAGGGTACCCTAAAGAAAATTTTAAATACCAATAAACTTGCAAACTTGGAGGAAATAAAATTGAAAAAGCACAAAATAAAGGAATGCTAAGCAAATTAAAAACTAAAAAAATTTACACAAATTTCGTTTTTCATGCACAAAATAAAAAAGAATAAAAATAACATAAATGAATCAATGAAACCTAAAAAATAATTAAACTATAAAATAAAATCGAATGAAATTAAACTAAACAAACGAACTGAAAACGAGACATACGTGAAACAAAGAAAATGGAACAAACAAATGCTGCCAAACAAATATATTGATATAACATATTTTTTTATTTAATCGTTCTAGGAGAATTGGAATGATTGAGTGCTATATTTTTAAATCAATTTGTAAAAAATATAATTTTCGTATTTTTTATTAAAAGCTCCCATAGAAAAATAGAAACCACAAAAATGAAAGCTGCAATTAATATAAATGTGGGAGACATGCCCGCAAATGAAAAATTTAACCAAAACATAAAGCATTTACAATGCAAAGTGATTTGAACATCAAACGTGTATATTTCATCGATTTTGTGATTTATAAATTGTAGGTTAAATGGTATGACACGCTATTTATCTTTTCTCTGTACTTGGTATGAATGTTATAACTACTTTAATGGTTTTGCTACTTCACATGTGCATTATGTCTAACAATGCCAAACATTAACATATGTAAATCAATCATCTGTTACGTTCTTCGTATGTATACGTTATATAATATATATATATGCATCTATATATCTATATATATATATATATATATATATATATATATATATATATATATATATAAATACATGCGTGTGAGTATGTTATTTTTCCTCTTTAATTTGCAAATAAACAAGTTGGAATATTTTTAGATAAGATTTAATAAATTACTTTAAAAGACAAATGTAATTAAATTAATGACTTCATTATAGTATCTAGACTGAAAAATCTTTAGCAAATGGCATCCGAAAATAAACTTGTTTTATATTTAACATTTTTAATCCTGTTATATAACCATTCACGTCGAATTTCGTTTACGTTCTAGAAAATTCGTTTTATTTCCTGGCGCATTTTATTGAGTCGTCGTGATTTTTCGAAATTAAATACCACTCTGTAAATTAACTGTCAAAAGTTAATTTTTGTCGGTGCTTGTCTGATATCAATGTTGGAACAATTTAATTTGCAACAGCTACTGTATTTACAGGAACTCCGCCCAATAATCCGTTTTAATTTATTCGAAATTAATAGCCGTTTGTGTCGTAGATGTTTATATCTTTTAATTATTAAATTATATGTGAGAATTTAGTGCCCATACTCGAACTCGTGTTACGTTGTGCTAATTGCACGCGTTAGGATTGAAGTAAACAATGCTTCATAAAATCTGACATTTAATTAAAAATTATCTCCGGCACATTGACATACATAATAAACATATTATATAATATGCCACGCAGTTATGTTAAGTAAATGATATGAAACGTCAACGTATATTTTTTACTTATAATGATATCATTAGCCCTCCATACAGCGCGTGATTTTTACCTTTTCACATGCATGAATGCATGAGTGAATGCAGCATAAAATTCTGAAGAAATTTCCCGTCTATGTAACTTTGATATTAACCATAATATCCGAGATCGAAAGATGAGCTTTGAAGTTATTTTCCGTAATTATCGATTTTACTACAGAAGCTTCGTTGAAAGTAATTTTAGAAAAACCCAAAATGTTACACATTTGCATCATACATAAAATTCTGAACCAGTCGGTGTTTGTGACTTTGATAATAATCAAGATTGAAAAATGTATGTTGGCTGTGATGCTAGGTTATCATTCACACTATAAAGTAAAACAACCAATCAATGACCGAAATTTTATACGAAATTGAAATTCATAAACAAATTTTAAAATCTTCGCTAGCCGTTAAAAAGTTATTTTAGAAAAACCGAAAATTGTCGGTTTGCTTTGTGATTTTTTTCTATCATATCATTAACGACATACATTTTGAAAACGTAAAAAAATATTTTAGAAAAATCCAAAATTATCGGTTTAGATGAGGTGTCTTTCCAACTTTGAAAATAACTTAAAACATTAAACCAGTATAAAGTTATTTTATAAAAACCCAACATTATTGATTTGCATGGCGGTTTTTTTACTATGTCAGTATGGAAATAGTGCATTTAAAATATCTTTTCACATTTAAATCCAGCGTCAAATTCTGAACAAATTAGCCGTCTTTGCAACTTTGAAAGTAACTTAAAACTTAAAACCAGTATAAACTTATTTTATAAAAATCCAAAATTATTGATTTACTTTGCGGTTTTTTCTACTATATTATAACCAAAATAGTGTTTTTAATATATCTTTTCACATTTAAATCCAACGTTAAATTCTGAACAAATTAGCCGTCTTTGCAACTTTGAAAGTAACTTAAAACTTAAAACTAATATAAAGTTATTTTTTAAAAAACCAAAATTATTGATTTACTTGGCGGTTTTTTTCTTCCATGTCATTACCGAAATAGTGTATTTTAAATATCTTTTCATATTTAAATCCAACGTCAAATTCTGAACAAATTAGCGATCTTTAACTATAAATTTATTTTATAAAAATCCAAAATTTTTGATTTACTTGACGGTTTTTTTCTTCTATATCATTGCCAAAATGGTGTATTTGAAATATCTTTTCATATTTAAATCCAACGTCAAATTCTGAACAAAATTAGCCGTCTTTGCAACTTTGAAAGTAACTTAAAACTTAAAACCAGTATAAAGTTATTTTATAAAAACCCACAATTATTGATTTACTTGGCGGTTTTTTTTACTATATCATTATGGAAATGGTGTATTTAAAATATCTTTTCACATTTAAATCCATCGTTCAATTCTGAACAAATTAGGTGTCTTTGCAAAATAACCGAGACAAAAATATGTGCTTTAAAGTTAGCTGTGGTACCAAATTTTATGATGTAGCGAAGCATAGTTCGGCGTTCGAACGTATGTACGAGGGGAGATCAGTATTTACGATCCCTAACATCGAAGGAAACAAATTGAAGAAATATCAAACGTTTATTTTTCTACATAATCTCCCCGAACGTCGATGTATTTCGTCCAACGATTCTCCAATTTGCCAAACTGGCTTCAGAATGGAATACTCTAGACCGTTTCTGATCAGATGTCAACATTCGTGGACGTGCAAACATCTCTGTTAGCCCCAACAATTTTAACAAATATTTTCTATAGTACCATAAGAAAAATTCGTAATTGCAACTATCCGGCGAATGGTCAGTCGTCTATCGGTCATTGTCATATCGGCCGTCCAGCACCAGTTTAAATTCTTGAGACATATTTTTGCATCACTTGGTAAGAAACAGCACCCTGACTTAATACACCTACCATGTCTTCATGAATTTTTGCAAGTATTTTATAACTGCACGAACCTCTGATTTTTTATTGATTTTTAATAGCTGTAAGCGTGCGTTATTTACAAATTACGAACATGCATTGTACGTTACGTTATTTCGCGAATATTGCTACGTTCGTCATTTGCAAATGACGTACCTTTACAGTCAATAAATAAATGTATTCCATGACAATACTAACGAACAATAAATGCATGGCCTTAATATGTTTCTAAAATCAATTGGAAAATTTGCGTCCACAGTGTACATTAAACATAAACAAAATTTTACAAATTGGCGATGAATCATTTTAATTGCATTTTAATCACGTCAGAAGTGAATGAGCGACGATCTAGCTGACGGTGACGCAGTCAGATTCCCTACAATGAAGCTTAGACGTTCATAATTCTAAATAGAACGAGATGGACATACGATTGATATCAGTGGTCGAACGATGTGAGGCAGCAAGGCTCATAACACATCTGCTTATGTAAATAAGAGAAAAAGAACAAGACGCAAATATTTTATTAGACATTTGTTAGCAACGCGATTTGAAAAATCGTCAAATCCATGTACTTCGGATTTTTGTGTTCTTTGATAAATTATGTGAATTCAACAATTTACTAACTCTCCAGTAGCATTGTTTCCCTTTAATTAGTCTTGCATATATCTCTTTGCTGTTGATGTTTTCTTTCGCATCAAAATAACTCAATGTATTATTACGTTCGCAATTTGCCAATGAAGCACACTTCATATATTAAAACTAAATATTATTAATTAAAAACTTAAGAACATTATTTGAGTCAAATCTAAATTTGTCGATTTTGACGATGTATTGGAAATATGGAGATATAACTGCATTGTTAAACTCAGCATAAAATTCTGAACAAATTAGTTTAACTTAATTTTATACTACATTGACATTTATAAAAAAGTTTAAACTATTGAAAATTATTTGAGTGAAACTGGTAATTGTTATTTCAATTCAACGATATATATTTATATTACAACTGTATCAAGTTCGAGTACATGAAGTCGTTTTCTTTTTCATTGTCACTTTTTTGTAGTTTGGGTTGCCATCAAAAAATTAAACCGAGAAATAACTGGTTTTCTTATTAGCGATTTGACCTAAGCATAAGAATTATAATACATTACACACCCTAGTAACTTTCATACTGAATACAATTAAATCTATATAATAATATCTACTATTTTAATTTCATCAATTTGTTATCTCTGTGAACAGAGTTTTTTCGATTTAATATAGAAAAGATCACCAAGGTCTCGTTAATGAGATATTTGAAGTACTTATTTAACTTCATAACATTTTGTACAAACCACCTTGCCTAGAAAATGTGTAAGAATTATCACGATCTCAACTTTAAAATTTGAACGGAATGTTATTATGGAAGCTTGGATAAACAAAGGCAAACTCGAAGGTGTAAACTGATTTTAAAAATTCAAAAGCCCTAATAAATTATTTAAAACGTTGGTCATTCGACCTACGTCGTTCTTTTGATAATAATCAAGATCGCAACGATGAGCTCGGAAATTTTAAGACGGGCCATAAACCAACGAAGTACCTGTGAATGTTTCAATGTCATAACGAATGCAACCCCTTTAAATCCCACTAGGTAATAAATTAACCTTCTTTTTCTAGTTTCCATTTGTGCTAAACGCGCATCGATATAGGTAATAATTCACGACGAGGAATTCGTTGATCAGTTATATTCGTGATTATACAACATAAATAAAAAACCTTCCCCAACGGTTCAAAGTTCAGAGAAAGAAAAAAGGCGGCGATTTAACTTTATTAAACGAAATGTATAAATTATGAATTCGTATAATAGGCATCTAATAATTCATTAGCTGCGAGAGCTGGTAGAAATTAAAAAATAGGTTCCGGGAAATCACAAAGGATTAATTTAGGTGTTTGAATCCCTTTGAGCGTTTGTTATTCGTGCTGTTTTGAGGATTATATTTTTACATTTTTCGTTGCGATAATTAAAATATTTAATTTTAAATTTATGCTTAAACTTATTGTTTGAAATCAAACATCAATATGTTTAAAGTAAATAAAATATTGTTTGAGTAAAACGAGAAGATTTGCCTTATGTTAGTGCAACTCAAATGGAAATAAAAGCATGGAAAAAAGGTAAACTCGCCCACTACCATAAGCAAACACTATAAAATAAGTGCAAATGTTCTCTTCCTAATAAGACATGGAAATGGGGACTGGTAAATACAATACATTGTGACAATGATTGGTAAACACAAAGACTGCACCCGTGTTTACTAGGAAATACTCTTGAGAAATTTTATGTGAGAGCACCGGATATTTTTATTCACATCCAACGTAAAAACCGATTCGTTCGAAAAAATAACGCGTTTAGGTTAATGGTGGGGAAAACAGTAGCAGTATATAACCGAATCCAATCACATAAATTACAAATTTAAGGTGCGTAACACCAATAAAAAACACAATAGTTGTACAATATATTTCTGATGGTTAACATATGAATTTCCAATATCCAATAAATACGAATCAATGGGGATTAATAAATATGTTTTATGGTAGGTGGTAGATAATTCATACAGTTTCGATCAAGATCGTCATAAAACGTATTACTTAATAAACCATTAGAAACGATCTTTTTGTATAAACTTATAAGGAAAGGCCATATATAGTGAGAAGATTTAGTGGTTAGAAAGATCACACCTAACATTCGATATTCAAAGACGGCTCTTAACCCACACGAAAATGAATTGACAAGTCTGTTCATTATAACGAAGTTACACTTACGTCGAGTTGTTTTCCAACTGTTTTAACTTTGATGTAATTATATGTGTTCGGGCATCAATTTTTTTGTTTGTTCATTTTGAATGGACAATTTTATTTAAAGCGATATTTTCAGATGTTATTTATGTGTAATTAAAATAATTACTGAAATTTGCATTTAAAAAAAATATGTAAGTGATTTGCAAGTTACTTTTCATATACATAGCAATTATATTTAAATTGAACAAAAATAACATCGTTACTCCCACAAGATTAAGTCAATTGATGTTGTATTAATTATAATGTTCAGAATGATTCTAATTGAATGTGATTGATAGGTGACAAGATTACTAACCACGAATGAAGATAAAATATACTTCAACAGTTATACAGGATAATAACTATTAATAGCTTCGAGTTGACTGTAGTAGTTTCGTGATAGTAATAAATGACTATATTTGCTTATCAGTGTTTACAACATATGTGTCGATGAATTATAATTTGTATGCCTCAATTTGGAACCTTTCTTTCCTGGGTACTACTCGCATGTATATCTAATAAGATATAAGTAGTTAATGTTGTCATGTTTATTTTTTGTTTACTAACACATGCATTTTCCCATGACTCCTAATAAGGATATCTACTTATTTTCACCTTCGCTGCATTTACAGATTCAATATTTAACTTTTAACGCTAAAATATCTATTGTTGTGGTGTTAAATAATATTAAATATGCAGGAAATAAATTTATAATAAAAAGATTTGTTATGTTTCCTCTTTGTCACGACAAGAATTACCGAGGTCTTTGCAAAGTAATAAATAGTTGTTTTATATTTGACAAATAAAAACTAATACATTTGCAACGGTACTTAACGTCAAATACGTCCATAGGCCCCGCGATTCAGCCTTGAATTGGTGAGAGCGACAAAATATGATGTATTTTTTTAACATAAAGAACGTTTCTTGTGAAGAAAAAATCCCACATACAACGCAGCAGTGTTGATTCGCGTTGCCTATCAACAGAACCGTTAAAGTAAAGGTTAGCATACAATAATTGAATTAACGGTCAGTTGACAATTGTCCGCCTACGACGTATGCTAAGCCCTGCGTTTAAAAAACGACGCCTACTCGACGCATTTTTATCAATTGTATTAAATTATTAATATTTCGAAAATTAAACTTGTTTGTTGCTTTTGTTGCACATCGCTTTAAATTTTGAGATATTTAGGCGTGAATGCACAAAAATAATCACAGCCTGATGGTTCAAATCATTCGAACATAAATAAAACTTCAACACAATTCTAAAAATCACGCCGCACGTTCGGCAACAATATATTGGGGAAACACACCACAGCCTGCGCTAAAGGTTGTTTAATTATATCTAATTATTTCACTTTTGTTTTATCTTGCTTTATTAATTTCTATTTTAACCTTCAATTATATTCCTAACACATTCGCAAGCTTGGAGTTTCTAGGGAAATAAACAAATAAACATTCATGCCCGTACAGAGGAGAAGGGCGGCATAAATAAAGGACGGGAAGAAATGGAAACTAGTTTGAAGACGATGGCAAAAGCAATTTTGGGAAAAAGAACGAAAAGAGAAAGGGAAAGAAAAAAGAAAGGTAGTTTGATCATGAGACAGAAGGCAAGCAGGTTTTTCTAAACACGAGAAGCCGCAATGTGTAGGGATCAATATCCACAAGCTTAGAGGACAAGGTGCGCCCTGAGAAACAAATGGAAGCTATTAGGGATAATTGTAATAGTGAAGAAAGGCATAAATAACTTCTCCCAGGAAATCAAAAAAGATCGGGAGGATATCGGCGTCTTGGGGACTACTTTAGAGATAAGGATAGAAAGCTGGTGAGAAGTACGAATAAGCAACTGGATAGATGGATATAAATGGGATAGAATGGGATGATAACCGATAGGAACAGGAAAAATGATAGAGAGTATTCTCCATGACATAGGGAATAATAAATTTTCAAGAGAAAATATATTAAAAATGGAGAGGTGCTATTTGAACTGTTGACAACAATGTGGGAAGAAAAAAAATACCAGAGGTGTAACATAGGTGTATAACATGCAGAGATGCAACTTTTGTCACCTGTTTATAGATTTTAAACAAACTTACGACTCCATAAAGAGATCAGAACAGCAGCCTCTTTGAAAGAATTTAAATTCGACGGTTGGACATTATGAACACCCCAACCCAAAGAAAAAGGACAAGGTATAATAGAGACAACTGAGACTACAACTGGTGACTTCACCATCACTTGATCAACGAGCCAATGCTGGAGTTAAAATAACAATATATGGTCGAAACGCAAATTTTGGGTGGAGCCAGTAAAACTAGTTAATAGTGAAGAATTTTTGTAACACTAAATTTCAACGGAAGATCGGATCGAATAGTGATAATTGTATGGATGTAATGAAACGAGAAACAATAATGGCATCAAGCTAATAGAATGTTGTATACAACAGACAGAAAGAGAATTAAAGGGTAGAGAAGAAACGTCAATCAAAGATTATGTAATAACACAAAGAAGCAATAGCGCAGTTATGGATGCTAGACTGGAGAGAGGCCCAGAAATATACAGTGACCATATTATCCACAATTAACGAACACACAGGCAAGAAAGTCAAATTACAGGATGATTTTTCTTCGAACGAAATGACCAAATAAAATTATGAAAATATTAAAAATAGAACAGGAAATAAAAAATACAATTAACGACCCCGGAACTACTCGAACAAACAGGACAGTTTTCAGGATAATTACATTGACAGTGCGATAACCAATAGGAATAATAATATAAATTGAAGAAAATAAAAGAAAATGTCAAGAGAACTAGATGTATTTTAATGTTGCTTTGTGGCTCGTTTAAATAGTTATAGTTAAATTCGTTTGGTAACAGAGCTCCGTTGACAGCTAATGGTGTATTTTATTAACTAATGAATACGTTGATTTTTATGCTTGCCCTGAGTCTTTAATATAATGGTCGTTATGGCATCCCTTGCGATTTTAATGTATCTGCACTCACACAATTTGCATTCGACCTGGGATTTACGGCCAACCATATTGCCGTCGAATTCTTGAAACTGAGATTATTATTTTCGGCATTTCGCTTAATTTCTGTTTAAATCTACGTATTGATTTTGTTTTGATTCAGTGTGGATGTATACTAAGTATTCCCACCGACATGCCCCTGCCCTAAATATTTAAATTGCCGATATATTCAATTATCGTTATCCTATTGATGGTGTTTTATTTTATTATGTCCAAAATTTTGTTCTACTAGGATTCCATTTGACAGCCCAAAATATCTAAATTACGAAACTTAATCAGAATTTTGTTATTAATAATCTTTAAAATGCAGACTTAAGATAGTTAAAATGGTCTCTATGTCATATTCTAATTATTTGTAGTGAATATTGTAATCCTATACAACACCATAATGAGTGAATTTCGAAGATGATCTTGTCTGAATTGTCATGGTCATTGTAATTTTGTAATTTATTCAATTATTGTACCTAAAACCTTGCACTAAGATATATTTTCTGCGTTCTCTATGATATTCTAAGTATTTTATTAACATTTTCAGGGATTATACAAAAATGCATAAACATGCATAGAAAACCACATATACTATGTTATTCGAGAAGAATTACAGTTTCAATTACAATCAATTTTAGTTGCTACTTTTTGCTACTTTTATAAATAAACAACAAGGCATGAAATCAAATTAACGAAACACTTTTTTATACAGTCGGTCAGGCTTAATCAAGGGCATATTTAATATCAAATATCTTCTCGAACAAAATTCAGAAAAACTGAATCGATCGCTGATATTTTTTGGGATAATTTTACAATAAAAAAACATTTTATTCCGAGGTCTATATGACAATGTTTTAATTTGTTACAGAGTTGTAAAATTGCTATAAATAAAAGCGGTAATCAAACACACCACTATTTCATATTTCTTCACCAGATTCAAGTTCTTAGTACTTAAGTGTTATTATTAAACATAACGTATAGTGTAGGTGTACACGTCATTCGATGTACAAACGAGCTACGAGCTTTGCAAGGTCCAACCATGCAATGGCCCATTTACGGGCACGTCGGGTCAAAATTTGAAGCGAAAACAGCCGCGCATGTGAAAAAAAATAATATAAACAAAGTTGTAGAGAATGAAATTTGTTTCGATATTTGAGTATCGCACAAAATTGGACATAACCCATTAAATATTCCCCGTAAATTTTATAATGACGAAAATTCTAATTTAAAATTTGATACGCAGCGAAAACCGCCGTGCATGTGAAAAAAAATGATATAAACAAAGTTGTAGAGAATGAAATTTGCTTATGGAATCGATTCAACGGCATATATCTATCTTGAACAATTTTGAAACTGAAGACATCAAAATTCGATAAATGTTTTTGAGAAACGTAGTTTTGCGATTTTGAACTCGTACCGCTTCTAAACTAAAAAAGATCGACATATGACGTCCATGCGATTCTGTTAGCAAATGTAATTCTCTATAATTTTAATTATGTGCAATTTTGTCGTATCTCGCAGTGATCGAGCAAGGTTTCCACAAAAGGAGGCTCCGTCTCGACCAATGAAATGACCAGGTGTACTTTTTTCGACCAGGCAAAAATACGTTATCGTTCTATATATGGCAGTTTCATGTTTCTCGCGATTTCATTGAAGATAAAATTGATAAAACTGCCATTTATCAGAGATTCCAATTTGTGTATTGCATATATTCCACAAATATGCTTTTTTATGATATTTTTGTTTTTATTTTAATTTAAATGTATTTTTGCTACTGTCTTCTGTTTACTATCGACCTTTTATTTTGAGTTAATAAAGAATGTTAACGGTTAACTTGAAAATTTTTACTTTTAATACTGACCAAGCATATGATGAAACATAATTAATTTACTCTTTACATCTTAACCTCGATTCCTTAGTTACACAAAAAAATCATTGTACATTTCCTATTATTTTCTTTTAAATTGCGTTTCCTGTTTTTTTCTTCGTATTAGTTTTTCGAAGTGATTTGCTTTTGTACAAAACTTATATAGTTAAGTGCACTTGACGAACAGACAGTGTTCTGTCCCCAAGCCGTTTTATTAAAAATAAACTTGAAAGTCAAGAACTAGATGAAATAATTGCAATTTGTTTAAGTAATTTAAAATCTGTTTCGATATTTGAGTATCGCACAAAATTGGACATAACGCATTAAATATTCCCCGTAAATTTTATAATGACGAAAATTCTAATTTAAAATTTGATACGCAGCGAAAACCGCCGTGCATGTGAAAAAAAATGATATAAACAAAGTTGTAGAGAATGAAATTTGCTTATGGAATCGATTCAACGGCATATATCTATCTTGAACAATTTTGAAACTGAAGACATCAAAATTCGATAAACGTTTTTGAGAAACGTAGATTTGCGATCGTACCGCTTCTAAACTAAAAAAGATCGACATATACCGTCCATGCGATTCTGTTAATAAATGTAATTCTATATAATTTTAATTATGTGAAATTTTGTCGTATCTCGCAGTGATCGAGCAGCGTTTCGAGAAAAGGAGGCTCCGTCTGGACCAATGAAATGACCAGGTGTACTTTTTTCGACCAGGCAAAAATACGTTATCGTTCTATATATGGCAGTTTGATGTTTCTCGCGATTTCATTGAAGATAAAATTGATGAATCAAACTGTCATTTATCAGAGATCCCAATTTGTGTATCGCATAGATTCCACAAATATGCTTTTTATGATATTTGTATTTTTATTTTAATTTAAATGTATTTTTGCTATTGTCTTCTCTTTACTATCGACCTTTTATTTTGAGTTAATAAAGAATGTTAACGGTTAACTTGAAAATGTTTACTTTTAATACTGACCAAGCTCATGAAACATAATTAATTTACTCTTTACATCTTAACCTCGATTCCTTAGTTACACAAAAAATTCATTGTACATTTCCTATTATTTTCTTTTAAATTGCGTTTCCTGTTTTTTTCTTCGTATTAGTTTTTCGAAGTGATTTGCTTTTGTACAAAAGTTATATAGTTAAGTGCACTTGACGAACAGACAGTGTTCTGTCCCCAAGCCGTTTTATTAAAAATAAACTTGAAAGTCAAGAACTAGATGAAATAATTGCAATTTGTTTAAGTAATTTAAAATCTGTTTCGATATTTGAGTATCGCACAAAATTGGACATAACCTATTAAATATTCCCTGTAAATTTTATAATGACGAAAATTCTAATTTGAGCGTCGAAATTGGAAAACTGTGTACATTGTAGTAATGGAGTTAATATTGATTACAAGGCGATTTGAATATGCTTTTAATATGTTCGTGTAAATAAATATTTATACAACAATAGTTATGTAAAATGTTTTATTTAGTTAATCTAAGTTATGTGTTCATTTCTCACGCAATATTTACCACACGTGTGCGTTTATAAATGCAAAAATTCCCCTGAAACATTTTTTAATGAATATGAATCGTTCGTAATCACGTACGATTAATATAACAAATGAACTACGCTGTAGACTAAGTACTTCGTGGCATAGTTATTTATTCTGTAATACAATAATACCAATTGACAACTAATGCTTATAAAATAAGTATGTTACACAGCAGTGCTACCACGCACAAGTATAACGATGACATAAACATAATAAACAATATTTACGATTCAAGTAGTTAGTTGTTTAGAATCAATATTTGTTAAAAACGTTTCAAGTAATAAACTACTATAACATACAATTGCAACAAGCTTTATCTTGAAATGTTACATCATTGTTATTCCGATTCATTTTCTAACCGGTAGTGATGGAAGTTGAACATGCCAGATTCCTATTTATTTGTGATGAATGACCAAGTCGCCAAAATGATTTGACTTCCTGTTTCCAGCTTTCAGTTTTCCAAAAATGATTTAGGTCCTACCTGAATACGCGTATATCATGCGCACATATATCTAAATTTATATACATTACTATACACATAAATATAACTTCATTAAATTCCGCATGTAATTATTCATAATAAACGCACTGACCTAAAAGAGGGTAAATTTATATTTAACTTCGTTATACGTAATTTTATTCTATTGCAAATTTTAATTAAAATAACCACATTTATCCCTTTTTGTTTGATGCAGTTATCAACATTCAGAACCTCGCACTGAACTTATTTTGAAACGCTACTGTTTTTGCTGTGCTTCGTTCAAAGAAATAACACAGCACATATGTGTCATTCGTTGTGATAAATGCACCGTATCACGTATAAGTGGAACTAAACAGCCACCGTGTAATAATTATTTTAAGTTAGTGGTAGTAAAATATTTGTTTTATTATTCGCAAAGCCATCAACGTTTTTTTCGCAACAAAACACCGATAAATTTTACTTGATAGACGTAACCAAAACATTTTAGAATTATGTTGTAAACAGCGTTTACGACATTTATGTTTCGAATGCCATAGAATGAACCGTGAATTAATATTAAAAATTTCAGTTTGGTAGTTTACATCCGCATTTTATTTTATTGGCGTGCAATAATTTCACGTAATTAATGTGATGTGATTACGTAAGTTGTTTGTGAGATATCAAATTTTAATTAATTGATTGATATCGGTCCTGAAATTATATAGAATAGTAATTACGTTCAACTGTACGTTAATAATTTTGCAATTGTAATTACAGACAGCTGTAGCTAGCTATAAAGTCTTGTCAGATGAGTTTCCGTGACATGTTTGTCCGTAGTTACTATTTATTATCTAATATTTAGACAACGTTTAAACGACGTCGAAATCGTAGGTTTGATATGTATGGGTCAGTCATTGTTCCACATGATTGCGAATACAGAAAGCCGATCAAAATCGATTACTGATTAAGTGAGTTATTTATGCACATTATTCAAATAAATTATACGCGCGCCATTAGATTCTGGAACTCGTTAATAAATTGTGGCTACAGGACTTCACAAATGTGTAACGTCACACAATCATAAATTTTATCCATTGTAATCAGGTAGAATAGTTTTTTCATTTCGAATTGCCACAATATTGAGCTTGTTAGTGGCTTCTAAATGATATTTACGGTGGAAAATAAAGCTCAAAGTGGGCGAATAAAAGCTTGCGGTTGTCCAGGGAACGTTCCCATGATTAATACTGACGTCGACAATCCCAACAAGCAATCACGATGAATACAATTGGGGTATTTAGTTCAAAAAACGATCGAAAATTATTTATTTTGTAACATTTACACCTGACTACTTTTTATTTCATTTAGTCCACGTGCGCACGCTTCGTTATTTAAGACCACTTCAATTATAATAATTCTTCTTCGAAAAGAAAAATTCAATTGAAGTGTAATAAAGAACAACTTTCACTTAGATTTCAACTTTATTCAAAGCGATATTTAGCAATAAATCCTATTCTTATTGACTACTGGAAAGCCTCGCTATATTGTTAGGACGGCTCAATTTTATTTTAATAATAATTCTATTAAATACATTTTATCGCGAATTATTCTACTTGCTTTGAATAAAATAAAATGTTCCAGAAGAACTTTAAGTAACGTATTTCCCTTGGAAAGTCATCGGAAACCCAACCAGAACTTCAATAAAAGGGCGATAGCATGTTATGGCCATAAATGCTTTAGAGCTTTTAATATGTAAGCTTCCCCTTTAAATTTACACAAGATTTGGATAACAATGACTTTCGTAGAAATGTATGTTTATTATGAACAATTAGATGTACCATAGTTATTAAACTAATGGATATGTTTTCTTTAAAAAAAATTAATATACAGAAAGTTGTAGAGAATGAAATTTGCTTATGGAATCGATTCAACGCCATATATCTATGTTGAGCAATTTTGAAACTGAAGACATCAAAATTCAATAAATGTTTTTGAGAAACGTAGTTTTGCGATTTTGAACTCGTACCGCTTCGAAACTAAAAAATATCGACATATAACGTCCATATGGTCTTCGCCATTCATGTACATATTTCCAAACCATACCATAATACCGATAGGAAAGCAAGCTTTATTATAAAACATGGGGTCTTCACATCTGCTTCACTTTTTATTTGATTCATTTCATGTGCAAATTGGTCGTTATGTAAGACCGCTTCAATTATAAGAACCGAAAAATTAATGAAATCAAAAGTTCCAGAACTGTTCTTCCGGAATATAAGTATGAACAGTTTTTACCATTTTACAGAAAAAACCAAAATCAATTTGATAAAAGTGGGGCACATAATTGTCTACATTAAAGATACCATCCTTGGAATGTCATCGGAAACCCAATCTGAGCTTCGATAAAAAAAGGAATAGAATGTTATGGCCGTAAATGGTTTAGAGCTTTTAATGTGTAAGCTTCCTTTTTGTATTTTCACCAGATTTAGATAACAATGACTTTCCTAGAAATATATGTTTATTTTGAACAATTTGATGTACCATAGTTATTAAACTAATTGATATTTTTCTTTAAAATGGTTTTCGCCATTCATGTGCATATTTCTAAACCATACCATAATACTTCGTAACCGATAGGAACGCAAGCTTTATTATAAAACATGGGGTCTTCACATCTGCACCTGACTACTTTTTATTTGATTCATTTCATGTGCAAATTGGTCGTTATGTAAGACCGCTTCAATTATAAGAACCGAAAAATTAATGAAATCAAAAGTTCCAGAACTGTTCTTCCGGAATATAAGTATGTACAGTTTTTACCATTTTACAGAAAAAACAAAAATTAATTTAATAAAAGTGGGGCACATAATTGTCTACATTAAAGATACCATCCTTGGAATGTCATCGGAAACCCAATCTGAGCTTCGATAAAAAAAGGAATAGAATGTTATGGCCGTAAATGGTTTAGAGCTTTTAATGTGTAAGCTTCCTTTTTGAATTTGCACCAGATTTGGATAACAATGACTTTCCTAGAAATATATGTTTATTTTGAACAATTTGATGTACCATAGTTATTAAACTAATGGATATTTTTTCTTTAAAATGGTATTCGCCATTCATGTGCATATTTCTAAAACATACCATAATACCTCGTAACCGATAGGAACGCAAGCTTTATTATAAAACATGGGGTCTTCACATCTGCACCTGGCTACTTTTTATTTGATTCATTTCATGTGCAAATTGGTCGTTATGTAAGACCGCTTCAATTATAAGAACCGAAAAATTAATGAAATCAAAAGTTCCAGAACTGTTCTTCCGGAATATAAGTATGAACAGTTTTTACCATTTTACAGAAAATTCAAAAATGAATTAAATAAAAGTGGAGCACATAATGGTCTACATTAAAGATACCATCCTTGGAATGTCATCGGAAACCCAATCTGAGCTTCGATAAAAAAGGAATAGAATGTTATGGCCGTAAATGGTTTAGAGCTTTTAATGTGTAAGCTTCCTTTTTGTATTTTCACCAGATTTAGATAACAATGACTTTCCTAGAAATATATGTTTATTTTGAACAATTTGATGTACCATAGTTATTAAACTAATGGATATTTTTTCTTTAAACTGGTTTTCGCCATTCATGTGCATATTTCTAAAACATGCCATAATACCTCGTGACCGATAGAAATGCAAACTTTATTATCAAACATGTGGTCTATAATACAAGAAACGATTGAAAATAATTAATTTGGAACATTTGCACCTGACTACTTTTTATTTCATTTATTTCACGTGCAAATGAGTAGTTAAGACCGCACCAACTATACGAGTCGAACTGTTCTTCCGAAATATTAGTATGAACCGTTTTTACCGTTTTACACAAAAAAACAAAAATTAATTTAATAAAAGTGGGGCACATAATTGTCCACATTAAACGTATCGTCCATGGAATATCATCTTGAGCTTCGATAAAAAAGGAATAGCATGTTATGGCTTAGAGCTTTTAATATGTAAGCTTCCTCCTCTTTGAATTTACACCAAATTTTGATAACAATTACTTTCCTAGAAATGTATGTTTATTTTGAACAATTTGGTGTACCTTAGTTATTACACATTTATGTGCATATTTCTAAAACATGCCATACCACGTGCCCAACGAGCTTTATTGTAAAACTTGTAGTGTAGTGTTTCACTAGAAACCATTGAAAATGTTTTATTTTACATTTACGTCTGACTAGGTTTTAGTTGACTTATTTTACGTGCAAGTACTAAAAAAATAAGGGTAAATAAAGAACGAGTTTTACTCAGATTTCAATTTAATTTCAAAGCAAAGAAGTAAATCCTCTTCTTATTTACTAGCGGAAAGCTTCTTTATATTATGAGAATGGCTCAATTTTATTTCAATAAAAGTTCGATTTAAAATACCTTTATTGTGAGTAATTTCTACTTGCTTTGTACTTTTAGTTGTACCGGAATATGAATATGAACAATACTTGGTCCATGGTAGTGATTTAACTACACCACTAAAACTTAAATAAAAATATCTATAAAAAATCTTAATACCATTTATTAATATTATTGTAAATAAACTAGTTATGATCGAATTACAATCGCATAATTTTCAATTTTTGGCTGTAACTCAAAAAGTCTGACATGACATGTTGCTCAAAATAATGTTGGTGCAAAAACAGGTGCAACTTGAACCCTTCGCCTTATTGAAACTACATTTTTTTTGAAATATTGAATAAATAGTATAACCTAGTAAATTGCTATCAAGTTTTGATTACTACAACCAAAAATAAATAAGCTTTCTGAAGGATGAGGGGCGCCAATCTTAGCACAAATTTAGAAGAAGGAGGGAAAGGAGGATGGGGGTCTCAATAATATGATATAAAAGTTATATGCGGGGATAATGGCGCCCAGCTTGGTAGAGAAGGTGGAGAGGAACAGGGATATTCTAGAAGGACAAGTAGGATTTTAAAAAATGCTCGGGAATGAAATAAAATCTATATGTATCAACGAGTGGAGAGATATATAACGAAGAAAGGATACACATTTTGTGCCATGTTCGTAAGTCTGAGGACAGAAAATATATTAGCAAATATAATGACAAGAGTGGGGATTTTGGACGGAAAGGGAGGCACAAATATATAGCGAAACATGTATGTGTTTGTCGGAGAAGTTTAGAACGACGAGATGGTCTGCGACAGGGGTGCCCCTCTCTTTAACATCTATATGCAGAGCTAGATGAACTTTGAAGAAAATTGCATGATAGTGAGGTAATATTATAGAAATTCAAAATATGATCGCTGGCCTTTACAAATCACATATCAAAGACACCTGCATAGTGTCAAAGTGTCAAAGAAATCCATGGATGGAAGAATAAAAAGAAAATTATACGGGAAAGCGAGAAATGCAGATGAAGGAAGTGTTGAGAGAGAAGAAGTATGCGGAGCAAGAAATATAGAAGTACGTATGTGAAGAGTATATTGGTGTATGAAGAGGAAGTCTGGCGAGTGAAAAAATAAAATAGATTGGAAGGAACACTACAGTTGCAGTTTAAGTGAACTTCTGAATCTGGAAAGGTCGACTCCGAAATATATATAGTGCGGCAAGAAACAGGGACAGAAAAGAATAGTGCGATACGAAAATCGAGCAAGTCCATGGTGAGAGCAAACGTGGGTAAAAACCGGGGGCGGAAACCCAAAAGAGAAAAAATATTTAAATGAGACTAATATGGGATAACAATGTATGGAAAATGAAGACATGAAAGGAAGTAGATGCGCAGGAAAGTGAAAATAAAATCAGGAAGTCTACGTATAACATAAAATAGGAGGAGAGGAAGAGAAAATGATTGCGTTGTTCATGTGCCGAAGTGAAGAGCAATAGAATAAATATTGGATGGATGAGTTCATGAGACGTGAATTATACGGAAATGGGATGAATAATGAATGGGTGGAAAGACTAGTAGAACATGAGGAACCATATATGGCCGAGGATGAAAGAAAAAAGAGTATAGACTGCAAAAGAAATTTGAGACTGGAAATGGGTTAGAAATATTGGAAAATGGAAAAAAATTCAAACTAGAAGTAGGGAAAGGAAAAAATATAAACATAGCAAAAAGAGGAGAAAACAGTGCAACCAAAAGATTTGACATATATTGGAATTGTTATCATTTATTATCATCGGTTTACGTTTTTAGACCTATTACGTAATTTTATCGATAAACATTGTGTTACTGCACACATGGTTTTGGACCAAATCCAAATATGATTCTTAAACTTTTGAAACAATTCTTTTTTATTATTGTATCTTGCCACTGACTAGTTGTATCCAAATTTCTGTACATATTTCCAAGGAAATATATAAAATAGATTTTATTCTTGGCTTATTATATAGGTAGTGAGTTACTGGATTCAATAACGACTTACATATTTTTAGATTTCTCAGAATAACTAACATATGTCCAGGTTAATTATTTTTTATTATTTAATCGTTTCCTCTGACTATTGATGTTTATACAGGGTGTTAAAAAAAGTATATAAATATACCGAAAAATCTTGGACGGTTTCGGAGTTACGATTTTTTTAATTTCCACAATACGCATCTTTTAGACGAGATTCCTTTGAACCAAAGGCAACAAATGTGGTGCTCCGGGGCATTTTTCGATCGCCGTTAGAGAGTATTTACACGGAACTTTTGGACGAAGATGTGGACCTGCATCATAACCTGCAAGATCGCCCAATTTAAACCCACTTGATTACTTCACGCCTGTAAATGATCTCCCGGAGCAACGAGTATCAAGGATGCGACCGAATCCGAGCCACTGTGCGCATTTTCGAAAGAGTTCGAAAGTGCATGCCATCTAGATGTGGTGTAAGTGGTATAAACGCAAAATGGTTCGTATCTTCGAAAGCGTCCATTTGCGGACCCATGTTCATTACGACCTTTCGGCATATTTTGGACCATACTATCAGCACTTAAAGTTTGTGACACTTTTTTTTTAACACCTTGTAATTTTTGTACTTTAGACACATTTAGTGGTTGGATTTGCTTATTTTCCATATATTAATTTATTTAGGAGATATATTTGATTTATATTTTCGAGCTTTCAATCAAATGTTCTAAATTTCCTTCACTGGATAGTGATTATAGAAAAAACGATTTTTACGATTCCTGGAATCTTTTGTTGTTTCTAACCTATTTAATTAACGTTCATGGCTTTTTAGGCATGATTAACATTAATATACTTTATAGATATATTTTAAATATTAATTAGTTTTAATAGCTATATTTCTCTGGGTATTGGTTTTAATAAATCTTTGACTGTTTGCTTTAATATCGCACTTTTTCGCACTGAATCTTCGAAAAATCAAATGGACTAATAACGGAGATATATGTTTAGATAAATATTTAAAAGGAAACGTATTTTTCATATTGATATTCATAGCGTTGTTGACTTACATTTGGACAATCGATTTTTTTTATTATCCGTTCATTTAACTTAGCATTAAACCCTGTTATTGAAACAAAATTAATTTATTTTCTATACATTCCAATTTGTTATTTACGTTTCCTTTTAGGGACCATTCTACGGTGGGCACTTTTTATCAATTTTTAGCAATCTATCATCGTTTTAACTTATTTTTGGGGTAGTTTTGAAAAATATCGTTGACCAATTGTTCACCTAATTCTTAAAATTTCCCGTTTAATAAAACTGATGTTGGTAAAGGATAGAATAAGCTCGTCTTTTTTGGACTTATTCGGATGATAAATTTCAAATGTCATTCATATTATTTTCCAGCTATGTTTATAGCAACTTGATTGTGTTATTTATTTTGTCTCTGGAAATTGATACATTCATTTAACGAGATTTTTTGGCTTAAATTGTTGAATAATTTAAATTTATTTTCTCGGTGTCAATGTTACCTGTGACCTGGGATTATGGAAAATATTCTTTGATGTACAATTAAATTTGGTATGGTTTCTGACCAGATGAAAGATTACTTGGAAGCTAGATCTTCGACTATGAATAAAAGGTCACAATCATATTTTATGCCTTTCCCTAATATCGTAACGTATTGATAGTAATATGGGAAATTTAAACTTGACTTATGATAGTCAAGATATACAACGAGGAAAGAATACGACCAGTCATTATGATTCTTTTTTGTTGGTCTAGAAAGTTTCCCACCACCAGAACTGACGTACGGTTTGAATTAAAACACAAAATATAAAATATTGTTCTATTATAACATACTACTTTTCACTTTCAGCCCACACGACAAATCATTAAGCGGCAAGAGAAACTGTGTCCGCGGTGGGGTTCGACGTGTGCAGTCGGTTATATTCCCCTGGCCTCTCAAAGCTTGGTTTCTGCCGCAGGCCACAATACACTTCTACCTCTTCCAGGTACTTCCCTAAGCCAGACGTTTACTCAACCCTCTATTTACCAACAATTCAAGCCACTGATAATTATTCATCCAATTTTAAAAACATTTAAGCATCACCGCGGTATATTTAAATCACATGTGCATTTCGAGCGTTTTAAGACAAAGAGCGAGCGAAGCGAGATGGCGATATGTAGGAGTCAGAAGTGCATATTTTATTGCTTATTGGCAGTGTAAGTCTATGAGAGCGCAAGTCTGTAATCGAGTACATAAAAATACTTTCGGAACTAAGATATGATAGATGTCATACCTCATAACTAAACAAATAATATTATAATCAATTTATTGTTTACGGACGCTCCGAAACACCCATCGAAGTAATTCGCCCACATATACATATACAAAAAAATAAATACCAGAAAAATATTGTTATTATTATTATTATTATTATTTATTCTTTAAATAAGCACTATATTGCAAGAAAATTATAATTAAAAAAACAACATTTTAAAAATATTGATTTCGGATTTGAATTTGCTGCACCGATCTATTTAGAAGTGAACGAGAACACGTGGAATTTTCTTAGATTACTTGATCTATGATCTTTCTTTTTAACTTGGTGTATTTGTTTCCCTGAGCTTCACGTATTGATATAGGTTGTTCATTTTTATTTTTTATTTGATGGCGTTTCCATGAGCTTCATCTTTTGTTTTTCCTACTTTGATTATCTTCTTCGTTGCTTAGGTTTTCGTTTTTTTGATATTTCCAATTAGCTCTTTCATTTTGAACCTATCTTAACCAGTTGCCTCCTTGATTGGCTGCTTATTTAGTACACCATAACTTACCTGGCTCAGAAGCCATCTACGTAAGTTTGGAATTAGATTGTTATCAATCATATCGTTAAAGAATTTGACTTGGTATTTCTTAGCCTATTTTGACTTTCAATTGGAATTATATTGGCTGTTGTCTTTGAAGTTTTTGGAGAAATTCATCGATTAAAATTAATTGTTTCGGCTTCTATTCTCTAACAGATTTTGACACTTGTTGACTTAGTTTTGTGCCCATATTCAAGTCTTTTCCTAAGAATCTGAAAATCTTTTCCAAAACATAATCAAATGAATAATTGCTATTGAACTTGTCTTAACAATGCCAGAAATTAAAGTTAAATGTTGATGTAAAAATCTTTTCAGGTTTAATTTTTGAATGACTTTCCCCTTTTTGGATTAGTAATAACCGTAAAGAAATATTTAAAAATTTATTTTTGGACTTATTCCAATAGAAAAATCGCGCAAGTCGTAATTCCTTCCAAGTTTATTTATTACAATTCTCTGGTTAAAGTTTAGCTGTTAACTTAGGTAATAATTCTTGTTAATACGTGCAATGGTCTGAATAGCCTATACATTTTTTTGAAAGAAATCGATAAGGTGCACTGGCATTCATTTTTGATACAATAAATCGGAAGCTGTGGTTTTGAACAATTCGTTTGAAAAAAACGACCGAAAACGTTTTAAACGCGACACGCTGGTAAAATTTAAGAGGCAATATTAAACTCGCCGTCATTTTTTAAGTTTAGTTGAGACATTTATGTCTCAATAAAAAGAATACCCGACGTTACATAATGTGTAAGAATTTAAATATAAAAATCTCGTTATGTTACTCTTTAAGAGATATTTATTACACAAATAAAAAAAAATAAAGCGAGACGGGAAAGAGACATGAATATTTAACCTCAATTTTTATTAACAAAAAAATATTGTGAAACAAATCGATATTTATTTGCTATAAGATTAAAATACGCGATTATATCTAGGACTTGAAGTGGTCAGCTGTTATCACCTGTTCAACACTCTATGGCGCCATCTACCCACACACTTCTTACTCTTTTGCTCTTTAACATTCTCATGTTCAACGAAAAACATGAGCGTCGATGTGTAACGGACAACGACACACATTTTCTACATATAAACGTTTTGTATAAATTATAATTTTTTAATAATTAATACAGCAATAAAAATTAAATGTTTTAATCTCGTCTTATTAATAGAGAATCTACGGGTGTGTCTCTTAAATATTACCCGAAAATGCATACGATTAACATACATGAAAACGAAGATGATAACAAAACTAAATATGTTTGAATAAATTTTGCAAAATATGACGAACTAATCTAATCGAATAAATGATTAATCGTATCAGTTACGAAAATCCCCCAAGGCGAATCAATTTTGTCGACGCCCATGATCACTAGCCATTTAATATTTTAAAATTGGCAGTTATAACCATGTAAATTCCTACCCAACAATATTTACTGATATTTCTTTTACAAACCAATTCCATACATAATTTCAAATTCTTTTGACGGTGTCTGCGCATTCAACGCAATTCTAAAGTAGACCGCGCCGTGCTTAATTTTTAAAATACGATTTTCTAATCAAACAAAAAAAACCACGACGCACGTGGGCCATCAATTGCGCAAACGTAAAGATTTTATGGTGACAAAACATGCTGTTACAATTTAAATATGGCTGTAAGCGTAAATTTGGTTAAAACAAGACCCAAAGTATTTCCGACATGTCGCCTTTTAACATCGCCTTGGCTGGCTTAGGTATAAATTCTAGTTCACGATAACAATCGGGGTTTTGGAACACCCACATTCGTATTATGAAATTTTTGCATCATAAAGGCCTTTCCCGGCTGTTTACAATGGTAATTAATTTTATTTTTAACAATGATAACAAAAGTGTTCGATGTGATTTATGCGCCACATGATGAGTACCGTTGCGAATGGAATTTTCCCAGACGCGTTGGTTCGAATCCGTGCCTACTTAAGTAATTTTGCCCGACATTTGCCTGAGCATGAAACTCAAAAAACTTGATACGAAAATAATGAAGAAGATGAAGTATGAAAAATACAAGTAATTTAAAATTGAAGGATAATAAAATTTGAATTTGAAATTGAATGGACAGTCAAAAGAAAAAGAAACCAATCGAAAACGAGTTAAAAGTAACGTCATAATAATTACAACAAAATAAAAACTTGAATAAACAATAAAACTATCAACATCTAATTATTACACAAGGATTAAATGAAAATGGTAGAATTAAAATCTTTAGTTCTACCAAAAACCAAAAACAAATTTACAAAAAAACCCAAACGAAAACACCCATACTAAAAGTATAGAAATGAAAAAGAATTAAAATAAATCTATTTAAAAAATAGCAAAATATAAACAAATAGGTTTTGAAAATTATTAATAGAAAATGCGAAAAGATACAGTGACAGGAACAAAGTTTCTAATTAAATCCAAATGAATGTATTTTGCATACAATTAAAAAATATGTAACAGAAAATCGATTTGATAGAAAAACAATACTGTTACAAAAGTGACATAAAAGAAAAAGCAAACAAATTACCAACTACCAATGTAAACTCGCAAAGTACAATATAAACTTACAAACAAGTTAAACCCCAACGAACAAAAAACTGGAAAGTAAAAAAAACTACTGGTCACCACTCAACCCTCTTATACTTCATTTTTCGAAAAATCTTTTCATATAAATAATCGTTCAATATCTGCAACTTTTATAAGAACATTAGCTAGTCAAAAACAAGTCAAAAAAGAAAATATCATAATTAAAAAATATGGAAAACCAACTTAACAAAACAAAGTACAATAAAACACAAAAATGTGTTGAAACGAAAAATGAAAAAAACGGATATGCAAAACATTGCAATTAAAACAGAAGTAGCAAAACATGAAACAAGAAGCAATAAACTAAGTACAATAAAACAGTAAAAAAACAAATTTGCAAACATGAACAACAAAGAAAACGCAGATTAAAATTACACAAGAAATAGGAATAGAAATAAAAAACAAAATTGTAAAATACGTAAATAAAGCAAAACGAAAAATAACTAAAACTGATAACAGTGATACAGTCAATACAAAACCGTAAAAAGACAATAAAATATTTTGATTCGCAAAAAATTTGCGGCGCAACACACCAACGAAACCGCATTCTCAAAATTTATACAATGCGTGGAAACAAGAAGTGAAAGAATATTTCTTTTCTTTTTTGCATTCGATTTAATTTGGGTTGGGTTGGGTTGCGTTGGGTTAGGTTGGGTTGTGTTGGGATGGCTTGGGTGTTTTTGTTATTACAAATAAGTCAGAATATAACACGAATACATTACAAATAGTTGAAAAATAGCGAAAAATAAAAAGAAAAGAAAATCTTAAAGAAAAAGAAACTAGCAACGCACAAAAAAAACATAAAACATGAAAACTGAAAAATAAAATTCAAATATGAAATTATAAACGAATTATGAAATCGAATGCAAAATACAAACAAACAAATAAGAAAAAATAAACAATGAAAAACAATTTTAAATATAAATGAAGAACTATTGAGCATTAAGGCGTTAGATAAAACATAACGAGAACGAGAAATTAAAGCAGAAAAAAATTAAATACAATAAAACAGCAAGAAAGGCAAACTTTCGAAGAAGAACAAGGAAAACGTAAATAAGAAAAAGAATGAAAATACACAAAATATGGAAACGGAAATGAGGTAAACAAAATATTTAAAATGTGATTTCAACGAAAAACCAATGAAAAACTAAATAATCAAAATACTCCGTGTAAAATAAATAGCAAAATATAACAAATAAACAAAATCATAATAAATATTAATAAAAATCAACAACGCATGAAAAATAAGATTAAATTCATAAATATTATTCTATTTATTATAAACCGATACACTTAATTCAATTAAATGTATTATGTTGTGTTTGATTAAATTGTACATTTATCTAAATTATTTGGGATTGATTGACACGTTTAAAAATAATTGAAGTGTTGTGGTGTTAAAATTGCAACAATTAAATTACTTGTTTAATTTGTTCAAATTATCTTATACAAACGTGTTGTCTGTCGAGTATAAAAAAAAAAACAGGAAAAAACAAGTCGTTTTATCAAAAAGAGTGCGACTAGAACATTTAATTTAGGTCAATAAATTTAACCTGTGTCCACCCTTTAGACTAACAAGAAAAAAATGAGGTTAGGAAATACATTCGTAGATATATTGGCCCGTACCTCACATCAACAACTGTAAATCAGGGACTATATCTATTTGTACAACCCTAGAAGAGAAGACTAAGTGACTAATGGTGTCACAAACTACTTTAATTAATTCACCATACCGCAGTTGATAACGGAGATAAGGCCACCCTTGTCATTGTACCGAACTTGATTGCTTGACACTTAATTATTGAACAAACGATTGAAAGCATTTACAGATTCAGATTTTTACCGTGTGTCATAGGGTTTGTTTTTAAAAGGGTTTTTTCAGTCGACCAAAAATTAATTTTATCACATTATTGCGTATCAACTTAGACTGCATTAACGTCGCAGACATTTCAAAATTCGATTTTTTTTTTTCACCTAAAATCATTATTATTCATAGCGCAACTTCGAAATGATTTAATTGAATTACTTGACGTGTTAAAAAATATAGGAAAACGTTAAAACGTGTGCAATTATAAATCAGATTTGCAACGCTCATATCAGTAATTAATTTCATTTTTCATCCTAATAAGCTACATCTATAAACGTACACATGTATAATTTATAAACCGCGTTTAATTATTTTGTTAGCATTCGTGCAAAATACATTAAATTAGTAGTAGTTGCACGAGCAGCTGGTTTCATTGATTAATGCTTGATTTTATTTATTTTATTCGCAAATTATTTTTTATTCCAATTTTTACGAAACTCAATACCAAGAATTCAATCGTAGTAATTCAATTTATGATCCCTAAAGGCATAAATCCACGTGCCTTGATTATACTTCCATTGTAACGCACAAGAAAAATTTATAATGTGTCAATCAAATATTTATTTAATGTGACAGAACAATGAATGTTTGTTTATTATATATAAAAAATATATATATTAACTTTATCACAAGGTTTATTACTGTTATAATTATTGCGGAAACTTGGATTAAATGATATCGAATAACAAAATAAATTTGTTTTGTCAGTTATTGGAACGGCGTTGTTAATAGTAATAATCCGCTTCAGCAATAATTACAGTGTAATCGAGCTTTTGCAATTTCAGACATACGTTTACTAGGCCATTTTTTTCATATTTAAATATTTAAGACCTGCATGTGTAGTGATTACAGATTTCTAATACTATACAATTATTTTAATTAAAAATTTATTATTATATATACAGGTCGAGTGTAATTACAGAGTTTCGTATCCGACCGTCTTAAAATCTTTATAAACTATTACAAGATTTGTTGTAAATCATCAAATAACTCAAACCTTAAAAATTTAACATTTTCCATTTTATATAAATTAACCCTCGACCAACATCCAACTGCAAATATTTTCGATTTAAATTAAGCTTCGCCTTGGATGCAATAGGATTGATTTTTAAAGGGACGCGTTTTCATTAAATTTTAAATAGATTCGACAAATGAAACTTTTAAGTGCATCTAACCGAGCAAAAACACCTAAAAGAAGAACAAGTGGATTCACACCACCTCAGCTAACATTAGTATTGCAATTAGTTTTATATTTAAGACTCGGATTTATTAACGGAATAATAAATTTCGTCTGCTTTACCTGTTCGAAACCCCAGAACCATAGGTGGCCTTACTCCCACGACGTTGAATATATACACAAGTTAATATAGAAAAGGTGTTGCTATAATTACAACAATTACCACTTCAATTAAACATTTAAATATGTGCATTCGTTATTGTTTTAAAATTGAATCATTTCATCTTGAAATATATGTAAAAAATATTATGTTAATCGTGCTTTAATGGAATCATTGGAACCAAAAGAAATGTGCAAAAAATACTGATAAACTCACCACTCACATGGTTTGTCACTAACCCCATACGAAATATTTTAACGGCCAATACGTCCCCACAAAGTTGGGTGTCACATTTTTTGTATTTGTGAAAATTTTAATAGTAATTGCTCCATTTTTAAAACCATTTAATATTATTTACGAGTAAATAATTTTATTTTCACATCTTTTGCATTTTTGAAAATTTAAAAAAATCCCAATTATTATAATTTATTTGTTAAAAACATATAACATATTTACGTGTAAATAATAATATTTTCACAACTTTTGAATTTTTGAAATTAAAAAAAAATCCCAATGTTTATAATGCATTTGTTAAAAACATATAACATACTTTATTCATATTGTGTGGCCTAAAAAAATCGTTGGTGACTCAGACAATATTTGGCATTTTTTAATTTTTTTTTGAATTTTAGGTCATTTTGACAATATTGCCACTGTTGACATTTTTTGTGTTTGTGAAAATTTTAGTAGTAATTGCCCCATTTTTAAACCCTTTAATATTATTTACTTATAAATAATTTTATTTTCACAATTTTTGAATTTAAAATATTAAAAGGAATCGCAATGTTTATAATTTATTTGTTAAAAACACATAACATTTTATTCATATTATGCGGTATAAAAAATCCGTTGGTGACTCAGACGATATTTTTCATTTTTACATTTTTGCATTTTAGATCATTTTGACAACATTGTCTGTTTACAATTTTTATATTTTAATAGTAATTGCCCCATTTTTTAAAACCTCTTTATATTTTCACAACTTTTGCATTTTTGAAAATTTTTAAAATCCCAATGATTATAATTTATTTGTTAAAAACATATAACATTTATTCATATTATTTGGTGTAAAAGGGTCGATTGGTGATATTTTGCATTTTTAAACATTTCTTTGCATTTTAGATCATTTTTACAATATTGTGACTTTTCTGTATTTTGTATTTTATTTTCTGTATTTGTGAAAATTGTAGTAGTAATTGCTCCATTTTTTAAATTACTTATGTATGCGTAAAAAAATATTTTGACAACTTTTGATTTAAAAAAATAGGATATTTTGAAAATTATTAAAATACCAATATGTCAAAATTTTGTAAGGAAATAAATGATCATGGTATTATCTAAAAAATCAAAATTGTCTGTTTAAAAAATACCAAACATTGAAACACTCGTTCATAGTGCAAAATAAATATTATAAAAAATCTAAAATAGGGAAAAATGTTATACATAAAACAATATCTGAAAAAGAAACTTAAAAATGCAAAAAATATATAAATTAACTATATTAGACAACTTCACGTTTTCAAAAATGCAAAATAATACTATATTATAAGTCGATAAAAATTGTCAAAGTGAATTACCAAAATTGCAAAAAACGTATAAATTGTTAAATTTATCAGTTCCAAAGATGTCTAAAATGTCAAATCCGCCTGGATCCAAAATTGTCTAAAATTTAAAAAAATATATAAATTTAGAAAAAACATCTGATAAACTATACGTGTTGGAAATATTGTAAGGGTTTTCTTGCAAATTTTAGTTTAGGTTAATTTTTGGGGCGCGTTTAAAAAAAATGAAAGAGAGAAAATTCTGAAAAAAAATGTTCTTTCAAATAATGATCACATGATCGAATCCAAATTTTTTTCCGCCTGGATATGTTATGTTATGTTATAACTATTGGAATTTTTATGGGTTTACTAAGCTTTATAACTAACAAGCAGTTAAGTTTGATAACTTTATGTATTCCAGAGAAAATCTTAAAAAACTTAATCCAACCTAACCCAACTAAACCCAACCTAAACCAAGTCAACTCAACCTAACCCGACTTAACCCAACCTGACTCAACTTAACCCAACCCAACCCAACTTAACCCGACCCAACCCAACCCAACCTAACCCAACCTAGTCCGACAAAACCCAGCCTAACCCAGTCTAACCCAACTAAACCTAGCCCAACCCTAAAAACATGATAGGTTCCTTATCAAGATATTTGTTATTGAATAGCTTACAAACCTGTTGTTGTGTTCTAGTTTTTCAGACAAATATTGCACCATTATTTACTTAATTACCTAAAAACGCACCGATGTAGAACTATCATAATTTTAACGGCAAATCAATTGTTACATGTCAACGTGTTTTTTTTTATCAAAACTTATTCGATTTTTGTTTTGAACTTTAAATTATCTCGAAAATTTAAAATTAATAAATCGAAAAATTGAATCAAGACAAAATAGCAAGACAGTTAGAAGAGGAAGTAGTTAGTACTGTTACAATATATTTTGGGTTATTTATTTGTGAGAAGCTATGGAATAATGTTACACATGGTTTAATAGCTTGATGTGCCAGTTTGATAGTTCATACTGGGGAGCTCATAAGAAGAGCTAAATGACGGTCCAAGAATCCATCCAATTCTTTTTTTCAGATTCTGTTGTATTAAATTTAATCTCGTTTTAAAATAGTATTTTATATTATTGTTTGAAATATTAGGAAACGCTTTCAACACAACCCTCGGCTTGTATAGTAATAACATTTTTATTTACTAAGAAATATTTTTTATCTCTAAATAAAATCGTTTACATGCGTACCTATGCCATTGTACTTCAAAAACTTCGTCACAAACACACGTGCGCATTGCAAACTCAAAAATAGGAAATGTTCTCAAAATAGATATCTGTAGCACTAAAACAACAATAAAAGATTTAATTCATAAACATTGAGTAATTTTAATATAGTCGCAATCTGTTTGTTTAAAAACTTTTTATCGGAAATATGTCAAATATGATTTACTATATAGATAGGGAGGGGTATATAAAATGGAAGTATCGTTGAGTTTCTCAAATCAAAATGAAAAGATTCGCAGTGTTTTTGAGTGTAGTGGCGTACGCCTCTTCAATCCCTCGTGAGTGAATTGTTACTTTTCCCATCAGCATACTAATATGTTTTTTTAAGTTAAGAACGATGAGGAAATCGCGAGGACGTGTCTCGATGAAGAAATCCCGAGGACGTATCTTCCTGAAGAAGAAGACCCATTAAGAATACGATACATATTTACTGAAGACGCCGATGGAAAATATCATTTGGTTGATTTGCTACAAGAGGAAAAAGCTCCGAAGGTATCCGCGTCTGATGTTACTTTTTATTTGTACACCCGATCAAATAAGAACACGCCAGTTAAGGTTTCACCCAATATTAATAGTTTAGTCGGTGCTTCTGTTTTTTCTGCGTCGCGCCAGAATGTATTTATATCGCACGGATGGAATAACAACTATTTGAGTGCAGTCAATACCATAATTAAAGCTGCTCTTCTTGAAAAACACAATATAAACGTCTTCATCGTTGATTGGAGTGGGCCGGCCAATAAATTTTACACAACGGCAAAAAGTGCTGTGCCCATAATTGGCCAAGTAGTTGGTGGCTTCATTAATCAAATGATGACAAAGTGGAATCTTGCGCCCAGCCAATTCAATCTCATCGGGCACAGTCTAGGTGCGCATGTTGCTGGATGCACAGGTGCTGCTGTGAATGGTCTGGTCAACTACGTCATTGGTTTAGACCCAGCTGGTCCTCTGTACACAATCGGAAACACCGACAATCGCATTGATTCAAGCGATGGATCATTCGTACAAATCATTCACACGAACGGTGGCTTCCTTGGCTTTGGAAGTTCACTCGGCCATTCTGATTATTTCCCCAACGGTGGCAAAAGCCAACCAGGATGTGGTTTAGATCTCGCGGGTACTTGCGCTCATTCTCGTGCCTACACCTTCTTAGCGGAATCCATCATTACTTCTGGATTTGATTCGGTGAGGTGTGGAAGCAATTCTGATTACAATAAGGGGCGTTGTGATAAAAATCATAGATCTTTCATGGGTGAATTCAATATCGACGCAGGGTAAGTTTAATTAATTTAATTTAAATTAAAATAAAACGTTATAATTTTAGTGCCAAAGGAGATTATTACCTTTCCACCAACAAGGTTGAGCCATTTGCCCTCGGATGAAAAATTAATTAAAATTATTTCGTTCTTATAATAATTATATTAAATGTACTCTTAAGTGTATTAATCTGTGATTATAATAAATAACTGATATTCAGTTACACACGTGTTGTATTTAAAATTTTGTATAAATTTTGCACGCCATCAACTTTACCCATAAAAGTACATAAAGAAATCTATTAAAGTATTAAAAAATAAATCAAAAAGCAGCGAAACGAAAAGGAAAAAAATTAAACAAAATAAGGCGTTACATAAACTGAAGGAGAAAAATAATGTAAAATGCAAGAATCCAAAAAACTAATAAGAAAAGGAAATTAACACGACATGAGTTTCACAAGGGGGTTGGGGTTAACTTCGTCATGTACGAATCGATTTAAACAAATACGTATGCAAAAAATATCCGGAGTAATACATTTTTAAATTCTTAAATTTTAAATTTGTCGAAATCATCGTAGCCAAGATTCGTTTTAATTTCTATTTCAAAATTGTTATACGTTAATCGCCACTTCTCGAGTCGTATGAATTAATTACCTCAATCTTCGTAGTTGGTAATTCATGGTACGTCATATATTTAGATAAAAATATTATCGAATAAAAAACTTACAAGTGCCAATTGTTAGTCAAGGTTTGTTATCACTTGATCACGATACTTGCATACACTCGTAGATCAGTGAATACTATTTTTATACTTACTACTGATAGTTAATTAAAATTAAAAATTACATTCCTTAATCGGGGCGAAATTTGCAAAGAATTTATTGGTCGTCGTCATTAATTCCACCAAAACAAATTTACACCTTGGAAATAATCGTGACGTGACTTTCATTAAGAACCGTTTTGCGAGACTCGGTGAAAAGTTCGAATGGGGAATTTTAAAAACGCAATGCGTTAATGAATTGGGACCGATGTCTTCCAAACTGGAATTAGTCGTATCGAATTTGTAGGATGATAAATTATTCTATTTATTTAAACTTTGCATGTTTGCCCTGACGCGTAGCTTTGGCGATTAACTCCGATAAATAAACAACCGGTCGATGGATAATCTTCGATCTGAGATATTTGTGCAACGTTTTAGCTGCGTTAAAATAAATTATTGTTAGATTGATGAACATCTATAGGTACGTTAAATAATAAAAACTGATCTGGAATCGACGAAGTTAAAGAGTTAAGTAGTTGAGTAGTTGATATCTATCATTTCTTCAGACAATCCACGTCAATAATACCTGTGATTCTTATTGCGATTAGCTGATTTTTACCTCAATTATAGTAGGTCGTAACCAGGATATGGTGACCAGTACTTTGTTTGTTGGTCGTTAACAAAACATAAAATTAAGGGGAATTAATATAAACCTACGCATAAGACAATGTTTTATTTTATCACCAATTGTGACACCTTGACACACAGACCGAAAGTCCACGATCTCTAACACAACTTTGTTGTATTGTGTATTTTATAAATAGGACCTGAAATTATTCAATATTCAGAATATTGAAATTAATAATTCAATTGTAATACACATTTCGCATTTGTGTTTCATATGTAATATCAATCGTATTTCCAAAATAATTTATATAACTGAAATGCTTGAACAGTTCGTATTCACGTTTCAATTAAAACGAACCTGAATACTAACTGTCAATACCAATAATTCAATTCATTGTTGATTACAAAATTGTCCTTCATATGCCTTATTTAAATTATTTTCCGTGTATTGTTCGTCGTTATGAAGTGTGATAAATTGCTGTCTGCTGACAGGGAAGTACGGGGAACGAAATCTATTACTACAAATAAACAGTCGATATTTTAATAAATAATTTTTATTTAAATTTAGCCGCGACTTGGATGCAGCAGGACGTTGATTTTTAATGGGACGTGTTTTCATTAAATTTTAAATGGATTCTACAAATGAAAGTTTTAAGTGCAACTAACCGAGCAGAAGAACAAGTGGATTCGCACCATCTCGGCCAACATTAGTATTGCAATTAGTTTTATATTTTAGACTTAACGGAATAATAAATTTCGTTTGTTTTACATCTTCAAAAACACCTTGACCATAGGTGGCCTTACTTACACAATGTTGAATATATGTCTCGGAATTATGTTGTGGCGTTTTGAGAATGAGGATTGATATTTGTTCTGAGTTTCCAAAACGGGCCTTGCAAACTTCATTTGACGTTTCAAGAACGTCCAAGTTAATTTTCTTTTACGCCACATCAATTACACAGCACTAATAATAGTACCTAACTTTTATTTGAAAAGTTGTTTCGAAAATGGAATACAACTAAGTATAAGAAACTTCAGTGCGGACCACTGCAGATTTTTTTATCGATCATGTAAAGATTTCTAGTTCAGGGACTTGCTGAGTCCATTGTAGTTCATTTGTTGTTAGCTAGTCTGCGAACAAGATCGTTACATTTGTTTTTATTTTATTTTATTTTCTTTTATTTTCATTTATTTATTAACTCTGCTGTAGACCTTTTAGATTTGTTTTATTTTATGTTATTGTGTGTTGCTGTAATTAAATTTTGTGCATTTTTGGAGTAGTTCACTTTTTATTTACCATCTTCATCACATTACGAAGCAGAATTGTCCCGGGTTGTCTACATACACAGCTGTGTGTGTATCTGGCGTTTTCATTGGTCACCACACACATAATTATGGTAAATATTTCTCTTAATCTAACATAAAAATGATATACGAGGGGGATATAATAGAAATCTAGGTATATATGAAACAAAAGACGTACGAAGGTAATCTGAAGGGTGGAGCCAAGTCCGGATAATAAGGAGGATGGTCTACCTCTACTAAGCTGCATTCCTGCACAATTGGACTAATTTTGGCAACACTGTCGCATTGTTGTAGGTTGTTGGGTTCTGATTAATTGATTTAAGCAGATTTTTTAACTAATGTCCCAGAAACTGTTGCCATCAATTTTACAGCATAGGGATGCGTGCGTGCCTTTAATGAGGAGGAGACCCTTTATGAACCCACTATAGAGTCTATATTTGTCTCAGGATCCCAATGATGCACTTAAAAAGTCGTCAAAGGCATTGGTCAAAGTTGCCAGATAATGCACAGATGTGGTGCAGAGTGAGAACAGGAAATGAGAAGACGGACAAGTTAAGGACATCAAGAGGATTAAGACAAGGGTGCCCCTTCAAACCACAATTGTTTAATATTTACAATGCGAAATTGGAAGATTGGGGTGAGGTTGGGGAAGGACAGGATTTGGTCCTGGTGGAAGGATTCCTAGAAAAGAGAGATTTGGAACTGAATACAGGAAGTCGAAAGTGATGGTGTTCAAGAAAGGCAGAGGAAAAATAAGAACGTACAAAAGATTTGGAAGGGAGAAGATATAGAACAGGTGAGAGAATGGACGTACTTGTGAGTGGTGTTGGGGGAGAATAATAGTTGGGAAGAGTAGTATGATTCACGTATGCAAAAAGATGAGAGCGGAAGAGGGGTTGAAAGTGAATTTGGGCGATTCGTGGAGTCAATGAAGATTTGGGACATCTGCGCAAGGAGCATAATGATGTATGGGGGTAAAAGAGAATACTAGAAAAGTCTACAACAGATTATGTCGTTTCGACAACTAAGTTGTCATCTTCAGCAGTGTACTGTACACTGGTGAAGATGACACCTAGTGATAATAAAATACTGTGTGGTAAGGATAAGTTCGTTGTTTATTTGCCAACCGCAGTCTCCAATTTACTACTATGAAGAAGTATTAAAAGCAAATGTAATAAATTGAGGAAAAGAGTGATGGAAGAGATAGACGGGCGCAGAAGACAGGGAAGAAATTAACTGGGAAAAAAGCAGAAGAAAATTAACGAAAAAAACATCCAGAGTGGAGGTAGAAAGAAAATGCAAGGATGGCAGGGGCGTAGAGAACGAGGTAGTGGAGAGGCTGAAACAGGTGGACACGCAGGAAACTGACGGGAAGATGAGGAATTCAAGATATAATGAAAATATATATAAGAGTATTCGGGAGAAGATCAAGATATCTGTAGGGGGAAAGAAGGGGGAAGATTAAATAAGAACAGGAAGCTACAGATGAGGAAACGAGGAGAAAAAAGAAGAAATATTGGATGAGAGAAGAGTACAATAGGTGCGAGATGTGCGTTAAAGGAAGGGGTGAGTTGAAACATTGGGAGGAGTTCAAACAGATAGGATAGAGCAAGGAGGAGAAAGATAATAGAGGTAGGCGTTGATTAAGAAGGGTCACTGTATGGAACGACGTTTCTTGTCAAATAAATCACCAAATCTTACATGGCTACCAAATCGGTTCTTGGTGTTAAAATGTATTGGGTGATAAAAACTGTAAATAAATGTGTCAGGGATCTAAGTTGCCCAAAAATAAAAATGTTGGTATGCGTATCTGTCAATCTTGTTGTCAGCAAATATATTTATAATTACAATATACTTATTAGATAATTATTGAAATTAATTGTCATTTTCGGCAATTAATTATCGATAAAACTCTTTTTAGATATGTGATCAAATTAAAGTAATAGCTTGCGCCATTGATAATAAAAAAAATCAATATACGAAATACGTCAATAAAGTGCGTGTGCATCGTCAGCACAACAGCAAGAAATATTCTCAAAATAGATATCACTGGAACAAACAATGAATTTAATTTATAAACATTGAGTAATTTTAATAATAACGATCGCAATCTGTTTAAAAGCTTTTTATCGCAGATATGGGGAGGTATATAAAATGGTACTGTGTACTGTGTGTGGTACTGTGGAGTTTCACAAATCAAAATGAAAGCGTTCGCAGTGTTTTTGAGTGTAGTGGCATACGTCGCTTCAGTCCCTCGTAAGTATGTCTTTATTTTTAAATCAACGTGCTAATATATTTCTTCAGTTCAAACCTATGAAAGGGTGCCAAGGACGTATCTTCCTGAGGAAGAAAATCCATTAAGACGACGATTCATACTTACTGAAGACGCTGATGGAAAATACCATTTGGTTGATTTGTTGAAAGAAGAAGAAGCTCCAAGAGCATCCGCTTCCGATGTTACTTTTTATTTGTACACCCAATCAAATAAGGACAGCGCAGTCGAGATTCCGGCAACGGATATTGATAGTTTAGCCAGTGCTTCAGTTTTCTCCGCGTCACGTCAGAATGTATTCATTTCGCACGGATGGAATAACAACCATTTGAGTCCAGTGAACACTGTACTCAAAAATGCCCTTGTTCAAAAATATAACGTGAACGTTTTCATCGTTGATTGGAGTGGACCTGCCAATAAATTTTACACGACTGCAAAAAGTGCTGTACCCGAAATTGGCAAAGCAGTTGGTAGCTTCATCAATCAAATGATGGCAAAATGGAATCTTGCACCCACCCAATTCAACCTTATTGGGCACAGTCTAGGCGCGCATGTTGCTGGATGCACAGGTGCTGCTGTAAATGGTATGGTCAACTACGTGATTGGATTAGACCCGGCTGGTCCTCTGTACAGCCTCGGAAACACCGACGATCGTATTGACGAAACCGATGGATCATTTGTGCAAATTATCCACACCAGCCTCTTACTAGGCTTTTCAAGCTCACTTGGCCATTCGGATTATTTCCCCAACGGCGGTAAAAGCCAACCAGGATGTGGTTTAGATCTCGCGGGTACTTGCGCTCATTCTCGGGCCTACGCCTTCTTAGCGGAATCTATCCTGACTTCTGGATTTACTTCCTTCAGTTGTGGAAGCAATTCTGACTTCACTAATGGACTTTGCAGTGGAAATCATAAATCTCTAATGGGTGAATTGGATATCGATAAAAGGTAAGTTGTGTCAATTTGATGTAAATTCAAAACCAAAACGAAATCGTTTTAGCGCCAATGGGGATTACTTCCTTGCCACCAATGAAGATGCACCCTACGCACAAGGATGAAACGCTATGGCCTTCAAATTATTCATTGTATGATAACTATATTAATATATGTATCATTATGAAAATGTATTAAATAATTTGCAATGACAATAAATAGCTGATATTCAGTTACGCACATGTATTTAAAATGAAACATGAGAGTATAATTTCACCTTTACGCATAAAATTATGGAAATTAATCGACGATACATAAAAAAGTATATCAAACGAAAGTTGCACAGTCAGTTACACAACGATCAATGAGAAGAACAACTCGAAACTAAATAAGGCGAAATAAGAAAGTCAAGTGCGCACCAGAAATAATGATAATGTAACAATTATATTAACGTAAAAATGTTAAAAACGTATCGACCACATATAACAACGTCACAACATATTCCTGACATGTTTACAATTGTTTTCTTTTGGATTTCAACTTTTTAGAAAATACGAATGAACCGTTTAAAAAAGGCATTCATTTGCAAGTTGTAATATCCGACAATTATTTGCCATTCAATCGTGTTCCGTGTACATTCCGGGTTCACCGGAAATTACGAATTTGTTTCTCAGATTTTGCAATTGATTTCTATTGTTTTGTTTCAATTGCAAATATATTATTTTCATGTAGCCACAGATTTTTTAATAATTTATGGAAATTATAAATCATACGCATAAATAATTACGTTTAACCACATTATTGTATAAATTCTAAAATTATCATTAAGTTGTTACAGTTTTTATTTTAAAATTATTAATCGTAGCCTGCAAGTCCCCCTCCCCTAGCAGGAAATAAATTTTAGGTATGTACGTCAGGTGGATAAAGATTTTATCAAATAAAAAACTTATCAGTGCCAATTGTAAGTGAAATCTTATCGCTTGATCAAGATACTTGCATGTAAATGCGATATTCGATTGACAATTAATAAAAAAAAATAGAATAAATGAAAGATTATATTTACTTTATTTTTATATATAATTTATTTGATGACCAATTATTTCGTAGCACAATGCGTGCCTCTATAACAGTGCAAGACAATGATGATCAATGTATAATTACTCATGACTACAGAACGAAGTTTAATTTTACTATCGTGTTGATAAGTCTTCTGATACATTAATTATTTTATTCGTTTATTGCAAATAAGATTCACACTTTACATTAAACCACTCAAATTAACTCTGTTCGTCAACTCATCTGAAACCAGGGACAATTTTTTAATAAATAAAGTGTAAAGATGATGTACGTCATTTGGTAAGGGGCGGCACTGAAGAACCAGGAAACATTGCAGGTCATTCAAAATAAATGCTTAAGGTATTCTCTAAGAGAACCCTAATAAGCAACCATACGATTTGTCTACGAGACCACAGATATACATTCATAGTGTTACGCTTTTCTACAGATGGATCACTATAATAAATACATTATTTCACCAAAGAACGAAAAAATACCATTGATCTAGTTGCACGGATAACAAACAATCGACAGAAATACTTCCAACGGAATTTAAGTATTGTAATATGAGAATCATTTAGAAAATGTATGAAATTTACTATGTGCGCTGTAATTAATCACAGGGTACAACCATTAAATGTTTGCATTTTTTAGTGCCAACGATGATAAGGACACATGTTTGGGGCGTGGTGGCACCGAGAAAACAGAAGCCATTGCAGGTGATGAATAACAAAGGCCTAAGATTTGCTTTAGGCGAATCGGTAACGCTAACGGACGAACAAAGAAATACAAAGACCAATGGTGGAAAATGTGGCTTTACCGAAACGTCCAAATAATCATCAAATGAAAGAAACATTGAATTATATTTGTTTTTATTGAGGAATATATTTTCTATTTGCGAAGTCGTAATAACATTAAGATTACTTTCCACAAATCATTATTCTACATCATGCAAAAATAAAAAAAAAACTATATCAGCCAATCTTGTTGCTAACATACATATTTATGATATACATAGATAATTAAAGAAAAATTGTCAACATTTAATTGGTTAGTAACGATCGATAAAACAATTATCAGATATGGAATCAAATAAAAAGCACTTACCTTGAAAATTGTTAAAAATATTAATTCATATCACACGAATATTTGAGTCAAAGCTGCTTTGCTTCCAAAAGAATATAAATATTTTCATTGTTGATAGGAGATGGAATCTTGCATCTAGCCAGTTCAATCTTATTGGGCACAGCCCAGGTGCTCAACTAGTTAAATGTACAGATGCTTGGTGTAAATGGGATGGTTAATTGCATAATTGGTTTTGACCCAACTGGCACTGGAATATTTGTACTAATCTACACCAATAGCAGCTCACAACGCTTTGGAAGTTGACTTGACCATTCTGATTATTTCGCCAACTCTGGTAAAAGTCAAGATGAGATGTAGATCTGAAATTTGTACACATGCCCATTTTCCTTCTTAGTGCCTTGACTGTCTTTTTCCAGTGAAATCAATTCTGACTTCATGTGTTTTATAGTGAAAATCATAGATCCCTCATGGGTGCCTTAAAGATCGACACAAGGCAAGTTGTATTACTTTAAATCGAAAGCCCAAAAATTATTTTAAGACGATTACTACGTTTCTACCAACGATGCCCAAAGATTAATAATAAAATGTTTAGGTCCCAGTTTAATAAATCAACGCCCAATTAAGTTTTGCAAAGAATTGCATGATTCTTTTTATTTACGTAGCCACATCTCAGATGTAAATTCCTAGATTCCTAGTTGAATTTTACGCTCACCCCAATCCCTCTTGAAAATTTCCGTACGTCAAATATTAAGATAAGTATAATACTAAATAAAAAACTTATCGTTGTTAATTGTAACTCGAGTGTTGTTATCATTTGATCGTGATCCATTTGATACCACATGCATATAAATCAGTGAAGTGATATCCAATTGGCAATTAATCAAAATGAAGACGGTGATATTGTTTGCCGTCATCGTTATTGCATCTGCTAATCCAAGTAAGTAGTAGCCTTTAAGAAGATAATATTAGGGTAACCATTTATTTTCAGTTATAACGAAAAATGGCCGACGCTACGTACCAGAAGAAGAAAAAGTGACCGACAAACATTACATGTTAATCGAAGGTGGGGATGGAAAATTGCATGTAGTCAACTTAAAATTAAAGCCCAAAAACGTAATTGTAAACACAACGGACGTCACGTTTTATTTGCACACCAGAAACAACGCCGAAAATGGTGAACATCTAGCGTCGGGATCCTTGGACGACTTGATTAATTCCAAATATTACGATCCATCAAAAAAAAATATTTTCACGGTCCATGGCTGGACTTCGGGTCCCGGCAGTGGAGAAAATGTGCGAGTCAGGCGCGCCCTTTTCGAAATGGGCGAAGATGTGAACGCATTTGCTGTTGACTGGAGTGGCCCAGCTGGCTTATTTTACACGTTTTCGTCATGGGCTGTTCCGTTAGTCGGGAACATAATCGGAGAGTACATCAATCAAATGATGGACCATTACAACTTAACGCCGTCGGATTTTATTTTGATCGGACATAGCCTCGGTGGAAACGTCGTTGGGTGCGCTGGGGCCGCAGTCGATGGATTGGTTGATCACATAGTTGGTTTGGACCCGGCGTTGCCGATGTTTTCTTTGGAAGATCGTGATACCCGACTGGACGAAACAGACGCAGAAATGGTTCACGTGATCCACACCAATGGTGGGTTCAAAGGTTTCCTGAGCGCCATTGGTCACGTTGATTATTACCCGAATGGTGGAATGAAACAAGCAGGATGCGGTCCTGATCTTATTGGATCTTGTGCTCACGGCAGATCGGTTGACTACTACGTAGAGTCTATTTTAACATCAGGTTTCCGGTCGATTTCGTGCACTAGTTATGATGACTACCAAAGTGGCGACTGCGATGGAAACGAAGAAACATATTTGGGGGAATGGCCTCTCGACACAACGTAAGTTAATTGCAAATCAAAAATATGGCATTATTAAGAATAAGGGAAATTATAATATTGGACTCGAATTCTTAATATCTAACCATTTTGACATACATATAATTTTTATTTTGTTTTAGGGCTTCCGGTGACTATTATTTGAAAACAGCTGAGAGCTCACCATTTGCTTTAGGTTAAATATAATTTAAAGACAATTAGTTTTATAATTGTTTAATAAATATATTATAACATGTAATTTGTTTTTGTGATAATACATTAGTGCATGTGAACATGAGTATGCACCAAAATAAAATCAACCATAATTCATGATAACGATGAATGTATCATTGTGCAATGAATTGCTCTTCAATTGGGGCGAAATTGTGAGCAAGTTAAAATGTAAAATAAAGTTAAATGGGGGAATCACTTTATATTACGTAATTGTACCAAACATTAAAGAAACATCATTGAAATTAAATTTTCATGAAATTGTAATCTTGAATTGGACTCAATACCCATGAAAACCTTCTTAAGGGGAATTTAGATGTTGTGTTATATTATTGGAGTAAAATGTTGGTAACAAAATGCAATTTTAAAGTCTTCATAGAATTGAAGAAATATTAATGGGTGCTACCTGGTCAACCCATCTTGGATTTTTTTTAATATAGCTCGTAATCTAATAAATAATTTCCGAATCAGATTTCCGTGGCTTCGTTCCAAATCCAGCTTCAGAATAATTATATTTAGGGTATAGCAATAGAAATTGGCACCAAATTAAACAGCAATTTATTCTCATCTTATGACCAGGAAAAATAGTTTATTTTTATGTACTCATTAATTGGAAACTAATTTGCAAGGCATGTTATTGATGAATGGATTATTTTTATTTTCGTCGATTATTAAAATTTAATTATAGACTGTAAGCTATAAACAACTTAATCTTTGAATGCGAAGTATTCGCCCAGATAAGATGTTGCACCTGCTTCCAATCATAACACTGACGTTGGCAACTTAACTGTAACTTACGATAAGTAACGAAAATTTATTGTCGATATCGAGAGCGACTGTCGTGTAATTTTCATTAGCTGGTTACCATCTGTTTTAACCGATGTTTCAATGTTTGTCATTATTAGCTTTTTCACAATTTACAATGACATTGTTGGCAAATTAGTCAATTATTATTTTTTCAATTACATTTTTGAGGAATTCTTTAAAATTTTTGCTAATTTTAAGATTTTTTTATGAACTAGAAGACATTTTCAATTTTTGTATTTTAGTTATTTTTTTAATTTTGCACTGCTGTCTTTTCCAGCCCGAAAACCCATGCAGTAAAATAAATTATCGTTGTTTTTTTTTCTTTTACTTCTGATTTCTTCGCATTGTTTTATTTTATTTTCAGATTTGTTCTCGATTTCTGGAATATAATTATAGCTTAATTTCACTTATTGTAAGATTTTTTTATTGTAATCAACGACATTCATCTGCTTCCTTATGCAGAACAACACGTATCTGTTTTCTTGTATTCAGTTTTACAATAAAATATTTAAAATCTTTGCAATTAGATATTTCAAGGACTGTATCATCTATTTTGTTACGTTTAAAAATTGCAATTGTATATTGATTACACGTACTTGTGTATGTAGGGTTGCTACCCGAATTGGATTATTACATCGCTGCATGGCACAGCTGTGGATCATCGTGTAGTCCTGAATTCTGTACATTAAGATCAAATTTCTCTTATTTTGATGAAAACGCAAACGAGTTATTACCATCTTTATTTTCATCTCAGTATACTTGTACGTTATTAAATATAATTTTAATATATTGTTTGTGATATTACAATGCCCTGTACTAATTGTAGAATAACAATGATTTAATTAAAACAGTTGTTCGTTGTTATTTTTACTTTTTTGCTCCTTCACAGACCAAAATTTTCTCTGCCCGCATGTTTATGTCCATTGAGGATATTTTGCATAAACTAGATATAACCTTTTAAGAACCTAATTAATATATTCTATATTTAAGAAAAGAATATATAATTAAACCATTTTTTTAATAATTCCTATAAACGACCAATGTCTCACTAACGCTGTCTTTTTTACCGTTGACATCGAACGTAACGCCATCCCGTTCAATCTTCATTTACAAAAATTGTAATTGCGCCGAAGCGATTCTCAACTCGCAAAATCATCGTGTATTGAACATGATAAGCAAAATAAAACAAAAAATAAATCACATGAAAAAGAATAAGAACTAATATTCAGTTGTTACAAACACAATTTGTTTAATGATCCCATGTTTTATCTCTCATCAAATGCAATGCAATAAGTTCGGTAGCTATTGGTTTTTAATCCTAGTAAACGTACGTTATTTGCAAATCGCGAACGGAATAAACCATTCGCACTATTTACGTGAATATTTTGATTGAACGTTCGGTATATATGAATTTAATGTTGGGTTCATTGCTATACTATTTTAGATTGTAACTACGTAAATTATATCGCGATTTGGGAAGTCTTTTTGGTCGAAAAGCCAACGAGAGTAATAACTATTTTAAGAATGTACTGCATAAATTAAATATGAAAAAACCTACTTAAATGATCCACCAAAAAATTATTATTAATAAAATACTGCACAAAGGAATTATGAAATAATTTAAAATTGATTGATTAAAAATGTTCAATTTGCAAAGCTCCCAGTTTGAAATGTTTATTAAACTAAAAATTAAATAAACCAGTTTAACGAATACTCAACGGTAATGTTAATCTAAAAACTCGCCGCGCAAATCTCAAATCAATACACGACCGTGTAATCACTTCCGAGCGCCATCAACGACCGTGTAAAAGTAAACATGAACATGCACTAAAATAACATCAAGCATAAACCTCAAACGGCGGCCTAATAATGAATTCAACATTTGCCAGATTTAAAAAATGCAAATCAATTTGAAACTGAGTTAATCGCAATTGTAAATAATTTCCCATCGACCACGTTAAAGCAAACATGAGCACGCACCAAACTAAAATCGAGGGTCGACCTCAAAGATCACCCAAACGAATTACTTCCGAAAATTAATGCAAAAATTAAGTAAATAATTTTAACCGCGAAAATTTCTCAATCAATACCGACCGTGCATTTCAGTCCACGGCATATTCTATTTACGCACAATTTACTTTCAACCCCGTTATAGAGTATTTCCTGCATTATTAAGTATTCGTTGCAAGACCTTTCTTACCATTTGTTTAAGTCGGAAATATTTAAATTTAAAAAGTAGATAATAAAAATTAATTAAAATTAATTTCATTACATAAAATATCGTATTTAAAATTTTTTGATTAAATCAAAGTTTATTAATGGTGTTTGATTAAAATCTTTTTTTATCTGACACGTACGATTTGTTAACGCGATAGGATTACATATAAAAGGAAGCAATATAGAGATTTGCTTGTCTTTAAAAAAAATGAAGTGCCTTTTAGTGGTTTTGGCGATTGTTGCGTACGCAACGTCAGTTCCATGTAAGTGTTTAAATTTTTCATAAAATATTTTTAACCAATATCTCCTTAGTGGATTGGGATGAAAATGTGTTAAGATCTTATCTACCGGAAGAGGAAGAGCCGATTGGAAGGCGATTCTTCCTGGCAGAAGATGCGAATGGTAGATACCATGTTGTTGATATTATGAAAGAAGATCCTAATGCGCCGCGAGCGAACATTAATGACCTCACGTTCAGACTTTTCACGCAGGCCAATCCCAACAACCCAACGATTATCCCGGCCAGTAATTTCAACACTTTGGTTAACAGCCCGTTTTTCGTGTCCACACGTCAAAATGTTTTCATCTCCCATGGTTGGAATAATAACCACGGCAGTCCTGTTAATGTTGGCATAAGGACCGCGATATTGCAGAGACACAACGTAAATGTTTTTGTTATTGACTGGAGCGGACCTGCCAATCAATTGTATACAACTGCCAGGAATGCTGTGCCAGTAATTGGAAGATTCGTGGCCGACTTCATCAATAGTATGATGAGTAGGTGGAGTCTTACACCGGCTAGATTTAACCTCGTTGGGCATAGTCTTGGAGCGCATCTCGTTGGATGTGCAGGCGCCGCGGTTAATGGACGAGTTAACTGGATCGTTGGATTAGACCCAGCTGGTCCTCTTTACACCGTTGGCAACATCGATAACCGCATTGATCCTACCGACGGCGACTTCGTCCAAATCATCACCACCAACGCTGGTTTACTTGGATTTAGTACATCTAGTGGACACGCTGATTATTTCCCCAATGGTGGCAGAAGCCAACCTGGTTGTGGTTTAGATTTGGTGGGAACTTGCGCTCATTCTCGCGCGCATGAGTTTTTTGCCGAGTCCATCCTGACCGGTAGATTTGGTGCACTCCGCTGTAACAGCCAGTCTGATTTCAACAACGGCAGGTGTAACTCCAACCATAGATCCTTTATGGGCGAATGGAATGTCGACAGAACGTAAGTTACATTAAACTTCATTTAATCAAATCTTTAAAAAATTATTTTCAGTGCTCGAGGAGATTATTTCCTCTCCACCAACAGCAATAGACCTTTCGCTCAAGGTTAACAGCCTCCTCCAAGGATCGACACTATGTTGCTGATAATATCTCATTTTTTAGATATCATTGGCAAAACTATGTTATTGTTGACAATAAATTAGAACATGCAAAATGATTTTTTGATTTAATACACTCTACTACTTTATTTAAAATACGCATTACCCAAAATGATTAGTAAGATAATTTTATAACTTTATCAATTTACATTGAATTTAATAGTTTTTAATCCAACGAATGGCAAACTCACTCAATTAAATCTCCAAATCAATCAAATGGCAGATTGATTCACGTTCACATTCAACAAATATATTGATGGTAATGGTGCATGAAATGCTATGAACCCTTTAATTCGACAATAAACGATTTCAACGTTTTTTTTTTTGTTTTCATATTTATTACGTTTTCATATTGATTACTTTAACCATGTTTGTCCTGGAGTGACTGTAAAATAAGAATCTAATAAAAGTTGTTAGTTAATCTTCTGTAAAGTGTTCTTTAACGATTCATCATCGAATTCTTTTATTAAAACATTTTTTTGGTAAATTATTACTAGGCAATGAACCATGAGAATGATTTTATGAAATTATTTACCAACTTGGGTTACGTTTACTGCGTTTTGAGCTTCTCACTGACGAACTCAAAAAAGGGAAAAAATTGCGCACGAATCCTAAATCCGTTAATTTGCAATTCAATTTAATTGTAATTAGCAAAACGGAAGTGTGAAATTTGAATTAAAGCAGATAACGTATGAAACAATTAAGTGAATGCTACGAAACAAAGGAATAACTCGTAATAGTTGACCAGGAAATTTCTCGTCGCAAAAAACGCAATTTCAAAATTAAACGGCTCGAGTTAACTCGAAAATGCGTTTTATTGAAACTCGGACATTGTCAATATCCGGTGTACGTAAAAAGTTTCGAATTATTTACATGAAGAAAATTTTGCCCAGTAGATGAATTTATGGCTTAGATTGCAACCGATTTATCGCAGCAAAAATATTCTCATGACGATCCGAAATCAACTAATTAATTTGTCGTCTCGGCGATTGCGGATGGGTACACATTCAACAACGCGATCGGGCACTGAATATTAATTGGCTAAATTAGCTTCAGCCGATGTGATAAGTCCAGCGTTCAGAATGGAAAAGGACGACAATGACCGATGCGAAATGGATGCGATTCCATGAAAAAATAATTTAGATGATGCTAATGAATACTAAAAGGTTTAATTTTAAAAAATACTAAGGGCAGACAAAAAAAATCGATCAAATTTCGGCCGTTGGATAATAAAATTGCATTTGAATTTATTGTTAGCCTTAGAAGTTGGTTTTTAGCTACGGAAAATTATATTTCCAAGCAGCAATGTGACAATGGGAGACGTGACGTATGTATGCCTATGTAATCATTCTTATTATATGCGTTACCATGTAAATTTAAGATTGTTAAATTTTCAAGTGCCAACGTATCGCTCACGCATTGCATTCTTTGAGTATAAATATGACGACACAGACAGTATGAGCAGAGTTGGCAGCCTTGTCGATGCAAACACTTCTCATTGCGATACGACTGAAGCAAATGTTTTTTTATTAAAATACCGACTCCCACACAACGACTCAACAATGGATGGACGTGTTTAAGAAGAAATACGCAAATTTCTTTAGTTTCTACAGCTTTTCTTTCTATTTTATTTCGATTTCATCCCTCTTCTTCATTTATCGTAATCGTAATAATTTTTTGTTAAAATTAGTCATAGAGATAGTCCGATTTTCGTTTTTTCGTAAATAAACGAAAAAATTGTCAAGGTCTTGAATATTTGGATTTACACTTATACGCATTAAAAAATGCAATAATACATTTTAAATATTTAATGTCTTATCAACATTAGTATTGTGCGTGATTTATTTTAATATATTTATAGATATATCTCATAATCGTTAATTAAAATTAATATATTCATTTAACAACAATACACATACAATGATTTAATCTTTGAAAAATCGTGATTGCAATCAATACTCGCCGATTTTTAATACTTATAATTAAACAATTAACTATTATCAAAGTACCTTGTTGATTTGAAATGAATCGTAGAATATATAAACGTCGTTAAAAATTTGACTTCACTTTGCAAGATGAAGTTCGTCGTTGCGTTCGTCGCACTTTGTGCAGTTGCGTCTGCAGTTCCTTGTAAGTATTTCGTGCTCCTCGTAAGCTGTGATTAATTTGAATTATTTTAGTGAAACAAAACAATGTAGACCCTGCGAGTAGGCAATTCTTTTTAATGCCCGATGAAAGTGGAAGGTTGCACATGATTAACACGAAAAATGTTCCGAAGTTTGTGGACCCAATTGATACATACAACATCACGTTTTACGTTTACTCGCCGAGCAATAAAGATGAGGCGCTTGTACTCCACCCTCACGAAATGGATAAATTGACCGAGTCGCCTAATTACGACCCCAGTCTTCCAAATTTATTTACAACTCATGGATGGACTGGAACTCACGAGAGTGGAAGTGTTGATGGAGTCAAGAATGCAATTTTGGAACTACACGATGTCAATGTGTTCTGTGTTGATTGGAGTGGGCCGTCGCACACTTTCTATACGCAAGCAAGAATGTACGTTAACCCCTTGGGCGATATGATTGCTGAATTTATTAATGAAATGATGGATCATTATAATTTGCAAGCAAGCGACTTTCATTTGATGGGACACAGTTTAGGTGGACAATTAGTTGGGCGCATCGGCTACTCCGTTAATGGTAATGTAGCTACCATTGTCAGTTTAGATCCGGCGTTCCCCATGTTCCCATATGATGACAATCTTCCTGAACGTTTGGATTCAACCGACGCCGAGTTCCTGCAAGTTATCCATACCAATTCAGGCTTTCTCGGCTATCCCCATTCTATTGGCCATGCTGATTTTCATCCAAACGGTGGAGTTAAACAAACCGGTTGTGGACCAGATCTCATTGGAACGTGCTCACATTTCTTGATCAAGGATATCATATCAGAAACTTATGGATACGCGTTTGCTGGATCCCGTTGCGATTCATACGAAGATTACACAGCGGGTAAATGTTCAGAAAATGCCCAGTCTTGGTTTGGAGGATGGCCTGTTGACACAAGTGCTTCTGGTGATTACTATTTGGAAACTAATGGCGAACCACCATTCCTTCCTCTTTAATTTTGTGATAACTTTTGTACCAAAATAAAAAATAAAAACCATAAAATTAATCGTTTTTGTTATTATTGCATCCAATAATTTAATTGCATTTGTTACATTTGCATTATTTTTCTCGATTGTTTTTAAATAATTATTTATAAAAAATCTTGGATTATTTCTTAGATTTTAATCACCGTAATATTTTCAAAATCATTTCAAGCGTGTACCCCTTAAATATCCAATTTCAAAACAATGAGAATTTATATATCATTTATCGCCATTAAAATCTTAAAAAAAAATGCATTTATTTATACACGTGCCCTCGTTGTCTGAAAATCAACAATCAACAATACAAGACCTCATAATCAAAGGGATTCTAATCTTGGCTTTAAATAAAATAACTCCAAGTTCAAGTTAATAAAATTGCAATTATTAAAAATATTTTATAAAAAATTTAATTAAATTAATTAATTAAATTAAATTCTCAATTAAATTTTTACTTAACAATTAAGTTGCACATTATTAAAAAAATATTTTGATATTTCGTGATAAAAATCATAAATAAAACAAATTTCGTTTAATTATTTATTGATCAATTCATTGTGTTTCGATTTCGTTACAAATCTTTTGTTTAATTTCATCAATCGTTATCGATTCGCTCGTTATTTTCAAAGTCTTCTGACGCGATTTGAACCCCTACAAAGTTTCAATTATAAAAATTTCTACCAAAATATGTACCTACCCTTTCCAAATTAACGTCGCTTTTTCTGACCCCTAGGACGCTTGAAATAAATTTAACCAACTCAGAATTGGCTTCTCCGTCTGCAGGTGGTGCGTTTATTTGTACGCCTACGCCCTCTATTGAGACGCCTGAAACCCGACGACCAACATAACAATTAAATTCATAAATTGCCTATATTATAAATATACCTGTTATTTTATTTTGCTTTGCGCCTGGTTTTGCCAATATATTTAATAATATATTATTGGATTTATCGGACGTCACATAATTATCTTCGCTTTTCGGCTAAACGTAAAAAAAAATATTTACTTTACGATGTTGGCGTCACTGGTTAAAATTTATTAGGTGTTCTGTGATTGTAAAATTTCCTCTTTAAATTAATTACATACCTCTGCTTTATTTCCTGCTTTAATTTTTGAACTGCGTTTCGACATCGTTAAATTGATTTCTACCAACTTTAATGAAGCAAATAGCGTATTAAATTTGAAGTTATGTATCACCGTTCGTGACATTTACTACGATTTCCGTGGACTGGTTTTGGGTTATATTTTGACAGTTAAAAATTTAATATGCCCAAGAAATTTGTCGGTGAGAACAGCAAAGCTGTCGCTGCGCGAGCTAGAAAAGCAACAGTTAAAGATGCCGAAGTATCTAAAAAGCAAAAAGAAGTCGAAGATGCATATTGGCAAGATAACGACAAACAAATCACTAAAAAACAACAAAAAAAGGTTAGTTTTGTCTTGCCTGGTCGTTTAAAACTTGCGCACTTCATTTTAGGAGGAACTAGAACGCAAGAAACAACAATCATTGGATAAAAAGGCCGAACTAAAAGCTATGCTCGAGCAGGAAATGGAATCGATCAAAAAACCGACTAAAGTGGCCCCACCTCCGAAAATAACTAGAGCCCAAATCATTTCCACCAAGACGACTACTCAAAAGAAAGAAAAGGAGAAAGACAATGTTGAAACACATTTAACTACGCCTTTGGAAGAAAACATCAATCGTGTCGTCGTCGAAGGTGAAGAGGCTCGAAGTGTCACTGAAGCTATTTCTATTTTGAGGTAACATTTACAAGTCTCGTGCTCAAATAAAACTCTAAAATCATTCCCTGAAATTAATTACTATTATAATTATCTTGTAGTGTGAAACAAGAAACGGAAGACAGGCACCCAGAAAAACGCATGAAGGCTGCTTATACGGCGTACGAAGAGAAACGATTAGCCGAATTGAAGTTGGAAAATCCTTCGCTGCGTTTATCGCAATTGAAACAAATGATTTTCAAAGAGTGGCAGAAATCGCCGGAAAATCCACTCAACAAAGCTTGAACTTTAACATACGTTTAATTTATACCGTGTTGTAATGTACACAATAAACACTCAACTATTTTACATCTTTATTACAAGTCGGACACTATTCAAAAAAAAATGATTACAAAAATATCGTTATAGATTATAAACTTTTGTAATTACAATACTGCTACGGTTAATTATCATTAAAGGACGGAATATTGATCGAGAGCTCGATTTCATCGAGTCCACCAATCCATGAAACAAATAATCATGTGGGCGAGATGTTCGGGTGTTTCCAACATTGACATGTGGCCCGCATTTGGAATCAATTCCAGAAACGCTCTTGGTATTGTCTGGAAATCAGTCAACCATTAATTTTGGCAGAAATGCTAATATTTCTTATGTTAGCCAAGGCCCACAAAAAAAAAAACAATAGTACAGGTGTTAAGGTTTTAAAATAAGAATCTAATTGGATACTTAATGTTCCATAATGCATAATGACCATTAATAGTTTTCATCGTAAATCTGAGGGATAGCATGTCTTCAGTCAGTAATACTACAATGGGGGAAAACGTTTGTCCGCACATCGCTTTAAATGTTAAAGATCAACGAAATCTTTATATATGGAACAAGAGTGAAATGTTCTATGAAACATTTTCGTACAATTCATGAAAATTATAACTTATAGACAACATTAATCAAGAAGATTTCATTAAACGATCTGGTACATACCAAATTAATTATAAAATTGTTACATAGGATTTTCTAACCACAGGTCATAATGTTACTATGCAAGATTTTAATTGTAATTACAACATCTAATTTACATGAAACAGTTTCAATGTAACTTATTAAATCCAAATTTTTCTTCATTAACTAAAATGTTACTTGAACTTCTCAGCAGATATATGTAATTTACTATGTTAATATACAAATGAACTTCTCAGCAGATATATATAATTTACTATGTTAACATAAAAATATTTAGTTTATTTATATATATTTGAAACATTTGTTCTACTGAAGATGAAAACATTGCTTTCAAAATGTACTATTTGTATTTTGCGAAAAGTCTTGCAATATTTTGGCATTAAATTAATAAATTAAAAATATTATTACTCTTTCCATCTCGCATTCTTGAACAAGCGTTACATTAGTGTCTTGTAATCCATGTACCAATAAACTTGGTATGAGTATTCTTCTATGAAAAGCTGCATCGCCTTCTGGCCAATTTTGTCCATTTTCAATATATTTTAACACATAAGATGGTATACCATTACTAACATCACAACTCTTAAAATGTTTTCCTCTCGACGAATAGAAGAAACTCCTAAAATGAAAATAATTGCAAAAAAGATCGAATAGCGAGATAAACCTACCTTTTTAAGCCGCAAAATAGCAAGGGACGTATTAACGTCTGCAAACAACCAAAAACTGATATTTCGTTATTATGAATTGGAGCTGCAAGAGGTGTGGGACCACCTCCACTAATCAAAATGAGCTGCACGATTTGCTGCATCCTGTATCTCGCTAAAGCCGTAGCTAAGCTGCAACTATGAAAATAATCGGTAGGTATTAATTTGAATTGTGGATTTGGGACTCACCCGAAAGAATGACCAATAACGATTGCCTTTCGATTTTCGTCCGATGGTACGTAATGGTCAAACACCTTAAGCGTGTTTCGTAGTAAATTTTTGAATCTGTATGCCCCAGGGCTATTGGGAGCTGAGCTATATCCGTGTCCTAGCATATCAGGTGCTATAATCTCGTACCCTTTGTTCGATAAATTGTTAATGATGTTCCACCAAACGTCGGCTGTGCTCCCTATGCCGTGCAAAAGTATAACCACTGGTTTCTAAAATTGCGCTAATATAATCATTGCAGCTATAAAATTTCTACGTACGTCTTGTAAATTATTCGATTTATGTGCGCAAGAACCTTTCGTTTCTGCGGGTTGAACATTTTGTACTTTGATACTTTGGTTAAAATCAGTCATTTCTTTAACATAATTTGCATCGTTTACGTTTCTTCGTAATACTACACCGTCTACATCGTCGCCTTTACTAAAAGCTAAATTATCGACGCCTTTATTACTGTAAAACTTCACGTCCTTTTTCATTAAATATTCTTGTAACGCTTCAAAGTAAGTTTCTTGTATAAGTCTCTCAACAAATGTTTCCACGTTTATAATTTTAGTGGCAGGCACATCGTAATTTGATAACCGATTCACATCGCTCATACGTATGCTGCAATTGTACGATTGTTTCGACTGTCGTAAACTCGACGACACGACCTGATCAGACAACCTGGAAAACCTTTGCGATCTCCTGAAAGAACAATTACAAATACCTGATTTCAACGGCTTGTTCCATCGTGTGAACCAATATTCTTCCGTTAAAGACTGTCTGCTTATACTTAATCTACTTTCTCGTTTGTCGCAAGTTATTTGGTTCAGGGCTTCTTTAATGTGGATTATACGTATGGTTTTTTTGCTATCTAGTACTAAATATTCGTTATATTTTGGTCCTGCTGGATCAGTTGGATGTATTTGGTGTCCGATGTTTAAGTATGATATCAAACATGAACAGGGTTGTAAGAGTTTTGCCACACAAGAGTTTTCTAGTTGAGGATTACTCATTTTGCGAGCAACGTTAGTTCCATTTTTAATTCGGCGTTCGATTAATCACGGGAGATTATGTTAGATGCACTATTCATGTTTACAAAGCAGGTCAGCTGCATTAATATACTTAAGTCATTATGACTTAAACTAATTGTAAATAAGGTGCATTTTTGTTTGCGTTAAGTACTGTTATGTTAAACCACTTTGTTCATTTAATCCAGTTTTTTTTCTACCGAACGTCAAGTTTTTATAACATTTCCTGAAAATATATACGAAATATTTTCGTAAAGTTCTTTAATTTTTACCTTACACGTATAACATTTTGCAAACATGACATACGACATGTCACTTCTGAGGTTAAGAATTGAAATCTAATCAAGTCGTTGTACTAAGGTGGCCAACTATACTCATTTACTGAGTTTTGTACTCTTTTTTCGCAAACCGTACTCTTTTCAAATCCTGTACTCTGAAAGTACTCATTTGTATAATTTTATACTCATTTGTATTTCTAAAACATATTTTTAGATTATTTTATTTCAATGTTATTAATTAAATATTTAAAATTATTTTGACAGTGATTTGAATTTCACGCGCACATATAGCTGCCGTTTCCGGCACAATTGAGAGGCCGTATTATGTACCTGGAGAGATAGATAGATACTAGAGACGTCTATTTCACAACGTCAATTACATTTGTGAAAAGATATATATATATATATATATATATATATATATATATATATATATAAAATTTAAAAGTTTTAATAGAAATTTCCTTATGTTGTCCAGGCACTAATGCTGCTGTTGAAAGGGTATTTTCACTAGGGAATGATTATTGGAGCAGTGAGAAGTCGCAACTTTCTGTAAAAACATTATCTGCCGTCTTAACAGTCAAATTTAATATGCAAAATGAAAGTTGTTCGGATGTGGCTACATTATTAGACGAACATCCTCATTTAGCAAAAAAATCCACTCCGAAGAAAAATATGTTTTTAAAAGAAAATAAAGTTCTTATCGTTTTTTCACCTATGAAATACTTGCAAAGTGTACTCTTTTTGAACAAAAAATAGTTGGTCACCTTATTGTACCCAATATTAATATGTGATTATGGATATGAAATTTAATCAATTTTAGGTCTAATCAAAGCCACCCAATGAAAATCGCCAACAAAGCAACAGTTGACGAGGTGTTATATTCTGGGATACATTTTTAGCATTTAGGTAAACAATCAGTTTTCATTTCATTCATGATTTGACATGTAACTGGCAGAGTTGCAAGTTTATTTACCCAATAGCTTACCAGGAGTAAATTTACCAAAATTAATTTCTACGACCTATGTGCGAGATCACTTATTTCCCCCCAAAAAATATTACACTGCCTTTCAAATAAAATAGACCACCCCGAACCGAATCAGTCACTTCTGACAGAAATTATCTCGTTAGCAACAGTTGTCTGTGCCTTTAATTTGACAATAGTTTCGTTGATTTGTCGAATTTGTTAGGAGTTTCTTCTTGCTTGTTGTAACTGTTGTAACCTTTAGAATGGCACGATTTCAAAGACAATATTTGGATCCTGAAAGGAACGAGATCTTCTTCAGCGATGAATCAATATTTTGCTTATGGCACTCTGACGGACGTTCGAGGATTAGGCGACCTAGAGGTCAAAGGCCAAATTTACAATTTGTTCAACGTCGCCATGCGGCTTTAACTCCTAGGGTTATAGTATGGGGGGCAATACGCTATGGAAAAAGATCTCGTCTGGTATTCATTCCGGGCACACTAAACGCCAGACGTTACATTGATTCCGGTTGGAACCAGTTGTTGTGCCATTATTACAAAACCTTCCAGGAGCAGCCTTCCAGCAAGATAATGCGCGGCCTCATACTGCTCATATAACGTCAACCTTCCTAGAATAAAACAACATCAATGTTGCCACGGCCTCCAAGATCACCAGATTTATCCCCCATTGAACATGTCTGGGGTATGATGGAAATAAGATTGATGCGTTTACCCCATCCTCCCAATACCTTAGAGGAGTTGCGACAACAGTTACAGATAGCCTGGGATGAGCTACCTCAAGAGGATACCAATGATCTGATTTCCAGTATACCCAGAAGGGTTGCTGAGTGCATAAGAGTACGTGGGGATGTAACTAATTAACTTTTTAATCATTAAATGATATCAGTTTTTCTTAAAAATGTAAATTTGTTTTTCTACGTGCACTAGATATTTTCACCAAGTTTCATCATTCTACGTTCAATGGTTCGGGGTGGTCTATTTTACTTGAAAGGCAGTGTATAAAAAAAGTATTTATAAAGATACAATTAAAACAAATAGTACTTTGCAGTAATTGGGTTTCAAGTGTTCCTGATAGAAGTCCATCATAGATACAATGATGCCAAGTAAATAGAGTTGACAATGGTAATGTAATGGTTCAATTAAATATATTGCAATTTAATAAAATGAACTATTTGCAGACGGCATCGGAATCGATAAAATATATTTTTCGAATGATACAGTAAATACCTCCGGGCGTTCGTTCGTTATTGTGTTTGTACAGATATCAATAATAATAATAATAGAGAAAATTACTGTAGATTACGTGTTTTAAATATAATATTGTGGCATAAATACACAAGTCAATTTATCGTCGTGTTAAAAATCTTAATTTGTTTCGCTACTGTTAACAACGGCGTTGCTTTAATATTGTTGCAGTATTTGTAGAAGAGCCTTTTCAATTAATTTGATTGGAGAAGAGTAGGGGTTGTTTGCCGATGTAGTTCGTTTGAGGGATATAAAAGTTGGGACGATTTTACAAAAATCATTCCTTTTGCAACCGGTTTAAACGAACCTTTCGAATTTCGGGAACAATAAACTCATTTACTTGACATGATGTGCCGTTATTTAGTGGCAATAGGTGTCTTAGTTATTGTGGCTGTATGCTCCGCGCAGTTTAATTTTTCACCGAATTGGGGCAAACGGGCCCCGATAAACATAGGCTCCATTGATAACGCCTATAAAGATAAATGCAAAACATCTGCCGATGCAATTATAGCAATTCACGCGTTTATCCAGGTGCGTATGTTACATTATTGTTGTACTAAATTACATGTTTATGATTTCAGAACGAATTGCAAAAAATGTTCGATTGTGAGAAGATGGTTAACTGATTGTTTTGATTATATGCCCTCGAAATGTCGCACTGAAATATAATATACTTTAAAATCCAATTACATTAATATGGAACCCAACCCACGAATTAAATGTATCAAAATATAGAAGTAATTTCATCCCCACCTTAATATTTTGATAATTATTGGCAACGTCAGTGTTTTAAAACTTGTATGGAACTGATGAAGTTACACGATAACAATTACATCATCTACTGTTCTAACTACTTTAGTTTACCTAGCACTTCGTTTCCATATTTACACTTTACATTAAAATGCAAACCATAATGATAATTAATTAAAATGTGATTTTTGTCTTAATTGTAGTGATAAGATTTTACAATTAATTACTGTTATATGTATAATTATTGTCTTGTTTTAATTTAAAATTTAAGTATGAGTAGATCTCTTCTGTTTTTCGAGCGTTCAACATTAAACTCATTTTCCAATATAAATGTGTTGCCTAACACTTAATAAATCTTTGTCAAGCTGTGTATATTTATTTATTTATTTTGTCTTGCATGGAGTACTAAAATTATACACCGCAATCGAGTTTTAAGCAGAGTTGATATATTTTGAGAAAATATTTTTCACCGAAGAAAATTTTGATTGTATGCGCATGCAGTTCCCGGCAAACGGGAAGTAATCGTAGAGATATGGTGGTGGGTGTCAAATGAAATGTCTTTGCAAATAAATGTCAAAAATGGCAGCTAGTTCCTGGCAAACGGGAAGTAGTCATAGATATATGGTGTTGGGTGTCAAATGAAATGTATTTGCATGTAAACGTCAAAAATGACAATAATTTCCTGTCAAAGAGAAAATCGCCGTAGATACGTAATGTTGGGTGTCAAATGAAATGTTTTTGCAAGTAAATGTCAAAAATGACAGCAAATTCCTGTCAAACCGGAAGTAGTAGAAGACATGTGGTGTTGGGTGTCAAATAAAATGTCTTTGCATCTAAACGTCAAACATAATGGGTGTTTGGCTGCGCTAATGAAAGAAAAATGGGAAAAGAAAGAATTGAATCTACACGCAGGAAGTTACGAAATTGCATCCCGGCGGTACAAACAAAAAAGCTACAAAATGTCTGCTGTAGTTCTTTCGAATATTTGTACGAATACTTATTCGAATGATTCCATTACATTTTTCGCCATTAGGCAAGTGGTCAGTTCGTGAAAAAAATCATAAATCGATGAAGAATATGTCGCTAGGCTTATTTTATTTACCCTTCTGAACCTATCTAAAACTGTCGAGGCCATGCTTTCAACTTAAAAGCGTTTTGATTTCAATAACTAAAAATAAATCAATTATTATTATTTTAGCACTCCAATACTTTAATGCACGGAAGGGGCAGTTATATATAGGGTTCATGACGTAACCCGTAACAAAAACGTCTTTCCATCCATCATCGCAGGCAGTCACATCTGACTTACTTCATTGTTTCATACTGACGGTATCTCTATGTCAATTGTCACTTATGACAGCATTAATAGATAATTTCATATCGTGTACCTTAAAAAGCGGCATTTTTTAATTCATGACACACTATCATGTATGTTTCACATGTACACTTCGAACGTAACGATAATAACGCATTTATGTAAAGTCCCAGTAATCACCTTGCACTGATACCCAGGGCCGGGCTAAGATAATATTACTATTTGACAGAATCGAATGAACCGGCTCATTAGCGATTGGATACGAAAAGGGGCTAAATGAAGCGAGGCATACAAAGGAATCAGAAGGAAATTAACGATAGAAATAAAATAAAATAATGAAGGAGGAGGCACAAAGAAGAGTATTATAAGTAACCTTAACTCTTTAGCACGGGTATAAAAAAGGCAGTTTCTTCACACTGTGAAAAGCTATTGAATAACCTAGTAATTAAACTTCCACCATCTTAATACGCTACTATATTAAGAAATTATCTATGAACGGATGTACAGAATAAATATTTAATTTAGATTAGCTTAAAACATAAACCCTAATCACTCTAGAAAAATCGGCAATTCGTTTGAACTATCAAATTAGACGCTTTCAAAATTAATAAGTTAGGAGGAAATTACGTCATTCTTGTATACAAAATTGATATAAGTACATTGCATCCTTGGACAATTTGACAACTTTCGTTTGTATTTTTATCTACGTAAATAAGTTATTTTAAAATCACTCACGTAGCTGTAAGTACATCTTGAACGTTAAACGTGAGATTAAGGTTTAATTTTTTTTTCTTTTCATTGCCATTTGCTTTTAATTTGTTTGTGAGAAATTTAATAGTTTTATAGACATTTTGTGTTAAATAATATTTATTTCGAGGAATAAAGAAATTTGTTGTATAAATATGTAGCGTAATCGCGTAAACAATCGACTTCCTGTTATCATGGAATTACATGAGTCAGAGCCCCAGGGCTGTGTGACCACAATGTTACTACGATAATAAAACCACAATTAGATTTTTGTTGACATAATTTAAAAGTATGTTCCTTTGAAACGTTTTCGTTTTCTCGGAGATCAACGGGACGAAATTTAAAATAAAAATCAAATAAAAGCGGAAACATTATTCGCACAGTGTCTATTAATAAGTTTTTTGAACGCGAGTAACTGCGAGGATCGGCCAGAGCTACGTCGCATTTGTTTGTTTAGATAGCATCCATATCCATAAAAACAATATTACCGCATGCTTATCGTGTAAAAAATTAATTGCTCGATACAATACATACGATGTTTTCATACAAGGTATGCGCGTAACGAGCAAAATTACAGAAAGTTCTACACATTTTATTGATTATTAGTCTTGAATAAATGCAATATATAATTAAAAATATATTGTAGTATTGCTAGTTATTTGACGAATTACATTTTCCAATATTTCTCAAAATATATTTCCTACTGTAATTCAGTCTTTTAGGGAACAGTGCTTGGTGTGATCTTCAAGTTCATATGAAGTTCACATCGACAGAAGTGCGTGCGATAGGCTACGTTTAATTGTGAAACTCTACCGCTACATGTGAGTATTTAAATTCAATATATTTGTAAAGCAAGGTTGTTTAGATGAACAATTATTTTGTGTGCAGTGGAGATATTGGGTATTTATATACACTTTGATTCATTATTTGGTTAACTTCATATCTAAGGACGATCCAAACAAATAAATGTTTTTGTTCAATGACTTTTAAACAAAGGATGTTTTAATCTTCAGTTGTTAATATTTTCCGTGGCGACCAGTGCAGGTTACGAAATTGATTTTCTGTGAATGTATATTTAGATAAGAAACAAAGAACGAGCAAAATCAATGTTCTTTTATCAATTTAAGTGATTTTAATCAACGTTTCATTTCAGACGTAAAAAGATCTCACCATGAGTCAGTTGTGCCGCCAGGTTTCGATTGAATCCCCTAGTCCCGGTGTCAAGGATTGTGTGTTTAGTTTCGAAGTCCCTGTACCTGATGTCCCGCCAAACGGTGCGCGTATACGCGTCGTTTGTGCCGGAGCATGTTACCGCATGAATCGATCGTCTTCAGTCTCAAGTATATCATCTACGTCCAGTCAGTCGGCTGACGAAGCGCCGTATTCGAGTCCATCTCATCATGGAATTCGTGATGGAGCCTTATTTCCGGGGTACGAAGTCGCCGGTGTAGTCGATGCGCTTGGTTCATCTGTTACCAAAAATGATATCACCGTTGGCCAAAGAGTTGTGTTATATCCTTATGATGGCGTACCTGATGGATACGCAGAGTACATGGTAGTTCCTGATTTAAAGTATTTGGTTCCACTCCCTGATACTTTATCACTGGGTGTCGCTGCAATGTTACCAACTGGGGCTTTATTAGCCAAAAATGCTGTTATTACTGCCCATCAATACGTAACAGATTTATTGAAAGTACATCCTGATCGCGTTTGTAAGATTTTAATCGTTGGTACAGGCGGGTTGGCTTTGTGGGCTATTCGAATCGCCGACCATCATTTTAAAACACCAGAGTATAGGAACAAAGTTCACCTAACAGTTGCAAGTCTTAAAGACGATGGATTTGTTTTGGCTAAGGAATTACATGAGTAAGTTATTTTATTTTAAACTAATATAAAATTTATATTCCTCATTTAGTTAATAATAATAAATATATATGTGCATTTTCGGCTGAGCTTAAACGATTATATGAATTAAATAAATTTCGTTAAATGCCTCTCTTGATTTTGATACAAGCAAGTGACTTGGGGCAAGAAGAGGTGATTGGAGTTCTGAATTAATCCTGTGGTGGCATTAGTCAACAATATTAAAAACGTTACCATGCGCTTCTGCATTTATTATTTAATTAATTAAGTAATTAAGTAATTCTTGATATATGTACAGTTGTTAAAAATACTAAATATCCTTATGCATTTTTTGGCTATAATTTTGTATTAATTTTTACAATTTTAATTAACAATTTATTGTAACATTTTATACGCGATTTGATAAAATTTTTCGTTGTGAAACATATTTTTCGATTCCAAAATCGCTTTTTTTACTGTGCTATTTTTAAAGTTATCTCGATTGCTTACAGATAATTTTATATCTTTCGAAATGAGTGCCGTGATTAAATTGGATGAACTCAATTCTGATTTTAAAACGAAACTTGTCAGATAAATATGCCTGGTGATGGAAACGATAAAAATCTCCGTTTGTTGTCACTCACAAAGTAATTGCTAATCACCATGGTAGCTACAAAAGGCAAATGTAAATCTTCGAGTATTAGTCGCGTATAAACTTATTGATCCTATGATGCAATTAAATCTGATTAAATTTAATTAAATCCACGTTATCTCTGACATAGTTATTGGTGTACTACAAATTTATAAAACGCTTAATCGCTCGTTGTTTATAATCAAGAAATTTGGACTTTGTCCCCCCTGTGACACTATTTGTTTAATATTTTTGTTGCTTTGTTTTTAATTTTTATTTTGGGCCTAATTTTATTTTTGCTTGATATATATTATTAACCTACAATCATAATTGGGAGTCGTAACTATTTTCTTAGAACTTCCATTTGATATTTTCTTGCTTAGTCATTTGATTTTTGTTTTCTTTATTTTTATTGATTTCTTTTTCCTCTAAACTTTTTGCGTATTTCTTTGATGTTTCTATTTTCATTTTCTCTTGTACGAAATTGGAAACGCTACGTTTGATCCAATATACTCTGAATTCTACATTTTTTTATGTACATTTCAGTGTCAATTTGGTCCAATGGAATGAAGATATCTACGAAAAACAACTTATAGAAAGAACCAAAGATGCATGTAATGGCTTAGTGGATATTGTAATTGACTTTGGTACAACTTCTCGATCATTGCACAGATCATTACAGTGTTTAAATATCGTAAGTCGTTTATTTAATGTTTTTAGCATCGAACATTTCTTACGTTATATATGTCGCTTAAATTTAAGTTAATATACAGTTAAGTTTTGTTCATCTCCCTGTATACTGCACAGAATGCCTGTAATACTTAGTCATGGAGCAAATCAAAGATTTTTTAGGAACAGATTTGTTTATTGAGACTATCATCTCGTGGATATATAGAATATAAATAAACGTTGTTTTTCAGCAAGGCATAGTTTTGATCAGCAAAGAAGTTGGAGATCGTCTAATGGCAAAATTCTCTCGTCTTTTAGTTGAAAGACAACAGAAGGTCGAATCTGTATCAAATGGTTCAATAGAACAACTTCGTCAATTGGTCAGTAATGTTTCATCAGGTGATGTAAGTGATCATCATTATTTTTAAGTGCATATTTCTTGCAATTCTGATATTTTTTGCAGATTGTTCCACCACCTCATTCAGAGTATTCTCCAGATGATGCATCGCTGGTTGTCCAAAAACTATGTCAATCTGAAATACCTGGAAGGGCGATTCTGCGATTCCACGATATTCAGTAAAATTATACAATTCGTATCTAATCTAATTTTGGCCAGTCAAGGTTTTTAGAACTAGAAAACTGTTTTTTCAAGTTCACTGCGTTTCCCAAATATTTAAGTATTGCATTTACCAGAACTATGTGTAGTATTTTTAAAAGTATTAACTACGTACCTAATAGTGTGTTTAATTCTCATTGTGATAAGTATTTTATTTTTATGACTACCATTTCTGATAAAGTATTTTTATATATTATTTATATATGGTTTATGGTTATTTTTATTAGTTTTGTTAGGAAAATTTTTTGTTAAATGTTAAAAGTATTAATATATTGATCATATTAAAACATGCCATTTGTTTCATTTTAAATATGTACGTGTTCTTTGTTTGCAAAAATTACTATGCAATTACATTGTTCTTTCATTCATTTACGTACCCAAATATGTAGTTTGCATTGGTTGTGTTAAATACATCTTTGTCATTGCTTTCCTTTTTTTTGTCAATGATTATCCTAGTTCATTGTGAACCCTGTTCATTTCGTCCTTTGTTTTGCAAATAAAACATTGGTAACATCTTATGATGTTACCTGTTGTGTTTACACAGTTCTTTGATATTATGCTTTCTAAAAGTAAATCGTATGCATAAATAATGTCGCTGTCATTACTTTAGTTTTGATAACTTGTCATATAGTATACATGTGTTCTATTCCCCACAACAAGGGTTCATTAGGTGCCTGTTAATTGTTCCATGGCTTGCAGATTTTTTGGTTTTGATGATGCCATACTCACTTCGTTCTAAAGTATAAATTTATAACAGCATTTCTCAATAAGTCACAATAAACTGTGTTATGGATTAAAATACGCGCCAATCGATTTAAATTATTTAACTACAATTATAAATAAAACGAGTTATTTTTAAGGATTTATGTAGGTACCAAAGATATCATATTTACAATTTGTAAACAATTGATACAGATTACTAAAACTAATATATAAATACTGCATTTAAACAAAATTATTATGCTTAATTATGTGCACAATAAATATTCTATATATCATCAGCTTCACAAGCATTCAAGCTTCCAATTTGAGAATTGAATGATTTTAGTTGGCACAATAAGTTGTCACTAAACATCGGTAATAATGTAGCGTTGTGTGGTTTAAATCATAATAATTACTAGTAGATACATTTTATTTCATGATATTACATTTGAGAATTGAATGATACCGTTACAAGATAACATACTTTGAAAATCAATTAATTGGTTGTTTAAGCGATGATATGTAAAACATTGATTTCTGTCGAATATCCTTTCACTATAATTGTAATTAATTGAAATTTAAACTTAACAATAATTTGTAACAAATAAAACAATAATAAAGTATAATATCGAATCAAACCACTAGAAATTGCACCCACAAAAGATATATACAGAAGCAACACATTATATATATATATATATATATATATATATATATATATATATATATACATATATATTGAAAATGTTAATTAATGTTCAATACACCATTGAGGTGTAAGATTCGTCCATCTTTCATGTAAATATTATATATATATATTTATGTAAATACAATCAAAATAAGCATAAACACGCACATGGTCAAATAATACATGCCATACCATTATAATAATTTCAGGATACTAATGAAAGATTTCAAATTAATAAATAATAAGTACACGTATGGAAGAACATGTGTATCAGTATAATAAATTATATGTGCGTTTTTTTCTTAATTTTGTTGCTCCGTGTACAAAAGTTTGTGGGTTGCAATTTGTTCCATGATAATGTATTTCATAATAAAAAAAAATTGCATTTATATAAACACAATTCTTGGTTTTTATAATGGGATAAAAATATTCTAACTAATAACAAAACAACTTCACATAAAATCGTAACAAAATCGCTTTCGTCATATTTCAAAAATAAAAAATTAATATATTGGATAAATGAATTATCGAAAAGTCGAAATGGTCTGAAAGTTATAAAGAAAATTATTTGAAAAAACTAGCAGCAAGATTTTGATAATTTCGAAAAACTGAAAATCTTAAAACTATAACCACTTCTCACAAATTCAAACATACTTTTTATTAAATTAATAAAAATTAATATTAGTATTCGTGTAAAGAAATGTAAAGAGAATAAAACACAGTTAGAGGAATATGGTGGAAAAATATATGATTTTAAATTATTAAAGAATTTTGTTTTAATGGTGGGAAGAATTACGCCCAATCATTGTTGTTTCTTTTCTAAGGACGAAGAAATCTAATAGCAAAATTCTGATAATTATAAAAAAAAACTAAAAACCCTAAAATTATAATGCAGTCATTTATTAAATTATTAAAATTCATTCACGTTTAGTATTCATGTTGGTACGTCATCAATAAAATTTTAAATTATAAAAAATATAATATACAAACTTTCCAATTTTCGATGGAGGGAATTATGGCCAATATTTGTCGTAAAAGGTTTCTTTCAGATTTTCTAAGAATTAATATACAGCAAAAACATCATCGTTCAAGGTTTATTCAAATTTGGTTTGAACGATTGTTCGCATTATCGTTTTCATTTATAAATGTAAATTACTAATTTTTATAAGTCTATACCTAGAATTTATGTCCCAATTACGTATACAATTGTAAAAATCTAGTGGAATATATTTCAAGATTGTAGATTAAATGAAAAAATTAATCAACTTATCACAAGAAGCTTTTGTAACAAATGTCCACTAGTTGATTTTCTTAAAACCTTATTTATTATTGTATAAATTCTCTACAGTCCGCAGCAATTAATTTAACAAGCAAACAAAAAAAGTAAACTTGCAAGGAAGGTACAGACTCATCGAAATTGGTATTGCAAGATAAGTAGATAGAATATATGTACAAATTAAAACTAATTGCAATTATAAGAAACGATAAACTTATGACCTAACGAACTTCTTATAAACCAATAATTTAACCCTTATTTGGATTCAAGTTTTTACTGATCTAAAAGTATTGATGGCGAACACCTAAGCTCTAAGTCAAAATTTATTATTTAAATAAAAATTAACTGTGATCACTTCACACTCGAGATTTTAAAAATAACGAAAAGAAAATAATAATTCGACACCAAAGTGAAATTAAATAAAGTAAATCAATGGATTAATTAAAAAATAACAATGCTTGAGTCATTAAAAACAAAGTCAGGATAAAGAGATATTGATTTATTTATTTGTACAATGAACTTGAAACATCCATGAATCCATGCAAGGGTTAATTTAACACCATTCTATAAATACAGTACTTATATCTACTACTTAACCCAAACATATAGTTATTACCTAGATTGAAAATTAATATTCATGTTTATTGTAAAAAAACAAAATTGGAGAATTATACTCGCTTATTCTAATGTTCCATGATAGCCTTAGTCGACTTGTGTCTAATACTTAACATTTTATATTACGTGTAATGTTTAATGAATTTGTAAAATGAAAATCATGATGAATTGATACTTACAACATACGAAGCCTTGCAGCCAAGTAAAATCATTTAAATATGATGATGAGGAGGTGCTGGGGAAGCCACAGCGGCAGCTTGCGGCGAAGGTGGTGTAGGAGTCGTACTAGGACCTGTTTCTGCCGACGGAACCGAATGCGAAATCAAAGTTTGCTGTTGTGCCCATTGCCCTTGTTCAGCCTGCAATCGTTGATGAGCTTGCTGCCTCGCACGAAACTCAGCAGCCTTCAACTGCTCCAGATGAAATTGCTGCCGCTCCGTAATAAGCTGCTGCCTTTGATATTCCAAACCTTCCCTTTCGCGTTCCATCGTCGTTTCCAGTTCCTCAAAGTGCCTTAGTTTGATCTCGAGCTTTTTCATTTGCGTCTCAACCAGGAGAGCTACAAGGGATTTAATTTTCCGTTCTTCGACGGCAGCCAAATGTTTCGCTTTAACGGCAGCAGCTGCTAGAGCTGCTGCGGCGGCGCTTTGCATTTCGCTGTCTCTAATCACCTTTTCGATTTTTAAATCTGAGATGTCCATTTTCTCGTCTTTATCGGACTCCGAAGGCTCGGTTTTCATCGTAAGTTTCTCTGGTGTTTTCTCTTCGTTTGACTCGATCCCGTTTTTCTTAGAGTCTGCGGAATCGAGCGATTTCTCTTCTTCTTTTACGTCTACTTCTTTCTTTATTTTATCGTCGTCTTCTTTTTCTGGAACAGTACCTGCAATACCGCTGAGGGCCAAACCAGCAGATGGGTCGAATTTACCATCGGTCGACGAAGCTTCGACATTCTTTAAATGTGCATCCATGATAGATGCGGGAACTTCGTCTTTAATACTTGCAAATTCGTTCATTGCTGATTTTGCGGCAGCAGCGGCGACCCTGGGATCAACTATTGATGCTAAGAAAGCGACGGTTGACATTATAGGATTCCCTGCTTTGCTGAAAGGTATTGGTTGATATGCTAATGGGCCTAAGGCTCCACCGGCCTCTGGATCGTCCAGATACGGATCTTCGATTGGCAACCTTAAGAAATGTAATATGCATTCGTCTTGCGTGCGAGAACTAACGTGCTCACAAACTTTATTCCAGTCATCCTTATACATTTCCAAACCTTCCAATAACAGCAATGTTTCTTGCTCAGTCCAATCCCTCGCTAAAGATGCAGCACTTTTATTTCTTAAAGCGGCGGGCTTTTTACTATACTGATCTAATTTTAATCCAAATCCAGATATTTGATCACTAGCGTCTATTTTCTTAGCGTCTTGTATCCGATCCAAATCAAGCAAAGTTTTAGCAGCGCTGGGTTGCGAGGTCTTTGGTGGATTAACTGGTTGCAAACCAGATGGTGTATCACATAAAATGTGAAAGTGAGAAGTAGGCGGCGGTCCGATAGGCGTAGGCCGAGAGTCCGTATCCACTTGATAATTAATGAGACCCCATTGTTCTAAAAACGCATGGACCCTCATAATAGCGCACACATCACCAGCCAAATTACGACGACAAGCAGTGCTAGTTATATATTCCGTGGGATTCAGCCGATATGTATCCACCATAAAATTTCTATAAGCCAAATATATTTCAGGTGTTTTTGATTTATTTCTACCATTAAAAAATTCTGGTAATGCCCGCTTTTCGATCTCATGTATGGAGTTATAATCAAACCATGACGAATAAGACGGTACAATTATATGATGTGTTTGTTCGGTTACATTATCTTCTTGGCCGTCGTCTTGCGTGTTCGTGTCACTATTTTTACCAGTTTGTGAATCTTCACCACGTTCTTCAGTTTCATCTAAATCTGTGATAGAACCACCTTTCAATGGTTGAAGTTCATGATCTTTCTTACCCGGTTGGCCGGGAGGAGGACCAGGTGTTACAGGACTTACTTCGGTGATGTTCGGCTCAGGAAGTGGTTCTTCCATGTCTTTCGTTAAGTCTTCAGATTCGGTGTCTTCGGGTCTTGTTTTCTTACAAACAGCAGGGCTTCTGCCACTTTTTCGTTTACCAGCTTTAAGAGGAGGCGATGGAGACCGTTTCCTTTTCTGTTTCTTTCTAAACATAAATCGATCAATTTAAAAAAAATATTTTAAATCTGTTATTTGTTTCCTACAATAGTTATTAATTTTTCCCGTTTATGACATAACCATAAAAACGCACCAGAAATAAATACATATTATAATAAAAAATAAAATTAAAATAATATTTACCCCTTAGATAATAAATAATTATTCTATTTTTATTAACAAATTTGCGTTAATTTTGACATTTTTAGCATTTCTTGGGGGTGAACCCCACCCCCCACCACCACCACGCGATCATTTTGCCTATCGCCTCATATTAATAAACAAATGATCTATGGTTATAGTTATTTGTGAAATACGCACGTACATTGGAAAATTTCGTTTAATTAATGAAGCCTTACGCGATTTTTTTCTAGTGCTGAAATGTTTGTTGATTTTGTCATTTGATTTATTTTGCATTTAATAACATTCTTTTTTCCTTAATTTCATTCCTGGTAGGAGTTTTTGTTTCATTTGATTTTCTCGTTTTCGATTGTTTCATTTCTGTTTGTTGTTTAAAAAGATTGGTAGAAATATTTTACGCGCATGCGCTATATGATATAATTAGTAATATACAACTTAAGAAACGTTCTACTCAAAACAAACACATGATCGACAATTCCAACTTATTACTTACTTATTAATATTAAAAATCGCTCTCGTCGTCTTATCGTGTGATGAAATTCGCGATTGTTGGAAATGATAGTAAATAAATAATTAAAAAGACTCAAGCTCAAGTCACAGAAAATACTGTTGTGAAAAATTATAACCTCCAGGAAAGGGTAAGTAACTCAAGTTTTAAATGAATAATAATTTTCAAGGCTTATAATTTCCAATCACATTGTTCATTATTGCTTCAGCATATATAGATAATGACATAAATCTCTGGTAAATTTTAGTAATTTATGAAAATTGTGGAAAAACGAAGTTTTGAAATCTAAACTATGTACAAATTTCACGGTTTTAATAATTTTTAGTTAACGATTGCCAGTCTTTGAAATAGTTTATGACGTTTATTTTAAACAATGAACAAAGAATATATATAAATTTCCATTTATTTTTTCATTTTGCTGCAGGAAATAATGACATAAACCTCTCTAATTTTATTAATTTATGAAAATTCGATGAAAAGCGAATTTTTGAAATCTAAAATAAGTACATACAACAAATTGCATGAACAGATCAAATTGTTAAAAAATTTAGTTAATTGATATGTCTTATGATTTATTTATTTTGATATATTTTAAATAATGAACCAAAGATAGATTTTTGTGAGATTCATTGAATTTGTTTTCGGTTGTTCGATTATCGTTGATGTTAATAATTGTCATGTGTCATAATTTTAAATGGAAAAAGTAAAACAATTGAGAACTAGACACCGAAACTGGGCTAACGAAAACATTGTTAACATTTCATACAACTGCAACATCATCTTGTTTCTCACACTCACACATTCAGTTTCGTTCCCTTTCATCTACAACTTACAACAAATAGAAAAAGCAAGTTTCACACGCTACATACAAATTAATAAAACCAGAGAATGACTAATGCCGAGTTTCGTAGCTTTGTGTTCTGGGATTTAGAAGGCCCACCAATAAGAAACTCTATTCTTGTCGATACTCGCTGGACCGAGTATAGACATACCGAAACTGTGCTAACAAAAACATTGTTAACATTTCATTCAACTGCCTTTCCTTCCCTTTCCCATACAACTGGGCGATTTATACACCAATAGTTTCCATTTCATACATTTACTTTTGTTTCACTTTCCCTTCTTTTAACTTTTTTCTGAGAGATTCATTCAATTTGTTTTCAATTGCTCGATTATCATTGATTTTACAAATAATTGTAATATAAATAATACAAATTAACACTAATTTCCTTTAAATAATTTACAAGATTCAGTTTCATTTGCTATCCAACAGTCCTTATTATCCAAGTCCATCTCATATCTTCTACGAGAAAGGAAAATCTTATAATAATTCATGAGTTTTCGACCCCAGTTATCCAAAAAATTTTCGGTGCAGATTTTTATTCGTTCATAAAAAATAGGGCAGGCTCTTACCTTGAATATAATCATTCGTTCATAAATCCAGAAACATTTAAAAATAGATTTTATGACTCATTAGCAATCTTTTACTCAAATGATAACAAATTGTGACAGCCCTACTAAATAAAAAAGCAGCTAATTAAAACACAATAAGTGAATAATAGTGATATTAATGAAAGTATATACATAATAGAACAAACATACATTTGGTCATTGGTTAGACAAGTAAAAAAAGCACATATCCTGCAACACAACTTACCTACTTCTACACAATTCAATCACAATAATACGTATTTTTGGTTAAAAGGATTATCAAAGGTTATTTTATTGTAATATTTTATGGAAAGTATAATTTTAGTGTATATCTAATTACCAATTATAGGACTTTTCATTCCTATTGTTCTAAAATTTTGTGATTTGAGGTTTTAAAAGAAAACTAATCGTTTGAACCTACGTAATAAATAATGGCACACGTACTTTCTATCTAAATCACCCGAAGGATTCATCAAGTCTTCAACGGACATTCTCAACCTGTGAATTTTCTTGCGCCCCATTTCATCGACTTCATAGTCCTCTTCTGTCATCCATTCGTTATATTGATCAGAATCCAATAACCATGTCGATGAAACTCTCCATGGCCCAGTGTGTGGTGGTGTCATATCAATGGGCAAGCCTTCGAGAGCTCCTTCAACATTCACATAAGTATCATAAGAGTCTGGAAAATAATACCAATGCATCATTATCATTTTGTCCCTGCGAAGACCTGGCCTGGCGTATTCCTCTTCCAACGGATCACAATGTGGGTACAAAACGTGCGTCGCGGCTTCTTCGTTATCAACAACCAGGCCGTTTCTCTTACGAACGATTTCCTTCAACCGGATGGCAAGATTCTTATCGACTTCCGGCTTGACGTAAATAGTGGGTGGTGTGTACAGTTTATTTTGAATTAAACATTTTTCCATTAAGCCAAACATTTCAACGAACCTATCAAGTCGAGCTATACTCTAAAACCGTCAATTAATTCACTCGCATTTTCAATGAAATTCAAACATACTTTTCCTATTTGCATGTCGAATCTTCTCCATCCTTGTTCGCTTTTGAAACGATACGCCGACGCCAGCATTTGACATAGTGCTCCGCCTGGCTTGAAATCCATGAAATATTTCACCGGTATTCTAGTCATGGGCGGCTTTGGTATATTTTTACCAAGGTTGTCTTCTTGGAACTGAAGGAATTGTATTATTAGCGCTGCTAAACTTTTATTCGTCGGTGGATCCGGTTGTATGTACTAAAACAAATACACATATTTCACTTCACACAACACAACACAAACGAATCAAATGTGAAGTGAGTACGAACAACATCTTATTTAAATTTAAACATTATTTTGATTCAATAATCGAGGCAAAACACGGATTTTTATTATAAAAATTGGTAGAAAATTTGGTTGGGAACTTTGCAGGGCGACGTGCGAGTTTTATTTTTAAAAAAATCATTATTGAGCATTATTATTGAATGTATATGTCATACCTTTTTTACGTTCTTTTGAAGCCATTGTTTTACAAGTTCCAAGGCTGCTAATGATTCTGGTGATTCAAAATACTTTGCGTTTGGACTACCATCCTTTTTGGGGCCATAAGCGATCATTTTAAGTACACACAAGCATTTAGAAACCGCTTATAAAACGGTAATAAGCGAACACCACACGACAAATGGCGGTTACGCCTACCGTACACTAGAAATTTAACTGGTAGAATCGATTGATCATATGCAACTACTTTTTCTGCAAAAGTGATATAGTGGATTAAATTAAAATAACAGTCTTCATTTACTTTATGTACTGTATATAATATAAATTATATCAAAACTATTTCTATAAGTGTATTTATTATCCTTGTGCATTGGATAGAATAATGTTGCTTGTTGGTTTTTCACAGTTCCGTTACTTCATCGCCCTTGGATGATGCACGTCTAGTTTTTGTTAGCTATTCCTATTAATTTTATAATTTATTATCAGACATATTTAAGTAATGGTAGTGTTCTTTCATTCACATTCAAAAATGCCGGCCCACGTTTACTACACTTGTACGTAAATCGGCCTATTGCTTTAATGCAAATTGGCTTCTTTTTTGCGTCATTTAACCTATGACAAATCTTTATTGCCGATTTGGCAACGTTGATTCAATTTCTACATTTTTTACAATTATTCAAATAGATTAATTACAGTTCAAGCTGTGTTGTCGTTTTGGCACAATTGAACTATTTTAGTGCATTTGTCTTTATCATTTACTTCTTACGTTAAATTGAAAGTAGTACATTTATTTAAGCAATTCTTGCCTATTATTTGGCTTCTCTCGCACACTTATTACATTACATTAAAATTGCTTATGTTTCGTGACGAGTTGCTTTAAGATAGGTTATGTTAATTTTGTACAGTTGGCACAACTGAACGAGTCCTATGTTGAGTATAAAGTTGAGTTATCGAAGCAACAAAAGTTTTATAATATTTTCCTTGAGCTAGAAGTAATATAATTAAATTATATTTTGCCAATTCAGATTGTTACAGTATAATCAACACAAAAAGTAATTAATAGCGTTTACTCTTGAATTAAATTAATTGTTATAGGTCATCGATAATTAAATTAGTCAAGTTTAGAACCACAAAAATCAGTGGCAAAGTAAAAGTATACTGAAAGTATCCTATTCATTTTTTCATTAATGTAATCGAATAACCGACGCACCCTACAACGTACTCTATTTCGTATTTTAAAATAATAATTCACAGATATAAAAACATAAACGTCCATAGAGATCATGAACACGGATTTCCAATATGGACGCAAAAAACGCTCTTGAATTTGTATATCAAATGTAAAACTTTCTACTGTACGCCAGTTATGTCGTCACAATTCATATCATATGGTATATCACGAACGTGCGAAAGGTAAACGTGTAATATATAAAATTTAAAGATGGCGTAAAATAAGCGAGACGGTATTTCTTTCCATAATAGTTATATTCGTAGCAGTATTGTGACAATAACGCCTGCCAATGGGAAGTCGCCGCTGTGAAATCTTCCAACAAGTCAATTTCCTATTGGCACATACAAAACTCATAAAAGCCACGACGCATGACGTACATTTCGCTTCGTTTTAGATGCCATCTTGTCGTTGTTGTACGCTTAAGAGTTCTATTACGTTGTTTTTTTTGTAAAAGAAAACCCATCTTTAGTGTCTTTTTGGAGTATTCGTGTTGGGCGATCGGTATGTTTGTTTTTTTCACAATTCGCTTAAAAGTTTTTACGATTAATTGAAAACTTGATTCACCTTTTCGCATCGACGTTCTTTATACTTATAACGCGATTATAATTAAATTAATGGCGGATCGTTTTATCAAAAGTTTATGAATATTTAATCGAACTTAAAAATTGTTCGTTAGCGCACGACAAATTTCGGAACTAGAATTAAGTTACAAAAGTACCTTAATGTGGGATGCACCCGGTGTTGTCAAATGTGTTTCTGGTATTTTGCACGGTATTTATATAATCCACAATGGGCTTTGTGAAGAAGTTTTTCGGAAAAAATATATTAGCGCCTAAAAATGTAATAACTTGCCTAACGTAAAACAAAGATTTATTAATTATATGAATATTAAATATCGTTTACACCAAGATTTTTTATTTGCATGAAATAGACATAGAATTACCTTTGTTGTAGATAAATAAAACTGCTGTATGATGAGTTCCGAGGACCCAACTGATAACATCCGTTTGCTGGTTGACAAAGACGCTGAAGAATTCGCAATTTTAGACAGCATATTTAATTCTGAGGAGATAGTATGTCATTTATTTTATCCGTTACTTTTATTATTTAAGTGTTTTGTAGAATGAGAAAGTTAAAACCAATGTGGCGGCTTTGAAACAGAAGTTTAACAAGTTAAAAACTTTTTGTGCCTCTCGCTTAGAGATAAGCAGAGAAGAGGTTGAAGCACACGCACGGCAGATTGATAATTTAAAGAGAATACAGGATGACCTACAGGCAGACATACGTTCGGTGCGCAAGTACGTCCGTGAAATATTAGATACCATTGTAAGTTCATTTCACACATCGAAATGTAGATTATTTACTCGTTCATTGTTAGGAGCAAATACAATTGAAAGGGTCGATGAATAACGAATCGCTTTGGGAAGCATTCGAAGCGATGAAAAGGGTGCATTCCAGCCTCAAACAAGAATTGACAGCAAAGTTGTCCATGTTAGAAGATTATCACGTGTATACTGAAAATTTAAAAGCCAGAAATGCCTACGTAGAAAATAAATATGCTTCGGTGCTAGAACAATTAAGAAAAGTTACTGAGGAAAAGCTAGAAACTGATTCTCAAGTTGTAAGTCCATCCATTTTAACATATCACGTTTTCGATAATTCGATTATTTCCAGGACTCTTTGAAGGCGTCTGCATTGGCTCAAGATGAACGTATTTCAAATTTATTCTTGCGGTATTCCAAACGCGAGGAAGAGTTGTTCCAAGAAGTGTGCAGAAATTCAAGCTCGATGTCACTAGCACAATCACAAGATCAACCGTCTGAACCTCCATCTACTGTTGATTTAGCAACTGGAGACTCCATCGAACCCAACGCATTGGCTGCAACCGACACGTATATATAATTTATTTTTATTTTCCACATAACATTAATACAAGTCACGCATAAAAAGGGCCCCTATCAAAATAACACAGTCTGAATGAATAATTTCAAAGTATGAGTTATATTGTTCACCCATTTGTCTGAAAATTTAAGACGTCTATTTATAATAAAGGTAAATTAACGAACCATTGAGTTTATCAGATTTGATATGCTCGGCAGAATTCAATCATTAAATTAAAATACAGCTTTTGGTATTTTATTTGATTTTAATTTTGAATTATTTATTTATCTAGGGAACCACAATCGTTGTTTATGTACACAATTAGCTGCGCAAAGGGCACGAATTAGTAAGTACCAACTATTTAATATTGATAAGCGACGAATGTCTTGTAATGTTACAATTTTATTGTAAATGCAATAATCAAATAGGATTTTAGGAATTTTTGTATTTATTTTCCTGTTTTCCTCATTTTGCATGCGTTTTCTATCAAAATATATACGCCTCCAATGCGCCTGATGAAGACAATTGTAATAAATGTATTAATTATTTTCTTATTGTAAAAATTCTCTAGTGTAATACAGTTAGAACGACCTTGTGTTATGAGCCAGTTCAGTCATCAGCCAGCGAAACACTTTTCAGAATGTTAATACTGCTATAAGGTTTTCATTCACATACTGAGCTCACGACACAAGTTAAGTAATTACTTTTTTTTGTAAATTGTCATGGGTTCAAAAATATGCCTAAAGTCAATAAAATCATTTTAGTGAACCACCAGTTGTTCCTCGCCGTATAGAACCGCAGTCGTCGAATGAAAGTCTCGCATTAACTGTTGATAGCTCTGAAGAGCATAAATTTTCTCTTAAAACACAAATACGCCAATTGGAAATACAATTGCGAACCGCCAAAGAAACATTAAAAATCGAAACGAGGAGACACATAAGGGCTCTGAAGTCTATTGAGGAAGAGAGACAAAAATTGTATTATCAAAATGAAGAGATCCGGTCGAAATTGAAAGATGCTGAGGAAATATTGGACCAAAGCTTAACTAATGAAAGTATAATGCGAACCATAACAGATGAGATGAATCAGACAGTCAAAGAATATAAAACGAGTATGATCAAATGCGCAGATGATTTAGCGTTCGCACAATCAGTGTTTGATCTAATGCCGTCAAGGATTGCAGTAGACGGACCACTTTTCTACGACATGATAACCGACATAAGAATGATTTTGATTGAGATTGCTAATGATAAGCGACTGCCATTGGCCGTAGATCCTGCATTAGATAGTAAGTTTTTAAATTCGTGTATTTTACTTTTAAACATTCTTTATATTTAGTACATGAAGACTTAGAAAATATTCAGCAGAGAGAACTTGAAATTGCCGAGGTCAAAGATCAAATGAGCCAACTCAATGCTAAGTACGACGACATATCTAAGGAATTGAAAACTATAAAATCAAATCGTAAGGGTCTTAAAGGTAAGAAAATAATTTCATGTTTTGTGATATAGTATTTATGCAATTGTTTCAGATTGTACGAATTGTGTTAACCTAACTAAGAGAATTAACGATTTGGAGTCGAAAGCAAGAGTCGAAGCTGGCAATTCACTTGAATTTTATAAGACTCACTGTGATTATCAAACACGGTGGATTAACGAATTAAGAAAGGAAATGGAAAGACGAACATCAGACGTGAGTATATAAAATTTTTTAGCCACCACTTTATGATTATTTTAATTTTTATAGGCACAAGTCGACTTATCTCAAGATATGATTGATCTGCAAAATGACAATGCAGATCTGAGAACTGAATACAACAGAATGAAAACAATCGCACGAATGAGATGGACTGAAATACAAGAATTGAAATCTCGACTGGGATTTGATCCTGCCCAAGGACCTTCAACATCGTAGATGTTTGTTACATGGATTACATTATTTGTTAGAATAAGTTTTATATGTGTTTTGTATAAGTTATTGTTTGCAATTGAACGAAAGACATATCATTGCAATTAACTTATCTTTTTTGTTCACTGGTTTATTATTAACTAAGTCATGATTTTTAAGTTTTCGTTTTAAATTCATTAGTCTAGGTGCGGCCTTATATGGGTTACTTTGCTTTCCTTTCAACAGCCTGTGCTACACCCCACAGCCGTTAAACCGTTACGTTAAGTTGTAAAACTTTAAATAGTTACGTTAATAAATTAGCAGTTCAAATACATTTTTCTTTGTTTCCTTTGACTCTGTCTTTTGATCTAAATAAGACACAAAATGCATTTGTAAATGAGCGGGGACTTAGACTACTATAGGAAATGGTTTCAGTTAATTTGCCTCTATCTTGGCACGTAATATATCATTTTTAAATTACAATTGAAAATTGTTCGATTTTAAAAACAACATTTTGATTATTTATAGTAATTTTCAAATTAATTTAAGTTATGAAGCTGTGTAGTTATTTGTTGTGTAGCTGTCGGGTTGGGTTGGGTTGGGTTGGGTTGATATATATTTTGGAAACAAAACAAAATAGCTATGTGTGCATGAACAAAGTGAATTACTACATTGCTTCTCATTACTACCACATGGGTATGAAAAGACACAACAAACTTTACATAAGTCGAAACCTTAGAAACTGAAATTTATTTAATCTTAAAAAGGATAGAAAAAGAAGAATTTTACATTAAAAACGCATTACTAACATTTCTAAATTTCTAAATCACATGGTGTAAGTTCTCAAGACTCTGTGATCTGCCCATCACACATTTAATTTTTGAAATAGTACGGGGCGGTTCACCAATTATTGTCCCTAGCATAGAAGCAAACATCTGAGAAGAACGAAATAATTTTATTTTTCAACATACTCCCCTGACAGGTTAATATATTTTAAGTATCGGTGCTGAAGTGCTTGAATGCCTTTGGAAAAAAATTCTGTATTTTGTTCCGTCAGTCACTCATTTACAGCTGTCATCACTTCTTCGTCGTTCATAAAATTGGTTCCCCGAAGATGTTCTTTTAATTTTTAATTCTGGAAACAAAAAATAGCCGCCAGGGGACAAATTTGGCGAATAGCGAGGTTGTCCAAAAATTTCAAAGTCGTTGTGAGTGCACAGATTTTGTAGGCCGGAGTGTTGTCCTGATGAAACAGCACACCTAGTCTCAATTTTCCACCTGTCTTTTCCTTAATTGCTTCTCGAACTTTTAGTATTAAATCTGCGTAATATTGGCGTGTCCACGTGGTAAATAATCCACAAAAATAACTCCCTCAAAATCTCAAAAAAACGTTGCCACGATTTTGTCTTTCGAGGAGGAACCTATGCCACCATTCTATACTTTGGCGTTTCGACTCTAGGTCAAAGTGACGAACCCGAGTTTCATCCACTGTAACAAATCTTTGTAAACGTAACATAACGTAAGTGAAGTGTCCTTTACTCATCAGTGATTTTCCAAAACAATTAGACCATTTATTACGAAGTGGAGATACCTAGTTCTAGTACTAAAGCACTGTTTAATAATATGTACCGCTATTTAAACAACAGATTTTTCTATTATACAAAGTGAGACCTCGAGATATTTAAAACAAATGAAAGTAATTCACACACCAGGCTTTTTATGCCTGCTTTGTTTATCAACTGGCAAGTGGTTCGTATGAAAATGATGCGACATCCCAAAGATTTTTATTTTTATATTTTTTCTATTGCTTTTAGCAGTTCATTGCTATGAATGGGATTATGCCTGTTGGAAATCTATGAAGACCATTTGTGTGTTTAAACCTTATCTGTAGTGCCTTTCTTGAAGCTGTTTTAGTAACATTATCGGAGGCATCCTTGGCTGTTTTTGATGCTGTCACTATTTTGTACACATACAATGTATACGTTAAGCATATCTTTGGAGGAAGCGGTTTGACAAAATGTATTTCCGGAAAATAAATAAAAATGAAATCAGTCATTTGTTTTTTAATGTACACTACTCTTTTTAGCTTCAAGGGCAACTGGCAATAAAGAAAAAGAGTATTTACCGAAGTTTTATAGTAATTGCTTAGGTCCAGAGATAATTTTAAAGCGACAAAAAGAAAATTGAAATATCCCCCTTGTATGTACAATAGAGGCGAGGCAGAGGCAGCATTTTTTATGCTTGAACAAAACAAAAAAAATGTTATAGGTCTGATAGCATACGCTGTTTTATTATCGTCGGTTATTTCAAAATTCACCCTATTAAATATAAATAAGATTCTAGATTAAAATTCAATATAATGGCGGTGAAGATTTAGGTAATTATTAACACTCTAATAGAGATTTTTATTTTAACCAACTGAATGTCATTTCCACACAGAATAAAAAAATTCATGACTATTTTGATTCCACCAGTTCTACAGGTGAACCAATGAAAAACTAGCACTGCCAACTAGCATTGCCAACATGCCAATTTCCTATTGGTGCATACAAAACCACGACGCACCACGTGAATATTTCGCCTCAGTTTTAGAAAGCATTTCGCCGGTGTTGAACGCTTCAGAGTTCTATTACGTTGCTTTTGTAAAAGAAAACTCAAGTTTAGTGTATTTTTGAAGTATTCGCATTGGACAATCGGTATATCTTGTTTTTTTCTATGATTCGCTTAAAACTTTTATGATTAATTTAAAATTTGTTGGTTGGTTTTGATCCATCACGACAGAAATTAGACGTCACGACGATGCTAATCGTGACGTTTACATTTACGAGGACGTCATCATCAATTTTTCGAATCGTAACGACGAATTTAGAAACTAGAATTAAATTACAAAAATACATTTACCCCTTAAAGTGTAATAATTTGAACTTAGAAATAAAGAATGATTAATTATATAAATATAAATCAAAATCATAATCAAATTTGGCAACTCGGCCATGACGTCATAATGTCATTCGAACAAGATCCGACAGGAATTACGTTTTTTTATTAATCGTACGTTAGTTGTCTGGTGCTTGAAATTAACTTTAAGATTGTAATTTTATAAGAACATATCGTTACGCTTCTGATTCGTCGTTTTTTAATTTGTTGCAGCTTGAAAAGTCGTAGGTGTACCCATTTTGTGCATAAATAAGGGGGCTCTACGATGAGTTCCCCGGGCTCAATTGATAACATGCGTTTTCTAGTTGAGGAAGAAGACGAAGAATTCGCAATTTTAGATCGCATATTTAATTCTGAAGAGATAGTAAGTCACTTTAATAAATATCTGTCTTTTATTATTTAAATATTTTGTAGAATGAGCAGGTTAAATTAACTGTGGCAACCTTGAAACAGAAGTTTCAAAGTCTAAAAATCGTTCATGCATCTTTCATACATATGAGCCGAGAAGAGATTGAAGCACAAGCACTGCAGATCGATAGTTTGAAGGAAATACAGGAGAACCTACAGGAGGACATACATTCGGGGCGCCAGTACATTAATGAATTATTGGATACGATCGTAAGTTTTTTTCACATATATTTGTGTCAATTATTACTCGTTCACTGGAGACGCAGGACAATATACCAATGAAAGGAACGATGGGGAACGAATCGCTTTGGAACGAACTCGAAGAGATAAATAGAGTAAATTCCAGAAACAAACAAGACTTATTAGTGAAGTTGGCCATGTTACAAGATTACCACGTGTACACTGCAAATTTACAAGCCAGAAATTCATACTTAGAAGGTCAACGCGCATTGCTCCGTAAACAATTGAGAGATGCTAATGAGGAAAAACTAGAATATAAATCGCAAGTTGTAAGTATTAAATGTATTTTAATGTATTCAATTTTCAAGAAACAATTATTATTTATTTTGCAGGACTCTTTAGTCTTGCGGCAGAATGAATTGTTTCAAGAAATATGCAGAAATTCAAGCTCGTTGTCGCTAGCGCAATCACAACAACAACCGTCTGAACCTACACCCAGTACTGACTTAGCAAATCGAGACTCCATTGAATCCATCCCATCAACTACAACCATGTATGTATAATTTTAATTATTTTCCACATTGTTTTATAGCATTAGGACAATTAAGTCCTTGCATAAAAGGACCCGTATCGAAATAACAATTCAATCGTTAATAGTTTCAATGTAGTTATATTATTCATGTATGTAAGTTTTAATGCTGGATTTTAAGACAACTATTTGAAATAAAGATACATTTATGAATCATTGATTTTATCAGATTTAAGCAGCTACTTTTTCATATTTTATTTTAATTTCGAATTAGTTACTTGCCTAGGGAACTACGGTCGTTGTCCGTGTACACAGTTAGCTGCCCAATGGATGTGAATTAGTAAGTACCGATTATTTAATATTGATAACACAAATATCTTTTAATGTTAAAATTTTATTGTAAATGTGATAATCCCCTGTATTTCTTTTCCTGTTGTTCATTCTCATTTTGCATGAGCTTTCTGTCATAATATGCCTCATATGCATCCAATAAAGTCAATTGAAATAAATATGTAATTATTTTCTTATTGTAAAAATTGCATAGTGTAAAACACTGTTAGTTATCGGTCGGTCAATGAAACACTTTTAGCAATGTTAATGCTGCTATAAATGTTTCATTCGAGTACTGAATTCAAGATAAATAATTGTTTTTATTATATTAATTGTAACGGATTGAAAAATATATAAAAGTGCCTAAACTCAATAAAATCATTTTAGTGAACCACCAGTTGTTCGTCGCTGTATAGAAACGCAGTCGTCAAACGAAACTCCAGTATTAAAGGTTGTTGGCGCTGCAAAAAGAAAAACACTAAAACACGGAAAGAGTAGCTACAAGAAATCCCTGAAGTCTGTTGACGAAGAGAAACAAAAAGTGTGTTCTCAAATCGAAGAGGTCCAGTCGAAATTGAAAACTGCCGAAGAAATGTTGAACCACAGCTTACGTAACGAGTCTATAATGCAAACCTTTGCAGATGAACTAAAGGATACAATCAAAGAATATAAAGCGATTATGATCAGATGCGCCGAACATTTAGCTTTGTCGCAATCAATTATGGATCAGACGCAGATGAGTGCTAAAGTGGGTGAAACACTTTTCTACGATATACTAACAAACGTAAGAATGACTTTAATTGACATTGTTAGAGATGATCAGGACCCACTGGCTATAGAACCTGCATCAAATAGTAAGTTTTTAAATTCGTGATATTTTTACCTTTTAATTTTTTTATATTAGCAATCAGCAGACTTGCTGTGAAGTACGACGACGACTTATCTATGGATTTGCAAAGTAGAAAATCAAAACGTAAGAGGATTGAATGTAAGCAAATAATCACGTTCTTTGTCGGATCGTATTTATGCAATAGTTTCAGATTGTGAAAATTGTGTTAGGCTAACTAAGAGAATTAACGATTTGGAAGCGGAAGCACGAGTTGGAACTGACCAAACACTCGAATCTTATAGAACTCTCTGTGAGTATCTAACAACGAGGATTAACGCATTACAACAGGAAAAGGAAGAACGAGCAGCAGTGAGTATATAGGGTTTTTAAGTCAACACGTTATTGATTATTTTAATTTGTATAGGAACAAGCTCCATCTCAAAATATGGTAAATACTTTGAGTTTTAATATAAAATACATTAATAATTTGACGTCTTTTTTAGATTGATCTCCAAAATGATTACGCAGCTCTGTTAACTAAATATTCCAGAATGGAAACAATCGCACGAATGAGATGGGCTGAAATACAAGAGTTGAAATCTCGGCTGGGATATGATCTTGCCCAAGGACCTTCAACAGAGTAGATGTTTGTTACATGTACTACATTATTCTAATAAGTTTTGTAGATGTGTTTTGTATATGTTGTATATGTTATTTAATAGCTGAAATAGCATAAAGTTAATTTTGAATTACTTGGCAATTGAAAACCAAAAAATTATAAAAAAAGGTTAATCTATTAATATTTAAAATACAGGTATATTAATAGACCTTTTACTTTTGTAATTAACTTCAATAGAATAAGTTTTATGTTTGTTTTTTATAAGTTGTTGTTTTTGAATTGAATACAAGTCAATACCATCGCAATTAACTTGTGTAGGTTAAGATAAAGTTAATTTTTAGTTTTACCAATTGAAAAACTAATAAATTACGTAATAAGTTTAGCTGTTAATAAATATATAAAATCTAACTATATTAATGGACGTTTCACTTTTGTAATTAACTTCGCTCTTTTCGTTCATTTGTTTATTATTAACTACGTCATGATTTTTAAGAGATCCTGTTTTCAAATAATTAGTCTGGATTACTTTGTGTTCAACAGCCGAAATGGTTAAATAGGGCGATATGTTGAAGCTATCTGCAAATGCATTCCGATAAACCCTTATATTAAGTTCTAAAACTTAAAATATTTAAATTTATACAATAACAGTGATCTAATCAAGGCACAAAATTAATCCCCCTCCATTTGTAAATGAAGTAGGAGATTAGAACTAAAACTTTTATCGCATAGGCGATGATTCCAGCTATTTTGAACATATCTTGTCCCTGTGATAATGAATTTTCATAAGTTTAACTACAGAAATATTAATGTAAAGGATGGTTGGGACCATTACATATTAATAATGAAATGAAAACACTGACCCTAAAAAATCAAAACTCAAGTCGTGTGTTGTTAATATATATTTTTTAGTAATATTATACTAACAATAAATTTTTTGTGGTAAAAACGTAGTCAGTGGTTTTATTTCGTTACAGAAATATTGATTACTAGTCCAGATATTAGAATTATTGACATTTTAAATGATTTAAAAAAATAACTGCATTAAGTATAGGAATTACTTCAATGCATCTCGTTACTATGAAAAGACAACACAAACTTTACATATACTATGAGTCCAAAATATAATATGAAATTTATCTAACAATCAGTTTAAAATAGAACCTGTTCACTATTTTGTTTTACTAAAATCTCCATGTGACCTTTGTTGCATTTAAACTATATACCTGGTTAATATCCGAATTGCTGCTTTGACACTGCTGTAACTATCTTACTACTCCTATATTGTGGTGATGAGTGATTGCCTTTAAATAAAAATCACATTGTGTAAGTTCTTGTGTTATAGGGATCAACAGACGTCCTTTTGTAATCCCTGTAAAGAAATTCACGTTCCAGGCTTTTCATTCCTGCTTTTTTTATCAATAGATAATTCCTACATATGAGATTAGTGTAACACTTTTTGTTGTACATCGCTTAAGAACATGCAAAGGGTAAAAAGTGTTAAAAACTAAAAGATAGATCGAGATCTAGTGTATGCAACCTAATATACGTACAAGCAAACATCTAAGGACGAATTTAAACAGAACCAATAGTTACAATTAACCTGAAAACTCAAGTTACTAGGCACGTTCATTTTATTACAACATCAAATATAAAAATTACTAAGAGCCTAATAGGGATTTTTATATTAACCAACTGAATATTACTTTTACATCAATATTTCTGAATATACTATGTTCATAGCAGTATATTGACAATAGCTATTTTGATTCCACCAGTGCAGCAGCCCGCCAATGGAAAATCGCCACCGTCAAATCTTCCAACATGTCAATTTCTTATTGGTGCATACGAAACTTGGGAAAGGCATGCATATTTCGCTTCACTTTTAGAAACCATCTCAACGGTGTCGAAGCTTCAGAGATCTATTACGTTGTTTTTTTGTAAAAGAAAACCCAAGTTTAGTGTCTTTTTGGAGTATTCGTGTTTCGCGATCGGTATGTCTTGTTCTTTACGATTAATTTAAAATTTGTTACTTGGTCTTGATCCACCATTTAGCATCGACGTTCGTAAATGGACGTGTAATTCAGTCTTCATCAGTTTTACGTATAACTTGAAATGAATGCGAGTATTGGTGTATCGTCATGATAAATGGTTGGAACTCATAAAACTAGTTTCATTAAACCCTGTTATTGAAATTTTGTGAATCGTAATTTCATTTTACTTGAACTTAAAAGTTGTTGATGACGACGAATTTCGGAACTAGAATTAAATTACAAAAATACCTAAAATATATTGTTTTTTATATTTTGCAAAGCATTTGTATAATTCGATTGGGCCCATTATAAATGAGTACTTGATAAAATATGTAATAATTTAAACTTAAATACATGATTGATTAATTATATAAATATAAAGTAAGAATTGGCAACTCGGCCATGACGTCATAATGACGTATCACGAACTGCTAAAATGAATACCGGTACTACCCCGGAAAATATTGTTGTTCTTAATTTGTTGTTTACACCTGCATTTTTTATTTGCAGCTTGAAAAACGCATAGATTTACTATTTTGTGGATAAATAAAACTGCTGCACGATGCGTTCCCAGGACTCAATTCCCAACATCAGTTTGCTAGCTGACGAAGACCCTGAAGAATTCGCAATTTTAGATGGCATATTTAATTCTCAAGAAATAGTAAGTCATTTAATAAATATCAGTTTCTTTTATTATTTAAGTGTTTGATAGAATGAAGAAGTTAAAACAAATGTGGCGGCTGTGAAACAGAAGTTTAAATCGCTACAAATGGTTCATGCTTCTCTCATAGAGATGAGCCGAGAAGAGATTGAAGCACAAGCACTGCAGATTGGTAATTTAAAGGGAATACAGGAGAACCTACAGGGAAGCATACGTTCGGCAGAAAAGTACATCAGTGAATTGCTAGATAGGATCGTAAGTTCATTTCATACATGTAAGTGTAGATTATTTACTCGTTCATTATTAGGAAAAAACACATATGCAAGGGGAGATGAGTAACGAATCCCTTTGGACCGGATTTGAAGCGATGAATAGGGAGCATGCCCGTACCAAACAACAATTGAGAGCAAAGTTGGCCATGTTACAAGATTATCACGTGTACACTGCAAATTTACAAAGGAGAAATTCGTACCTAGAAGCTCGATGCGCCTTGCTGTTTCACCAATTAAAAGATGCTAATGAGGAAAAGCTAGAAGCTAATTCTCAAATTGTAAGTATTAAGTGCACTTTAACGTATTAAATTTTTAACAAATCAAACCGATTATTTTGCAGGACTCTTTGAAGGCGCATGCACTGGTTCAAGATAAACGTATTTCGACGTTATTCTTGCGGCATTCCAAGCGAGAGGAAGAGTTGTTTCAAGAAGTATGCAGAAATTCAAGCTCGAGTTCGCTAGCGCAATCGCAATCGCAAGAACAACCGTCTGAACCTACAACCACAAATGAAGACTCCATCGAACCCAAGCCATCAACTGTAACCAATGGGTATGTATAATTCGTCTTTATTTATTTCCCACATTGGTGTGTAATATTAGCACAATTAAAGCGAGTTCTTAGCTTAAAATGAACCTCTGTCAAAATAACAATTCGTTAATAATTTCGAAGCAGTAACATTGTTAATGAACCATCGAGTTTTATCCGATTTTATGGGTTAAGCAGAATTCAATGATCGTTAAACCAAAACGCAACGTTTTCATATTTTATTTTAATTTCGAATTATTTATTTGTCTAGGGAGCCACAATCGCTGTTCATGTACACAATTAGCTGCGCAAAAGACACGAATTAGTAAGTACCAACTATTTAATATTGATAAGCAACGAATGTCTTGTAATGTTACAATTTTATTGTAAATGCAGTACATTTTGCAGTACAACCGTAAAGTTATATTTAACAGGTGAGGGTTTTAGGAATTTTTGTATTTATTTTCCTGTTGTTCGTTCTCATTTTGCATGAGTTTTCTATCATAATATATACTCAGTGACATATAAACTGCACCACCTAGAAGGGGTGGGAATTTTTGGACCAAATTTGGCAGAAACATTGGACTAGTCTAAGGTAACAAATGATTAAAATTTGATAAAGAAAACACTTCATCTTTTTGATTTTTCTTTAATAATGTGTTGGTCCGCCCCTATTTCTGATACACTCATTGACCCGCCTTGGCATTGATTCCAGCAGGTGATCAATGTCTTCTTGGGGTATGGCATCGCAAGCAGCCTGTACTTCATGCCGTAGAGCTTCTATTGTCAACGGTGGGTTCGGTAGATTCCTCAATCTTCTACCCATCATGTCCCACACGTGCTCAATGGGCGACAAATCGGGAGATCTTGGCGGCCAAGGCAAAAGATTAACATTGGCCTCTTCAAAGAAGTGAAGAGAAATCCTTGCTACGTGAGGTCGTGCATTATCTTGCTGGAAAAGTGATTCTTCCAGCCCTCAAAGATATGGAAGAACATGTGGTTCTACCACTTCGTCAATGTAGCGTCGAGCGGTCATACTGCCCCGAATGTAGAACAAGGGTGACCTACTGCCGTAAGCAATAGCACCCCACACCATCAACCCCACAGTTCGGTGAACATGCCTCCCAATTGAAAAATCAGGATTGCGCCTTGCTCCACGTTTTCGTCTAACAGTCATCCGACCATCATGCATTCCTAAACAAAATCGCGATTCGTCACTAAAGACAACTCGATGGCACTCCAAGTTCCATTGAAGTCTTTCCGTGCACCAGGCCAAACGTTCCTGGCGATGTTCAGCAGTGAGGGGTAGCACAAGATGTGGGCGGTAAGACAGCAAGCCAAAGGTTCCTATTCGACAATAAACTGTTCGCAACCCTATCGGACGACCTTGTTCACCTAACCATTGATCAGCTATTGATCTAGTTGTAGAGAATCGGCCTCTCAAGGCCATTAGTCTTAAGCGGCGATCTTGACGTTCATTAGTTCGTCTTTGAGCCCCAGTGCCTCTTCTCCGACGTTCAACCCCATGTTCAGACCACGCTTGATAAACACGCATTATTGTTGAGTGGTGCCGTCCCAAACGGTTGCCGATTTCTCTAAACGAAAAACAACAAATTCAAAAAATGACTCGATAATTGCTTGTCTATCACCACCTCTACAAAATGACACAAACGTCAGAAATCCCATGACTACTTGATGATTGGGTTTCAAATTTTAATCAACTATTTCCCTGGACTAGTCCACTATTCCTGCCAAATTTGGTCCAAAAATTCACACCCCTTCTAGGTGGTGCAGTTTATATGTCACTGAGTATATATTAATTATTTTCTTATTGTAAAAATTCTCTAGTGTCAAACACTTAGAACGACCATATGTTGTGAGCCAGTTCAGTGAAATACTTCGGAATGTTAATACTGCTATAAGTTTTTCACATACTGAGCTCACGACACAAATTAAGTAATAATTTTTTAGTAATTGCCATGGCTTGAAAAATCTGCCTAAAGTCAATAAAATCATTTTAGTGAACCACCAGTTGTTCCTCGCCGTATTGAAGCGCAGCCGTCAAACGAACGTCCGGCATTAAATATTGATGACTCTGAAAAGCATAAATTTTCTCTTAAAACACAAATACGCCAATTGGAATCACAATTGCGAACTGCCAAAGAAACATTAAAAATCGAAACGAGGAACCACATAAAGGCCCTGCTGTCTTTTGAGGAAGAGCGACAAAAATTGCATTATCGAAACGAAGAGATCCAGTCGAAATTGAAAGATGCCGAGGAAATATTGAACCAAAGCTTAACTAACGAGAGTATAATGCGAACCATTGCAGATAATATGAATGACACAATCCAAAAATATAAAGCGATTATAATCAAATGTGCCGAAGATTTAGCTGTGACTCAATTAGTTTTTAATCGAGCATCGACAGGGACTGAAGTGGATGAATCGCTTTTCTATAATATGCTAACAAACATAAGAATGGCTTTGGTTGATATTGCTAGAGATAAACAAGTACCACTGGCCGCAAAACCTGCATCAGATAGTAAGTTTTTAAATTCGTGATATTTTTACCTTTTAACTTTCTTTATATTAGTACATGAAGGCGCAGAAAATATTCAGCAGAGAGAACTTGAACTTGCGGAGGTCAAAGAGCAAATCAGCAAACTTGATACAGAGTACGACGCCGTATCTAAGGAATTGAAAACTATAAAATCAAATCGTATTAAATGTAAGCAAATAATCTCATTCTTTGTGAGATCGTATTTAGTTAGTATTTTTAGTTTCAGGTTGTGCAAATTGTGTCAACTTAAGTAAGAGAATTAACGATTTGGAGTTGCAAGTAAGAATCGGAAATGATGCAACACTTGAATTTTATAGAACTCACTGCGATTATCAAACAAGGAGGATTAACGAATTAGAAAAGGAAATAGGAGTATTAGTCGTGAGTATATAAAGTTTTTCAGTCACCACATTATCGATTATTTTCATTTTTATAGGCACAAGTACCTGACTTACCTGCATCCCAAGAAATGGTAAATATTTTCAGTCTTAATATGAAATGCATTACTATGTGATTTATTTTTTTTAGATTGATCTGCAGGATGATTATCTAGCTCTAAGAGCTAAATACTACAGAATGAAAACAGTTGCTCGAATGAGACGGACGGAAATAGAAGAATTAAAATCTCGTCTGGGATTTGATCCTGGCCAAGGACCTTCAACACGGTAGATGTTTGTTACATGTTTTACATTATTTATTAGAATAAGTTTTATAGAAGTGTTTTGTAAGAGTTAATTGCAATTAACTTATATAGCTTAAATAGCATAGCATAGAGTTAATTTTTAATTATTTGCCAATAAAAAACTAATAAATAGAAAATAAGTTTAACTAATAATAAATATATAAAATGTAGATTTGTTAATGGACGTGTTACTTTTGTAATTAACTTTATCTTTTTTGTTCGTTTGTTTATTATTAACTAAGTCATTTTTAAGAGATTTCGTTTTAAAATCATTAGTCTCAATTAGGTTACGTTGTGTTCAAAAGGCGTGATTAGGCCAATATGTTGAAGCTATCTATAAATTCAACCTGTGTTCAGGCCTGCAGCCATTAAACCGTTAGTTAAGTTGTAAAACTTTAAATATTTACATTAATAAAATAGTACATTTTTTTTTGTTACTTTTGACTATCTTTTGATCTAAATAAGCCACAAAATTAATCCCCCTCCATTTGTAAAAGAGGGAGTATTAAGAAGACTAAATCTTGTGTCGCATAGGAGTTGGTTTTGGCAACTTTGAATGTATCTTGTCCCAGATACAGTAAGGGGGTCCATCAATTTTCGTAAGTTCAACTATGGTTTAATTTACTGATATTGATTACGTGATGGCACTTAATGTATTATACGTGTGTACAGAGGATTTTTTATGTTGGTCAAATTAACAAAAATTGACAGTTATAAATTTAATTAATTGTTCTACTATGTAGTATGTATATACGATTACGTATTACGTATGGCTGTATTGTCTGGTAGACGGCCTCCTCACGAAGGACAGTCGGAGCAAAACTGACCAGCCTATAGAGAATGGCTAGCATAACGGTAACAGGGGCGCTAAGCAACACACCGTCAGTAGCCATGGAAGTGCTACTGGAACTTTGCATATTTTACTGTGAAGTGAGGCCAGGAACTGCCACTGCAAGTCCTTGCATCAATGTTCATGTCAACCAGGGAATGCCGTGCAGTGCTCTCTCAGTTAGGGAGAGCCAACAAGGTTAGCCTGGTCTGGATACCTGAACACGCTAGAGGGAAACGAAGCAGCTGATTCCCTGGCAAAGAGCGGAGCTAACCGGGAATTTATTGGCCCAGAACTGGCTCTTGGGGTCACAAGACCCATGGCCAGAAGCTCAAATATGGGCTGGATAGAGCACAAAGTACTTAAATACTGGCAGGAGCGCCAGGGAATGAGACATTCCAAGATAGTACTGAAGAGCCCATCTGCTGCATGTACCAGGACACTGTTGGGTTTGGGCAGAGAAGACCTGCACACTCTAACAGCCCTGGCTATTGGCCGACTAGGGCATCACATCCCAGCCTATGCTGGGAGTGGCTGAGGCCATTGAGTCCCGACTACACCTTGAAACTGAGAAGACAGCAGAGCACGTCATGTGTCTTTTGTGAGACAAAACTTGAACTGACAACTTTCCTCCTCACTCTAAAATCTTTATCTAGAGAGAATGGGAATTGAGAGTGAACTATAAATAGTTGCGAGCCACAATAGACTTGCGGTCGTAATGGAGGGGCGATTAAACGCCCCACTCATTATAATTAATAAAAAAAACTAAATGTAGTATGTACTTATTAATAAGTAATTTTTATATTTGCCCATTTAAACACATGCGCATCAAATTTCGAGTCGATTCTATTCTATTCTATAATTTAATTCAAAATAGAAGACACCTCTTATGATATTAAGTAGTAAATAAGAAGCACTTTGAATTTCGGTAGATAAATATCAAGAGTACTATAATTTGTAAATATAGTCATGCAGAATTGAAACGCAGATTTCAGAATTTATTTCTTAATTAGTAACAGAAATAGTCGGGAGGTTGGCTATGCTGTTTGAAACAAACATGAAGTTAGTAAACGTCAACTGATGTGTTCGTATATAATGCAAGTCGTAAATATATGTTTTAATATATGAAGCGGTTACAAAGACCAGTAAGTCGTAAGAACTAACACTGAACTCTTTATAAAAGTAATCATTTTTAGAGAATAGAGGTGGACAATATGACTTACTTAAAAATGCAATCTTTACCTTTACCAGCAAATCATACGAAAGATTGTATATCAGCAGCGACGAAACGTTACAAATATTTACGGCGTATCTTTAAATTCAACCAAATGGATTTCGAATTCGCATTATGGCAAATGCTGTATTTGTTCATTGCGCCACAGAAAGTCTTCAGGAATTTTCAGTACCGGAAACGTACGGAGTAACTTTTTCTATTGCAACAAATTGAACGTTTTTATTTCAGAGACAAAATCACAATTTGCACGTGATGATCCAGCGTTTCTAGTTTTAATCGCCTTTTGGTTATGTCGTAAGTGATTTATGGGTTATTTATAAACATTGTGCATGGAATCATAATTTTGGCAACTTCACATGTTTTATTAAACTTTATTATCGAATTTAGAATTACTATAATAACTAACAACTAATAAAGTATACCCCCCCCTCCCCGTATTGATTTAAAGATTTATTAAAAATTTTTAAAAAATTACCACCATTCTGTTTCATTTAAAATTTTGTGATGGCCATTCGTTCATATCAAGTTTCATGAAATTGAAACGTTTTAGGTATTTTTCACGATGCCTCTAATGTACTGTTTTTTTTTTTTTTTTAGTGACATCTATTGGATTTGCCATAGTTCTAAATCTTGGATTCTTTCAATACATTTGTTTTACATTATATGTAATTTTCGTAGACTGTATCGGAGCGGGCATTATAATCGCGACAATTTTTTGGTGGGTATATGACTAACGTCTTTGGTTTTGTGACATTCGTTTCATATATCAAAAATAATAAATGTATTTTTGTTATGATTGTGGAAATTTTTAGGTACGCATTAAATAAATATTTTCGAGTGAATGCCGATCAGGATGTCGAATGGGGATATGCTTTTGACGTTCACCTCAATGCGTTTTTTCCACCTCTGACACTCTTGCATTTCTGTCAGCTATTCTTTTATAATGGTGAGTTTTGTGGAGTGGTGTTTTAAATAACTTATATTTAATACATTTATTTCAGATAGCGATAGAATGTGGATTTCTCAATTATTAGGAAACACATTTTGGCTAGTCTCCGTTTGTTATTATATATACATTACTTTCTTAGGATATAGTTCATTGCAGTTCTTACGACATACTCAAGTCATACTACTTTCGATACCATTAGTTATATTGTTTTATGTAATAGCTTTAGCTATAGATTTTAATTTTACAAATTCGTTAATGGCATTTTATCATAGTAGGCTCCGCATGTTTACTTAACTAAGTAATTAAAGTCTAACGTCTTCGAGTCTCTCATGTATATTGAAAATTTATAATTGGCCATAAAAATTAAAAATATTTGTATTATATTCCCTCAGTTTTTTATACGGTTTAAAAATTTGACTTCAATATTAATGTACTTGTAAAAAAGAATTGTTTTTCTGTTGTAACACAATAAAACAATTTTAAAAATAAATTATTTATTAGTTTAAGTCATCAAACTACCATAAATTAACAAGTTTTTAAACTATGCCCCTCGTAGCTAACCATATTGCTTTGTCCATCGATTGCTACTTGGCACCTTTCTTTAATTTCGTTTGCATGCATCCGTTTCCTAGGTTTATCCAACTTCTCATTGGACCTCCTTTCATCTTCATAATTTACTTCATAACCTGGCAAGTAATAATCGCTTTCGCTCTCGACGTTTTCACTTCGTTTGTTACAAAAACTGAAAATATACATATTTTATAATTAACGCAAATCGGTGATTCTGTTATTACCTATTTCCCATTTCCAAAATTTTTTCGCGACACTTAACCTCAACACAAAAACATTAAAACGTCTATTGCAATTAAAGTATTCAAATAATAAGATGAGGGAATCGCGTTTATTATTTTTAATTCAGCAATACTTCGCTGAAATGATTAACTCGCGGTGAAAAATTAAACGCAAAGCGTACAAAAAAATAGTAACCAAAACCATTTAATCAACATCAACTTTTTTGCGCTTCTCGCCGAATTTTGTAAACACTTCTAATACAGCATTATAGCGCGAAATTTAAAAGTAAACTGACCGAGTTTATCATAATTTGTGTGTGCTGAATAGATATCGTTCGAACTGAAAGAATAAAAAATTTCATTGTTATAATCCATCATAATAATTATATAATTATTTCGAAATATTTTTTTAAGGTAAACCTCTTGCTAATTTTCAATACATTGTAATCAATTAAAAAATATGTATTAATGGTTTCAATGCACTCCCAAATAAAATGTGTTTTTGAGAACACACATTTTATTAAACGTAATTTTGTCGATTGTTCAAATTGAAGCAAAACAAGGATTCTATAGTATTCCAGGGCTTACTTGGTATAATTTTATATGGTACAGTGATTTATTTCTGATTTTGAGTCCTAAAACTAACGTATTCGGTGCTTGCTTACACCCCGTGAACTTTTATATATTACATAGGGTCCGCTACTGAGTAAGTAATGACCAGCCGCTGGTCTATTTCCGATTTTTTTTATTTGAATATTTGTTTTTAATTCAGATACGAAATAGCCATTAAAGCACAAGTTATGTTGAAGTTACCTTTTTTACACTTGTAAATGAAATACCAGTTCGAGCTATTTTTAATTGATTATCATATCATTTCCTCCCATTCATATTTTGACAGTACAGTATTATTCACAAGTGTATGAAAGATTGAAAATAAAATAAAAATCAATTTCTAGAAATTATTAATTTAATACTCATTATGGTATTTTTGGTGTAGAAAACTAGAACTAATTTAACAAAACAATTTTATTTCATTTACAAACGGCTTCAATAAATCTAAATCTGCTCAATCCTCATCAGTTGATTCAGTTGATTGTTTTTCAATCATCAATTTTTCGAAGTTTTCAACACTTCGTTGCACCCGTGAGATTCGTTTTTGTAACTTGTCGACACGGCCTCCAATTTCTTCACGGATTTCATAAAAGGAGCCTTGTTTAAAAGCGACACCCTGGTCGCTTACAATTTCTTCCGGCATGTCCGTAATATCTGGTACATCGTCGACGTCGTCTAAATTAAAGTTTAATCGCCTCTCAGTTTGTTCCTTTTCAATGGCCAAAATCGATAATTTAGATCGTTCCTCTAAAATTAATTAACGAGGATGGTAATCGAACAGCACGAGACGGTCAACGTACGAAAAATGTAAATCAAAAGTACCAAGGCAAGAAAATCGAGGTCTTGCCCTTGAAGGAATTGCTTACCTGCTAATTGTTCATCTAGATGATCAATTGTTTGTTCTTTCGTTAACGTACATTGATATTCAGGGCTTAATTGGACATTATATTCTCCAGTATGTTTTACTACAGCGTTGACGTAAGCTAATGGACATATTTGTAAACAGGCTTTAGCTTGTGCGTGTTGTGATAAACTTTCAACGGTATCCATCGTATTTTGAATGCTTTTACATTTATTTGTCGAGTCTTCAATTGCTTGATTGATAGTTTCCAGATCCTACAAATGAATGTCCAGGAAAATATATTGTTTCATAACGACACTTACTTTCGAGTACAAATTCGTAAATTGCGTCCAGTTTCTAGTTTCCTTGTCGCGTGAACTTGATGCTTCGTCTCGTTTATCCATTTTACAAATCGGTTATCGTAGTTTGAATTATTAAGGTTAGGAATGTCACAACACTAGCCAACCATGATTATGGCCGGTGTTGCCAACGTGTATGGATTGGGCCCATATTCCACTAGACATATAAAGATGATTCATTAATTGTAAGTTTTCTTTTTAAAATATGCTATTTTAAGCGTTGCCTACAATTAATTTAAAGATATTTGTTTTTCTAATCGATTTTTATATCATTAAGAACAAAATCTACATTTATGACAAAAGAAACATCTAAGTACACAAAAATCGGGCTAAAAAAATAATAATGATTATTATCTATAGCCTGTAAAATCGACAGAAACCTCTCTCCTCTCAGAAATCTCTCAAACAAAAAATAAATATCCTATATGCCCTGAAACACCGACAAATAACATTAAACATAACTTGCACTTCATCAGGAACACTGCTCATATTTCAAAGTTTTATATATATATGTATTTAAAAAAGTACAATAAAATTCTGAAATGAAATGAAATGCGTTTCAAATATGGTGCCAAAAATTTTCGAATAGCTGTGATGTGAAAGATTCGCAGTTTTCGAACACGTACAAAATTTGTGCACATGCGTCCACTTGCATGACTAAAAAGTTTACTTTTTAGGCTAGTAGCTGGGCACCTAGTTTTTTGAAAATAATATTTCTTTGACTTTCATATATTATGATTAAATTGGTCAACATAGTTAAAACTTGATGAGATTCGTTGATGTGTTCACGCAGAGATCTTTTTGTTTCGGCTAAATTTTCTACGTGACCAGATTCGATCATGAGCGACATTACCATCAACTGAAATGAATTCACATAATTAACACATTTTAAAATTTATAAATCTTAAAAAAATCTTACAGGTGCAACTGTGAAACCAATTAACGGAACTTCCCCACCCAACATAATTCTGGCCATGTTAATGGCTTCGCCCACGTAAAGCAAGCGATGGATTGCGCCTTTCTCATGTAAAGTTTTAATAGCACCACATGTTAATGGCGTTTCCAAAACAAAGTTAATACAAGAATTATTTTAAAAAAATGTGATTCGAGTCAGGAATGCAAAACATAATCATTGCATTCACTCCTTTTGTATCTGTTATTAATAACGTTAACTTTATTTTCTTAAAACTTTTGAATTTAGTTGAGAAGCTATGGTTTCCACGTCAAAGAGAGAAATCAGGGTGATCTGTAGAAATTCACTTGCATACTATAAGCCTAGTTTCCGTATGCAGTTGATTCAAAACCGAGTGTACGTCCAAGCATTTTAAATCAATATTTCAACACATACCGAGCCTTGCTTTACAACCGTCATACCGAGCGTATCTGGTATTGGAAGAAGCATTTGATTATAAATGACAACAGCATCTACGTCAAATTTCATAAGAGGACTAAGGGTGAATTGACAAATATTTTCTGCCTTTCGACATATATTGAAATTCTCCAGTTCCCGATCCATCTCTCTTCGTGCTGCAAAGTAATGCTTTTGATATAAACAACTTATTATTGTTGCCAGTTATTTTTCGTATATTTAAGAGATTGGTCCGCATCCAAACTGGTATTTTGTCAGGCCATTCTTTATTCGCTACTTTTAACATTCTATCATTCTTTAATTTGCAACCTGATATAAAAAAAACAAAAACATAAGAACAAAATCTACATTTATGGCAAAAAAATACATCTAAGTACACAAAAAACGGACTTAAAGTATTATTTTCTAAAAAATAATAATGATTATTATCTATAGCCTGTAAAATCGGCAGAAACTTAAACATAACTTAAATTAAGTATAAAAAAATCTGAAATAAAATTAATAATCTCTCTAAACACAAAATAAATATCATGTACATCCTGAAACATCGACAATAACAATTAAACATAACTTGCACTTCATCAGGATCACTGCTCATATATCAAAGTTTTATATATCTATTAAAAAAAGTACAATAAAATTCTCTCTGTGTTTAAATTAAGGATTTATAGCCGTGTACAGCTTTAATAAATTTGGTGATATTTGTCCGATCTGCATCATCCAGTGGCTCTCCGCTAACTGTAGCAATATAATTGTAGACCCCAAAATCTCTAATCATTTGTCTTGTTACACGTTTCAGATTCTGACCTTTGACGCACAGTGCTGATGGATGTAGATTACCTTGTAAAATCGTATGTGGCCCTAAAATGTCTCGGACAAATCTTGGTGAAGTATTAGAATCAATTGTCAGTATGTCATACTCTAATGCTTTCTGTTGCTCTAAGACATAGTTGCCACCTTTAATGAACAAAATCTGTAATTACAAATTCCAATTACTACGATAAATAAATTAAAAAGAAACTAACCATTGGAACTTTACCTATTTTTCTTTCGCCCAAAACACTCAACACTGTAGATGAAATGTGTTTCAAATATGGTGCACAAAAATTTTCGAATAACTGTGGTGAGAAAGATTCGCAGTTTTCAAACACGTACAACATTTGCGCACCTGCATCCACTTGCATGACTAGAAAGTTTATGATTAAATTGGTCAACATCGTTAAAACTTGATGAGTTTCGTTGATGTGTTCACGCAGCCATCTTCTCGTTTCGACTAAACTTTCTAAGTGACCACATTCGATCATGAGCGACATTACCGTCAACTAAAATGAATTCAGATAATTAACACATTTTAAAATTTATAAATCATAAAAAAAAGTCTTACAGGTGCAACGGTGAAACCGATTAACGGAACTTCCCCACCCAGCATAATTCTGGTCATGTTAATGGCTTCGCCCACGTAAAGTAAGCGATGGATTGCGCCTTTCTCATGTAAAGTTTTAATAGCACCACATGTTAATGGCGTTTCCAAAACAAAGTCCTAAAATAATGTTAATACAAGAATTATTTTAAAAAGATGTGATTCGAGTCAGGAATGCAAAACATAATCACTGTAGTCACTCTTTTGTATCTGCTATTAATAACATTAACTTTATTTACTTAAAACTTTTGAATTTAGTTTAGAAGCTAGGGTGATCTGCCGAAAGAAATTCACATTCAGAACCGAGTATACGACCAAGCATTTTAAATCAATATTTCAACACATACCGAGCCTTCCTTTACAACCGTCAAGCCGAGTGCATCTGGTATTGCAAGCATTTGACTATAAATGACAACAGCATCTACGTCAAATTTCATAAGAGGACTAAGGGTGAATTGACAAATATTTTCTGCCTTTCGACATATATTGAAATTCTCCAGTTCCCGATCCATCTCTTTTTGTGCTGCAAAGTAATGCTTTTGATATAAAAAACTTATTATTGTTTCCAGTTACTTTTCGTATATTTGAGAGATGGGTCCAGCATCCAAACAGGTATCTTATCTGGCCATTCTTTATTCGCTACTTTTAATATTCTATCATTTTTCAATGGAGGAAAATCTTTACAAAATTGGTTGGAAAAATTTTCCATATCCTAAAATAATTGCACCACATTTAATATATCGATATGTATCAATTGTAAACCATATTAATCTTAGAAACATGAAGAATTTCATTATTAATTACATAAATATCGAAACTTGAATGATTTTGTCGACTATAACAATGTCTTTTAATCAATTGTTTAATTTTCTTATTTAACATGAAACAACAAGGAACAGAACCGAGGTTCTGAATAGTAACCCATTCGTTATTAGTGAAAATACTAAAATGATAAACGTTATGAAATTCATCATTGCATGGATACAGCTGATTCATTACATGAAACGAATCAAAATATTGCTGCATTCGAATAATGTATCAATTAGATCGAATGGTTTCTGAAAAAGTAATGACGAAAATAGGATATTGGCCACTATCTCTTGTTCAAATTTGTGAATTTTATAATTCTTAGTTCATTAAGTGTGTAAACCGTTAAAATAAAATGAAACAAAATGCGCTTGGTTTTTAAATCTTTACAAAATTTGATAAAATTGAAAACACTTTTACGAAAATTATACCTTTTGATTTAGCTCCCAACACACAAACGTTTGATGAAATCAAATAAAACGTACGTAAGTTAGAAATTTCACAAGAAAAGCGTTAGCCAAATTGCGCATCTGCGTAGTATCGTTTTGCGTGTACGAACAGGTGATTTATACACATGGCAACCAACAAAATTCATTGGGTAGAATATACAACATTCAGACGAAACTCGATTATAGTTGTAAATTTGAGAAATGTTTATTTTTTTTACACGTCGTTAATTTTAAATCAATTCACATTTATAGAATATCATAGTAAGAAACAACAACGTTAAATCCAGACAAAAAAAAACTGAGATTGATTTTTTATTCTGAATAAGGACATGAACGTTAATAAATGACTTGAAAAATTACCTTATTAGACATTTCTAGTGGTTGTGTGTGGTTCAGTGACAACTGATTTCTGGTTTGAAAATAATTTCAAGTAAAATATATATTTTATCCGGGAAAATACATTATCAATCGAAAATCTAATAATATGGGAACACAAAGAAAAAATCTACAGCTTCCATAGCAAAATGAAATAAATTATTCACTGTCTGAAGTCTACTTACTTAAAGGTACACCTGCCGCAGAAACACTCAACTTTTCATTTATCGTCACATATTCCTTACAATTTTCAATAAATTTTTCCAGAATTCCTTGAATTCATTATAGTTACTGCCAAGAAAATCGCCAAATCGAAAATTATGGGTATTTTATTAGACAACGGTATAAATGTATTTGGTGGACATTCATCATAAGCATTAATTTTAGGTAAATAAAATACAAAACTACATTGACATAATTTATTTGGCATTCAAATTTGTGAAATGTAACAATAAACATGTATTTATTATTATTTACAGAACCACAAACTATCTATGCTTATTGTACTTCATTTAGTATATTTTAATTGCACAAATATGACTCGTCAATGTGTAAATTATAATAAGTACATGAACAATCCTAAACGAGCCAATAAAATTTAAATTATGTATAAAATAAATTTCGTAAGATGGAAGTACAGGTTGATAAATCGTTTCTATATTCATCAATATTGAGCTACATTATTGGAAATGAATTACTTCAAGTCCCTGAAATGTTGAAGAAATATATATAATAAATTATTATTCAGACATACATTAAAATGGGTTTGCTTCAAATCAATTTCTGCATTATTTATAACTTATCTTGATATTATTTATTACTAATCTAGTGAAACATCTACTATTTAAGTAGTGAATATACACATTTTTATTTATTCATTTAAAACCATTTATAACGTACGATTTGCTATAATAATTTCTATGTTATACACAGTTTTCTTTCATAAAATGCACCGTAAATGTACTAAATTACATATTTAATAAATATTTTAAAATTAAGTAAAACATCAATCATGTAATAATATTACATATTTAAATTTTAAACAATAGCGTAATAATTATCATACAATACCTACAACAAATTTTGTTCAATTCTTTGATCTTTATTATATTATATTTCTACAGATATCAAGTAAATACAGCCACATTAAATTCATTATAATCCGCTGTCATTCAAAATTTGTTACAAGCACATTTTGTTGACATTAAGGGCAACAACTTAATTGACGAATAAAATTTAAAAATCATAGTCATTAAAAAATTAATTTGCGCAACAATTTATCTAGTATCTATTCTTGCAAGATATATTTCTAAATGTCATACAAGAAATCTATATAAACACAACTTTAACGTTGACTATTTAAACAGGAAAAATAAAAAAATTAATATTTGCTTAAAATATCAATGAAGTTAAAATAAATGCAATAAAAAACTAACGTCAAATATTTGAATTAAATTGTTATAAATTAGACGAACGGGGCAGTTTTAATGTTGGTTGCATTAAGTCGGTTTATAGTTGATTAAGTGTTCAATTAATATTTTTATTACACAGATTTCCTTTGTTTGAAAATATCACAAAAAATAATTATATCAAAACATTTGAAATAAAAACTAACATAACTTCTGTACGAAGGTGAAATTAAAATAAGTTGTGATGTAATAGTTTAGTTTCAAAAGCGACTATAAATAACCAAAAGAAATCTACGTGCACCCTGACTGCGCCTAAAAAGTAAATACTTTTGGTAAAAATATTTCTAATAAAAATAGTATGTTCTATAAAAGGCACTAGTAATTTTTCCATAAAATTGGAATACTGTAAACTTGCGATAACTCCTAAATTATATCTGACCGGATCAGAAAATTTCAACACTATTTGTGCAATATCAATATTGATTATTAAACATTTTTGATTAACTTTCTTTGTACGCAACCGGTAAACCAACTCGCTGACGTCTTTTATTAAGCAATGGGTTATTAGAATTGTCAAGGTTTTTTATGTGGACTTGATCATAATCAACGCGCATCGTCGCTAACGACCTATTCAATTCCTCTTGAACTTCTGGCCAAATTTCTTCACCTTCGCGTAACATTCGGTGGGTATGCAACGGTGTTTGAGGTACAGCTGTGTATTGCTACAACAAAAATTAAATTATTTTATAACAAACATGTTGATTTAGATGATAGATAACATATGTAAATCAGATTAGAAAATATCTAAATTGGTTAAAATAGAAAAGCGGTAAAGATCCAAAACGCATTAATAATTAACTCATGCAATAATCAACAATATTTTTAGCCTATTTTATTTAAATTAAGAACGTTTTAATTGAAATCCCCATTGTATGATTTTTAGATTAGACACGTTTTATTCTGAACTTAATCTAATAAGTGAGATAATTATAATAAAATGAAAATGATAAACAAATTGTATGAAACCAACGGTGACAAATATTTGAATGGATGTAAATATCGCAAGATATATTTATGAATTACTTACAGCAATCCATGTATTCCTGATAACTTGTTCAATAGTAAGTCGTTTTACGGGATCGATATTCAACATATCTTTAATAAGGTCTTTTGCATGCTGACTAACATTTTGCCACTCGGGGTCAGGAAAGGTGTATTGCCCCATTCTTATTCTTTTCTTCATTCCAGGAGATATTGCGAGGCCATGATTGCTATAGAATGGTGGAAAACCACAAAGTCTACGAAAATAAAAGTCTAATATAAACCACGTTTATAATTTGATTATATCGGACCTGCACAACTTAAACCTATGAAACTACCAATAAATGATCGGTGGTTCCATAATTTTTTAAATAAAATAAATGGGCCATTCAAACGTAGGCATATAGACTATAATTTGAATTTCACTTAATTTATTATAAGTTGTTAGAGGCAAAGAGTAAATGTAATTGCATGCAGTTTAATAATAAGAAGTAAAACATCCACAAGACGTGAGTGCTCGCAATGAATATCAAGCACAAATGCTACATGTCCAACTGTATTAAAAATTAAAACTTATTTATTTACAAATGTTGTGCAGGCGAGTTACGTAAACAAGTAAAAAAAACTTACAAAATATACATGATTACACCTAACGACCAAACATCACAACTTTTATCGTATTTTTCAGGGCCTAACACCTCGGGCGCTGTAACGAAGTAAAAAAATCATTCTAAAACTCCGAATAATTAAATATCTACATACCAACGTAATACGGGGTGTAACAAGGTGTTTGTAAGGTGTTCATATGTGTTTCTTTGGCGAATCCGAAGTCGGTTAATTTAAGAATCCCGATTGGTCCGTTCTTTGTATACAACAGATTTTCTGGTTTTAAATCTCTATGGGCTATGTCATTATCGTGTAGGTACTTAACAGCGATGCAAATTTCGTGCATGATCTGTGCTGCCTCTACAAATAGAAACTGTGGTACGCATATTAATATTTATAGAAATAAAACCTCTTTCTGTGAAAGCACCGTCTTGGCGATCTTGTATTCGTTGAAACAACTCGCCCCCTTCCATGCTAAAACCAACAAAATGTAAAGCCTATTAAGCGGAAACATCGAATGGTGTACCATTCCATAACAACCAACAAACATTTAGTATTACTGTATGTGTTTTCGTACACATCGATTATGTTAACTATATGTCTACATCCGCTCACTCTCCAATGCAATTCGACTTCGCGCCTGGCTTTCACAGAATCATGTAGGACCTTAAATAAACAAACATGACATTTGCGAAATTCCTTTTTATTTCGTAATACCTTTAAGGCGAATTTTTCCCTAGTCTTTTTCGAAAAGCACTCCACAACTTTTCCGTTAATTCCTAACCCCAATACTGTATTTGTTATTTCATAGTCTTCACTAATTGGGGTTAGTTTTGGCGTTCGTGCGTTACGTTTAACAACGCTCATTATACTTTTTACCTGGATGGAATATTTTCGTTCGTAGATGTATCCGTATATTAAAAAAATGGTATCGTCGTTTTTTATAATTTTAATTCACACCCTTAAAGCACTGATATGATCAAGTCCTTACTGTGTGCATAGTATTCGTCAGTTTACGCAGTGTTGCCACACTTACAATTATCGTACCAATTTAGCAGATTTGCATATTTTGTCTTATAATTTGTCATAATTCAAACGTAAATGAAATGTGAAATGTAACTATTGGTGTATCAAGAAATTAATTAATAACTGTAGGAACTATAATGCCGAGTATACATGTGAGTTAGAGAAAAGTCGAGACGTGTAGACCAGGCATGATTCACAACGCCTTTATCTATGTTTGTGTTTAATGTAAAATAAATACATACATACATGCATACAAAGTGCAACCATGCGACAAACCAAAAATAAAATTATCAAAATGTAGATTTTAAAATTTAAAAAAATGACGCAAGATGTCAGTGCAATTACAATACTTAAAATATACAACTTAATTTAAAAAAGTTCCTTATTGTAGACCACGCTATTCTCCTTGTTGTGCTAAATATTGTTACAAATGCAAAAAGTATTGTTGAGAATATGACGTAACACTTATTTTTGTATCGCCAGGGTCGTTTCTAGGGTATGCTGCCCGTCTTCGAGAACAATTTTGTAATTGTTGTATTAGTTACAAGTCTCGACGGTCGGTTAAAGCAGATCTCTGCAATTGTATATCAGCCCGAGTCTGGGTATTGACATCTAAATGACGTTAATACGCTCACACAAACGTTAATTACAAACAAACAAAATGAGTTTACAAATAATTTTCCCAAATGTAAAACACAAGTACTGTTTTTTTTAAGGAATTGTCATACCGAATGTATTTCATTCAAATAGTCGAAACAAAAAATATTTGGGTCAAAAATCTTCATTGTGGTTGATTGTACACTTGTAGTACAGAACTACCGGCGGGCGACTTAAAACGTACTTATCGTACTTATCTGTTTTTTAATTATAGATAACGTTATTTATATTTACGTGCCATCTGAATTCATACACAAAACCACAAACACATTTCCGTGAATAATAAGATAACGCTCGTGCGTCATTCAGTTCTATCTAACAATCCTTTCTTTAAATTTTTAATAAACGACAATAAAATTTATTCCCGTTGCGTGAGATACACACACAAAAGGTGCCGCCACCTAACGCCAAACGTTTGTACTAAGATTAGTAGGTAGCTATAATTTTATTTTCTACGTTCGCCACTAGGGGCCGTTGCATGCTATTTTGTGCGCAATCTATCCACTAATTTAATTTTCGCATACGCATTCTTAACATTTGATCTTTCCATAGGCAATGACTCTGCACTTTTTTGCTACTTATTAAGAACTAATATAGAAAAAATAAAGAATCTAATATAATGAGACTATAAAATGCATGCAATTTATCATTTTTAGGAATCATGGAAATTACATAAATGCCAAATAAATAATATTACATCGCCGTATAATAAATTTAAATATGGCGATGACAATAAATATAAATAAATGAAAATCAGAACTTACACTTATGATAAGATAATGCAATCAATGTTACTCAGATATTTTTACTAAAAGATATGTTAGTCATCATACGACAATGAACATTTAATAATACAAAAAATATTTCGTATAAATTTAATGGAAAAAATAATACTAATGCAATATAGTAATTATAGTTAATTTTTCAAACTGTCATAACTGTCATAGCATATAGATAGTTTTCAAACATATACATAGATAATAATTGTTTGTCGTTTAAACGGAAATGACGTCAACTTTCGTTTTTAATGAGCGACGTGGTGCAAGGCAACAATCAGGATGTTTTCGCTTCAATACAACCCACAGCTTTTTTAATACAATATATCTTACACTCGCCTGGTTAGAAACTAATATTAAAAGTAATTGTATTTGGGGGGACATTTTGTTTGTTTGCCTAAAAACTATGTAAAAATCCACGAATCCGAAATCGAACCGATTTGGTAATAAGATAATTAATCACAAAAAATATATTTGCGAAACGATTCGGCCGTCATAATCAGAACAGACAAAAAGAGAAAGCAACTAAGTAATTAATTTCACCGGGGCCGGTTTGGAGACGTTCGGTATGTATGGTAGTCCATGGTTTACTTTTACTTTATAACCACCAGCGACTAACATTTTTGTCCCTCGAAACTAAAAATAAATTTTATGGTAATTGTTGCTGATTGATTATGTCTAGAAACTCACAAAAAGTACCTTACATATGTTTTTTGTGGTTCGTTGTGCTTGTGCTTGGAAGCATTTTAATGCTATAGCAAAGTTTTTGAATTTAATTTCGAATCGTTTAATAAAATTTAAATACATAAATTTAAATATCTATTTCAATGTGACATTTTAGAAAGCCGAGTTTGCACTTTCACGTATACATTTTCGTTTTAATTGTTCTAGATTGCGTGGATAATAAAACGCTTATCAACAACGATTATAGATTACTAATTTTATATGAATTGTATAGGAAATGTAAATTAATGCAAACCTCGCGCATTCGATTTTAATAATATAAATTACTGCGAGCGTATGCTGAATTTAAATGCAAGATAACTTTCATTAGCATTGCATTATACCATATCTGACCCATAATTTGCGTCAATGACATATATGACTAGCAATTTTTAATACCCCGCCAGGTATGTATAAGGTAGAAAGGAATTAAATTTAGAAGATACTTGTTTTGAAATAATATTAGTGTCCATGCCCTCATTAAACAATATTAATATGGTAAGTTCGCAATACATCAAAATGAAATATCACAATAGAAAGTGTTAAATTCTGTGTATCATCGCCGTCATCATTAATTTAATTAGGGTATAATAATAAGAATAAAATGCAAATCACCATTTCTACGACTGTTTATGCACAAAAATTCAATCGCTCATTATGAAATCCATATATTTATTATCTTTGGCTGGTGGGAATTTCGTAATCATTGCGCTCTCGCTCTATTCAGCGACTGCTCGTCGAATTTAGTAAGCGCTGATACGTCCTTAGCGTGTGACCTCTTAAATAATCACTGAACAACTTTCCAATATTAACGTGTATTTTCCAGGGTTTTACTTCGCACAGCAAAGTTATCATCTGTAGACGTCTCCGTCAACAATTTCAGAGTAAGTTAATCAAATTCTTTGGTGTTACATAATAAAACTAATATTTTAGGTTATTTGCGAAAATATTCGATTTTAACGATGCCTTGCCCGTTTTTAACGAAATTGAACCCGGCATATGTTCGAAATTATGCCCCTACGTTGCTTAAAATGTACGGAAGCCAATGTCCGATAATGTCGATGTCATTGCACAATTTGGGGAGTGAACCAGCCGAAATTATTCCTGAAGGTAAAATAAATTAATGTTTTAATAGTTTAAATGAATTAAATGAAATTAAATGAAAATCGTATTGAAGATAATGCCAAGTCAGCAGAAGTTAAAAGTACCAACACCAACTGCCCCTTCCTATCTGAAGTTAATATGATTAAGGAAGTTAATAAGGAAGATATCATTGATTTGGGGTCATCATCCAAAGGTATGTTACTTAATTTTTATCGGTGTAAGTGTTATGCATGATTTTAAAACCCCAGTTCAGAATGTTAAAGTTCATAATTATGAGTGTGCATGCACATGCATGACTTGTAAAATTTATGATTCTATATCTCGATTGGTGTACTTGAATAACAATTGTTTTTTTTCTGATTCAAAATACAAGTCACCTTGCAATTGCTTTGTGAAGTAACATGTAATGGTAAACCATTAACGTGTACTATTTTTTATGTCGTGCAATTTTCTTGAAAATAAAATCAAAATTAATCGCCAAAAATAATCCTATTACGGGAGGGGGGCTCACTTCATGCCGTTTGTATCATTAATAACAAATTGGAGGGTTTTTAAAATTTTTGTCTAATTTTTCTCGTTATTGTTTTTTGTCTTAATTGTGGTTTATTTTTATTTGTATCTAATTTCGCGTTATTTATACAGTTTATGAACTATTTTTTTTAATAAATTGTTATACCACATCCGGTTTGAACGGAAGTGAGGTAAAATTTTTATTTTCGTTTTTTTTTTATTTGTTCTTTTTCGTTTTTTTATTCATTTTTAAAAGAGACTTATTTTATTTTTAAATTTATCAACTGATGGTACTTGGCATAACTATGACTTTTTTAAACTAGGAGTATTCCCGTATGAACAGTTTTTCCATGAACAAATCATGAAGAAAAAGAAGGATCACTCTTACCGCATTTTTAAGAAAGTCAACCGTTTAGCGGGCCAATTTCCTAACGCATTGGAATATTCATGGGGTGAACGCCCTATTACCGTATGGTGTTCAAACGACTATTTGGGAATGTCATCGCACCCAGAAGTTAAAAAATCCGTCAGGTATGTGATCACGTAATAATTTAAAAAAAAATCGCAAATATTAATTACATTTTATCAGCAATTTAATCCTTAATGATGAAAATAAATATATGGTTTTAAAATGACTTATAACATAACTTTGTCCAATTATTTGATTTATTTGACTTTCATTCACATTACTTATGATTTTATTATATAATGTACGCTCATCGCGCACGAAACTTATTTAATTTGTTCTCCACGTCTCGTTATTTCGGTTAAGTTGATCCACCGTACATACTGGATACGGTCATGTCGTTATTTTATATTGAATTAGTTAAAGAAAGAAATTTTTATGAGACAAACAGTAGCAAATATTTTTAACCGAAACATTTAACATTTAATTTAATAATATAATTCAATTAAATTACCTTTTTTTTATTGTTTTTATATACAGTTTGATATAATTTTATCAAATATGGCAACGTAAATATTGAAAAAAAAAATTAAATCTCTCCTTCACAAAGTTGCTTGTAAGTAAAATGTTAGTTTTCTAATTAATTAAATTAAATTTTCAAACTATACAGCGAATCAATTTTGTTTGTTTTTTGGCCATTTAATCTTCGATTAAATAGTGTTAAGTCGTGAACTTTTTTAACACATTAAAATTATTTAAAGAAACATGAAAATTATTTTAGGCAAGCTTTAGATACGTATGGTGCTGGAGCCGGTGGTACCCGCAATATATCTGGAAATTCGGTGCTTCATGAGCAACTAGAAAAGAATTTAGCAAAATTGCATCAAAAGGAAGCTGCGTTATTATTTACATCGTGTTATGTCGCTAATGACTCAACTCTATTTACATTGGCGAAGGCTCTGCCCGGTATATTTTAATTTCATAATATTAAATTCATAATAATTTACATTGTCATTGTAGGTTGTCATATATTTTCTGACGAGGGCAATCATGCGTCCATGATTCAAGGAATTCGAAACAGCAGGGTACCCAAGCATATATTCAAACATAACGATCCAGCCCACTTAGAAAAATTGTTGCAAACCATTGATTACGACATTCCAAAAATAGTCGCGTTCGAAACTGTGCACTCCATGTCGGGGGCAGTGTGTCCCTTAGAACAGCTCTGTGATGTAGCTCATAATTACGGCGCATTGACTTTCGTCGATGAAGTTCATGCTGTTGGTTTGTATGGGCGACACGGTGCAGGTATCGGAGAACGAGATGGGCAGTTGCATAAAATGGATATCATATCTGGGACGTTGGGAAAAGCTTTTGGAAACGTTGGGGGCTATATAGGTAATTATTTATATTTTGTATAAAACACGAGCAAATTCGATTCTATTCAATTTACAGCCGCTGGTGCTTCGTTGGTTGACATGATTAGGTCGTACGCTGCCGGATTTATATTCACCACTTCGCTTCCACCGACAGTTTTAGCTGGTGCTTCAAAGGCTGTTGAAATTTTGGGCTCTAAAGAGGGCGTATTGTTACGACAACGCCACCAAGACAATGTTAAATATCTCCGAAACACTTTACTTCGCCATGGTTTTCCAGTAGAACATACGCCTAGTCATATTATCCCCATTAAAATTGGCGATCCCTTGCAATCTAGCATGGTCTCCGATATCTTACTTAAAGAGAAAGGACATTACGTACAAGCCATTAATTATCCGACTGTAGCAAGAGGACAAGAAAAATTAAGATTGGCTCCGACGCCATATCATACTAAAGAACTCATGGATACTTTGGTTGCTGATTTATATCAAGTGTGGACAGATCTGAAACTTCCTCTGAAGGGGCTACAGTGTAACAAAGTACGTTTTCTTTTTATTATTAAAGTTTAAAATTTATACAAAACATGTCACATTGATTTAATTTATTTAATACGATATATTTTAGGAATGCCAGTTTTGCCACCAACCGATATTGTTCGATTATTTCGAAGAAAGAACAAGGAACAATTGCGCAGTAGAAGTCTTGTGCAATATTCCAAATTGCCCACAGATGGTGCAAGCTCTCTGATTCTATTACATATATGTAATATAGTTCAAAATTCCATGATATATATAAGAAAATATAAAAAAAGTTGGCACAATTTAAATCATTTATTATTATTATTAAAAGATGTAGTTTAATATATATCTATGTTATTCTACCAGTCTTTCTATTATATTTTTATATAAATTCCAAAATGGTCCCGGCTTATTAAGGTGTATCTTTTGTCTGTTTTGCTTTACGTTTGTATGGATAAAATAAAATAATATATATATGATAATGTTGACTCTAATTTACTAACATAATCCAAGAATACATATTGGCTCACTTAGTTTACATAACATGTGCTATTTTTGTTTTATCCAAACTTAAGATTTAATGGTTATTTTAAGCAATGATCTAATACACAAAATTAGTTGGTGTAGTTTTACTATTTTCAAGGTGTTCGTAAACAAATTTAATTTCATTTGCAAAATGAAAATTATTTATAAAAATTTAAATTAGAAATACCGATAACTACATTTACTTACAACGATAATAAATGCGATTATGCAACTATAGAAACGTAAACTCATTGAAATAGAGTGTCGCAGCCGTAAATCGTTCTGCAATCATTGAGTTGCGTCCAAAGTAAACAGCCTGGGTCTGCTGTCAACACTATTACGTTCAGTGGACGTAAAGTAATTTTTTGTGTGTTATATAGACAAAATAAAGTGATAAACAACGAGTAAATTTCTTGAAATGTATGAACATTTGACTAATGAGTACGAGGCTTAAATGTGCACCGACTAAGAAATTAATATAGAATTTAAGTACTTAATTACGTAAATATTTGTTTTGATGCCATATCAATTTGGATGTGATTATCATTCATACTGACGAGTTTAAAGCACCTGACATAGTTGGCTTAACTGTTGAAATGCAAGGACTAATATATTTTTAAATATGTCCAATTAATGTCATTAATGTTTTAGCGTACTGTCTCAGAGTTATTGCCAATTACGAGAGTTCGATTTATTTTAACTATCTACCGTTCTAATCAATCAAATTTAAATAATAAATGCATGACAAATTGCAAAACTGCGATTAAAAACTTCAATCTGAAACTAAAGATTTTTCTCTGTAATTGTATTTTATTTGCCTAAGCAGTGACCTAATTGAGATCATGGACATGGTCCTTAACAATACAGAAAATGATTAAATAATTACTTTTATGTACACAACATAAAATCAAACCACCGCTGGGGAATATTCCGAAAATCCTGGCCAAATTAAATATAGAGAAATCATCAGGTTAAAGAAAATTCCAGCATATTTTCATAATGAATCAGCATGATAAAAATTTTGCTCGAGTGCATGAAAGAATAAAAAAACATGCAGGAGCCTATTTTTGAGTTGTGGACCAAAATAAATAATGAATGAAAAGAAAAATTAATATGTAGTGAAAACTGTGTCATATATGTGCAACGTTTGGACATGAACGAGTGAAAGGTAAATGATAATTTTTTGGGCAGCGCCCCATCGTTACGGAATGCAAGCAGCCATTGCAGGACTTCTGTATACGGGTTTCTTTAAGGAACCACAGTGTATTAAAATACCTCGAACCAGTCGAGATATACTTAGTGGTGTTATAAACAGGCATGTATGTGTTGTACGTTTATACAGCCTGTAAGGTTTTTTTTTTATTGACTAATAAATTTAATATGCTTTTTTAATTCTGGCTGGGTTGGGTTGGGTATATTTGATAATGTTCGGGATTTGGTCTAGATTAAAATATAATTATTTTTCAAATCAAATGACATGCATTGTAAGCAAGCCAAGCAAGCATAAATTAACCAAATTAAAGCTTAGATTTGACAAATTGTTGTTACGTTAAATTGCAATTTTGGAATGAAAAACAAATAAACTATCATAATATATTGTTAAAGTGTTTACGAGTACAGATGTGCAATCAAAATAATTTGTAAGTGACTTTAACCAGTGTTTAGTCGAATCGGTAATACCCGTTGTTAGTTTTCATTTAGGTCCCAGTAATTGTTTTAATTTATTACATTTATATTTTGGTACAAAACAATTATGACTACTATTAACAAGATTAATATTAGAATATGTTTTACTCATAAGTTAAATTTAAATGTTGAGGTGAAAACTAGTTTGTAAGGATGTATCTAGAAGAAAAAAGTGTTGTTTTTCAATATTTATTTATTTCAAGAATAGAATTTATAAATTAATTGTTTCCTTAAATCTAAAATAAACCTAAAGAATGACAGGAATAAACAATAAAAACGTGAAAAATCATGATAAGGGCAACGAATTAATAAATATAATTAACAACACGGAAATTAGACGACTCTTTTCAACTCACATATTGCATGTATACAAAAACAAGTGATGTCATATCACCCAACGCCGAGGCAAACTAGAGAACGGAATTTTCAATAATTACATGTCTACTGTAAAAATTTAAAAAATAACTATGATACGTCATGGTGGGATTAAAGTGTCCCGGCTTGTCTATAATTTGCCCCACGGACGAGAGTTGTTACATACATGCAAGTATATAAATTACATAAAAGGCCATGATTGCCTTAAAATGGTTCGGTGGACTTTGATGATGGGCTATGTGTTAGGGTAACCCCCCAACAAACCAATACTTCCTCCTGTGATGTCATCGGTTTTTAAATATCTAAAGGGCTGTCTTCAAAGAAAAATCTGCAAAACAGAAAACATATATGACTAGCCATAGCCAAAAAATAAAGCGATCATGGGCAGCGTGGCGTCGGGGCAGGAAGAGCTGAGCAGACCACCGCCCGGGTTAGTAGAGTTAGGAAGGAAGAGAGGCGTCCACCAGCCAAAGAGGCCAGCGAGAGAGTTATTGCATGAAATACTCAGGGTGGTCCGAGTCTTTCTCAAACCTCTTGGCCTCCTCTTGCATGCTTTCTTTTATTTTCAAAATAGCAGCCGATTCCGTTTGGTCCTGCAAGGAAAGCGACCTTTAGTGGTTAAGTGTCAGTCTACAGAAGCACAAGCACCGGGCACCATAACAGTACTCACGTTTTCACCGGGGCCTCCGAAGCCTGACAGATTGTAGTCTCCCATACCACTTCCGCTGTCTTCTCGAGGCGTACCTGGTCCACCGTTTGCTGGTGAATTTTTCATACCATCCATTCCATCACCGTTAAGCACTGGGCCCATTGAATTAGGACCCATCGGCCCCATAGGACCCCCTTCAGGCCCCCCTGGCATACCTGAGAATTCACCAGGTATACTTCCTCCAACTGCAGGTTTCATCAAATATAAATTTTCACCACCAGAATTAGAAGAATCTTGTGGACTTGGCATTATAGGTGTACCTGGTCCAGGTGGACCTGCTGAACCTGGCGGCCCTCCATAATTTCCAGGGGACGATGAAGAATAATTCATGGGCTGTAATATATTCGGCATCTGTTACCATTAAATTTACACGGTTTGAATCATATACTTACTGTTGATGTGTTAGGTTGCCATTGTGGTCGACCACCCGGTCCTGTCATTGTCATTGGTGGCATTGGCCCTCCAGGACCTAAACTACTATTTGGTGGTGGTCCTCTAAGACCTGGGCCATAGGAACCAGGTCCCAGTGGACCCATTCCTGGACCCCGTGGAGGATTCATTCGAGGATTCATAGGATTCATTCCGGGAGGTCCTGCAGCAAACATATTTCACTTCCTTTCTTTATAAACTTATTCTAATAACAGATACATTCTCAACTGAAAACGACAGACGTGCAATAAGATTACTAACTATTAAAGTTAACAAAATAAATATATATAAATAAAATTAGTATCTATACATTTATTTCGATAAATGCACATTCATTTTTAGTTGAGAATCTGTTTGGGAAGTATATGTGTAGCATGAACGACACCAACATGCTAGCACTAGACATGTTAAAAGCAAAAAAGCAGAAATAGTGTATGCATAAGGTGTATGGTGGTGAAGGAGCGCAAATGCCTACCTTGCCAACCTACAAACTCTCCGCCTTCACCTGGAGACAGAAATAGATGCATTACATGAGGCATTTCATGAAATGGCTTCATGCTTGTGCAATATTCTCATCATGTTATTTATTATTGAAAATTAATTACTTGATTAATTATTATAAGTATATTATAATTTTAATAAATATATCAAAGTTTATGTTACCTTGTCGTGATGGATCCATATTGTTAGGCATCATAGGTTGTCCAGGTGGCTACAAAAAAATTAAATAATAATAAAATATACTATAACTTACAAACATATCTATATAATTTTAATGTTACTACCAACATAAATAAAAATCAAAATACTTAACTAATCGTAAATACCAAATTACAAAGAAAACAAGCAGAAAAGAAGTTGCAACAAATTAATCTCAAACATACGAAATAAATATAATGAAAATAAAAGAAAATGAAATGTCTGTGAAATAAATTATAATCAACGAATTAAATGTAAATAAAATACTTACACCGCTAAAATCGCTTCCTATTTGGGGCATTCTAACTCCTGGTCTGGGACCAGCGGGATATCTAGGTCCCATGAAAGGTTGTGTTGTCATCATTTGTGAATGTGGAGGTGGGGGCTGTGAATGAGGGGAGGGTTGACTGGATGGGTGTGTTGGAGGTGACGGCCTCATGGTTGAATTCTAAAATTATAATTTTAAGAAAGATCGTATATATAACTTTGATAAATTCTTACTGGGAAGAATCCAGGTAGTATGGGGCCTCCTGGGCCATCATTTGGAGGTATTTGACTAAGAGGGCTTGGTGCAGGTCCAGTGTTCTGAAAATATAATTACCGTAACAAAATTAGATTTCAAATTACTTAACACGTCCATTTTCTGCATTTGTACGAATCGTGAAGTTTAAAATCTATTCGCATTGGTCATTTTTTCAATTTGGTATATTTTTGTTTGTTTCCACTTTTCTAGGACTTTCTAGTCATCATCTACTTCGCTTGTGATATTATTTCGATTTACTTTGTGTTTTAGGGAATTTGTGTTCGGCAATAATTATTATTAATTAATTGTTTTTTTAATTAAATTATTTGTTTGGTTTGTATTCTTATGTGTGCTTGTCTTGTACTTTCGATAAATTTATCGCGGAGCTCCACTGTAGATAGCATCCAACAAACAATAGCATGCGCCTTGTTTAATTGTTCAACAAGAACTGATATGTGATTGTGTCAGAATCACGCAAAATGTTTGGTTATATAATCACCGCTACTTTTAAAATATTTAGAAACGTTTAAAAACACATTTTCGCTTACTAGAAACACAAACGAAGATGTTTGTAAACATTTTAATTTCTTTGAACGTGTTTGACAACTTTAAATTTGTTTATTTAAAAATCATCAATATTTATGAAAACGTCGCTTGCATATAGTATAGACCGCGGTGCGTTATCATATCGCGAAAATTATCTTGCGTGGATTGTTTATTTAAAATAATGCCCTGATACATGGCAACATCGTGCGGTCGGGTTAATAAATGGTACCAAGCCCGAGAGTTTGCTCTTTACATGCCACACGCTACTTTAATAACGACTATGAACCTATGAAGTACTCTCGAGTAAAACGATTTGGACGATATCTCAATGTTAACTTGCTATGTGTGACATTGGGTAAATTTCCAAGTTTGATAAAAAATATTTAATACAAATAAAAAGGAACTGATATCAAATTACGACAACTTTAATTTATGACTTCAGACTGGTAAATTATTTTTATGGCCTGCTCAGAACTAGTGAGTCAAACTGGGAACTTTTAAATAGTTAAGTAGAACACCTAGGAACTAGGTGCAAAATCTAAATTCTTGACTTCAGTTTTTCTATGCCCAATTTTTGTAGAAGAAAACACACTAAACGACGTAATGAAAACTTTTGCGTTGAAGCAAGCAAAGTAAAACACGAGGATGACAGTCTTTTTTAGAATAATTAATGTTCGACTTACAATTAGAGTAATTCTTTTTTCCACCTTTGACAATCTGGTATCTTTTTCTCCAATTTGCCAGAGAAATTAGTTTAGCAACGACAAAAATATGCATTCATGTCAGATAACACGATAAAAACATTTTTGACATTTCTGTATTTCTTGGCAGTTTCGATCTTCAAATATTATTTTGCCAATTTTTACATATTGACAGTTTTGACATTTCTGTATTTCTTGGCAGTTTCGATCTTGAAATATTATTTTGGCATTTTTGGCATATTGACAGTTTTGACATTTCTATATTTCTTGGCAGTTTCGATCTTGAAATACTATTTTGGCATTTTTGACATATTGACAATTGATTAATTTTGACATTTCTGCAAATGCTCATTTGGAAGCGTTCAATATTACTATTCTGCAAGTTTTGAATTTTTTTTGCAGCTGAAATTTTGATACTTTGTGCCACCAACAATACATCCGTGAAAGTGCATCAAGTCAAGCATGAGTGACATCGGTATTTCATTGGGTTCCCCCAGTTTCATTTGGATTGTGTTACACAGGCTTTCGTCCAAAGCTTTCTCATTTGCTTCTTTTGCTCTACCAAATATATCTTTTAATAAATGTGTGTGCATGGTTTTCTTTCATATTGTTTACGAAGTATTTGTGTCTTTTACTTTTGTTAATTTTCACTTCTTACCTTATTTCTTCTGGCGACCACGATCTTTTCCTGGATTTTGCTGTGGTCTTCGAATATTACGCTGGCCATACTGCCAGAAGTTCTCACTCAACTATGGAAACTGTTCTTGTTAAATTGATATCGGTGGAATTTTTGTTTTACACCAAATTTTCGGACAAACAACGGACTACTTCGGTGAATTTTTCATCTTTGATTTTTTCATTGATTTCGAGCGTTCTAATTCGCTTGGTTTCGTATTCTTTTCTCTGGTGTTCAATACGTTTACGTCACATCCTTTCAACATATTATTCTTCAATTCATTTGACGTCCTTTCATGATTTAAAACATTGTCAAGCGTTGTGGATCGGTTCAGATTCAATTTCTTTGGTGTTCAACTTCGCTTTCGCGGGGTAGTTTAATCAAATTTTGTTACTTTGCCATTCGTAGTAGCTCCATTCATAGTGGCACCGTTTATTATCCCCTACTAATTGTTTACTACGTCTCTAAGTTGTTTATAAACAAACACTATCGTAATTAGTTCTACCGGATTATCTACGCGTATTACATGTCTGTTTCGTTATTCAAGACGCTGTTGGTAAGTGTGTGCAGTGGAATATATACGCTCACGTTAAATCGCATTTTGTACGGTGACTCGCATGGTACAATTGTCATTTTAACTGTGGAATTAACCCCAACAGCTATTTTTTAACCCACATTGTTCTCATAATTCACATTAAAAATTAAAGCATATGTGTTAAGACTGGGGAATCAAAAACTGATCGCCAACTAATCCCTTTAGATGTCGCTGATAGTTTGAAATGTATTATTCAATAGTAGTGAAGTAAATCATGATCGTCAGTGAAGTAAATCATGATCATCGGAAACAAACTGAATGGAAAATATGCCAGTATTTGCCTGGGCAACATTTCGTTCCTTCGCCCAACGTTACGATACAAAAAAATATTATAAAAACTTACGCCAGCGGTTATCGGTCGATATACATATCGCAAGATATTTACGAGAGCGCCTTTTCTTACACGTAATTTTCCATATTTTAATTCATTTTAGTATTAAGGGGGGATCCTGCTTTAGAAGGCTCAAAAAATCAATTTTTTTTTATTGCTCAAATCTATGCCTAATATATCTAAGAATATGTATAAAAAGTTATAGCGGCTAATTCGCAATATTTTGAAAGATACAGCACTAAACACAGTGAGGTGTCCAGCATAAAATATACGAACGCACGAACTTTAGAGCGCGTTTTCTCGAGTTTTCGTTTTTACGATTTTTCTACACTGGTGGGCGTGATTGCGAGAAAACTAGACAAGCAATCAAAACGAAACAAAACTTTTATTGGCCTCAGTAGCATTCTGTTCTATTTGAACTAAAAAGATTAGTGAAAAAAAATTCTAAACAACTTTTTTAGCAAGTTGAAATGATTTTCTCTTCCTGCAAAGAGCACATTTATTTTCAAACCTGAGAAAAATCTTGAATTTCAAAATTTTGGGTTTTTTTTTAGTTCACATAGAAGAAAATATATGAGAATTACAATTTTCTTTGGTTTTTTTTTGCTTCAGACAAAAATTACGAGCTACATCTTTCCCACCGATTGTAGACTGCAATTGAAAGGTGTTGCACAAATGTGCATAAAAATCGGTTCCGTTTAAATATTTTTCTCTCGAAATATTTTTTCTTTAATGCTCAAATATGTAATAAAATGCTCTAAAAAGTTCACTAGACTTGCTCATTTTTTCTGTCCTAAAAAAAATCCCCCAAAAACGATATTTTAAGTCCTCCTAAAGCAGGATCCCCCCTTAAGTATTTAAAAGTTGTAACCAGCATTTACAAATATACACCATGAACTTTATACTTGCTGTTTAGTAATCACAGGAACCATAATAATAACGAAGTCATAACACCATCAAAAGTATAGGAATATAACCCTGCGTTTGAATTAAAAAAAATAATTCATTTAGCATGGCTATATAAACTGCTTACAGCTTACAAATGAAGAAATTTCGCAATTGGCTGCAGATACTCTCGGACAATTTGATAATGCGAAATGTAGGTCGGAAAGAAGTAATCGCCTTACAGCTTCACATTTTGGAAGCGTAATAAGACGTCGGCCGCGCACTTCTTGTCACAGTCTGGTCAAATCTATTTTACATACCCGACTTATTAGAAGCGAAGCAATCGAATATGGGCTCCTTAAAGAATCCGTTGCTATCGCCAAATTTGAGGAAACATGCAAAATAAAGGTAGACCGAAGTGGATTGCATGTGGATCCTATACACACTTTTTTGGGTGCTTCACCTGACGGTAACACCGACAATTATTACAGAAATGACGATTCACATTTAATATTTACAGGTCTAATAGGCCAAACTCATATATTGGAAGTAAAGTGTTTATTTAATGTGTCTAAATTATCCATAAATTTAAATGAAGCAGTTACAAAATTAAAAAACTTTTGCCTGGAACTTCATAATGGCAAGCTCAGGCTGAAGAGAAATCATAATTATTATTATCAGGTAAACTATTATTTTAATTGGTGAGGGTAAAATGGGAATGATCGAACACTAAAATGTAGTTGTTTGAGAAACTAGAGTAGATATTTATAACATAGGCTGTGCTTTTCGTACGAGCTTTACCAAATATCATGCTCCAAGTAAAGAAATTACACAAGTAGCAATTACATATTTATTTCCTTGCTTCAAAATTTCATTGATTGTTCCAAGCTTGCTACATAACGTTCTTTATTTATAATTTGGCAACCCATTTTTAGATTCAGGGTCAACAGCATATAACACGAAGGGATGTCTGCTATTTTGTTTGTTATGTAAATGATGATGTTGATCTGTTTATTGAACAAATTAAAAGAGACGACCATTTATGGGACAATCATATGATGGAAAAGTTAGTTTTATTTTATAAAGACTGTACACTCCCAGAAATTGTACGCGGCAGAATAAAAAGAGGACTTCGATGTATAGACCCTGAACACATCATAGAGGCGCAACAAACACAAAAACAAAAAAGATAGGCCAGATTACAAATAAAATTGCCAACATATGATAAATGAAGATACAACAGGTTAGTTTAGTTATGAAATATTATATTTTATGACGCCATTTTTCCAGGAAAGATGATTAGGTACGTGGTTCGACCTATGAAAACGAATAAAAATCAAGATTAATCAAAAACAGGGAGAATTCTATTGAATTCGAATAGATCCTAGTATTGGTACCCGAACATATTAATTTTAACTTTGGTATTCCCACACAATAAATTAAATTTAAATGGAATATTTGTTGCAATTGTTTAAAAATCTACCGAAGATATGGTTTTGAAGGTATGCAAGGCTAGATAAACCACAGGTAGTAATCAAAGTAGATGCTTTCGAAATGACGATTGAAGTGAATACTGCAATGTGCTCTGTGAGGAATGTGGGCCATTCGCGAATGAGTCGCTCAAAATGAACCACCAGCAATTCAGAACGTGTAACCTACCACAATGTGAACACATAGAGCTTCAACATGAAAACGGATTTGCATTGCTCAGTACAATTTGTATCACGAACATACGAATGCACAAGTGAAGTAAAAATTAAACCATATAGAGCTGATGTGGATGGCGGGATCAAGCGGAAATAATAATATTTTATATTTTCAATTTTTCATAATATGGTAAATAAACAAACTTATTTTATAAGTGCAATTTCCAAATCTGTTTTTGTATAATTATTTTAATAAGTATGGAATATGAAACAATATGAAATTTGAATGCATTGGCACAAGTATCATAAGTGGAATTACTCATTCGCATTTAGAAAGTGTTTTGAAATAGGTAACTAAGATGGTACATAATCATCCTATTATAATACTATAGTATCATCAGAATGATCGCTTCTGATCGCACCGAAAAGTGCATGCCAGAGAATATTTATTATTGTAACAAAATATTGATATCACCATAAAACAAACTGCTTATTCTGTAGATTACTTTCAAATTAAAGATTGGTTAGATTCGGTAAAAAATGTAATGTCGCAATAAAATTTATGTAAGCGTGCGCAAATATCGTACATATGTTATGCAAGCAGATATATCTATTGAAAATAAAAAAAAATTAATAGTGCCGCCTTCGCTAAGTTGTGATTAATTTCATTTCTAATCGATCCGTGCCATTGAACAAGTTCGTCACTATCGTCTCTGCATTCATAATCGTCATTGACAAAAGTAACTGTCTTTTAGTAAGCAAACAAAACATCGATAAATTTGGACGAGCATTATCACGAGATTTTTTTTAGAAAAGGAGAAAAAATCCGGGACGAATTATTGTGGTTACTCATCTTGCGAACGCGAAGCGCCGAGATTTATGAATGAGATTCGTTCGACGTGTTTTACGAAACCTACCGTGAATTTCGGTGAACTAAAAATTGTCGGCGGCAAATATGATGATCGAAATTAGCCGCTCGCATACGAAGAAATTTTCTAATTGCCGTGTAGCCTTATCTAATGATGCAATTCTTTTGATTTTTTTTTTAGCTCATATACATATTGATACGAAGGAAGTCAATGAAAGGATGTTGTATAAAATTATTAGAATCGCGAGATAGCGAAAAAAATTGATTGGGAACGTAATATAAAAAAAAATAAACATACACTGGGCCTAGATGCTACTGTTTCCAATTAGATGCCAAAATTCTGTTTAGAAATATTAATTAGTTTCCAAGCGGGGAGCGATTAATTGCGACCATGACTGAATCCCCAACTTTAAATCATTTTTTATCGGTTTATCAATTGGTTCTTAGTTTATTTTATTTGGGGCCATTTTTTTCAGTTTTTTTTTCTTTTTTCAAATCGATATGAAAAATTTTCAGCGTAGTTTTTTTAACGAATCATATTGCCCTTCAAATAGATAAGTTGCAATTCATTTTCACGATCTAACAAAACATAATACATCACGAGAATATATAAACTTTGCATGACTAAATGAAAGTTGGTGATTCAACCAAATGTGAATTATACGGGTTATCGGTGTAGATAAGCTATGTTGTATGTTTCAATCGTAATGGTTTTATCTGAGACAAGATGATGTTATTCTATGGAGTGTTTATCGTACGTATACTTACATGTGCAATTCCATTTACTCCATAACCCGAATTCACGAAACCCTGGAATGAAAACGTAAATTAATTGAAAATATTTAATTTTAAAGATAATATGACAACCAGGCAACGTTGCCAATTGTCAAAAACATCAATTACTGCACAAAATTAAACAAACCAGTCTAAGGTTCGCACTTGTATGTACAGAATTTATACTCAAAATATGAACATATTAATTCTGAAACTAAATATATGTTGGAATAAGTATTTTATATAGACATCTAAACGTGTACATGAATTACTACTACAATTCATCAAGACATAATTAAGTTACAGGTTACGACATGCTTAATACGTGAACGACAAATGAAAGTGAATTGCAGGATGTTTCTTTTAAAAAATATAGCACAAGAATGCATAACTGGTATGTGTGATGCAAATCCTAACGTTAAACAAGTGAAAAGTCATCAACGTCGAATGTAATACAAAGCAAATGAAGGACATAAATCACTGAAAATTGTAGGCAATGGTAAAAGTAAGAGTCGTAGCAATGTAGATAGTTAAATAAGATTTTCTATGAAATAATTTTGCAAATACGTACGAAATTAAAAAAAATACGATTTGACATTATCGGGATCGCCGAGAAATTCTTTCCAAAATCAATTTTCAATAAATAAATGCGTGTATATGAAGAACGCAATGTGGAATCAATTTCATTGTTAAAGTATGTATCAAATTTAAAGGGTACTACTAATACAACGAAGTTTAAGAAAATAGTGATTTGTTTTGTAAACAAGTAATTAATCTTTATCAACTAGAGTGAAAATATGTCGATTACTTAATCATGTTTTTAAAGATTCTAATATTTATAGGTAACCCTGTACAAGAAAGGGGTAAGCGTTAGTTTTGTTTGATTTGAAATATATACGTGATTTTTCTAATATGTATTACATTAAATGTAATGATGGAGCCTGTGGATCTTCTTATATTTCAATAATAATAATACCTTCCCCTTCTCACATATTTATTAAACACTTTTAATATGTACATATTTCAACAACATTACATTGCTGTAATATAATAAAGGGGATACGAATATGAATTTTTTGATTGTTTAACATTTGGAAAACTGGTAAAAGACACGTCTATAATTGCAACAACAAAATTTAAAGTAAAATAAAATAGAAGTCGTAGCTAGTATTGAAAAAAAAGTACGATACTAAACAAAGGCCAACATTGCGAAATTTTTCGAATTATCGAAGTGTCGTAATTTGGTGAAAAACTTCGGTATGCATAAATAACAAACGTAAAAGTTACATACAATGAAAATAAAAAGCCAAAGTTGCAGGTTACACGTTTGTATGTACTAGAAACAAGTTACTGTGTTTATGGAAGGAAGCGATCAACATATCAAAACTATCTATCGTTGAGTAGAGAAAAACTCAAGGTCTCGCAGAGGTCGGCGTAAACATTTAAATCATAAAAAAAGTTGAGATACCGACGAATGTAATTTTAATATAATTTATGTTAAAGATTTTATTCGGTTATTTACAAAAGCGGGATTTTGAGACGACACACAAACGAGCTGGGCGATCGCACCTGGTTAAAACGCATACTCGGCGCAACGTTGCCAGTCTGGGAATCTGAGTATTGATCCATAAAGAAATATAATAGAAGTTTATACTTACGTAATCATGGAAAGCCTTTGCTTCTGATGAATGTTCACAAGTGTCTCTCCTTTCCGGGGCTGCACAATATAAATCCCAAAAGACGCTGCAACGAAATATTCACCTCACTGCACTTACAACAAAAAAAATCAAACACTTACCACCACCAAGAGTGTAAAAATCCAGGTGGTTCTCCTAACGTTATGTTCTTTTCCCATCTTATCTGAAATAACAATTGGGTAATATTTCGTTCGATGCAATGAAGATATTTCAATACCTCTGATAGAAACGTTTGTGCCGCTTTTTGTGCTCCAACGTGTAGTAAATATTCGTATACGTACAATGCCAATCTATACAAGGGAATTAGAAATTAATTAAAACTAATAAAAGTGGAGCGAGTTTCACACAAATACTGTCTCGTAAGTCTCGCGATGTGAATGTTTCTATGTCACGTGGATTTGTTATTGTAAATAAGATATCATTGTTAATTGGTTCCAAAACAACGTAAAATCATTGTGATTTAGTTTATAAACATAGCAACTTCATAAAGTTATAAAATCAGTCTATTGCTAGTTAATTCTATATAACAAATCGCGTATACGTATTACACTATAAAAACATGTTTCTTGGCGAACTTTTGATAAATGTGCGTATTTTATACTTACTTTTCACGAGCTTGTGCATCGGACGGCACTGTAGATCCCTTTCCCTTGGCATACATTTTATTTAAACTTAATTCACGACTCGTAACCAACAAACATAGGTTAATATTGAACTTCTTTTTTATTTACAACGAACTATTTAGGTGACATGGTAATTCTGCTCTATAAGCGACCCGGTTTTCGAAACCGTGACGATATATGCAAAGTTACTTACAATGAGCGCACACAGAACTCTAACAAACTGCACTTTTAATTTATTCCGAACGGGCTCTTATAAGTCATCATTTATGTATTGAAATCACAATATACCTACATCGGATTATTTGCAACGCCGATACGTGAACGACACGGAAGGTACTGTCGCATCTGAGCATGCGTTGCACGCCAAGTACCCGTTATCTTTTACTGTAGAGAACATGCAACTTTTTTTACGGGACGCCACAAATAACACTTTTATCTTTAATTTATTGTTAACAACGTACAGGACTAATGTCGAAGTTTATCGGAAAATGTCGGTGCTGTTGCTCAAATAATAACAACAGATGCGATTCAGCGTACGATGAACAAACTAAACTTGGCAACGGCGATATGACTCGTTGTGCTGAAGGCACGAGTGCGCATTTCGTACCGGAGACTGCCGATTAGACGTGATGGTTCTTTCTTTCATGTTAAATTTGAGAAAAAAAAAATAAAATCACTTATATTCACTATATTTTAAGCTTTGTTACAATCCGTTCGCGCATAAATACTTATATGGCAGTTCTAGCATTCACGAAAACTGACATTAAAAAAGGCAATTTTTATTAAACAATTTCGTTTCAAACAAAATGACGTATACTCAATGTTAAATGAAATTATAATTGTAGACGTTCCTATATCGGAATACAACATAAACAATTGGGTACAAGAAATGACAAACGCTATGGTTATATACGTAGATTCAATAAAAAACAAATTTGAAATAATTTAATTCCTATATACAAACGCGACGTTGTTAACCCCCACCCCTCCCAGCGCTAGGCGTCTACACCTATTAATACATCAAAACTAGATAGGAAATATAAATGATATGAAATATGACCCAAAAAATATTCGGAAACAAAAAATTAAATAGCTAAAATCGATTTTTCAATTTATACCGAACTGTTTTCCAAAAATAAAACAATAAAAGATCGATTTATTAGGAAATAAGCTACCAAAATTTACCATAGAACTGTTTAAGAGAAAATGATAACATTGTTTTTGAGATATTCTTACCAATACAATTGTGCAGAAAATTGAAAACGATGTATTTGGTTCGTATGCATTTAGGAAGAAATTTTATATAAGCGGAGTACAGTTATTTGTTATTTATTTCCAACTCATACAAGAACCTTCTCGGCGTCAACGTTTTTAAAACTCTTTTAGCGATTTTCACAAATGTTTATCAACATGGATGTACGGGTTGATTAATTGTTGCAAAGTCAACAAGAGCTCAAAAGGACCGGAGACCGTGATTGGAAAAATAAAATAAAAAATATTACTCTTACTCCACAGCACATTAATGAATCAAAATCTTCAGCAGAAATAAAATCTTCAGCAGAAATATGTATTTATTTATTTATTTTTCCTGAAGATGACAACATTTATTTTGCGTCTGTCACAGCAGAATTCCTTTTGGGCTAAATAAAAGTATCTCGTTGCAATTTATCAACCCGAAAGTATTCCGGTAGTCAGAGTTTTAAAAATATTTAAAATTTGACGGGGGGGGGGGGGGGAGGTTAAATTTAACAACTTTGTAATCGGTAGTGGCGGCTCGTGGGTTTGCTACTTGAGGAGGCAAACTCAAATGTATGTAATGTACAACGTCCTGCATGTAAAAAATTACTTTGCCTTAGTTACAGCAATATGTCACCATCACCAACATTAATGCGTCACACAACTGCACGAGAAACAGTGGGAGAGTGGGAGTATTCATGTGCCGTGACGCAGCGTCTGGCGGCATGCCTCCAGTCGATGTGTTTTTATCGAGAAAAGTCTCTAGTTAATACGGACTGCGCTAGGTTTTGTATCGGTTCAGCGCGTCAAATGCAGCAGTTTGTGAGGCTGAATTTAGTTTGCCTTCGGCCGGCAAAATTTCACAATATTTTCGCGCTATAAGATCTTGGGATGTTTGAAAATTGTAATTTCTACAACTACAACTATTTACTAAAATACGCGTTTTTAATACAAAAAAACAACACTCATGTATAGAAAAAAATAAATTACAAAAAAATGTCATTATACAAAATGATTAAGGGCATTGCCTCCGTTGCCTCCTCTGACAAGCCGCCACTGGTAATCGATCATATGTGCTGTATCATTTGAAAAACCTTTCATTCCAGATCTCAAAACGATTTTCTTCAGAATTACATATTTTTTTGAACCTCTTCTCGTAAATAACCCCCCCCCCCCACTCCTATATCCCGAAATTTAATACACCTATAATATCGAACAGAGAATATAATTTCGAAAAGAGGAGAATTTCTTTATGGTTGGTGGCACGCGGATCCAACTCGTAGTTGTAATTTTTTTAGATTGCAGATTATGTACAATAAAAGTTTTAAAAGTTTTGAATAATAATCAATTTGTAGATATTCAAACTTGTTTGGCCTAATTCGCCCATTTTAACTTTTATTAAAGAATGTTTACTTTAACCGCCTATGATCGTTACTAGTCTTTAATATGTACTCCACTATCTGTTCCGTGAGTCATTCTATAAACAAGGTTGGTACTTTTAAATCTTCGTGACCAATCACATTGACTTATTTAACTGATTATTTCATTGTTTTTTTTTTAAATCCTATGCAGGTAATACAAATAAAACGTCCACACGAACATAAACTATTATTCATCGATTTTATAAAATAATTACTGAAATAATATTATTAGCCATCAATCTGATAATTGAAAAGGTTTGCATATATTTTTTTAAATTCTTCGGTTAAATTAACACGACGCCATTAAAACTTCAGCTTTCAGCTTTCAACTTTTAATTAGACTTGCAATTACTGGCGATCTAACTTTTACTTTACTATGGGTATAATTATTAATTAAAAGAATGTTCCCTCGTTGGTTTACGTCCAGTCCCGATACGCGAAGGGTATTTTCTCAAATAGTTATGTTGCCACGGGTACAGCGCAACTAATTTAATTGATATAAGTTTAAATAATAGTACTTTTTGTTGTTTTTAAATATTTTAACCCGTCACATATGCAGCATGTGTTTTCTTAATTTCGAAATAATTAGAAAAATGTTTTTAATTTGCATTTCATCAATAAAAATCTGCAGTGGTCCGCACTGAACTTTCTTATACTAATATGCAGTATAAGTACTGCATATTTAGAAAAAACTTTTCAAGTAACAGTTGTTTATAATATCAATATATTTAACTTTTGTGAGCATATTTTTTTCGATAACTTGTACCGTTTTCGAGATATGGTAAAATGTGATAAGAGGTAACCACCACTTCCGGTTAAGCGATTGCTTTCAAAATAGGACGTTTTCTTTCCTGCTATATATAAATCTTAAGTTTAAAGTTTCATAGCTATAGCTATAATCATTTGGATGCTAAAGCACGCGCGCATACACACACAATGCAATCTGCAATGGTCCTCGCTGGACTTTCTTATCGTCGCGATGACAAGTTCACAATTATTGACATTTTGCAACGGTCGCGTTTTCTCCTGGACCAACTTTAAACTAATAGTTCCATCTAGCGAGTGTTTCTGATATTAATGTATCTGTAATAGTTATGCAGTAAGTTATGTAAAATAGTTGCGAATTTGGACCTATATTGAAAGTTTCGTGTTAATTACGTATTATAAATTCGTTTCTAAACCAAACCAAATTGAACTAATTTTGGTAAATATTAAAATACTTTGTATTCGAGGTATGCAACCCAAATAATTTCAGTGCAAATAAGCGGCCAGTCCGTATTTGTAGTAGATATCTGAAAAATCGGCAAAATGGACAAAACATAACTGGTCAACTAACTTTAATTAAAATGAATTTTTGTAGTTTGTATTATTTCGAATATTCGTAATATATTTGATGATTTGTAATAGAATTTTTAACATTTTTTTTAAACGAAATATACCGATTTTTGCCGATGAAATTAGTGATTTTGTGTCGAACGACAAGTTGGCAACGTCGACTACATCCTTCCCTTTATTTTCGTCAGTGGCCGGGTTGCGTTAAACGTTAGTCTGACTAAATTCGTTCCATAAAGTTTCCATTCTTTTCACAATATTTCTAAGTTATATATTTCGTACTGTTTGTAAATGTAACTATTGTAATTTTTATAATAAACACTGTTTCACTAATATTTTGTTTAATTTATTTACCTTTGAAAAGATATAGAGTTGAGAGTTCTATATTGTAAATAGAAACCTCCAAGGAAGACGATATTTTCAATAAAATATGTAAAAATGTGCTAAAAGCAGGAATAGGTCATAGATGAAAAATTAATTTGTGAAAATTGAATAGTAAACAAAATATTCCAAAAATCCAATTGAAATATTTACCCGAGCATATAATATTTAAATTTTGGATGATTTGCAAAGATCGTGTCCAATATGTTGCAAATTGCAGCTTTTACAAATGTTTGTTTAATTCTCAATGTTTTATGAAGAATTAATCAAATTTGGCGGGAATAACGAGATATTAAATATATTCTATTTTGCACAACAACTTGTAGTATCTTAAGATCGATGTGCAATGCTTGCTTTTCTTTTTTGATTCTCGATTTAATGTTAGTCAAAGAAGTAAAACTCGTACATATGTTCAGAATTGTATTTACATATCTTTCTTCAAAGCTTGTCAAAATATATTTTTATACGTGAAAAGTGCTATAAGAACGTTTTATCGCAGCTTTATAATGCGCATATTATTGTGTCAATTGTCCCGCAAAAATATTAATATTTCAATTTGAATTTGAATCTTAAATACGTAAATATAAGTTTAATTTATTCGATGGTTGTCACTGGCTTGAAATGTCAATAGGCACCATCTAAGTTGGCAACCCGAATGAATCTACGTTCACAGTTTGGTTAAGTGATTAATTGTGGTTTATTGTTTTCCGCCTTTGCGTGTTTTTAATAAGAGCTGAATAAATATAACAAGCATATTTGTTGAAAATAACATTTTAAGTAATGTTTAGAATAACTACTGATAAAAAATTATAACAAGTTCAACAAGAGTCAAGTGAAAATGTCGAAAAATAAATTAAACTTGACACTACCACCAGGATCAATTGATCAGACCCCAACAGTTACTCCAACAACCAATTCAGAATCTGCTGTGCCGTAAGTTGTTTCCCTTAACTTAGCTAACTAACGTAACCGATCGCTTAAATTTTATAGACCGACTAATCTCATAAAAGGAAATAGCATTGATAATTTGACCGCTCGATTAGAAGAACTGGATATGGATGACATACAGCGAAAACGTATCGAGGTGTTCCTCTGTCAAAAAGAAAAAATTGGTGGCGAGTTAGGCGATGACGACTTCGAAAAACTTGGAGAGTTGGGTTCTGGGAACGGCGGAGTCGTCATGAAAGTTAAGCACAAATCAAGTGGCCTCGTCATGGCGAGGAAATTAATCCATTTGGAGGTCAAACCGGCAATTAAAAAACAAATAATAAGAGAATTGAAAGTTTTGCACGATTGCAACTTCGCACACATCGTCGGTTTCTACGGCGCATTTTATAGTGATGGGGAAATTAGCATTTGTATGCAATACATGGATGCAGGTTCGCTCGACTTGATTTTAAAAAAGGCTTCTAGAATACCAGAAAATATATTAGGGAAAATCACCTCGGCTGTTTTGAAAGGATTGAGTTACTTGCGTGATAAACATGCGATTATGCATAGAGACGTCAAACCCAGCAATATATTGATTAACAGCAGCGGCGAAATTAAAATTTGTGATTTCGGTGTTTCAGGACAATTAATTGATTCTATGGCTAATTCGTTCGTTGGTACTAGAAGTTACATGTCGGTAAGTATCATATTAGTTTATAATTTGAGATATTACGTTAATATCTGTAGCCTGAACGACTACAAGGCACTCATTATTCCGTACAAAGTGACATTTGGTCGTTGGGGTTATCTTTGGTCGAAATGGCCATCGGTATGTACCCCATACCTCCGCCAGATGCTAAAACTCTAGCTGCTATATTTGGTCCTGGAACTGATGGTGACTCACCAGGTCATTCAAATGGACCTCGCCCCATGGCTATATTTGAACTGCTTGACTACATTGTTAACGAACCACCTCCAAAGCTACCGTCTGGGTTATTTAGTGATGAATTCAAAGACTTCGTTGATCGATGTCTTAAAAAGAATCCAGAAGAGAGAGCTGATTTAAAAACACTAATTGTAAGTTACACCAATAAATATATCATTAAAATCTTATTAGATTTTCATTTCATCATATAACTTTATTTTATTTTCAGAACCACGAATGGATTCGTAAAGCAGAGTCTGAAGATGTAGACATTGCTGGCTGGGTTTGTAAAACTATGGAGTTGCAGCCAAGTTCAACAAATAGATTATAAAAGCATTATGCATATTTCTCATGGAATCCATAACCTTTTAGATTTAGCAAGTTATAAAGAAATAGCCTTAAGTATATATTTAAATCTACATTTACATCACATATATTTAGCAAATAAATATTTGTAATTTCGTTATATGTATTACTATATACAAGTATTAAATTATTTCTAAGTTTGATTAAATTCTATTCGTAATTTTATTTCTAATTTACTTAAATCCCAAGTAAAGAATTCTTAACAGCAAAGCTCTTAATCACTCAAAAAATGGTATGGAATGATGATCACTTGCAAGAGCTTGTTCTTAAGTAGAAAAAATAGTGTTTTAAAAGAACATAAATTTGCTATTTTTAATAGCATTGTCTCCACGTTTTATTCAATCATCCTCCAGTGGCGTAACTACAATGGTGCAAGTGGGGACTTCCACTAATTTTATTACTTATTGTAATTCAGACAAGAAATCAGTACAAAAGTACCAAACAAGTCTTCCTTGATATATTTTAGAAATATTTTACCAATTGCACAATTAAGTTTCTTGGTTATGGCTGACAATTGATCCTTTAATTGTTTCATTTTCAACTTTTAAGCTATGGAACCATAAAAATGAAAAAGCATCTCGGCGTAATTCTTGCAAAACTTGAGATATTGTTTTGTTGCTTTTAATAAAAAGTTATTTATGCAACGTGTATGTGATTATTTTGTGCGCCTTTGTTAGACCACAGAAATTAAATTATGACGTGAGGAAGGACAAATTCATCTTTTAATTGTTTCGTGTTTAAGCATATAACTACAAATAAAAACATTTACATCTTAATCTGAAATTCCAATTGGTTGATGTTTTCTTTGCATTCGTCTTCCCCATGTGTCTAATTTTTCTGCGCTAACAAACCGAGCCAATAAGGCAGAATTCTATACCTACCAGATTGTTTAAATGCGACCCATGAGGGCTCTGCAGACTTAGTCTTATGCATGTTGCTGCGCCCCTGAACATATGTAATTACTTTTATGTTTCAGTTTATTTTGAAAAGTTTAGTATTATTTTCAATATTTCGGTATTTTGGTACGAAATGTTTTAACGATCTGGCAACACAGCTGGTTACTTTTTAATCGACTACCAACCCAACCCACATCACATAATATTTGACTAATAAGAAAATTTTCGATTTCTTTAAATAATAATCTCTATATAAACAATTCTTGATAAATTAATACAAAATGATTCGCTTTGGGAATTTTAATGTTTCGTAGTGTTTGTCCAAAATGGCTGCAGCAGAAATAAATTGTTAGTGGCTTGTCAAGTTGTCATTTATATAGAAATAGACTAGTTGTTTTGATAAACCATGCCCTGTAGTGTTGCTTCGGTGAAAATGAAGTGTAATAAATTTGTATAACGATACTGACTAGATTTCGAAGGTGTAATCGCAATTTCGTGAATTAAACTGTACCGGCGCCATGTTCAGCCAAGCCCATTATATTTTGAATGTTTTTATTTTTTTAATCGCCTTTGAAATTCACGTAGACGGCAACGCAGTTGGTTCGTATAAAATAATACCAGTTTGCAATTATAAGTAATCAAGTTTTATTCAAGAATTTTTGCTAGACAATGATGAATTATCGACAACTATCGAGGTGGTGGGACAAAATCAAAATTCCTTGGTGTATGGAAGTAATGTGACTGTCATGTGCAAAACTAAGATGCTTTCGAGTTCGATGTGGTGGACGTTCGAGCACAACAATGTCACGATAGAAGACGGGTAAACCTGCACACTTTAATTAATGTCGTTGTAATCGTTTCTTTTGTAGCTATACAGTGGAGCGAGAAAGTGAGAATATAAACAAAGAATTAGATCAGAAGCAAGAAGTATCTTTTCTGCATATCATAAATGTGAATTTATCGCATGTCGGACAATATAAGTGCCACGCTACGAACAAAGACGAAATAGACTTTGCTCCAATAGTCATAAATGTTACTCTCCTGCCACGAATCGAAAGGATTTCCAAATCCGTCAGCGTCAAACTGCACAAATCGGTTCAATTAAACTGTATGGTCGTTGGGTACCCATTGGATGACGTCAATTGGTACAGAAACGACGAAAAAATCGAATTGGATCAATACGAGGTACATTACATAAATCAAACGCACGTTAACACCACACTGAAGATCAAAGAAATTTCAAAGAAAGACAACGGGACTTATTCGTGTCACGCGAGCACGATCGAGAAAACTGTTTCGAAAAGCACCGAAATTCTCGTCTTAGATAAACCACAAGTTAACATCGATTTCTTGAAACCCATTGGGAAATCGAAAATCTACATGAATTGGACGTTGAACGACGGAAACGAGCCATCATCTTTAAAATATAGCATACAATATATGAAGTCCGGGGATTCTAACTGGTTTTATTACCGACAGCAAATTACCGGAGATGCTCGGTCGTATGTTCTATCGGACGTTTTCGCAAACAACACCAATTATACGATTCGGATGCAAGCTATTAACTCGGAGGGTGAAAGTCAATATTCGGTCAGCCCATCTGTCGCAACGTTAATCGACGATCCTGTTTTTATTCCTGAAGTGAAAGTAACTGGGGTAAGCGTAAGCTCTATAACCATATCATGGACAGATCCATCTGACGATCTCAAGACTTATGTGCAATATTACCAACTGCGTTCCACAGCTGAAAATTCTAATGCTTCGTCCGAGGCCATTTCTCAAGCGACATCGAAAAATTTATACATGTTTTCGACTTTAAAGCCAGCAACGACTTACAATTTCGAAGTTGCGGCTTGCTGCGAATACAGCAAAGACTGCAGCCCTTGGTCTAGCAAAGTAAACGGCACAACCATGGATGGGGTGTCAGGACCGGTATTGAACGTCTCAATCGAATGCAGATTCGAAAATATCACCCATACTAGCTTCGTCTTCGTACACTGGAAACCACCGCTAAAAACCCACGGAACGGTAATGTCCTACAACATCAATTTAGAAGGCAACGCGTCGTTCATTAACGAGAAAGGCAACGTAGAACACACAACCTGGGGGCCCAAAGTAACTAGCGTCAGCGAAAATACACTAAATGCTCGCTTTTACAACGTTTCCGCGAACACCAATTACACCGTGCGAGTATCTGCTGTTACTCGGTCGAAAAAGAATGGGGATAAGGTTGAATTATATTGCATGATGCCTCCTACGGTACCAGATAAGCAAAAACTGTCACGTTTCACTTGGAGGAAATTAAAAGAGCAAGATCATTGGATGTTTAAGTTGAATATGCCGAGGATCTCGGAACGTAATGGACCCATTTGTTGTTATAGGATATATTTGGTTCGTATGGAAGCACAACAGAAATTGGCGGAGTTACCGTCACCAGAAGAATTGGAAATTGTGTCTTATCAACAAGCCCATCGAACGGCGAAAGGAGGTGCCTATGTTGCTGAAATGTTTACTAGGTAATTCATTTTGCAATTTTATTCTGGTTATTAATTTCATTAATTTATTTTATTTGGCCGTTTGAGGCACAATTTTGTATCCGGATCAGACACTGTTTAAGCAGGTTTTTCTTATTTATTAATAACTATTTAATAAATGTTGCATTATCAAAAGAAAATTTCTTAAGGGGTAAAACCACTCTAGAGGCCGAAAAAAAGACCTAAATTTATGAATTTATTTTGGGAGTTTAAAGAACGGAATAGAAATTCTTCTTGGAGGGTTCATTAAGCACATATTGAAGTACAAAAAACAATTCTTTTGTCATTTTCATTAAAAATTGCAGCGAGGAGCAGGAAGACAGATTTCTCGACATGTATGAGTCATTGGGCTTTGGAAGTATGTGGGAGTTTTCTTTTTTATCAATTTTTATGGAAGTGGTGCACTTTTTAAGGTATAAATCTATGTTTTGCCCTAAACATGAGTGATAAATTGTTCGTAAAAAAAAGTTTACATCCAATCAAAAAACGGCTACGTACTTCCAAAGAGAACACTATTGTGAAGCTACTGTGAACCTTTTAAATGGATCCATGCAATAGTCTCCCAGAAATCTGTCCCCTCAGTTTGGAAAAAGTGGTTTAACACTTCAATCCTATGAAATTTTGTTTACCTCTAATCTGCCATTCGGATATTGAAAATCCTAGAGTGGTTTACCCCTTAATTAGTTACTTAGTCTTCACCTCTGTTACCCTTTATGGGTCTCGAGGTAGAAAGTATTGTGTATTTTCCTTTTTGCTTCGTTAATTATTTCCATTTTTTTAAATCCCACCTGGCATTCAGCAATTCTCGTTCCATCTTGGACATATCGCTATTTTAGTTCCTTTAAGGACTTTAGTTTGTATTTATTTGTTAATTTTTTTTTTTTGTATCCTCAAATCTTTCCAACTTTATTTCGTTAATTTTATCGCTGCTTTGATATTTATGTATTTATGTATATTTTAAAGCAGAAAAGATTTTTAATCATTAACTCATGTTAATCTAGGAATATAAATGTGTGAACAAATTAATATTGTCGATATTATTGATAGTTTAAACTTATTTCTTGTTGTCAGTTCAACATTTCATCCAGAAGTCTTTTTGGGTGATGATGAGGTATATAATTCGTCCAGTTCCCTTTGTGATGAGTGCATCGGTCTAAGACCCTATGCAAATTACAAAGAAGAAAGAAATTCGTATTTAAATAACACCACTTTGAATCGAGTGAAGCGGCAAAATATTTTATCCGACACTTTTCCACCTTACGATGGTTTCCTGAGCATGGATAGCAATTACACAGGTTTCGTTGAAATAGTAGGTGAGTAGGTACGTTAAAACTGTAAACGTTGCTTCACACCGATCGGTTTGTTGTAGTACATGGATTTAATGAAAGTCGTGTCATGGCTGTATATAGTAATTATTTGATGATGATGAACCCTGGTCCGGAGGTAGTTGCTGCACCTGAAAGTGGATCTATTGGAATAGTAGTGCAAATATTATGCGGTTTAGTTGTTGTCGCTTTATTATTATTAACGGCGTTATGTTTGCTTCACCAGTACACAAAACAAGCTCACGCTCAAGCTGTAGAAATGATAACATTCCGAACGTCTTTAAGGTTTGTTTGTGAATCTATATATTTAAAATATTATTGCTGATGCAACTGCATACACGATAATTGTGAGTAGACATTTTTGTAGGAATCTACGAGGTAGGCAACGGCTTGTGTCTCTTAATCCTCCTGATATGTGTCCCATTACAACTGCTGAGTTAGCGTCGGCATATATCGAACGCCACCGAGATTCAGATTATGGTTTCCAACAAGAATTTGAGTTACTGCCAGATCGGTTTAATGATCGGACAATGAGAGCATCTGATGGTAGAGAAAACGTGTACAAAAATAGGTACCCCGATATTAAAGCCTACGATCAAACTAGGGTTAAACTATCACAAGTAGATGGCATTACAGGTTCTGATTATATTAACGCAAATTTTGTATTGGGGTACAAAGAACGCAAGAAGTTTATATGCGCCCAGGGACCCATGGATACGACAGTCAATGAATTTTGGCGCATGATTTGGGAACAGCACTTAGAAATGATACTGATGTTGACTAATTTAGAAGAGTACAGCAAAACGAAATGCGCGAAATATTGGCCAGACAAAAGCGAAGTCGACAAAATTTTCGGCGAGATTATCGTGACTCATGTTCAAGAAACGAGATATTCCGATTACATCGTAAGGGAACTTAAAATTATTAAAAAGAAATCGAAAGAGAGCGAAGAAAGGAAAATCACCCAGTATCATTATTTGGTCTGGAAGGATTTCATGGCACCGGAACATCCTCACGGTATCATTAAATTTATCAAAAGATTAAATGAAGCTTATTCGCCGGAAAGGGGCTCCATATTGGTTCACTGCAGTGCAGGTGTTGGCCGAACAGGTACTTTAGTTGCTCTCGATTGCTTGCTCCAGCAATTAAAAGACGAAGGGCAGGTTGCTATTTTCAACACAATTTGTGATCTTCGACACCAAAGAAACTTCTTAGTTCAATCTCTCGTAAGTTTCGAAAACAAATTAAAAAATGATTTCCAATTGCTTAATTTTTATAGAAACAATACATCTTCATCTATAGAGCTTTAATGGAAGTTGCACAATATGGCGATACAGAAATACCAGCATCCGAACTTAAGGCAACACTTGATAAATTGCGACGATGCGAACGAGATAAATCAAAATCACGAATGGAAGAAGATTTTGAGGTAATGTTTTAATTTCTATAAATGTTTATGTTTTGCTCTCTTTTGTTTTTTTCCCTTAGTCATTCCTTTTTCATTGCATTTATTGTCTTCGATTTCTGTTCCTGTTATTTCTTCAGACTACATATATCTTTTATTTAAGCTCTTTATAATGTGTTCTTTACGTGGCTTTTCCTCGTGTGCTTTAATATTCAATTCAACTATTATTTCTAATTATTGTTCATATGTGTTTTGATGTCCCGCACGTGAATGTGATTCCAGGCTGATGCCTTGTTTATACCAATTTCTCAAATTTCTCAATTTTCAAAGTAGAATTTTCCTCTTATATTCCTCCTATTATCAGTTGCTACAGTTCCTTTTTGTAATTTTAGAACATCAAAAATGCATTAGAAGATAGAAAGTCATGTTCAGTGGCGAGTGGGGAAGAAAACCGTGAGAAAAATAGAAGTGATACTGTAATTCCATATGATAGGAATAGAGTTATACTGACACCCCTATCAGGAAAAGAACATTCCACTTACATAAACGCTTCATTCATCGAAGGATACGATAACTCGGAATCTTTCATAATCACGCAAGATCCGATGGAATCAACGATTGCCGATTTCTGGAGGATGATTTCGGAACAAGGCGTCAGTGTAATAATAATGCTGTCAGAGTTGGGCGACGGGAAATGTCCGAGATATTGGCCAGAGGATGAAAACGTTTACGAACACATTACCGTCAGATACGTCCAAGCTGAAAGCTGCCCGTATTATACTCGTAGGGAAATTTACGTGAGAAATCGAGAAGGTGAAGATTTAAGTGTGACTCATCTGCAGTATCACGGTTGGCCAACCGTCGACGGAGAGGTGATTTATAATTTTTTTTAACTTAAATTGTTACCAATTCTGTTGTTATTTTTAGGTACCGGAAGTTACGAGAGGATTAATCGAACTGGTCGACCACGCTCAGTGTGCTCTTACACAAAATGGACCGCCGACTCCTATGGTTGTCCATTGTAATTTGGGATCGGATAGAAGTTCCATGTTTGTTGGCTTAAGCATACTCGTGCAACAATTACGTATTGAACACCGTGTAGATATTTTTATCGTTGCAAGAAAACTACGTTCCCAAAGACAAGCAATGATTAATAGTTACGTAAGTTTTGAGTTTCATGTTGATGGATATGTTTTAATTATATTTTGTTTAGGGTCAATATGAGTTTCTTCATCGTGCTATACTGAACTATGCCGAATTACACGGTTTATGCGACACATAATTTTAAATATGGATACAATGACTGACACATTCCAGTATAACTTATAGTACACAAATATTCCTGTTTGTTAATGATACAAAACGACGTCAGGAGTAAGATAAATCTGAAATGTAAATTTGGATATGAACATTTTATATAAGATATCAAAATTTTGTCTATTTAAAGAAGATCTGGTTTTAGATCATTGACCACAAGTAAATATCACCAGGTTATGTTCAAATTAATCAACTTACCAACTAATTGATTAATTTTAGCAAAGTGAATGAGTCATTTCAATCTTATTTTCGATTAATCAACTATGTTTTATATGTATACATATATATTTGTAGATAGTGTCTGCTTGAAAATTTATGTAAAAAAACAAGCACAAATTAGGTGACATTTATACCTCGATATTTTACCTGTTCCGATTTACAATAAAATACTCCACAATTTTGGCAAATACAAATTAGCAGATCAATTTTGCGACGTGCTCTCTTTATGAGTTAGAGGTTGACTTAAATTTGTGTTGCAAAAAGTAAGACAATTTTGCCACCCTATTTGTATATTTAAAATGGCACGGTTACAAAACGAAATATGACAACGTAAATTACAAAAAGAAAACAACTGATATTTAATATTAATAGAATGCTCAAAAAATATAGGATGTATCTTCCATATTTTTTTTTTAATTTCGTATACTTCGTCGAAATGCTGTTTTAAATTTACCATGAGGTAGATTTTATCGACTTTTGCATATATGTTGTTTGTAACAGTTGTTATTATGTAATAATATATATTCTTTGTGATTTTATAAAATGGACAACATGTAAATTGTATTTATTTAAATTTAAGTTATTTTTAGGATGTTATATTTTATATCTATACATGTCGTAGTCTAGGTCAGGAAAACAAAAATGCAAATACCAAAACAATCGTCGCTGCAAGCAGCGGACGATATTAAATCATTCCTTGTGCGAAATGGGTCATTTTATACATTTCTACGTTTAATCCAAATGTGTGGCAGAAATTTTTTTAATGATGAATCTCTTTATACATATGGTGCAGTACTCCGTTTTATAAAAGTAATATTAACGTGTAGCAGTCAATTTTCTATCAGTACATACATAAAATTCACCTTTAAATAATGGACATTATATTCCATGATGAACTGAAAACAAAGACTATTTGTAGTGTTTTATCTGACTTGTAATATAACTTTTCTTTGTATATACGCTGTATTTCAAACATTTAAAATCAATTACAATTACATTCTATTATGAAATAATTCCTCTGAAAACTTCGCCAGCATTTTATAAATATAAACCAAAAATGTTAAACAAATGTAAAAATGTAATCTATTTAATTTAATAATAACTGTTAAATATTGATTCTTAACTACAAGGTATAAAGTAATATTTTCCCATTCTACGAAAATGATTTTGTACAGTCGAGGCACTAATATACCACAGAGTTCAGATCTGTGTCAGTTCAAACCACACAAATAAATTTATGAAATTCTATTATTATTTGATTAACTTAAGTGAATGTTACGTGTCATGTGCTTCAACTGTATAACATGCGGGTGCTTTTTCCCTTGGTTGTTCGGTAGCTCGAATTAAAATAATCAATCGATGTTTTATTTTATTATTGCTTGGTGTAGTGTTTGGATCATCACCATTTAATTAAATTTGAGGATATATTGTTTGGATCAAACATTACATTCTCAGAATTAATCAAGTGGTGACAATAAAGCAAAAAAGTTTAAAACACTTTTATCGAGGTAAAATATCGAATGAGCATTTCAGTTCAAACCACCGAACAATCACGGGAAAATTCACCTGCAAATTCCCATTAAATATTCTCTAGGCAGTTTACATTTTTTTTCAATTTTTTGAGCTTCTGATGATCTTCTTAAAGTCTTCAACAACAATTAAAGTCATTTGCAGTTAAATAAATAAAAGAAATTAATTCGTTACCTTTTTCAAGTTTTAGCAATTTTACCTGATGCTGTTTCAAATTTCATATCTCATTAATAATAATTACAGTTATAACAAACGTGGAGTTTTGTTCGATGAAAACCACTTAAAGCTAGTCAAAAAGATGTGTCTTTTCTTCTATGAAATTTTATAGGAGTATTGTGAAAAACTGTAAATGTCACAGGAAATTTCTTGAAAAATATTTTAGCAGCTGCTGGACCGAACGGAAATTACTGTAATTTTTATTGAAACTAATTAAAATATTGTCAAGTTTAACGCTTACAAAATGTGACGGTAAATAAGAATGTAATTGTAACCTTCATTGATTTTTACGATGTTTTTCTTTTACAAAGAGAATGTGATTTGATTTTTGTTTATAAAAGAAGCACAATAATGAAAACCAGTTTAGTAAAATATGTTTGCTTTAACATCACATAGAAACTTTATAAATTGAGGAAACTATTTAAAATTTCTGACTTGTGATTAGAATTAAATACATGTTTTATTTTATAAACTGACCACTCGTGTATCGTGCTTATTATGTAATGCTTTTTAATTGTGATAATTGTAAAGGTACATTTTTATTGTGTATTTGTCAATTCGTATATGCAGAGGGATTAACAATATTTGATCGTAACATGGAACAGACTGCAGGAGTTTCATAACGACAAATTTTTGATCTCGCCGTATTTCAATCGAATACTGTTAAGATCTATGTGTAAATACTAACTATGTCATAGAAAATTAATCAGTATCTAGGATATGAAATTAAGACTGTATATGCATTTATTGTAATTTGTAACTTAAAAGTATTTATTTTATGTATATTTTTATTTTAAATTTTTATTTTATATTGCGTATACAATATTTTTTTTACAAAATAAATAACTGAATTTGTTTATTTTTTACATGATTCAAAACACCTAATAGGAACTTAACATAAAAACTATCTATTATTGTTCATACTTCGAAATAATTTACAGATTTTTACTTGCACATTTACAATTTGAAATTACAAAGGCAATAAACAAAAATTGAGAATTATATATTTAATTATGAATTATTACATATATTTTTATTATTATTATTACAGTCAGACATCCTTATTAATGTCAAATTATTCTCATATTGAGAATACCTTTATAGAGATTCGCTAAACCATATTTGGCAGTTGAATCACTAATTTATGATAATTAACTTAACTGTATTTGATTTGTAATGCAATTTAGGCAGTTTAAGGACTCGTTACAAGTGCTCTACTATAAATATCACGGAGCAGTAGCATCACTAATACACTGACAAAATATGGTGTGTATCTTTGACTGCCATTTTTCTTTTAAATTGGTCTTGGTGCTTGTATGCAATTAAATCGAACTCGCAAACATTATTTCAAAAAATAACGTGTGGTTAATAGTTTCTTCTTTTCATGAATATTATTTTTAAAACTTAATTAATTACCAAAGAATTATAAACACAAACCAATTATAATAATTTATTGAAAATATTTACAATTATTTGAGACTTAAAATATAATTGATTGCATTCCACACTACATCAATGTATGAATGAATATTATGAAATGTTCAAAGTTCAAAATAAAAGTACAATCTTTGGAAAATATAAAATAATAATTCTAGGTACACAAGCAGAATTCTCAAACCTGAAAAAAGCGTTTCAATCACAAAAATACAACTGATTAAAAATCGCACTTAAACGTTCAATTAAAGCAGTGACTTTCGGTTGAACCGGAAGTGGCGGAAATATGTTGCACTTGGAGCTGTTACATTCGAAACTCGAAAATGGGTGTTGGCGTAAGTCTTGACTTTTGACCAAATAGTGTGTAGGGTCTAGGCGTAACAAAGCTGCTGTTGTTCCATTAGTAACTGTTTCTAGATGTGAATGACTGGGCCCATTGTCTGCGACAATCGCTAAAACTGCCAACTGGTAAACCATATCCTGCCCCTGTAATATGTTTGCTATCTGCGATGTAAATGAATTTCGCCAGCGTTCCACACCCTGTAAAAGAAATTGCTCCTATTAAGTGGTCAAAAGGACACGGGCTCGGCTACTTCGATGAATTAAAAATTAAAGGCATTCAAATGTTAGCACATTTTCTGACGCAACCATCATATCCAGTAAAATGCAATATTGTACTTGATATCCACCATTTCATCAAAGCTAGTATATACTTTGTCGGCATAAGCTAGCATTCTTTTGCATTCTTGTTCATTGTGTCCTTGCCAAGTATCATTCGATACATCGACCAGTTTCTGTGCACTTTGTATGAAAAAGATGTTTTTAAATTACATTAAAAACTTTTTTTACTTAATTACAGCTGGTCATTGCTGAATCGAGCTAGCGATTTGACACGATAAACATCCTACTTTGTATAAGAAGATGTACACTTCCAGCATCCTCAGCGCACATGAATTAATTTTTTTTAAATACTGTAGTAGTTTACTAAATAAATGAGGCATTTAGATGCAATTCACATGGTCATATAATATTCGGTTTAGAAGTACGTACTCATAATTTCATATCAAATTGTGCTGCTGTTTGCATTGCTTATATTACCTCTTCATAGGTAATTATTAACCCTATAAATGATATAATTCTCTAATAATTGAAATGTTTTACCCCCACACCAATTTATTTGACTGCATAAATGATGTACATCATATGCCCATGTCAAATCTAACTTTGTTAGCTGTCACACAGATCAGTCGTAGTATTTTTGTTTTTAAAGAGGTTTTCATGTAAGTACTATTCAATTAAACCTTAGTAACGTGATAAACAGTTGTAAATGTTCCTTTTGAATCTATAATGAAAAGTTGGGAAGTTAATTTTAATACGTCGTAAACTTCAAAAGTTTCTAACCTTTTCAGTTTGAATCGCCCGTCTATTGGAAGCTGTTTAGCGCTGTACCAATTTATTTGCAAGTGCTTTGATACACAAAGAGTCTATATCTGAAATATATTCGACATTGTGAGCTGTCGTGTAGATCTGTTGAAGATTTATCGCTTTACCAGAGCTTTTCATGTAAGTACTATTTAAAAACTTCTAAACATGTTGGTATATACCGTTCGAAGCCGGAAGCAAATGCTTGCAAATTAATTCAGACATATTGTTAACATTAAAAGTAATGGCTCTTTAATCTAAAAGAACTTCTTTTGTATCTCATATAATTTCCTGCGCATATGACTTAAAGAGGCATTTTAATATAATTAGAAGAATGTACTATTGTAACTAATTATATGTCAAACCACGTTGTTTGTAAAACCGCTGTTAGTATAGCTAAAATATCGCCTTATTTGAGAAGCTCAGAAACAAGATTTCTGTCAAGAAATATTTTGAACGAAAAATAATTGAAAAACCTCTTCGTAGGTAATTGCCAACTCCACAAATGATATACTTCTGTAATAATTTTACCACACTAATTTAGTTTAAACATTTTATTGCATAAATGATGCACATCGAAAGCAGATGTCAATTCTGACTTTGTTAGCTGTCGAACAGATCAGTCGTATTATTTTCGTTTTTAAAGAGGTTTTCACGTAAGTACTATTCATTTAAACCTTAGTAACGCGTAAAACAGCTGTAAATGTTCCTTTTGAACCCATAATCAACAGTTGGGAAGTTAATTTTAACATTTCGTGAACTTAAAAAGTTTCTAACCTTTTCAGTTTGAATCAACCGTCCATTGGAGGCGGTTATTGCGACGAATAATAGAATCCACGTGTAATTGGAACAGTTTAGCCCTGCACCAATTTACTTGCAAGTGTTTTGATATATAAAGAGCCTTTAGCCGATATATATTCGACATTGTGAGCTGTCGAGCAGATCCGTTGCAGAATTATCAATTACAAGAGATTTTCATGTAAGTACTAGTTAAAATCTATTAAACATGCCAGAATATACTTTTCGAAGCTACAAGCAAAAGTAACAGTTTTCATATAAAGATTAGTCAATTGAACTAATTAACGAAACATCTACAAATATACAATTTTATGCTTAAAGATTTATCTTCTGGCTGTTGTCATAGTTGTCGATGTTTCGCTGATCATACTGTCAGAAGTTTTTGTAAAGACTGTTGTTATATGTCCTTTGCTCCTCGTTATATACCTAGTCGCTGCTTTGCATTGCTGATGAGTATTAATGATGTCCCGTTGATCCGTATCCGTTATCGTCTGCTGATCCATATCCACTGCTTCTCCAGGGTCTGTCCCTGATGGTCCAGGCTGTGTTTTTGATGGACCTCGGTGCGGCTTTGGTGGTTCCTCAAATGCCAACTTCGAAACCTTACTTGGTCTGTATCCATCTTCTCGGTTGAACTTCTTACTTCCAAGGATTTTCTCACTATCCGTGGGTAGTAGTGAATGTTACTGGCAACTATCTTCACTTCGTTGTAGTCGATTGTATTTCCTGTGTGGTAGTATTCAGCTACTGCAGATTTTCCACCAATTCCGTGTTCGACATCTCTCCGATGGTCCTTGACTCTGGACTGTATACTGCATCCGGTTTATTCAATACATGATTCCCCACGCTGGCATTGAAGAGATTCCTTTAACTCGTAGTCTTGAAATTGAGTCGTTGATGGATGATGGATGATGGATGATCGTTCTTTTATCTTCTTAATCGTGCTGAACCGATGTTAAACCTGCAAACAAAGGTTAAATAATTTCATTGTAGCTTAACCATAAAACATTTTAGCTTAAGCGTTAAGCTTCATAAATGTGGTGTAATACAAAAACCATCATAGGCAACATCAAGCAGCTTGCTTCCGGTGTTACCACATGCACGAGTTATCTTTGAACCCAAAATATTTTGATGGTTTTCCTAAAATTATTTCATTGTCAAGTCTTCACGTACAACATGTTATTGTATTAACTGAATATTATTAGTATTTCTTATTTGTAGTTTCTACAAAACGCCCACACCTATCCTAGATTTATTGTCCATAAATAAAACGGAAGTAAGATGGCATCCCGGGACTCTTTGCTTAATATGAGGTTACGGATGTTAGATGACGACAACGACGAACCAGAGGAATTCGCCAAATTAGATGCCATATTTAATTCAGAGGAGACGGTATATCATACGTATATTACACAGACATTTATTTATGTTTTTCTTTTAGAGCGAAGAAATAAAATCAAACGTTTTTGCATTGAAGCAGAAGTTTCGGAAATTACAACTCAGCTATGCCTCCCACATCCATATATCCCGGCAAGATACTGAAGCGAAAGCACTGGAAATGGATAATTTAATGGCAAAACAACAAGATTTGGAAGACGACGTACGAGCCGCTCATAAGTATATGCAAGAACTACAACTAATTAACGTAACTATATATTTAAAATATGGATGTGTAAATTATTTAAGGTTACAATTTTAGACAACATTGGAAATGAAGACGTCGATGGGGAACGAATCACTATGGCATGAGTTGGAAACGCTGAATAAACTACATTACACAACCAAAATGGAACTAGCAACAAAATCAAAATTGGTAAGAGATTATCATGTCTATAGTGCAAATATACTTGCCAGAAATGCGTACCTAGAAGATAAATGTAAGCGCCTGTTGGAACAATTAGGAAATGCTGATGAGGCTGGTTCTTTGGAGAAGCAAGAAAGAGATTGGCAAATTGTGAGTAATTCCCGCACTCATTTCCATCGGATAATAATATTCAGTTGTTGCACAATGAGAGAATATTTTCTCGTTTCAGATGGAATCTACATCTACTATTGATCAAACAATTGCTCAATTAACCAAGGCTACACCATCAACATCCACTGTCAGGTATGTACTTGCTGGTTTTTGTTTATTTCTAACAAAGCCTACTATTTCACAACCTTCTAATTTCATTCATGTAATTTGTAATTTGTAATTCTTATCAAAATGTTCTGTATTTTTTGATTTCTGAAGAGAGTTTAAAGCTAAAGTAATGTAACGTTATACACACAAAGTATCATTGTTTGAGGTAGGTACTAATTTTGCATTTCGTTCATTTTTCACACAAATAAATAGAATATTACATACTAAATAGATGGATTTTGCAGTTTAAAATTTGGAAAAAAGAAATTAATTAAAAACACATTGCCACACTTAATTTTTAAATAGATAATTGGATTTTGAATTAAGAGGCTAATAAAATAAAAAGAACATTACGTGTATTTCATATATGATCGACTATTTGTTAGATGGATAATTCATTAAAAACAAACACAACTTTAAGAAAGATAAATATTTTAAGCACTGGCCTGAACGAAAACGATGAGGAAAATTTTGAAATGGAAATCATTGAATTGAAATCTACTTTTGCTGCAAATAGGGAAGAATTAAACAATCTCAAGAATAAAATAAGAAGACGCAGCGATCTCCGAGTAGAGATGGAGAATCTGCTTGTTAGGATTAGAAATATTACCAATTCAGGAATATTTTTGAAAAATTACTACGATGAAAAAAATAAGGCAACAATGCCAACCATTGAGGGGGTGGACCATCCCATCTTAGACAAACTAGTAACTTTTCACAAAAAATCAAAAAGCGAAAGTGACCTCATATCAAAATCATCTCTCGAAAAGGACAAAGGTACGGCGATGCCCAGTTCCTTAACTAATATACAACTACGTAGGTCAATAACTCACATTGAACGGGAATGTTTTACACACCTTCACAATGGGCCGACTGAGGGGCGATCACTTCTGGAAAAATCGCCCTCTTCTCTAGTGCCCACCCTCACAGAAGAAAACACGTCAGAGACTGATAATAAAACCAGTGATAAATACGATGTTATTGAAAATGAGCTAACAGAAGCAAATAAAAAAATCAAAGAATTAACTACGGAATGTCAACATCTTACGGAAGATATTGGCGAGCTCAAAAACAATAAATCAACGTTAGAAAAGCTTAACTGGTCGTTAGACAACCGTGTAGAAATTCTCTTTAAAGAAAAAGAGAAAGGGATACGAGAAGTTGAAACATTAAAGAAAAAACTTACGATTTGGGAAAAGACAAATCAACCAAATGACAATAACACTAATGTGCCGAGAGAAGAATATGATATACTCCTAAATAATTATAATAAGATCCAAGCGGAATTAACTGCAAAAATATCTCAACAACAATCGGCCCAACGAGATATAGAGGAAGAAAAATCAAAGCCATCAATGGCAAGAAAGGATGAATCAGAAGCAATGACGTACACAGAAGTATCACATGTGCAAAGTACACCTGTGGAAGAAAATGCTAGTACTATTCAAATATCAGGAGAAGGGATCAACACTGTGCTAGGCTTAAAGGTCGAAATAGAATTACTCAACCAAAAGTTACATCGAATTGAAGAAGAATTAAGAGACTCTAAAAAGGAAGAAAACTCACTTTTACGTGAAAAAGAAACGTTCATAAAAATGTTACAGGATAGCTTTAATAGTAAAGAAAATGCGCAGTCCCAAATAGTTCTATTAAATAATGAAATGCAAACTTTGCAGTCAAAAATTAGTGGGTTCGAAGAACAAGCCAATACCGCTAAAGATAATTATGAAAGAGAAAAAGCAAATTTCCAAGTCGTTCAATCGGATTTAAGAAAAGAGCAACAATGTCTTGAGGAAAAGCTCCACGACAGTCTGTCCGAACGAACCACGCTTCTTGAAACGATCACAGAATGTAACAGAAAATTTAAAATATTAGCAGACGCAAATGATGCACTTGATGATACCAAGAGGAGACTCGAAGCAGAAAAAGATAGAATTGACACTGAGTACAATGCGCTCCACTCAGAGAATATATCTCTTAAGGAAAAAATACAACAAGAAAATGAAAAATCACTGTGCGTTCAAGATCACCAACAACTGTTAAATGAGATGAACGACTTAGTAACAGAATTGACTTTTGAAAGAGACCAGTTAAAAGCGACTATTGATGATTGTTCTATAAAAATCAAATCATTTGAAGACCATAACAATGATCTCCAGATGCAAAAAGACATGCTGGAATTAAAATTGCACGATATTGACTCTGAGAAACTTCTTTTACGAACAACGTTACAAACTACTGAAGACAATTTAATGATGGAAAAGACTGCACATTCAAAATGTCTCAAGTCTCTTGAAAGTGAAACGCAACAATTGTTTTACCAATTATCACTACAAAATACCTTGTTACTATCAGAAAATAAAGTTCTCTGCACAGAAATTAAACACCAAGTGGAACTAATTGGCAAAGAAGTGGCAATGGTGGATAAATACAAGAAGCAGCTCACTTGGCAACAGAATGTTATTAATAATCAGGGAATACGAATTAAAACACTTAAGGCAGAATGCAAGGAGAAGGAAGAATTGCAGAGTAAACTGGAATACGTAGAATGTGATATTCAGATTTACCTCGAAAGGATAAACGGGCTAAATAGGTCACTGAATGAAGCTGAAAATACCGTTAGAAAATATCAGGCAGAAAATTCCAACATGAAATCAAAATTACACGATGCCGAAGTGAAGTTAAATGAAACTTTAAGTAATCAAAATAGAATGAAAGACCTCGTAGAAGAAATGAAAAACAAAATTGACGACTTCGAGCGTGCTATCATTGATAGTGTGCAAAGATTAGAATACGTACAAGAAACTTTTGTTCGAACAACTTCCTCAATATCAGATGAAGAAGAGCCAAATTTAGCTGATGTGCTATCAACTATAAGAACGAATTTGGTAAACGCTATTAACAAGACGGGAGAGCCGATGACTTCAAAATTTGGAACAAACAGTAAGTTTTTATTTAAATACACGAAATTTCTACATCACAGTGACTGTTTTTGTATTAGTATCTGAACTACTAGCAAATCTCCAGCTGCAAGAAAATGAACTTGCGCATGTCAAAGGGCACCTTGAAGAACTTAATGCAAAATACACTGCAGTGTTAAAAGAATTACAAATAATGAGATCACAACCTAAACCCAAAGCAACACCCCGTGGTAAGCGAATATTAAATTTTTTGTAGAACATATAGACATGCGACTTTTTCAGAATGTGCGAAGTGTGTTAAACTAACTAACAGAATTTGTGAATTGGAGTCACATATAGACGACATGGCAGCAAATGGCATTACCGATGATACATTAGCATCTTATAGGAACCACTGCGATTACCTAACAGAGAAGATAGATTTTTTGGAAAAGGAAAAACAAAAATTACACGTAAGCAAATTGGGTTTTTCACTCTACTCGTTGAATTGACCAACAATTTCATTTAAATAGGCACATCAATCACAGGTGTCTGAACCTCAATATACGGTAAATATATTATCTTTTAGGACAGAATGCTATACTGATTCGTTATATGTTTCAGACTGATCTGGAAAATGAACTTTTGGCTTTAAAAAATAAATACAAGAAATTGAAAACAGTTGCCCGTACAAGATTGATCGAAATCCAGGAACTAAAGTCCCGATTGGGTTATGATCCATATGATGCCCAGGGACGTTCATCAGATCCTTAAATTTTTAATTATATTGTTCAAAATTATTTGTGAGAAAAAAATTTTAGTGTGAAAACTGTCAATAATTTGATGATCATTAAAACTTCCAAAAATCCGTTATTGTATTTTTTTCAAGTTGCGTAATTGATTGACGAGGGTCCAAACATAATAAAACTCGACTTTATGCATTCAGTGAATGTGCCGATTACTAAGCGGAGATGTTTGATTGGTGGCAAATAAACAATTCAATTTTAATTTGATTGATACAAACTGCCAATAGTTGCCGAATCGCTATACGTTGAACACAAGACAAAAGATTGTACCAAAACGGAAACCTGCTTGTCAACATTCAGAGAATGAAAGGAGCTACTAAAAATAGAAGTTACGTTTTCAATTCGGAAAACCTATGTTAATAGTACTACAAGTAATAGAATTGACGTTGTTTAGAGCTATTTAGCACAACCTAATAGTACATGTAGTGTTTATTTTGTGACAATAAATTGAAAAAGATCAAAACAAGATTTTTTTTGCTTTTTAAAGAGGTTTTCATGTAAGTATAATCCAATGAAACCTTAAAAACGTGTGATATGAACTTTAAACAGCCAACTACTTTTTTCCAGGATACATTATATTTTCCAATCAGCTCAGTTACACACTTTGAGTTACTGTCTTTACAATTTACAACTACAATCACAATTCTATTGTGACTTTCGGTTTAGCCCGAAAGTGGTTGAATAAACAGTAACCCCGTTTACAACATAGTTGGCCATCGCTGAATTGAGTCGACTAACAGGACAAATGTTCTATTTTATATAACGAAGTTTATTGTAATTTTATATCAAACTGTATTGCTTTCAAAACTACTGTTTGTACAACTGAAATACCACCTTCTTTAAGAAGCTTGGAAAAAAGTTTCGATCAATGAATATTTTGAATGACAAATAATTGAAAAACCTATTCGTAGGTAATTACTAACACGACAAGTGTAATAAATTTAACAATTTACCACCACAGTAATTTAGTTTAAGCGTTTTAGTGCATAAATGATGTACATTGAATGTAGATGTCAATTGTATCTTTTGTTAGCTGTCGCACAGATCAGTCCTATTATTTTCATTTTTAAAGAGGTTTTCACGTAAGTACTATTCAATTAAACCTCAGCAACGCATAAAATAGTTGTAAATGTTCTTTTTGAACCTATAATCAAAAGTTGGGAAGTTAATTTTAACACTTAGTGAACTTCAACGGTTTCTAACCTTTTCAGATTGAATCAGCCGTCCATCAGAAGCTGTTATTGCTACGAATTATACAATCCTCGTGTAATTGAAACAGTTTAGCTCTGCGCCAGTTTAATTGCAAGTGATTTGACACAAAAAGAGTCTATATCCGATATATTCAACATTGTGCGTACAGTGCAGATCTGTTGAAGATTTATTGCTTTACGAGAGCTTTTCATGTAAGTACTATTTAAAATCTTTTAAACATGCTAGAATATACCGTTGGAAGCTAGAAGCAAATACTTGCAAATTAATTCAGACATATAATGGCCCTTTAATCTAAAACAACTCCTTTTGATCTCATATAATTTCCATTATGTAGACTGATCTAGGTAAGACATCCTACATGTGAAATGTTTAATTGCATAGACATTGCGAACATAAACTATCTGTTAAATATACTAGAACGCTTTTGTAGGGGGGAAGGAAAACACTATGGGGTGTTTATTATAGAATACAAAATTTAACTTGATGGTTGATATCTCGGGCCGTTTTATCATATAAGTTGTGTCATATAATGGGTGGCGAGCTTCAGCCGGTTAGGGGGGTCGTAAATGAGGGCGCCACTGTGTTTCGAACGAAGGGTTACACAGAACCTCGGCAGGTGTTCGCCCACCCAAGTCAACGTTCAAGTTATCCAAGTGACAATAACGTTTCTGTTAACAAAAGACGGGTCCAGTGAATATTGCGTATAGGTTGGTACAACTTCACAACAGGTGTAATAATAATTATTATTGTCCCCAATAATCAATTAATTTCTTATTATATACATGAGCATGGAAAATTTGTTCCCCAATCATAGGATACAATTCGGTTTCCGTCTCGTGGGACGCCTACAATGGCGGATAAGGTGTTAGTTATCCTAAACTAATTTTATAAACGATCTTAACATATACATTCTAATAAGTATTCTCTTAAGAGTAACTTTAGCTTATCGGATTTAACTAACAAAACTATGCGGAATATTCCAAAATTCAATACGTCAAGCAAAAATTATTACTTGAAGCATACACGGCGAATGCTAAAAATTATCACGTGACTTACGGTGCTCCGATGGGGCGATCGATCTACCCAGGTCGTATTCTTCCACACGTGGTTCAAAGTTTGCCTTCATCAACTAGATGACCATGGTGCTTTGGCGAAGGGAACGGAAATAACGTGCACCATCTGACACAGGCACGTTCAGACAATGGCGTAAGGGCGACAATGATCCGAAATTAGCAATCAGGGGAAAAAATATTGTGGTTTACCCATCAACATCAGGGTAACCCAAAACACCTAGGGCATGGGTCGGCAACCTTTTGAGTCGGAAGAGTCAAAAATTACAATTTACAAAATTTCAAAGATTTTAAAGAGCCACAAATTTTTTTCTTGCGAACAATAAAGAGTACTCGCATAAATAAAATTTTTTGATAAAAAGAAACTAATCTATTTATTCATAAGAAAAAATATTTATTCCTATCTTGCAAAAAGAATTATTTTTTCTTCAAAACAAACCAATCCTACCAAAACATAGGCTGAGTTTCCCTTTCCTTGCAGTTTTAGATTCAGCTCATTTAATTTCAGTGTGACATCCACCATAAAGTAAAATTTTTGGGGGAGGGGTGCAGTGAAAAGCGAGTACAAGTGGCAAAGAGATTGAATCAGTGCCTAATCCTCGTTAATCGATTCAGAAGGAATTTTTAAATGTTTTTTTTTTCGATACAATAAATAATATTTGCGTATGGAATTAAAGAGCCGCAGCGTCACATACAAAGAGCCGCATATGGCTCTCGAGTCGCAGGTTGCCGACCCCTGGCCTAAGGTTTTGATCGGTGTTAACGAGGCGGCCATGCGGTGATGTCACGAATAAATTCGGAAAACAATTCCAAAATCGCTTCTTAAGTCTTGCACAGAACAATCCATAAGTCAAATCTGAAGCGAGCATCAAAAATATAACTGCAATTTTCAGAAATTTCTTCATAAGAAGGACCACATAAAATTATATTATAGCACACGAAAATAAATTCATAATTCAATGCGACTATCTACCGGCAAGTGAACCTTGACTGAAGACGGTCCCGGACGATTTCCCCCAAAAATCCTTACGAATGATAATCGCACGTATTAACAGTCGATTCGAATTAAGGAGAAAATTAATAAATGAATAAATAGAAAACATTCGAAGAAGGAAATAAAACGTAACAACACATTACTATAGGACACATAACATGTAATATCCACTGTCACTTTCGGTTTACCAGGAAATTGTTATTTTTGATTTCTAGCCCCAAAGGCCTTTTATTTGAATTTTTTAATTCCCCATGTAAAGCCTACAACATCCAACAACACGTCTACGGTGATGTTTGGTTTAATTGGAGGCCATTGATATTTTTAACACAATGAATTCTACTAGTAAACCCCTTTTAGTCGACCCCCAACATCGTAATTCTACCCATTCCTTAGGTAGTTGGCCATCACTAATCAGACAGCAATTTGACAATCTATTATTTATATATTAGTTTTGACATTCTATTATATAAAAATATACTTAAAGAGGCATTTTAATATAGCCATATTTGAGAAATTTGGAAAAAGGTTTCCGTCAATAAATACTTTAAACCACAAATAATTGAAAAACCACTTCATAAGTTATTACTAATGCCACAAATGATACACCTCTGTAATAATTTTAACATTTCACCACCACCCTAATTTAGTTAGAATTAATAAGCGTCATGTAGATGTCAATCTTGACTTTGTTAGCTGTCGCACAGATCAGTTGTATTATTTTCGTTTTTAAAGAGGTTTTCACGTAAGTACTATTCAATTAAACCTTAGTATCGCGTAAAACAGCTGTAAATGTTTCTTTTGAACCTATAATCAAAAGTTGGGAAGTTAATTTTAACATTTTGTGAACTTAAGAAATTTCTAACCTTTTCAGTTTGAATCAACCGTTCATTGGTAGCTGTTATTACTACGAATGATAGAATCCTCGAGTAACTGAAACAGTTTAGCCCTGCACCAATTACTTTGCAAGCGCTTTGATACATAGAGAGTCTATACCCGATATATATTCGACAGTGTGAGCTGTTGAGAAGATCCCTTGAAGAATTATTACTTTACAAGAGGTTTTCATGTAAGTACTAGTTAAAATCTATTAAACATGCTAGAATATACCTTTTAAATCGGTAAATTAAACCATAAAAACGTATATACTATTAATGAATGTTCCTTTCGAACATACAAGAGAATACAAGTTAAAAAATGTTACCTTTTTATTCTGAAAATCTTCACTGTTGTAATGATCACACATTGTTCACAGCTATATAGTGCGGCTTGTGTTATACTCGTGTTCAATTGCTTAAACTTTCTGGAGCTACCCCTTTTCAAACAGTTTTCATATAAGGATTAGTCAATTGAACTTTGCCAATGAACGAAACATCTACAAATGTACAATTTTATCCTTAACAATTTATCTTCTGGGTGTTGTCATAGTTGCATAGTTTCACTCATCATACTGTCAGAATTTTTTGTAAAGACTGATGTTATATGTCTTTTGCTCCTTGGTATATACCCAGTCGCTGCTTCGCTTCGTTGATGAGTATTAGTGATGTTCCGTTCATCCGTATCTGTTATCGTCCGCTGATCCATATCCAATGCTTCTCCTGGATCTGTCCTTGATGTGGACCATCAAGAACAGACTTCTGCATATTTGATGGACCTTGTTGAGGCTATGATGGTTCCTCTAATGCCAAATCTTACTTGGTCTGCATCCATCTCCTCGGTTGAAGTTCTTAGGGTTCTTCGTTACTTCCAAGGATTCACTCCCTATCCGTGGGTAATAATGTCTGTTCCTGGCAAGTATCTAGTCGATTGTATGACTACTTCCCGTGTGCAATTCCGTGTTCGACATCTCTGTAAAGGTCCTTGACTCTGCACTGCATACAGCATCTAGTTTATCCCATACACAATTTCCCATGCTGGTATTGAAGTTCGTAGATTCCTTCAACTCGTAGTCTTGGTATCAGGTCCTTGTTGGATGGAAGCAGTTCTTTTATTTTCTTAACCGTGCTGAACCAATTTTAAACCTGCAAACAAAAGTTTGAAAAATAATTTCAGTGTACCTTAACCATACAACATTCGCATTAAGCTTCAAAATGTGTGTAATAGAAAAACAAGAAGTCTTGATGTACAACATTTTAACTGAATACTGTTAGTACTGACAGGCCTATTTCTTATTTGTAGTTTCTACAAAACGCCCACACCTATCCCACATTTATTGTCGATAAATTAAACGGACATAAGATGGCATCCCGGGATCCTTTGCTTAATATGAGGTTACGGATGTTAGATGATGACGACAACAGCGAACCAGAGGAATTCGCCAAATTAGATGCCATATTTAATTCAAAGGAGACGGTAATCATTTATTATATTACAAAGACTTTTATTTATGTTTTTCTTTTAGAGTGAAGAAATAAAAACAAACGTTTTTGCATTGAAGCAGAAGTTTCGGAAATTACAACTCAGCTATGCCTCCCACATCCACTTATCCAGGCAGGATTCTGAAGCGAAAGCACTGGAAATGGATAATTTAATGGAAAAACAACAACATCTTGAAGACGACGTACGAGCCGCTCATAAGTATATGCAAGAACTACAAGACATGAACGTAACTATATTTAAAATATGGATGAGTAATTTATTTAAGGGTACAATTTTAGACAAAGTTGGAAATGAAGACGTCGATGGGGAACGAATCGCTATGGCATGACTTGGAAACACTGAATAAATTACATCACACAACCAAAATGGAACTAGCAACAAAATCAAAATTGGTAAGAGATTATCATGTCTATAGTGCAAATATACTCGCCAGAAATGCGTTCCTAGAAGATAAATGTAAGCGCCTGTTGGAACAATTAGGAAATGCTGACGAGGCTGGTTCTTTAGAAAAGCAAGAAAGTGATTGCCATATTGTGAGTAATTACCGCACTCTTTCCCATCAGATAATGATATTTAGTCGTTCGTTGCACAGTGAGACAATATTTTCTTTTGTTTCAGCTCGAATCTACATCTATTATCAATCAAACAATTGCTGAACTGACCGAAGCTACACCATCAACTTCCACTGACAGGTATGTACGTGCATGTTTTGTTTATTTCTATTATTAACTATAATTTCACAACTTTGTCATTACATTAATGTAATTCTTATCAAAATGTTCAGTATTTCTTAATTTATGAAGAGAGTTTAAAGCCAAAGTAATGTAACATAATACACACAAAGTATCATTGTTTGAGGTAGGTACTAATTTTGCATTTCGTTTATTTTTCACGAAAATAAATACAATAGTACATACTAAATAGATGCGGTATAAAATTTGGAAAAATTTACTAAAAATTTAAAACGCCTTGCAACACTTATTTTTAAATAGATAATTGATTTTGAAATAAGAGACTAATAAAACATTATGTGGCATGTATTTCATATACGATCTTCTATTTGTTAGAAGGACAATTCATTAAAAATAAACTCAATTTTAATGACGATAAATATTTTAAGCACTGGTCTGAAAGAAAATGATGAGAAAAATTTAGAAATACAAATCATTAGCAATCTTACCAAATCAGGACAATTTTTGGAAAATTACTACGAGGAAAAAATTAAGGCAACAATGCCAACTTTTCACAACAAATCAAAAAGCGAAAGTGACCTCATATCAAAATCATCTCTCGAAAAGGACAAAGGTACGGCGATGCCCAGTTCCTTAACTAATATACAACTACGTAGGTCAATAACTCACATTGAACGGGAATGTTTTACACACCTTCACAATGGGCCGACTGAGGGGCGATCACTTCTGGAAAAATCGCCCTCTTCTCTAGTGCCCACCCTCACAGAAGAAAACACGTCAGAGGCTGATAATAAAACCAGTGATAAATACGATGTTATTGAAAATGAGCTAACAGAAGCAAATAAAAAAATCAAAGAATTAACTACGGAATGTCAACATCTTACGGAAGATATTGGCGAGCTCAAAAACAATAAATCAACATTAGAAAAGCTTAACTGGTCATTAGACAACCGTGTAGAAATTCTCTTTAAAGAAAAAGAGAAAGGGATACGAGAAGTTGAAACATTAAAGAAAAAACTTACGATTTGGGAAAAGACAAATCAACCAAATGACAATAACACTAATGTGCTGAGAGAAGAATACGATATACTCCTAAATAATTATAATAAGATCCAAGCGGAATTAACTGCAAAAATATCTCAACAACAATCAGCCCAACGAGATATAGCGGGAGAAAAATCAAAGCCATCAATGACAAGAAAGGATGACTCAGAAGCAACGACTTCCACAGAAGTATCAAATGTGCAAAGTACACCTGTGGAAGAAAATGCTAGTACTATTCAAATATCAGGAGATGGTATCAACACAGTCCTAGGCACTGTAGGTTCAGAGGTCGAACTAGAATTACTGAACCAAAAGTTACGACGAATTGAAGAAGAACTAAGAGACTCTAAAAAGGAAGAAAACTCACTTTTACATGAAAAAGAAACGTTCATAAAAATGCTACAGGATAGCTTTAATAGTAAAGAGAATGCGCAGTCCCAAATAATTCTATTAAATAATGAAATACAAACTTTGCACTCAAAAATTAGTGCGTTCGAAGAACAAGCCAATACCACTAAAGATAATTATGAAAGAGAAAAAGCAAATTCCCAAGTCGTTCAATCGGATTTAAGAAAAGAGCAACAATGTCTTGAGGAAAAGCTCCACGACAGTCTGTCCGAACGAAACACGCTTCTTGAAACGATCACAGAATGTAACAGAAAATTAAAAATATTAGCAGACGCAAATGATGCACTTGATGATACTAAGAGGAGAATCGAAGCAGAAAAAGATAGAATTGTCATTGAGTACAATGCACTCTACTCAGAGAACATATCTCTTAAGGAAAAAATACACCAAGAAAATGAAAAATCACTGTGCGTTCAAGATCACCAACGACTGTTGAATGAGATGAACGACTTAGTAACAGAATTGACTTTTGAAAGAGACCAGTTAAAAGCGACTATTGATGACTATTCTATAAAAATCAAATCATTTGAGGACCATAACAATGATCTCCAGATGCAAAAAGACATGCTGGAATTAAAATTGCACGATATTGACTGCGAGGTAAAATTTTCAAAAGAAAGTTACACGATCAAAATTAAAAGCCTGGAAGATGATAACAAATATCTTGTTGCACAGAAACTTCTTTTGCAAACGACATTACAAACTACTAAAGACAATTTAATGATGGAAAAGTCTGCACATTCAAAATGCCTCAAGGCTCTTGAAAGTGAAATGCAACAATTGTTTTACCACTTATCACTAGAAAATACCTTGTTACGATCAGAAAATAAAGTTCTCTGCACGGAAATTAAACACCAAGTGGAACTAATTGGCAAAGAAGCGGCAATGGTGGATAAATACAAGAAGCAGCTCATTTGGCAACAGAATGTTATTAATAATCAGGGAATACGAATTAAAACACTTAAGGCAGAATGCAAGGAGAAGGAAGAATTGCAGAGTGAACTGGAATACGTAGAATGTGATATTCAGATTTACCTCGAAAGGATAAACGGGCTAAATAGGTCACTGAATGAAGCTGAAAATACCGTTAGAAAATATCAGGCAGAAAATTCCAACATGAAATCAAAATTACACGATGCCGAAGTGAAGTTAAATGAAACTTTAAGTAATCAAAATAGAATGAAAGACCTCGTAGAAGAAATGAAAAACAAAATTGACGACTTCGAGCGTGCTATCATTGATAGTGTGCAAAGATTAGAATACGTACAAGAAAGTTTTGTTCGAACAACTTCCTCAATATCAGATGAAGAAGAGCCAAATTTAGCTGATGCGCTATCAACTATAAGAACGAATTTGGTAAACGCTATTAACAAGACGGGAGAGCCGATGACTACAAAATTTGGAACAAACAGTAAGTTTTTATTTAAATACACGAAATTTCTACATCACAGTGACTGTTTTTGTATTAGTATCTGAGCTACTAGCAAATCTCCAGCTGAAAAAAAATGAACTTGCGCATGTCAAAGGGCACGTTGAAGAACTTAATGCAAAATACACTGCAGTGTTAAAAGAATTACAAATAATGAGATCACAACCTAAACCCAAAGCAACACCCCGTGGTAAGCGTATATTAAATTTTTTGTAGAACATATAGACATGCGACTTTTTCAGAATGTGCGAATTGTGTTAAACTAACTAACAGAATTTGTGAATTGGAGTCACATATAGACGACATGGCAGCAAATGGCATTACCGATGATACATTAGCATCTTATAGGAACCACTGCGATTACTTAACAGAGAAGATAGATCTTTTGGAAAAGGAAAAACAAAAATTACACGTAAGCAAATTGAGTTTTTCACTTTACTCGTTGAATTGACCAAGAATTTCATTTAAATAGGCACATCAATTACAGGTGTCTGAACCTCAATATACGGTAAATATATTTTGTTTTATGACAAAACGCAATAGTGATTCGTTATATGTTTCAGACTGATCTGGAAAATGAACTATTGGCTTTAAAAAATAAATACAAGAAATTGAAAACAGTTGCCCGTACCAGATTGATTGAAATCCAGGAACTGAAGTCGCGATTGGGTTTTGATCCATATGATGCCCAGGGATGTTCAACAGATCCTTAAATTTTTACATTATATTGTACTAAATTATTTGTGAGAAAAAAATTTTAGTGTGAAAACTGTCAATAATTTGATAATCATTAAAACTTCCAAAAATCCGTTATTGTATTTTTTTCAAGTTGCGTAATTGATTGATGAGGGTCCAAACATAATAAAACTTAACTTTTAAATTAATCTTTAAAAATCATAGAAATATAACAAAAAAAAGGTGTCCTTGTTCATTACACGTCAAAGGAACTTTGGCTCTCTAGAATGGATGCATTCAGTGAATGTGCCGATTACTAAGCGGAGACGTTTGATTGGCGGCAAATAAACAATTCAATTTTAATTTGATTGATACAAACTGCCAATAGTTGCCGAATCGCTATACATTGAACACAAGACAAAAGATTGTACCAAAACCGAAACCTGCTTGCCAACATTCAGAGAATGAAAGGAGCTACTAAAAATAGAAGTTACGTTTTCAATTCGGAAAACCTATCTTAATAGTACTACAAGTAATAGAATTGACGTTGTTTAGAGCTATTTAGCACAACCTAATAGTACATGTAGTGTTTAGTTTGTGACAATAAATTGAAAAAGATCAAAACAAGAATTTTTTTGCTTTTTAAAGAGGTTTTCATGTAAGTATAATCCAATGAAATCTTAAAAACGTGTGATATGAACTTTAAACAGCCAACTACTTTTTTTCCAGGATACATTATATTTTCCAATCAGCTCAGTTACACACTTTGAGTTACTGTCTTTACAATTTACAACTACAATCACAATTCTATTGTGACTTTCGGTTTAGCCCGAAAGTGGTTGCATAAACAGTAACCCCGTTTACAACATAGTTGGCCATCGCTGAATTGAGTCGACTAACAGGACAAATGTTCTATTTTATATAACGAAGTTTATTGTAATTTTATATCAAACTGTATTGCTTTCAAAACTACTGTTTGTACAACTGAAATACCACCTTCTTTAAGAAGCTTGGAAAAAAGTTTCGATCAATGAATATTTTGAATGACAAATAATTGAAAAACCTATTCGTAGGTAATTACTAACACGACAAGTGTAATAAATTTAACAATTTACCACCACAGTAATTTAGTTTAAGCGTTTTAGTGCATAAATGATGTACATTGAATGTAGATGTCAATTGTATCTTTTGTTAGCTGTCGCACAGATCAGTCCTATTTTTTTCATTTTTAAAGAGGTTTTCACGTAAGTACTATTCAATTAAACCTCAGCAACGCATAAAATAGTTGTAAATGTTCTTTTTGAACCTATAATCAAAAGTTGGGAAGTTAATTTTAACACTTGGTGAACTTCAACGGTTTCTAACCTTTTCAGATTGAATCAGCCGTCCATCAGAAGCTGTTATTGCTACGAATTATACAATCCTCGTGTAATTGAAACAGTTTAGCTCTGCGCCAGTTTAATTGCAAGTGATTTGACACAAAAAGAGTCTATATCCGATATATTCAACATTGTGCGTACAGTGCAGATCTGTTGAAGATTTATTGCTTTACGAGAGCTTTTCATGTAAGTACTATTTAAAATCTTTTAAACATGCTAGAATATACCGTTGGAAGCTAGAAGCAAATACTTGCAAATTAATTCAGACATATAATGGCTCTTTAATCTAAAACAACTCCTTTTGATCTCATATAATTTCCATTATGTAGACTGATCTAGGTAAGACATCCTACATGTGAAATGTTTAATTGCATAAACATTGCGAACACAAACTATCTGTTAAATACACTAGAACGCTTTTGTAGGGGGCAAGGAAAACACTATGGGGTGTTTATTATAGAATACAAAATTTAACTTGATGGTTGATATCTCGGGCCGTTTTGTCATATAAGTTGTGTCATATAATGGGTGGCGAGCTTCAGTTCGGTTCGGGAGGTCGTAAATGAGGGCGCCACTGTGTTTTGAACGAAGGGTTATACAGAACCTCGGCAGGTGTTCGCCCACCCGAGTCAACGTTCAAGTTATCCAAGTGACAATAACGTTTCTGTTAAAAAAGACGGGTCCAGTGAATATTGCGTATATGTTGGTACAACTTCACAACAGGTATAATAATAATTATTATTGTCCCCAATAACCAATTAATTTCTTATTATATACGTGACCATGGAAAATTTGTTCCCCAATCATAGGATACAATTCGGTTTCCGTCTCGCGGGACGGCTACAATGGCGGATAAGGTGTTAGTTATCCTAAACTAATTTTATAAACGATCTTAACATATACATTCTAATAAGTATTCTCTTAAGAGTAACTTTAGCTTAACGGATTTAACAAACAAAACTATGCGGAATATTCCAAAATTCAATACGTGAAGCGTACACGACGAAAGCAAAAATTATTACTTGAAGCATACACGGCGAATGCTAAAAATTATCACGTGACTTACGGTGCTCCGACGGGGCGATCGACCTACCCAGGTCGTATTCTTCCACACATGGTTCGAAGTTTGCCTTCATCAACTAGATGACCATGGTGCTTTGACGAAGGGAACGGAAATAACGTGCACCATCTGACACGGGCACGTTCAGACAATGGCGTAAGGGCGACAATGATACGAAATTAGCAATCAGGGGAAAAAATATTGTGGTTACCCATCAACATCGGGGTAACCCAAAACGCCTATGGCAGGGGTCGGCAACCTTTTGAGTCGGAAGAGTCAAAAATTACAATTTACAAAATTACAAAGTTTTTAAAGAGCCACAAATTTTTTTGTTGCCAACAATAAAGAGTACTCGCATAAATAAAATTTTTTGATAAAAATAAACTAATATTTATTCATAAGAAAAAATATCTATTTGTATCTTCTGCAAAAAGAATTATTTTTTCTTCAAAACAAACCAATCCTTCTACCAAAACAAAGGCTGGGTTTCCCTTTCCTTGCAGTTTTAGATTCAGCTCATTTAATTTGGGTGTGAGATCCACCATAAAGTAAAATTTTTGGGGGAGGGGTGCAGTGAAAAGCGAGTACAAGTGGCAAAGAGATAGAATCAGTGCCTAATCCTCGTTAATCGATTCAGAAGGAATTTTTAAATGTTTTTTTTTTCGATACAATAAATAATATTTGCGTATGGAACTAAAGAACCGCAGCTTCACATACAAAGAGCCGCATGTGGCTCTCGAGTCGCAGGTTGCCGACCCCTGGCCAAGGGTTTTGATCGGTGTTAACGAGGCGGCCATGCGGTGATGTCACGAATAAATTCGGAAAACAATTCTAAAATCGCTTCTTAAGTCTTGCACAGAACAATCCATAAGTCAAATCTGAAGCGAGCATCAAAAATATAACTGCGATTTTCAGAAATTTCTTCATAAGAAGGACCACAAAATTATATTATAGCACACGAAAATAAATTCATAATTCAATGCGACTATCTACCGGCAAGTGAACCTTGACTGAAGATGGTCCCGGACGATTTCCCCCAAAAATCCTTACGAATGATAATCGCACGTATTAACAGTCGATTCAAATTAAGGAGAAAATTAATAAATGAATAAATAGAAAACATTCGAAGAAGGAAATAAAACGTATCAACACATTACTATAGGACACATAACATGTAATATCCACTGTCACTTTCGGTTTACCAGGAAATTGTTATTTTTGATTTCTAGCCCCAAAGGCCTTTTATTTGAATTTTTTAATTCCCCATGTAAAGCCTACAACATCCAACAACACGTCTACGGTGATGTTTGGTTTAATTGGAGACCATTGATATTTTTAACACAATGAATTCTACTAGTAAAACCCTTTTAGTCGACCCCCAACATCGTAATTCTACCCATTCCTTAGGTAGTTGGCCATCACTAAATTCAGACAGCGATTTGACAATCTATTATTTATATATTAGTTTTGACATTCTATTATATAAAAATATACTTAAAGAGGCATTTTAATATGGCCATATTTGAGAAATTTGGAAAAAAGGTTTCCGTCAATAAATACTTTAAACCACAAATAATTGAAAAACCACTTCATAAGTTATTACTAATGCCACAAATGATACACCTCTGTAATAATTTTAACATTTCACCACCACCCTAATTTAGTTAGAATTAATAAGCGTCATGTAGATGTCAATCTTGACTTTGTTAGCTGTCGCACAGATCAGTTGTATTATTTTCGTTTTTAAAGAGGTTTTCACGTAAGTACTATTCAATTAAACCTTAGTATCGCGTAAAACAGCTGTAAATGTTTCTTTTGAACCTATAATCAAAAGTTGGGAAGTTAATTTTAACATTTTGTGAACTTAAGAAATTTCTAACCTTTTCAGTTTGAATCAACCGTTCATTGGTAGCTGTTATTACTACGAATGATAGAATCCTCGAGTAACTGAAACAGTTTAGCCCTGCACCAATTACTTTGCAAGCGCGTTGATACATAGAGAGTCTATACCCGATATATATTCGACAGTGTGAGCTGTTGAGAAGATCCCTTGAAGAATTATTACTTTACAAGAGGTTTTCATGTAAGTACTAGTTAAAATCTATTAAACATGCTAGAATATACCTTTTAAATCGGTAAATTAAACCATAAAAACGTATATACTATTAATGAATGTTCCTTTCGAACATACAAGAGAATACAAGTTTAAAAATGTTACCTTTTTATTCTGAAAATCTTCACTGTTGTAATGATCACACATTGTTCACAGCTATATAGTGCGGCTTGTGTTATACTCGTGTTCAATTGCTTAAACTTTCGGGAGCTACCCCTTTTCAAACAGTTTTCATATAAGGATTAGTCAATTGAACTTTGCCAATGAACGAAACATCTACAAATGTACAATTTTATCCTTAACAATTTATCTTCTGGGTGTTGTCATAGTTGCATAGTTTCACTCATCATACTGTCAGAATTTTTTGTAAAGACTGATGTTATATGTCTTTTGCTCCTTGGTATATACCCAGTCGCTGCTTCGCTTCGTTGATGAGTATTAGTGATGTTCCGTTCATCCGTATCTGTTATCGTCCGCTGATCCATATCCAATGCTTCTCCTGGATCTGTCCTTGATGTGGACCATCAAGAACAGACTTCTGCATATTTGATGGACCTTGTTGAGGCTATGATGGTTCCTCTAATGCCAAATCTTACTTGGTCTGCATCCATCTCCTCGGTTGAAGTTCTTAGGGTTCTTCGTTACTTCCAAGGATTCACTCCCTATCCGTGGGTAATAATGTCTGTTCCTGGCAAGTATCTAGTCGATTGTATGACTACTTCCCGTGTGCAATTCCGTGTTCGACATCTCTGTAAAGGTCCTTGACTCTGCACTGCATACAGCATCTAGTTTATCCCATACACAATTTCCCATGCTGGTATTGAAGTTCGTAGATTCCTTCAACTCGTAGTCTTGGTATCAGGTCCTTGTTGGATGGAAGCAGTTCTTTTATTTTCTTAACCGTGCTGAACCAATTTTAAACCTGCAAACAAAAGTTTGAAAAATAATTTCAGTGTACCTTAACCATACAACATTCGCATTAAGCTTCAAAATGTGTGTAATAGAAAAACAAGAAGTCTTGATGTACAACATTTTAACTGAATACTGTTAGTACTGACAGGCCTATTTCTTATTTGTAGTTTCTACAAAACGCCCACACCTATCCCACATTTATTGTCGATAAATTAAACGGACATAAGATGGCATCCCGGGATCCTTTGCTTAATATGAGGTTACGGATGTTAGATGATGACGACAACAGCGAACCAGAGGAATTCGCCAAATTAGATGCCATATTTAATTCAAAGGAGACGGTAATCATTTATTATATTACAAAGACTTTTATTTATGTTTTTCTTTTAGAGTGAAGAAATAAAAACAAACGTTTTTGCATTGAAGCAGAAGTTTCGGAAATTACAACTCAGCTATGCCTCCCACATCCACTTATCCAGGCAGGATTCTGAAGCGAAAGCACTGGAAATGGATAATTTAATGGAAAAACAACAACATCTTGAAGACGACGTACGAGCCGCTCATAAGTATATGCAAGAACTACAAGACATGAACGTAACTATATTTAAAATATGGATGAGTAATTTATTTAAGGGTACAATTTTAGACAAAGTTGGAAATGAAGACGTCGATGGGGAACGAATCGCTATGGCATGACTTGGAAACACTGAATAAATTACATCACACAACCAAAATGGAACTAGCAACAAAATCAAAATTGGTAAGAGATTATCATGTCTATAGTGCAAATATACTCGCCAGAAATGCGTTCCTAGAAGATAAATGTAAGCGCCTGTTGGAACAATTAGGAAATGCTGACGAGGCTGGTTCTTTAGAAAAGCAAGAAAGTGATTGCCATATTGTGAGTAATTACCGCACTCTTTCCCATCAGATAATGATATTTAGTCGTTCGTTGCACAGTGAGACAATATTTTCTTTTGTTTCAGCTCGAATCTACATCTATTATCAATCAAACAATTGCTGAACTGACCGAAGCTACACCATCAACTTCCACTGACAGGTATGTACGTGCATGTTTTGTTTATTTCTATTATTAACTATAATTTCACAACTTTGTCATTACATTAATGTAATTCTTATCAAAATGTTCAGTATTTCTTAATTTATGAAGAGAGTTTAAAGCCAAAGTAATGTAACATAATACACACAAAGTATCATTGTTTGAGGTAGGTACTAATTTTGCATTTCGTTTATTTTTCACGAAAATAAATACAATAGTACATACTAAATAGATGCGGTATAAAATTTGGAAAAATTTACTAAAAATTTAAAACGCCTTGCAACACTTATTTTTAAATAGATAATTGATTTTGAAATAAGAGACTAATAAAACATTATGTGGCATGTATTTCATATACGATCTTCTATTTGTTAGAAGGACAATTCATTAAAAATAAACTCAATTTTAATGACGATAAATATTTTAAGCACTGGTCTGAAAGAAAATGATGAGAAAAATTTAGAAATACAAATCATTAGCAATCTTACCAAATCAGGACAATTTTTGGAAAATTACTACGAGGAAAAAATTAAGGCAACAATGCCAACTTTTCACAACAAATCAAAAAGCGAAAGTAACCTCATATCAAAATCATCTCTCGAAAAGGACAAAGGTACGGCGATGCCCAGTTCCTTAACTAATATACAACTACGTAGGTCAATAACTCACATTGAACGGGAATGTTTTACACACCTTCACAATGGGCCGACTGAGGGGCGATCACTTCTGGAAAAATCGCCCTCTTCTCTAGTGCCCACCCTCACAGAAGAAAACACGTCAGAGGCTGATAATAAAACCAGTGATAAATACGATGTTATTGAAAATGAGCTAACAGAAGCAAATAAAAAAATCAAAGAATTAACTACGGAATGTCAACATCTTACGGAAGATATTGGCGAGCTCAAAAACAATAAATCAACATTAGAAAAGCTTAACTGGTCATTAGACAACCGTGTAGAAATTCTCTTTAAAGAAAAAGAGAAAGGGATACGAGAAGTTGAAACATTAAAGAAAAAACTTACGATTTGGGAAAAGACAAATCAACCAAATGACAATAACACTAATGTGCTGAGAGAAGAATACGATATACTCCTAAATAATTATAATAAGATCCAAGCGGAATTAACTGCAAAAATATCTCAACAACAATCAGCCCAACGAGATATAGCGGGAGAAAAATCAAAGCCATCAATGACAAGAAAGGATGACTCAGAAGCAACGACTTCCACAGAAGTATCAAATGTGCAAAGTACACCTGTGGAAGAAAATGCTAGTACTATTCAAATATCAGGAGATGGTATCAACACAGTCCTAGGCACTGTAGGTTCAGAGGTCGAACTAGAATTACTGAACCAAAAGTTACGACGAATTGAAGAAGAACTAAGAGACTCTAAAAAGGAAGAAAACTCACTTTTACATGAAAAAGAAACGTTCATAAAAATGCTACAGGATAGCTTTAATAGTAAAGGGAATGCGCAGTCCCAAATAATTCTATTAAATAATGAAATACAAACTTTGCACTCAAAAATTAGTGCGTTCGAAGAACAAGCCAATACCACTAAAGATAATTATGAAAGAGAAAAAGCAAATTCCCAAGTCCTTCAATCGGATTTAAGAAAAGAGCAACAATGTCTTGAGGAAAAGCTCCACGACAGTCTGTCCGAACGAAACACGCTTCTTGAAACGATCACAGAATGTAACAGAAAATTAAAAATATTAGCAGACGCAAATGATGCACTTGATGATACTAAGAGGAGAATCGAAGCAGAAAAAGATAGAATTGTCATTGAGTACAATGCACTCTACTCAGAGAACATATCTCTTAAGGAAAAAATACACCAAGAAAATGAAAAATCACTGTGCGTTCAAGATCACCAACGACTGTTGAATGAGATGAACGACTTAGTAACAGAATTGACTTTTGAAAGAGACCAGTTAAAAGTGACTATTGATGACTATTCTATAAAAATCAAATCATTTGAGGACCATAACAATGATCTCCAGATGCAAAAAGACATGCTGGAATTAAAATTGCACGATATTGACTGCGAGGTAAAATTTTCAAAAGAAAGTTACACGATCAAATTTAAAAGCCTGGAAGATGATAACAAATATCTTGTTGCACAGAAACTTCTTTTGCAAACGACATTACAAACTACTAAAGACAATTTAATGATGGAAAAGACTGCACATTCAAAATGTCTCAAGTCTCTCGAAAGTGAAACGCAACAATTGTTTTACCAATTATCACTACAAAATACCTTGTTACTATCAGAAAATAAAGTTCTCTGCACGGAAATTAAACACCAAGTGGAACTAATTGGCAAAGAAGTGGCAATGGTGGATAAATACAAGAAGCAGCTCACTTGGCAACAGAATGTTATTAATAATCAGGGAATACGAATTAAAACACTTAAGGCAGAATGCAAGGAGAAGGAAGAATTGCAGAGTGAACTGGAATTCGTAGAATGTGATATTCAGATTTACCTCGAAAGGATAAACGGGCTAAATAGGTCACTGAATGAAGCTGAAAATACCGTTAGAAAATATCAGGCAGAAAATTCCAACATGAAATCAAAATTACACGATGCCGAAGTGAAGTTAAATGAAACTTTAACTAATCAAAATAGAATGAAAGACCTCGTAGAAGAAATGAAAAACAAAATTGACGACTTCGAGCGTGCTATCATTGATAGTGTGCAAAGATTAGAGTACGTACAAGAAACTTTTGTTCGAACAACTTCCTCAATATCAGATGAAGAAGAGCCAAATTTAGCTGATGTGCTATCAACTATAAGAACGAATTTGGTAAACGCTATTAACAAGACGGGAGAGCCGATGACTTCAACATTTGGAACAAACAGTAAGTTTTTATTTAAATACACGAAATTTCTACATCACAGTGACTGTTTTTGTATTAGTATCTGAACTACTAGCAAATCTCCAGCTGAAAGAAAATGAACTTGCGCATGTCAAAGGGCACCTTGAAGAACTTAATGCAAAATACACTGCAGTGTTAAAAGAATTACAAATAATGAGATCACAACCTAAACCCAAAGCAACACCCCGTGGTAAGCGAATATTAAATTTTTTGTAGAACATATAGACATGTGACTTTTTCAGAATGTGCGAAGTGTGTTAAACTAACTAACAGAATTTGTGAATTGGAGTCACATATAGACGACATGGCAGCAAATGGCATTACCGATGATACATTAGCATCTTATAGGAACCACTGCGATTACTTAACAGAGAAGATAGATCTTTTGGAAAAGGAAAAACAAAAATTACACGTAAGCAAATTGAGTTTTTCACTTTACTCGTTGAATTGACCAAGAATTTCATTTAAATAGGCACATCAATTACAGGTGTCTGAACCTCAATATACGGTAAATATATTTTCTTTTATGACAAAACGCAATAGTGATTCGTTATATGTTTCAGACTGATCTGGAAAATGAACTATTGGCTTTAAAAAATAAATACAAGAAATTGAAAACAGTTGCCCGTACCAGATTGATTGAAATCCAGGAACTGAAGTCGCGATTGGGTTTTGATCCATATGATGCCCAGGGATGTTCAACAGATCCTTAAATTTTTACATTATATTGTACTAAATTATTTGTGAGAAAAAAATTTTAGTGTGAAAACTGTCAATAATTTGATAATCATTAAAACTTCCAAAAATCCGTTATTGTATTTTTTTCAAGTTGCGTAATTGATTGATGAGGGTCCAAACATAATAAAACTTAACTTTTAAATTAATCTTTAAAAATCATAGAAATATAACAAAAAAAAAGGTGTCCTTGTTCATTACACGTCAAAGGAACTTTGGCTCTCTAGAATGGATGCATTCAGTGAATGTGCCGATTACTAAGCGGAGACGTTTGATTGGCGGCAAATAAACAATTCAATTTTAATTTGATTGATACAAATTGCCAATAGTTGCCGAATCGCTATACGTTGAACACAAGACAAAAGATTGTACCAAAACGGAAACCTGCTTGCCAACATTCAGAGAATGAAAGGAGCTACTAAAAATAGAAGTTACGTTTTCAATTCGGAAAACCTATATTAATAGTACTACAAGTAATAGAATTGACGTTGTTTAGAGCTATTTAGCACAACCTAATAGTACATGTAGTGTTTAGTTTGTGACAATAAATTGAAAAAGATCAAAACAAGAATTTTTTTGCTTTTTAAAGAGGTTTTCATGTAAGTATAATCCAATGAAATCTTAAAAACGTGTGATATGAACTTTAAACAGCCAACTACTTTTTTTCCAGGATACATTATATTTTGCAATCAGCTCAGTTACACACTTTGAGTTACTGTCTTTACAATTTACAACTACAATCACAATTCTATTGTGACTTTCGGTTTAGCCCGAAAGTGGTTGCATAAACAGTAACCCCGTTTACAACATAGTTGGCCATCGCTGAATTGAGTCGACTAACAGGACAAATGTTCTATTTTATATAACGAAGTTTATTGTAATTTTATATCAAACTGTGTTGCTTTCAAAACTACTGTTTGTACAACTGAAATACCACCTTCTTTAAGAAGCTTGGAAAAAAGTTTCGATCAATGAATATTTTGAATGACAAATAATTGAAAAACATATTCGTAGGTAATTACTAACACGACAAGTGTAATAAATTTAACAATTTACCACCACAGTAATTTAGTTTAAGCGTTTTAGTGCATGAATGATGTACATTGAATGTAGATGTCAATTGTATCTTTTGTTAGCTGTCGCACAGATCAGTCCTATTTTTATCATTTTTAAAGAGGTTTTCACGTAAGTACTATTCAATTAAACCTCAGCAACGCATAAAATAGTTGTAAATGTTCTTTTTGAACCTATAATCAAAAGTTGGGAAGTTAATTTTAACACTTAGTGAACTTCAACGGTTTCTAACCTTTTCAGATTGAATCAGCTGTTATTGCTACGAATTATACAATCCTCGTGTAATTAAAACAGTTTAGCTCTGTGCCAGTTTAATTGCAAGTGATTTGACACAAAAAGAGTCTATATCCGATATATTCAACATTGTGCGTACAGTGCAGATCTGTTGAAGATTTATTGCTTTACGAGAGCTTTTCATGTAAGTACTATTTAAAATCTTTTAAACATGCTAGAATATACCGTTGGAAGCTAGAAGCAAATACTTACAAATTAATTCAGACATATAATGGCCCTTTAATCTAAAACAACTCCTTTTGATCTCATATAATTTCCATTATGTAGACTGATCTAGGTAAGACATCCTACATGTGAAATGTTTAATTGCATAAACATTGCGAACACAAACTATCTGTTAAATACACTAGAACGCTTTTGTAGGGGGCAAGGAAAACACTATGGGGTGTTTATTATAGAATACAAAATTTAACTTGATGGTTGATATCTCGGGCCGTTTTGTCATATAAGTTGTGTCATATAATGGGTGGCGAGCTTCAGTTCGGTTCGGGAGGTCGTAAATGAGGGCGCCACTGTGTTTCGAACGAAGGGTTACACAGAACCTCGGCAGGTGTTCGCCCACCCGAGTCAACGTTCAAGTTATCCAAGTGACAATAACGTTTCTGTTAAAAAAAAAAAGACGGGTCCAGTGAATATTGCGTATATGTTGGTACAACTTCACAACAGGTATAATAATAATTATTATTGTCCCCAATAACCAATTAATTTCTTATTATATACGTGAGCATGGAAAATTTGTTCCCCAATCATAGGATACAATTCGGTTTCCATCTCGCGGGACGGCTACAATGGCGGATAAGGTGTTAGTTATCCTAAACTAATTTTATAAACGATCTTAACATATACATTCTAATAAGTATTCTCTTAAGAGTAACTTTAGCTTAACGGATTTAACAAACAAAACTATGCGGAATATTCCAAAATTCAATACGTGAAGCGTACACGACGCAAGCAAAAATTATTACTTGAAGCATACACGGCGAATGCTAAAAATTATCACGTGACTTACGGTGCTCCGATGGGGCGATCGACCTACCCAGGTCGTATTCTTCCACACATGGTTCGAAGTTTGCCTTCATCAACTAGATGACCATGGTGCTTTGACGAAGGGAACGGAAATAACGTGCACCATCTGACACGGGCACGTTCAGACAATGGCGTAAGGGCGACAATGATCCGAAATTAGCATTCAGGGGAAAAAATATTGTGGTTACCCATCAACATCGGGGTAACCCAAAACGCCTATGGCAGGGGTCGGCAACCTTTTGAGTCGGAAGAGTCAATTACAATTTACAAAATTACAAAGTTTTTAAAGAGCCACAAATTTTTTTGTTGCCAACAATAAAGAGTACTCGCATAAATAAAATTTTTTGATAAAAATAAACTAATATTTATTCATAAGAAAAAATATCTATTTATATCTCCTGCAAAAAGAATTATTTTTTCTTCAAAACAAACCAATCCTTCTACCAAAACAAAGGCTGGGTTTCCCTTTCCTTGCAGTTTTAGATTCAGCTCATTTAATTTGGGTGTGAGATCCACCATAAAGTAAAATTTTTGGGGGGAGGGGTGCAGTGAAAAGCGAGTAAAATTTTTTTTTTCGATAAAATAAATAATATTTGCTTATGGAACTAAAGAGCCGCAACTTCACATACAAAGAGCCGCATGTGGCTCTCGAGCCGCAGGTTGCCGACCCCTGGCCTAGGGTTTTGATCGGTGTTAACGAGGCGGCCATGCCGTGATGTCACGAATAAATTCGGGAAACAATTCCAAAATCGCTTCTTAAGTCTTGCACAAAACAATCCATAAGTCAAATCTGAAGCGAGCATCAAAAATATAACTGCGATTTTCAGAAATTTCTTCATAAGAAGGACCACATAAAATTATATTACAGCACACGAAAATAAATTCATAATTCAATGCGACTATCTACCGGCAAGTGAACCTTGACTGAAGACGGTCTCGGACGATTTCCCCCAAATATTCTTACGAATGATAATCGCACGTATTAACAGTCGATTCAAATTAAGGAGATATGTAAACCAAAGTACGAGATAACATTGTGCCGCTAATCGTTTAAATAGGGAAAATTAATAAATGAATAAATAGAAAACGTTCGAAGAAGGAAATAAAACGTAACAACACATTACTATAGGACACATAACATGTAATATCCACTGTCACTTTCGGTTTACCAGGAAATTGTTATTTTTGATTTCTAGCCCCAAAGGCCTTTTATTTGAATTTTAATTCCTCATGTAAAGCCTACAACATCCAACAACACGTCTACGGTGACGTTTGGTTTAATTGGAGACCGTTGATATTTTTAACACAATGAATTCTACTCGCAAAACCCTTTTAGTCGACCCCCAACATCGTAATTCTACCCATTCCTTAGGTAGTTGGCCATCACTAAATTCAGACAGCGACTTGGCAATCTATTACTTATATATTAGTTTTGACATTCTATTATATAAAAATATACTTAAGAGGCATTTTAATATAGCCAACAAAAAAAAATAATTTAAGAAGTACGTACTTTTGTAATTATATATCAAACTGTGTTGTTTGTGAAACTGCTATTAGTATAACTAAAATATCGCCATATTTGAGAAATTTGGAAAAAGGTTTCCGTCAATAAATACTTTAAACCACAAATAATTGAAAAACCACTTCATAAGTTATTACTAATGCCACAAATGATACACCTCTGTAATAATTTTAACATTTCACCACCACCCTAATTTAGTTAGAATTAATAACCGTCATGTAGATGTCAATCTTGACTTTGTTAGCTGTCGCACAGATCAGTTGTATTATTTTCGTTTTTAAAGAGGTTTTCACGTAAGTACTATTCAATTAAACCTTAGTATCTCGTAAAACAGCTGTAAATGTTTCTTTTGAACCTATAATCAAAATATGGGAAGTTAATTTTAACATTTTGTGAATTTAAGAAGTTTCTAACCTTTTAAGTTTGAATTAACCGTTCATTGGTAGCTGTTATTACTACGAATGATAGAATCCTCGAGTAACTGAAACAGTTTAGCCCTGCACCAATTACATTGCAAGCGCTTTGATACATAGAGAGTCTATACCCGATATATATTCGACAGTGTGAGCTGTTGAGAAGATCCCTTGAAGAATTATTACTTTACAAGAGGTTTTCATGTAAGTACTAGTTAAAATCTATTAAGCATGCTAGAATATACCTTTTAAATCGGTAAATTAAACCATAAAAACGTATATACTATTAATGAATGTTCCTTTCGAACATACAAGAGAATACAAGTTAAAAAATGTTACCTTTTTATTCTGAAAATCTTCACTGTTGTAATGATCACCCATTGTTCATAGCTAGATAGTGCGGCTTGTGTTATACTCGTCTTCAATTGCTTAAACTTTCTGGAGCTACTCCTTTTCAAACAGTTTTCATATAAGGATTAGTCAATTGAACTTTGCCAATGAAGGAAACATCTACAAATGTACAATTTTATCCTTAACAATTTATCTTCTGGGTGTTGTCATAGTTGCATAGTTTCACTCATCATACTGTCAGAATTTTTTGTAAAGACTGATGTTATATGTCTTTTGCTCCTTGGTATATACCCAGTCGCTGCATCGCTTCGTTGATGAGTATTAGTGATGTTCCGTTGATCCGTATCTGTTATCGTCCGCTGACTCATATCCAATGCTTCTCCTGGATCTGTCCTTGATGTGGACCGTCAAGAACAGACATCTGCGTATTTGATGGACCTTGTTGCGGCTATGATGGTTCCTTCAATGCCCAATCTTACTTGGTCTGCATCCATCTCCTCGGTTGAAGTTGTTAGGGTTCTTCGTTACTTCCAAAGCTTCACTCCCTATCCGTGGGTAATAATGTCTGTTCCTGGCAAGTATCTAGTCGATTGTATGACTACTTCCCGTGTGCAATTCTGTGTTTGACATCTCTGCAAAGGTGACTCTGCACTATATACAGCATCTAGTTTGTCCCATACACAATTTCCCATGCTGGCATTGAAGTTCGTAGATTCCTTTAACTCGTAGTCTTGGTATCAGGTCCTTGTTGGATGGAAACAGTTCTTTTATTTTCTTAACCGTGCTGAACCAATTTTAAACCTGCAAACAAATGTTTGAAAAATAATTTCAGTGCACCTTAACCATACAACATTCGCATTAAGCTTCATAATGTGTGTAATAGAAAAACAAGAAGTCTTGATGTACAACATTTTAACTGAATACTGTTAGTATGATACTGACAGGCCTATTTCTTATTTGTAGTTTCTACAAAACGCCCACACCTATCCCACATTTATTGTCGATAAATTAAACGGACATAAGATGGCATCTCGGGATCCTTTGCTTAATATGAGGTTACGGATGTTAGATGATGACGACAACAGGGAACCAGAGGAATTCGCCAAATTGGATGCCATATTTCATTCACAGGAGACGGTATATCATTTATTATATTACAGAGACTGTTATTTATGTTTTTCTTTTAGAGTGAAGAAATAAAAACAAACGTTTTTGCATTGAAGCAGAAGTTTCGGAAATTACAACTCAGCTATGCCTCCCACATCCACATATCCAGGCAGGATTCTGAAGCGAAAGCACTGGAAATGGATAATTTAATGGAAAAACAACAAAATCTTGAAGACGACGTACGAGCCGCTGATAACTATATGCAAGAACTACAAGACATTAGCGTAACTATATTTAAAATATGGATGTGTAATTTATTTAGGTACAATTTTAGACAAAGCTGGAAATGAAGACGTCGATGGGGAACGAATCGCTATGGCATGACTTGGAAATGCTGAATAAATTACATCACACAACCAAAATGGAACTAGCAACAAAATCAAAATTGGTAAGAGATTATCATGTCTATAGTGCAAATATACTCGCCAGAAATGCGTTCCTAGAAGATAAATGTAAGCGCCTGTTGGAACAATTAGGAAATGCTGACGAGGCTGGTTCTTTAGAAAAGCAAGAAAGTGATTGGCAAATTGTGAGTAATTACCGCACTCTTTCCCATCAGATAATGATATTTAGTCGTTGCACAGTGAGACAATATTTTCTTTTGTTTCAGCTCGAATCTACATCTATTATCAATCAAACAATTGCTGAATTGACCGAAACTACACCATCAACTTCCACTGACAGGTATGTACGTGCATGTTTTGTTTATTTCTAACAATTATTTCTATTATTAACTATAATTTCACAACTTTGTCATTACATTCATGTAATTCTTATCAAAATGTTCAGTATTTCTTAATTTATGAAGAAAGTTTAAAGCCAAAGTAATGTAACATAATACACACAAAGTATCATTGTTTGAGGTAGGTACTAATTTTGCATTTCGTTTATTTTTCACGAAAATAAATAGAAAAGTACATACTAAATAGATGCGATATAAAATTTGGAAAAATTTACTAAAAATTTAAAACGCCTTGCAACACTTATTTTTAAATAGATAATTGATTTTGAAATAAAACTAATAAAAGACTAATAAAACATTATGTGGCATGTATTTCATATACGATCTTCTATTTGTTAGAAGGACAATTCATTAAAAACAAACTCAATTTTAATGACGATAAATATTTTAAGCACTGGTCTGAAAGAAAACGATGAGAGAAATTTAGAAATACAAATCATTAGCAATCTTACCAAATCAGGACAATTTTTGGAAAATTACTACGAGGAAAAAATTAAGACAACAATGCCAACTTTTCACAACAAATCAAAAAGCGAAAGTGACTTCATGTCAAGACAATCTATCGAAAAGGATAAAGGAACGGCGATGCCCAGTTCCTTAACTAATATACAACTACGTAGGTCAATAACTCACATTGAACGGGAATGTTTTACACACCTTCACAATGGGCCGACTGAGGGGCGATCACTTCTGGAAAAATCGCCCTCTTCTCTAGTGCCCACCCTCACAGAAGAAAACAGGTCAGAGACAGGTAATAAAACCAGTGATAAATACCATGTTATTGAAAGTCAGCTAACAGATGCAAATAAAAAAATCACAGAACTGACTACGGAATGTCAACATCTTACGGAAGATATTGGAGAACTCAAGAACAATAAATCAACGTTAGAAAAGCTTAACTGGTCGTTAGACAACCGTGTTGAAATTCTCTTTAAAGAAAAAGAGAATGCGATACGAGAAGTTGAAACATTAAAGAAAAAACTTACGATTTGGGAAAAGACAAGTCAACTAAATGACACTCACACTAATGTGCCGAGAGAAGAATATGATGTACTCCTAAATAATTATAATAATATCCAAGCGAAATTAACTGCAAAAATATCTCAACAACAATCGGTCCAACGAGATGTAGTGGAAGAAAAATCAAAGCCATCAATGGCAAGAAAGGATGACTCAGAAGCAACGACTTCCACAGAAGTATCAAATGTGCAAAGTACTCCTGTGGAAATAAATGCTAGTACTATTCAAATATCAGGAGAAGGAATCAACACAGTCCTAGGCACTGTAGATTCAAAGGTCGAACTAGAATTACTGAACCAAAAGTTACGACGAATTGAAGAAGAACTAAGAGACTCTAAAAAAGAAGAAAACTCACTTTTACATGAAAAAGAAACGTTCGTAAAAATGCTACAGGATAGCTTTAACAGTAAAGAGAACGCGCAGTCCCAAATAATTCTATTAAATAATGAAATACAAACTTTGCACTCAAAAATTAGTGCGTTCGAAGAACAAGCCAATACCGCTAAAGATAATTATGAAAGAGAAAAATCAAATTCCCAAGTTGTTCAGTCAGATTTAAGAAAAGAGCAGCAATGTCTTGAGGAAAAGCTCCACGACAGTCTGTCCGAACGAACAGCGCTTCTTGAAACGATCACAGAATGTAACAGAAAATTAAAAATATTAGCAGACACAAATGATGCACTTGATGATACTAAGAGGAGACTCGAAGCAGAAAAAGATAGAATTGACACTGAGTACAATGCACTCCACTCAGAGAACATATCTCTTAAGGAAAAAATACACCAAGAAAATGAAAAATCACTGTGCGTTCAAGATCACCAACGACTGTTAAATGAGATGAACGACTTAGTAACAGAATTGACTTTTGAAAGAGACCAGTTAAAAGCGACTATTGATGATTGTTCTATAAAAATCAAATCATTTGAAGACCATAACAATGATCTCCAGATGCAAAAAGACATGCTGGAATTAAAATTGCACGATATTGACTCCGAGAAACTTCTTTTACGAACAACATTACAAACTACTGAAGACAATTTAATGATGGAAAAGACTGCACATTCAAAATGTCTCAGGTCTCTTGAAAGTGAGACGCAACAATTGTTTTACCAATTATCACTACAAAATACCTTGTTACTATCAGAAAATAAAGTTCTCTGCACGGAAATTAAACACCAAGTGGAACTAATTGGCAAAGAAGCGGCAATGGTGGATAAATACAAGAAGCAGCTCACTTGGCAACAGAATGTTATTAATAATCAGGGAATACGAATTAAAACACTTAAGGCAGAATGCAAGGAGAAGGAAGAATTGCAGAGTGAACTGGAATACGTAGAATGTGATATTCAGATTTACCTCGAAAGGATAAACGGGCTAAATAGGTCACTGAATGAAGCTGAAAATACCATTAGAAAATATCAGGCAGAAAATTCCAACATGAAATCAAAACTACACGATGCCGAAGTGAAGTTAAATGAAACTTTAAGTAATCAAAATAGAATGAAAGACCTCGTAGAAGAAATGAAAAACAAAATTGACGACTTCGAGCGTGCTATCATTGATAGTGTGCAAAGATTAGAATACGTACAAGAAAGTTTTGTTCGAACAACTTCCTCAATATCAGATGAAGAAGAGCCAAATTTAGCTGATGCACTATCAACTATAAGAACGAATTTGGTAAACGCTATTAACAAGATGGGAGAGCCGATGACTACAAAATTTGGAACAAACAGTAAGTTTTTATTTAAATACACGAAATGTCTACATCACAGTGACTGTTTTTGTATCAGTATCTGAGCTACTAGCAAATCTCCAGCTGAAAGAAAATGAACTTATACATATCAAAGGGCACGTTGAAGAACTTAATACAAAATACACTGCCGTGTTTAAAGAATTACAAATAATGAGATCACAACCTAAACCCAAAGCAACACCCCGTGGTAAGCGAATATTAATTTTTTTTGTAGAACATATAGACATGCCACTTTTTCAGAATGTGCGAAGTGTGTTAAACTAACTAACAGAATTTGTGAATTGGAGTCACATATAGATGACATGGCAGCAAATGGCATTACCGATGATACATTAGCATCTTATAGGAACCACTGCGATTACCTAACAGAGAAGATAGATCTTTTGGAAAAGGAAAAACAAAAATTACACGTAAGCAAATTGGGTTTTTCACTTTACTCGTTGAATTGACCAACAATTTCATTTAAATAGGCACATCAATCACAGGTGTCTAAACCTCAATATACGGTAAATATATTTTCTTTTAGGACATAACGCAATACTGATTCGTTATATGTTTTAGACTGATCTGGAAAATGAACTATTGGCTTTAGAAAATAAATACAAGAAATTGAAAACAGTTGCCCGTACCAGATTGATTGAAATCCAGGAACTGAAGTCGCGATTGGGTTATGATCCATATGATGCCCAGGGACGTTCAACAGATCCTTAAATTTTTTCATTATATTGTACTAAATTATTTGTGAGAAAAAAAATTTTAGTGTGAAAACTGTCAATAATTTGATAATCATTAAAACTTCCAAAAATCCGTTATTGTATTTTTTTCAAGTTGCGTAATTAATTGACGAGGGTCCAAACATAATAAAACTCGACTTTTTAAATTAATCTTTAAAAATCATAGAAATATAAGAGAAAAAGATGGCTTTGTTCATTACACATCAAAGGAACTTTGGCTCTCTAGAATGGATGCATTCAGTGAATAGTTTCAACAAAACTATACATACTTTTATTAACATGACGAGTTAGATGAAGAGTGTTTACCTTCACAAACATCGCAAATATAAATAAATTGTCAAGATGACGTAACAATCGGAAAGAGACCTATTTACGTGTTTTGAGAGGCTTTCATGTCCAATTAAACCTTGGAAACGTGAAAATGTTTTAAACCTGTTTTAAATCTTCAAGAAAACATCAGAAATTTAATTGATTGTAACGTGAATGAAAATAAAAATGTAACCACTTTATTTTGAAACTCGTCACCGTTAGTAGTTGCTGATGACCCACATGATATAAGTGCAGTGATTGAAATATTTTAACAGTGACCTTTGATAAGTACTCCACCAACTCAGTTTAAGTAGTTTGCTACTTAAATGGTGCATATCCAATATAAATATCAAATGTCACATTGTAAACTGTCGCACAGATCAGTCTAAAACTTATCACATTTTGGGAGGTTTTCATGTAAGTACTATTCAATTAAACCTTCAAAACGTTTGAAGCATCTGTTAATGCGCACTTTCGAACTATAAATGAACATTGGGAAGGCAATTTAATCGTATCATGAATGTAACAAAGGGGTTATCTTTTTAGTTTGAAAAAACTCTTCATTAGTAGTTATTAATAGTAGGAGTAATAGAACCTGTATTGTTTAAAGTTATTTAGCATATCCGAATTTTACATATAGTGTCAAAATAACATAAAGATCTGACCGAGCCTTTTAGCTTTATGTAAGTATAGTCGGTTCCTACAAGAAAAGATTGAGAAGTGTACGTAATTATATTGTGAGTGGAAACGAAATGTTACCTGTTCAATTTCTTCCCAGCTAGTACTACCATGAATCATCTAATTTTCATTTTTTACAGATATATAACACATAGGACTTTTCTTTTTCAAGCGATTTCTCGTAAGTATACCTATATATATATACATTACGTTAAGCCTCACTCGTGAATTTTGTAATAAATAAAGAAAAATCATCATAGTCAACATCGGACAGCTTGTTTCCAGTGTAGCCATATTCACGAGTTATGTCTAGTCTTCTCTTAAAGTTCAATATTACAATTTTACAAAACTTGAACCGTATACTATGTTACTGGAAATGCGTTACATGGACCTGGTTTTTCTTTTCAGTTTACAAAACGCTTATATTTATCTTACGTATATTGTTGATAAATAAAACGGAAATATGATGGCATCCCAGGACCCTTTGCTTAATATGCGTTTACAGATGTTAGATGACGATAACGCTGAACCAGAGGAATTTTCTCAATTAGATGCGATGTTCAACTCACAAGAGACGGTATGTTATTAAATAAATTACAATTAGTTTTGCTTAAATTTCTTTCTGTAGAGTGAAGAAATAAAAGCCACCGTATTTGCATTAAAGCAGAAATTTATAAAATTACAACTTAGCTATGCCTCTCACATCCTTATATGCAAGCAAGATTCTACAGCGAAAACACAGGAAATGGATGATTTAATAACGAGACAACAAGATTTAGAAGAAGATGTACGAGCTGCACATGAGTATATGCAAGAACTACAAAATATTAACGTAAGGATATTTTGAAATATGAATGTGCAGATTATTTAAGGGTCATTTTTAGACAAAGTTGCAAATGAAGGCGTCGATGGGGAACGACAAGCTATGGAATAACTTCGAAACCATCAATAAAGTACATTACAGAACCAGAATGGAATTAGAGATACAATCGGATTTGTTAAGTGACTATCACGTCCATAGCGCAACCATTCAAGCCAGAAATGCATACCTAGAAGATAAATGTGTGCGCCTGCTTGAACAATTAGGAAATGATGGAGCGACCAGTTCTTCGGAAAAACAAGAAAATGATTGGCAGATTGTGAGTATTTACCACAGGCTTTTTCATCGGGGAATGATGTTGAACATTAATGAACAATGACATAACATTTTCTTTCGTTTCAGCGTCAACCTACATACACTGATCAAACAATTGCTGAATTGACCGAAGCTACACCATCAACTTCCAGTGACAGGTATGCACTTGTTTGTTTTTAGTTATTTTTAACAAACACTATTAGGTTTGAAGTTTTAGTAGGTCAGAGAGTTGCTATTAATTTCAATTTTATTAAAATGTTCAAAATTTATTGATTTTTTAAAAGATTTAAAGTTTTTATGTAATGTTCGATTGCTTTGATATACCAGATACTGTTTATTTTCATGCAAATATCTATTAATAATCTATTATTTTTGAAAAAATATTTCTGGCAATTCTAATGGATAATTCATTAAAAACATACGCAACTTTAATGCCGATCTAAATATTTTAAGAACTAACATGAAAGAGAACGACGTAAAAACTTTTGAAATGCAAATCATTGAATTGAATGCAACTGTAACTAAAAATGAAAAAGAAATAAACACTCTCAAGAATAAAGTGGAGGAAGTATCAAGAGAAAAGATAAGTGTAGATAATGACATCAAGAAAATTCTAGAAGGACAATGTGTCTTACAATTAGAAATGGACGCGACGAGAGAAAATTTATTGGTGACTCAAAAGAAACTGAAAACTACTACAGAGGAACTACTAGAATCAAATGAAAAGTTAATACACCTTGAAAGAAACACATTTTTAAATTTGGAGAAAGCTAAAGAGGAAATAATCAATCTTCAAACAGAGAACGAAAATCTGCTCATTAAAATTAACAATTTAACCAAATCAGAACAATTTGTAGAAACTTACTACAAGGAAAAACTTAAGACCACAATGTCAACCATTGAGGGAGTGGATCACCCTATAGTAGACAAACTAATAACTTCTCATAACAAATCTAAAAGTGAGAATGAATTAATGTCAAAACATGCATGTGATGTACACCATTACAATACAGCGACTACGGCGCAATCAGTTTGGGATAAATCGCCCTCTTCCCCAGTAGTAACTTCAATAGAAGAAAAAGGACGCAAGTCAGAGATTGATAATAAAATCAATCTTTATAACAAGATCCAAGCAGGATTAAGTGCTAAAAAAGCTCGACAACAATTGGCCCCAACAGACATAGCAGAAGAAAAGCCTAAACCATCAATAGATGAGTTAAAAACGCAGAATACACTTGTGGAAGACACTATTAGTAATATACAAAAGTCGAGTGAAACGGCAACCAAAGCGACACTAGGCACTGTAGCATCAAATGTCGAACTAGAATTGTTCAACCAAAAATTAAGTCGAATCGAGCAAGAATTAAAAGACTCTAAAAGGGAAGAAAACTTACTTTTAGATGGAAAAGGAATGTTCATAAGAATATTATTGGATAGTTTTAACAGTAATGAGAATGTGCAGCCCCAAATAATTCAATTGGAAAATAAAATAAAAATTTTGCAATCAAAAATTGGAGCGTTCGAAGAAAAATCAAATTCCCAAGTAATACAGTCAGATTTAGGAAAAGTGCAAGGATTTTTTGATAAAAAGCTCCGTGACAGTCTAGCAGAACGATACATGCTTTTTGAAAGGATTACTGAATGCAACAGACAACTACAAATATCAGCAGAAGGAAATGATGCACTTGATAATCCTATTAAAAGACTTGAAGAAGAAACTCGGAACAAATCTCTTAATACACAAATAGATCAAGAAAGTGAAAATTCATTTCCTATTCAAGACGACAGCTTATCTAGACAACTTCTGAATAACCTAAATAACTTGGTAACAGAACTGGCTTGTGAAAGAGATGAGTTGAAAATGACTAATGAAGAATATTCTAAAAAAATCAAGAGATTTAAGGGCCATAACCATGATCTCGAGGTGCAAAAAAACGTTTTGGAATTAAGATTGCACAAGGTTAACATGGAGGTACAATCATCAAACAAAAATTACAGGATAAAAATCAAAACCTTGGAAGATGAAAAAAGATCACTTGCTGGCGAGAATCTTCTATTGCAAACAACCTTACGAACCACTGAAGATAAATTATTAACTGAAAAGAGTGCGCATTTAAAATGCCTGAAGTCTCTTGAACGTGAATTAACACTAGAAAATGACGTGTTAGAATCAAAAAACAAAGTTCTATGCAGTCAAATTAAATACCAAGAAGAGTTACTTAGCAGAGAAAGGGCAATGGTATACAAATTCAAAAAGCAGCTTATTTTGCAACAAGATGTGATTAATAATCAGGAAAAACGAACTAAAAAGCTCAAAGCAGAATGTTTGAAGATGAACAAATTGCAGACTGAACAGGAATACAAAGAACTCGATATTCAGGATTGTCTCGAAAAGATAAAAGGGCTCAATAGTTCACTGGACGAAGCTGGTAATACCATTAGAGAATATCAGGCGGAAAATAGTGAAATCAAGTCAAAATTGAATGACACCGAAATGAAGTTAATTGATTCTTTAATTAACGAAAATAGAATGCGAGCCCTTGTCGAAAAAATGAATAACAAAATTGAAGCCTACAAGTGCTGTATCATTGAAAGTGCGCAACATTTAGGACACGCACAAGATACGTTTGCTCAAACACAGACCTCTATACAAGATGAAGAACAGCCAAATTTAGCTTATACACTATCAACTATAACAGTGAAGTTGGTAAACATTGCTAATGATGCAGCAGACCCAATGACCACAGAATCTGGAACAGAGAGTAAGTTTTTATTTCAATACGAAAAGAATTTACATCCTAATGACTCTGTTTGTATTAGTATCCGAGGTGCTAGCAAATTTCCAACTGGAAGAAGATGAATTTTCATGGTTCAATCGGCAAATAACAGAACTTGAAACAGAATACACTGCACTCTTTAAAGGATTACGAACAATGGTAACACAAAATGAATCCGAAGCAACATCCCAAGGTATGCAAATATTTTAATTCTTTGTAAAACATATTGACATGATAAGTTTTTCAGAATGTGCGAAGTGTGTTAAGCAAACAGCAAGAATTTTTCAATTGGAGTCACATGTAGATAGCATTACGGCACTTATTAGAAATTATAGAACCCACTGTGATTGTCTAACAAAGAGGATAACACAATTTAAAAAGGAAAAACAAATATTGCAGGCACAACCTCAATATACGGTAAATATATTTCGCTCTACAAGAGAAAATGGTACTGATTCGTCTTATGTTCTAGACTGATCTGAAAAATAAACTTTCGGCTTTAAAAAACGATTACGACAAATTGCTTTCAGTAGCCCGTGTCAGATTGATTCTAATCCAGGAACTCAAATCGAAATTAGGCTATGATCCATGCAATGACCAGGGATGTTCGACAGATCCTTAAACTTTTACATTGATCAAAATTGTGTGTGAAAAAAATTTTAGTGTGAAAACTGATGTTAATATTTTGGTAATAATTAAAATTTTAAAATTTCATTACTGTATTTTGTTTGAATTGAAAGATATTGAAATTCGAAACGTTAATTTTTTCGAAAAATAGAGTATAACTGTTAATTTTTTCGAAAAATAGAGTATAACTAAGTATAAGGAAATTCAGTACGGACCACAGCAGATTTTTTAAAAATTATAAAATAATTTTTCAAAGAAAATAGAACCTTAAAATATGTATAAGAAACCACAAATGAGAAAAAACTTGAAAGCAGTTAGATGTTGAAAGGTTTGGAAAATGAATATACATTTACAATAAATTATTCGATTATTTCCCTTTACGTACCAATAATTTTTGATTAACACTGTTGGCCGGACATTTTGTAACTGCGATGTACGTTGACACATCGTGTTTCCGACTGACTAGCTCGGCCATCTACATTATTTTTCCAAACGTAGTTTTCTCTTCCTGGTCCTAAAAATTACGAAACGTTAATTGACAAAGAAAAATCATATTAAAAGTACTTATTACGATACTTCTGTAATTATATATCAAACTGTGTCGTTTGTAAAACTGCTGTTAGTATAATTAAAATATCGCCTATTTGATAAGTTCGGGAAAACGGTTTCCGTCAATAAATATTTTGAACGACAAATAATTAAAAAACCCCTTCGTAGGTAATTACTAACGTCGTAAGTGATATACTTCTGTAATAATTTGAACATTTTACCACTACACTAATTTAGTTTAAGCGATTTACTGTATAATTGACGTCAATTTTGAGTTTGTTAGCTGTCGCACAGATCAGTCGTATTATTTTCGTTTTTAAAGAGGTTTTCACGTAAGTACTATTCAATTAACCTTAGTAACGCGTAAAACAGTTGTAAATGTTCCTTTTCAATCTATATTCAAAAGTTGGGAAGTTAATTTTAACACGCCGTGAACTTTACAAGTTTCTAACCTTTTCAGTTTGAATCACCCGTCCATTGGAAACTGTTATTGGTACTAATTATAGAATCCTCGTGTAATTGAAACAGTTTAGCCCTGCATCAGTTTATTTGCATGTGATTTGACACAAAGAGTCTATATCCGATATATATTCGACATTGTGAGCTGTGGTGCAGACCGAAGATTTATCGCTTTACAAGAGCTTTTCATGTAAGTACTATTTAAAAACTTTTAAACATGTTGGTATATACCGTTAGAAGCTAGAAGCAAATGCTTGCAAATTAATTCCGACGTATTGTTAACATGAAAAATAATGGCTCTTTAATCTAAAACAACTCCTTTTGTATCTCATATAATATCCATTACGAAGACTTATTTAGGTAAGACATCTCGCATGTCAAATGTTTAATTGCATAGACATTGCGAAAATAAACTATTTGTTAAATCGACATAACTATAGGACACACAACATATAATGTCACTTTCGGTTTACCCGAAAATTTATGTTTTGATTTTTGGCTGTAAAAATTTACATTGACATTGTTAACATTTTTGAATTTTACCCACAAAACCTTTTAATTGAATACCCAATATGGCAATAAATCTTTTTCAATTGAAAAATACAATGTAGAATCCAGAACTCTTTACACTATCCCCATGATTTCGATTCCTATTTACAATAACAATTGTATGGTATCATTGATTTGTACATTCGTGTTGTTTGTCAACTTGTCGTGCGCATGCGGACTATCTATGCGATTCCCTAGTGACTCACTTAACCTGGACTTGCTGCCTGGATTTTCATTACCGTCAACATGAATATGATCACCTCCCACAACTTCAGCCATTCGAATTTTTCCACTGCGTAAAATCATTCAATTTGGAACAACTGATGTAAAATAATCGCCTGTATGTGTAATCCAACATAACCGGTACCGACAACAGATAGTTATGCGAATAAAATTTCTGGATTATTTACTAATACACCAATATTTATAAATACTCAATGACAAATAGGTGTATCTTGTATTCTGGGCAAAGATGCGATAGAAACTAGAATCACACACTTTAAGCAGCCAACTGCTTTCTTTCCAGGATATATTATATTTTCCAATCAGCTCAATTACACACATTGAGTTATTGTCTTTAGAATTTACACCTACTATCACAATTCTATTGTGACTTTCGGTTTAGCCCGAAAATGGTTGCATAAACAGTAACCCCGTTTACAACATAGCTGGCCATCGCTGAACTGAGCCAGCGAATCAACAGGATAAATGTTCTATTTTATATAACGAAGTGTATTGTAATTTTATATCAAACTGTGTTGCTTTCAAAACTGCTGTTTGTATAACTAAAATACTGCCTTATTTGAGAAGCTCAGAAAAAAGTTTCCATCAATGAATATTTTGAATGACAAATAATTGAAAAACCTCTTCGTTGGTAATTACTAACGTCACAAGTGTAATAATTTTAACAATTTACCAGCACACTAATTTAGTTTAAGCGTTTTACTGCAAAAATGAAGTACATTAAATGTAGATGTCAATTCTAACTTTTGTTAGCTGTCGCAGAGATCAGTCGTATTATTTTCGTTTTTAAAGAGGTTTTCACGTAAGTACTATTCAATTAAACCTTAGTAACGTGTAAAACAGCTGTAAATCTTCCTTTTGAACCTATAATCAAAAGTTGGGAAGTTAATTTTAATACGTCGTGAACTTCAAAAGTTTCTAACCTTTTCAGTTTGAATCACCCGTCCATTGGAAGCTGTTATTGCTACGAAATATAGCATCTGGTTATAATTGAAACAGTATAGCCCTGCATCAGTTTATTTACAAGTGTTTTGATGCATAAAGAGTCTATAGCCAATATATATTCGACATTGTGAGCTCTTGTGCAGATCGAAGATTTATCGCTTTACAACAGGTTTCATGTAAGTACTATTTAAAAACTTTTAAACATATTGTGAACATGAGAAGTAATGGCTCTTTAATCTAAAACTACTCTTTTGATCTGGTATAATTTCCATTATGTAGACTGATCTAGGTAAGACATCTTACATGTGAAATGTTTAATTGCATAGACATTGCAAATATAAACTGTCTGTCAAATACACACAACACGTAATATCCACGGTCACTTTCGGTTTATATGGAAATTGTTATTTTTGATTTCTAACCCCAAAGGCTTTTTATTTGACATCCAACACCGCATATCTATGGTCGGTTTTCGGTGACCTTTTAGTAGTCACCCAACATCGTATATCTGTGGTGATATTCAGTTTAACCGGAAATAGCTGCCATTTTTTAATTCTATCCATAATGATTCTTCATTTGACAAGCAACATGGTATATCTACGGTGGCTTTAGGCTAAACTGGTGATTCATGCTATTTTCGAATCTGTTCGCCAACTTGCATAACTTTTTCTTCCACTTGACAATGAATAATCAGCATAACTGATATATTTGGTTGTGTGATATCACTGTCCCAATTATATTAATGCTAAATTAAGCATCCATTTCAGAGATAGTGTACCATCTTTTGTTTTAAGTTGACAAACACGCACAGTTTCTAGGCGAAGTTCGCATTCCAATTATAAGAATGCGAAATTACTGCATAATCAGAAACCCATTCCTTAGGTAGTTGGCCATAGTTGGCCAATAGGTGAATTGAGACAGCGATTTGATAATCTATTATTTATACATTATTTTTCACATTCTATTTTATATAAGAATGCGCATCTCCTGTGCATATGACTTAAAGAGGCATTTTAATATAGCCGACAAAAAGAAACTAATTTTAGAAGTACATACTATTGTAATTATATATCAAACAGTGTTGTTTGTGAAACTCCTGTTAGTATAAGTAAAATATTGCCACATTTGAGAAACTTGGAAAAAGGTTTCCGTCAATAAATATTTTATAACCACAAATAATTGAAATACGTTATTACTAATGCCACACATGATACACCTCTGTAATAATTTTAACATTTCACCACCACACTAATTTAGTTAGAATTAATAAGCGTCATGTAGATGTCAATTTTGACTTTGTTAGTTGTCGCACAGATCAGTCGTATTATTTTCGTTTTTAAAGAGGTTTTCATGTAAGTACTATTCAATTAAACCTTAGTAACGCGTAAAACAGCTGTAAATATTTCTTTTGAACCTATAATCAAAAGTTGGGAAGTTAATTTTAACATTTTGTGAACTTAAGAAGTTTCTAACCTTTTCAGTTTGAATCAACCATTCATTGGTAGCTGTTATTACTACGAATGATAGAATCCTCGAGTAATTGAAACAGTTCAGCCCTGCATCAATTACTTTGCAAGTGCTTTGATACATAAAGAATCTATATCCGATACATATTCGACATTCTGAGCTGTCGAGCAGATCCATTGAAGAATTATCACTTTACGAGATGGCATCCCGGGACCCTTTGCTTAATATGAGGTTACGGATGTTAGATGATGATGACAACAACGAACCAGAGGAATTCGCCACATTAGATGCCATATTTAATTCACAGGAGACGGTATATCATTTATTATATTACATAGACTTTTATTTATGTTTTTCTTTTAGAGTGTAGAAATAAAAACAAACGTTTATGCATTGAAGCAGAAGTTTCGGAAATTACAACTCAGCCATGCCTCCCACGTCCATATATCCAGGCAGGATTCTGAAGCGAAAGCACTGGAAATGGATAATTTAATGGAAAAACAACAACATCTTGAAGATGACGTACGAGCCGCTCATAAGTATATGCAAGAACTACAAGACATTAACGTAACTATATTTAAAATATGGATGTGTAATTTATCTAAGGGTACAATTTTAGACAAAGTTGGAAATGAAGACGTCGATGGGGAATGAATCGCTATGGCATGGCTTGGAAACGTTGAATAAACTACATCATACAACCAAAATGGAACTAGAAACAAAATCAAAATTGGTAAGAGATTATCATGTCTATAGTGCAAATATACTTGCCAGAAATGCATACCTAGAAGATAAATGTAAGCGCTTGTTGGAACAACTAGGAAATGCTGATATGGCTGGTTCTTTAGAAAAGCAAGAAAGTGATTGGCAAATTGTAAGTAATTACCGCACTCTTTCCAATATTTAGTCGTCGCACAGTAAGACGATATTTTCTTTCGTTTCAGCTTGAATCTACATCTATTATCGATCAAACAATTGCTGAATTAACCGAAGCTACACCATCAACTTCCACTGATAGGTATGTACGTGCTTGTTTTTGTTTATGTCTAACAAAGCCTATTATTTCACAACCTTCTCATTTCATTCATGTAATTCTTATCAAAATGTTCAGTATTTTTTGATTTCTAAAGATAGTTTAAAGCCAAAGTAATGTAACATAATACACACAAAGTATCATTGTTTGAGGTGGGTATTAATTTTACAATTCGTTTATTTTTCACGCAAATAAATAGAATATTACATACTAAATACATGGACATTACGGAACAAAATTTTGAAAAAATTAACTAAAAATTAAAAACGCCTTGCCGCAATTAATTTTTAAATAGATAATTGATTTTGAAATAAGAAAGTAATAAAATAAAAAGAACATTATGTGGCATGTATTACATATACTTTATATTTGTTAGATGGATAATTCATTAAAAACAAACCCAACTTTAATGACGATAAATATTTTAAGCACTGGTCTGAAAGAAAACGAGAAAAATTTTGAAATACAAACAATTAGCAATATTACCAAATCAGGACAATTTTTGGAAAATTACTACGAGGAAAAAATTAAGGCAACAATGCCAATCATTGAGGGGGTGCACCATCTCATCTTAGACAAACTAGTAACTTTTCAGAACAAATCAAAAAGCGAAAGTGACCTCATGTCAAAACAATCCCTCGAAAAGGTCAAAGGAACGGTGATACCCAGTTCGTTAACTAATATACAACTACATAGGTCAATAACTCACATTGAACGGGAATGTTTTACACACCTTGACAATGGGCCGACTGAGGGGCGATCATTTCTGGAAATATCGCCCTCTTCTGTAGTGCCCACCCTCACAGAAGAAAACACGTCAGAGACTGATGATAAAACCAGTGATAAATACGATATTATTGAAAATGAGCTAACAGAAGCAAATAAAAAAATCACAGAATTAACTACGGAATGTCAACATCTTACGGAAGATATTGGCGAGCTCAAAAACAATAAATCAACGTTAGAAAAGCTTAACTGGTCGTTAGACAACCGTGTCGAAATTCTGTTTAAAGAAAAAGAGAACGCGATACGAGAAGTTGAAACATTAAAGAAAAAACTTACGATTTGGGAAAAGACAAGTCAACCAAATGACACAAACACTAATGTGCCGAGAGAAGAATATGATATACTCCTAAATAATTATAATAAGATCCAAGCGGAATTAACTGCAAAAATATCTCAACAACAATCGGCCCAACGAGATATAGAGGAAGAAAAATCAAAGCCATCAATGGCAAGAAAGAATGACTCAGAAGCAACGAAGTACACAGAAGTGTCAAATGTGCAAAGTACACCTGTGGAAGAAAATGCTAGTACTATTCAAATATCAGGAGAAGGGATCAACACGGTGCTAGGCTCAAAGGTCGAACTAGAATTACTCAACCAAAAGTTACGTCGAATGGAAGAAGAACTAAGAGACTCTAAAAAGGAAGAAAATTCACTTTTACGTGAAAAAGAAACGTTCATAAAAATGCTACAGGATAGCTTTAACAGTAAAGAGAACGCGCAGTCCCAAATAATTCTATTAAATAATGAAATACAAACTTTGCAGTCAAAAATTAGTGGGTTCGAAGAACAAGCCAATACCGCTAAAGATAATTATGAAAGAGAAAAATCAAATTCCCAAGTTGTTCAGTCGGATTTAAGAAAAGAGCAGCAATGTCTTGAGGAAAAGCTCCACGACAGTCTGTCCGAACGAACCACGCTTCTTGAAACGATCACAGAATGTAACAGAAAATTAAAAATATTAGCAGACGCAAATGATGCACTTGATGATACTAAGAGGAAACTTGAAGCAGAAAAAGATAGAATTGACATAGAGTACAATGCACTCTACTCAGAGAACATATCTCTTAGGGAAAAAATACACCAAGAAAATGAAAAATCACAGTGCGTTCAAGATCACCAACAACTGTTGAATGAGATGAACGACTTAGTAACAGAATTGACGTTTGAAAGAGACCAGTTAAAAGTGACTATTGATGACTATTTTATAAAAATCAAATCATTTGAGGATCATAACAATGATCTCCAGATGCAAAAAGACATGCTGGAATTAAAATTGCAAGATATTGACTGCGAGGTAAAATTTTCAAAAGAAAGTTACACGATCAAAATTAAAAGCCTGGAAGATGAGAACAAATGTCTTGTTGCACAGAAACTTCTTTTGCAAACGACATTACAAACTACTAAAGACAATTTAATGATGGAAAAGTCTGCACATTCAAAATGCCTCAAGTCTCTTGAAAGTGACATGCAACAATTGTTTTACCAATTATCACTAGCAAATACCTTGTTACAATCAGAAAATAAAGTTCTCTGTACGGAAATTAAACACCAAGTGGAACTAATTGGCAAAGAAGCGGCAATGGTGGATAAATGTAAAAAAGAGCTCACTTGGCAACAGAATGTTATTAATAATCAGGGAATACGAATTAAAACACTTAAGGCAGAATGCAAGGAGAAGGACGAATTACAGAGTGAACTGGAATACGTAGAATGTGATATTCAGATTTACGTCGAAAGGATAAATGGGCTAAATAGGTCACTGAATGAAGCTCAAAATACCATTAGAAAGTATCAGGCAGAAAATTCCGACATCAAATCAAAATTGCACGACGCCGAAGTGAAGTTAAATGAAACTTTAAGTAATCAAAATAGAATGAAAGACCTCGTAGATGAAATGAAAAACAAAATTGAAGACTTCGAGCGCGCTATCATTGGAAGTGTGCAACAATTAGAATACGTACAAGATACTTTTGTTCGAACAACTTCCTCAATATCAGATGAAGAAGAGCCAAATTTAGCTGATGCATTATCAACTATAAGAACGAATTTGGTAAACGCTATTAACAAGACGGTAGAGCCGATAACTACAAAATTTGGAACAAACAGTAAGTTTTTATTTAAATACATGAAATTTCTACATCACAGTGACTGGTTTTGTATTAGTATCTGAGCTACTAGCAAATCTCCAGCTGAAAGAAAATGAACTTGCACATGTCAAAGGGCACGTTGAAGAACTTAATACAAAATACACTGCGGTGTTTAAAGAATTACAAATAATGAGATCACAACCTAAACCCAGAGCAACACCCCATGGTAAGCGAACATTAATTTTTTTTGTAGAACATATATACATGAGACTTTTTTAGAATGTGCAAAGTGTTTTAAACTAACTAACAGAATTTGTGAATTGGAGTCACATATAGATGACATGGCAGCAAATGGCATTACCGATGAAACATTAGCATCTTATAGGAACCACTGCAATTACCTAACAGAGAAGATAGATCTTTTGGAAAAGGAAAAACAAAAATTGCTCGTAAGTAAATTGGGTTTTTCACTTCACTAGTTGAATTGACCAACAATTTCATTTAAATAGGCACATCAATCACAGGTGTCTGAACCTCAATATACGGTAAATATATTTTCTTTTATGACAAAACGCAATACTGATTCGTTATATGTTTCAGACTGATCTGGAAAATGAACTATTGGCTTTAAAAAATAAATACAAGAAATTGAAAACAGTTGCCCGTACCAGATTGATTGAAATCCAGGAACTGAAGTCGCGATTGGGTTATGATCCATATGATGCCCAGGGATGTTCAACAGATCCTTAAATTTTTACATTATATTGTACTAAATTATTTGTGAGAAAAAAAATTTTAGTGTGAAAACTGTCAATAATTTGATAATCATTAAAACTTCCAAAAATCCGTTATTGTATTTTTTTCAAGTTGCGTGATTGATTGATGAGGGTCCAAAACATAATAAAACTCGACTTTTTAAATTAATCTTTAAAAATCATAGAAATATAAAAGAAAAAGATGTCCTTGTTCATTACACGTCAAAGGAACTTTGGCTCCCTAGAATGGATGCATTCAGTGAATGTGCCGATTACTAAGCAAAGACGTTTGATTAGCGACAAATAAACAATTCAATTTCAATTTGATTGATACAAACTTCCAATAGTTGCCGAATCGCTATACGTTGAACACAAAACATAAAAGATTGTACCAAAACGGAAACCTGGGTCCCAACATTCATTGAATGAAAGGAGCTACTAACAATAGAAATTACCTTTTCAATTCGGAAAACCTACATTCACGTTGTTTAGAGCTATTTAGCACAACCTAATAATACATGTAGTATTTATGTTGCGAAAATAAATTGTTAAATTGGTGTAAAGATTGAAACGCGAATTTTTGTTTGCTTTTTGGGGTTTTCATGTAAGTATAATCCAATGAAACCTTAAAAACGTGTGATATGAACGTGAGCAATTCTTTAAATATTTATGTTGAAAATCATAACCGTGAGCATCTGTTAATTTCTCGATTCATATAATTTTCCAGCAGTTAAAATACTTTAGCGCACTCTAGTAACTCATTTTAAGTAGTTTGCTACTTAAACGGTGCATATCCAATATAATTGTCAAATCTGGCATTGTAAACTGTCGCACAGATCGGTCCAAAATTTATGGTATTTCGAGAGGTTTTCATGTAAGTACTATTCAATTAAACCTTCAAAACGTGTGAAACATTTCTAAATGCGCCCTTTCAAACTATAAATTATCATTGGGAAGCTAATTTAATCATTTCATGAACGTAAATAAAGAGGTTATCCTTTTTGATTTGAAAAACCTCTTACCTCTTAGTAGCTATTATAAGTAAGTAGGAGAAATAGAATCAGTATTGTTTGAAGCTATTTAGTACAACCGAATTATACATGTAGTGCTTTTTTTGCAAAAACAAAGTGACTATTAAAGTTACGTAAAGATCAGAATGGGACTTTTTAGTTTTCTATTAAGATTCAATATGTATTAATTTTATAAAAATTTGAACTGTATAATATACTGCAAATGCGTTTACGTAAGCCTAGTTTTAATTTTCAGTTTATAAAACGCAATATTTATCCTACGTTCGTTGTTGATAAGTAACGGAAATAAAATGGCATCCCAGGATCATCTGCTTAATATATGGTCAAGGATGTTAGATGACGATAACCAGGACCCAAATGAATTTGCCAAATTAGATGCGATATTTAATTCACAAGAGACGGTATGCCATTTAATAAATTGCAATTACTTATTATTTAAGTTTTTTTGTAGAGGGAAGAAATAAAAACCAACGTGTTTGCGTTAAAGCAGAAATTTAGAACATTACAACTTAGTTATGCCTCCCACATCAATATATGCAGGCAAGATTCTGAAGCGAAAGCACAGGAAATGGATAATTTAATGACAAGACAACAAGATTTAGAAGAAGATGTAAGAGCCGCTCATGTGTATATGCAAGAACTACAAAATATTAACGTAAGTATATATTTGAAAATATGGATGTGTAAATTATTTAAGAGTCGTTTTTAGGCAAAGCTGCAAATGAAGACGTCGATGGGGAACGACAAGCTATGGAATAATTTCGAAACCATCAATAAAGTACATTACAGAACCAGAATGGAATTAGAGATACAATCGGATTTGTTAAGTGACTATCACCTCCATAGCGCAACTATTCAAGCCAGAAATGCATACCTAGAAGATAAATGTGTGCGCCTGCTGGAACAATTAGGAATTGGTGGAGCGACCAGTTCTTCGGAAAAACAAGAAAATGATTGGCGGAATGTGAGTATTTACCACAGGCTTTTTCATCGGGGAATGATGTTGAACATTAATGAACAATAACATAACATTTTCTTTCGTTTCAGCATGAACCTACATACAATGATCAAACAATTGATGAATTGACCGAAGCTACACCATCAACTTCCACTAATAAGTAAGTACATGTTTGTTTTTATTTATTTTTAACAAAGACTATTATTTAACTATCTTATTACATTTATATAATTCTAATAAATTATAAACAATAAACCTTGTATGTAGGTGGTGTATTTGTGCAGTTTGTTCATGTCATATTCACATGAATGTGACCTGTATTTAATAGAAGTCTTATATTTTCGAAATAAACCACCGCACATTAATTGAAATTATTATTAAATTTGAAATATAAAAATACTATTATTAATACGATTTAGGTTTGAAGTTTTAATACGTTGCTATTAATTTCAATTTAATTAAAATGTTCAAAATGTGTTGATTTCTTAAAATGACTTAAAGTTTTTATGTAATGCTGCTTTGTTATGCCAGATACTGTTTATTTTTATGCAAATATCTATTAATAATCTATTATTTTTGAAAAAATATTTTTGGCAATTCTGATGGTTAATTCATTAAAGACATACATAACTTTAATGCCGATCTAAATATTTTAAGAACTGACATGAAAGAGAACGACGTAAAAAAATTAGAAATGCAAGTCAATGAATTGAATGCAGCTGTAACTGAAAATGAAAAAGAATTAAACACTCTCAAGAATAAAGTGGAGGAAGTATCAAGAGAAAAGATATGCGTAGATAATCACATGAAGAAAGTTCTAGAAGAACAATGTGTCTTACAATTAGAAATGGATGCGACGAAAGAAAATTTATTGATGACTCAAAAGAAACTGAAAAGTACTACAGAGGAACTACTAGAATCGAATGAAAAGTTAATACACCTTGAAAGAAACACATTTTTAAATTTGGAGAAAGCTAAAGAAGAAATAAACAATCTTCAAATAGAGAACGAAAATCTGCTCATTAAGATTAATAATATGACCAAATCAAAACAATTTTTGGAAAATTACTACAAGGAAAAATTTAAGACAACGATGTCAACCATTGAGGGAGTGGATCACCCTATCCTAGACAAACTAATAACTTCTCATAACAAATCTAAAAGTGAAAATGAATTAATGTCAATACATTTCGCATTTTGTTCCGGAAACGACAAAGGTAAAATGATATCCAGTTCCTCAAGTAATATATGTAGATCAATAATTTGCGTTGAACATGAATGCGATACACACCTTTACAGTACGGCGACTACGGTGCGATCACTTTTGGAAAAATCACCCTCTGCTCCTGTAGTAACTTTTATAGATGAAAAACAAGAAGAACCCAGGTCAGAGATTGATTATAAAATCAGTGATAAAGATGGTGTTATTCAAAGTGAGGTAACAGAAGCAAAAAAAGAAATCACAAAATTAACTGCAGAATGTCAAGATTTTATGGAAGAAATCGGTGCGCTCAAGAACGATAAATCAAACTTTGAAAAGCTCAATTGGTCGTTGGGCAATCGAGTTGAAATTCTCCTTAAAGAAAAAGAGAAAGCTATAGCAGAAGTTGAAACACTAAAGATGCAACTTACGACATTTCAAAAGGCAAGTAAACCAGATGTCGCTTGTACTAAAGTACCGAGAGAAGACTATGATGCACTCCTAAGTCGTTACAAAGAGATTCAAGCAGAATTAACTGCGAAAATATCTCCACAACAATCGGCCCAACCGGAAATAGTAGAAGAGAAGCCCAAACCATCAATGGAGGAATCAGCGGGAAGCACATCAAAGACGCAGAGTGCCCAAAAATCAGGTCAAACAGGTATTGTAGCGTCAAATGTCGATCTACAATTACTCAACCAAAAATTAAGTCGAATTGAACAAGAATTAAAAGACTCTAAAAGGGAAGACGACTCACTTTTAGGTGACAAACGAAAGTTCGCAAGAACATTATTGGATAGCTTTAACAGTAAAGCGAACGTGCAATCCCAAATAATTCAATTAAATAATGAAATAAAAATTATGCAGTCAAAAATTAGTGAGTTTGAAGAAAAATCAAATTCTCAAGTAGCCGAGTCGGATTTCGGAAAAGAGCAAGGACATTTTGATGAAAAGCTCCACAACAGTCTAGCCGAACGATACATGCTTTTTGAAACGATTGTGGAATGGAACAGTAAATCACAAATGTCAGGGGAAGGAAATGACGCCCTTGATAATCCTATTAAAAAACTTGAAGAAGGGACACAGAATAAATCTCTTACAACAAAAATAGACCAAGAAAGTGAAAATCCATTGCACATTCAAGATGACAGCTTATCTAGTCAACTGAATAAGCTAAATAACTTGGTAACAGAACTGGCTTTTGAAAGAGATGAGTTGAAACTGACTAACGAAGAATGTTCTAAAAAAATCAAGTTGTTAAAGGCCGGTAACCATGATCTCCTGATGCAAAAAAACATATTGGAATTAAGATTGCGCAATATTAACATGGAGGTGCAATCATCAAATAAAAATTACATGATAAGAATAAAAACCTTGGAAGATGAAAAAAGATCACTTGCTGGCGAGAATCTTCTAATGCAAACAACCTTACAAACCACTGAAGACAAATTATTAACTGAAAAGAACGCACATTTAAAATGCCTGAAGTCTGTTGAATGTGAATTAACACTAGAAAATGATGTGTTAGAATCAAAGAACAAAGTTCTATGCAGTCAAATTAAATATCAAGAGGAATTATTGAGCAAAGAAAGGGCAATGGTGGAAAAATTCAAAAAACAACTTATTTTGCAACAGGATGTGATTAATAATCAGGAAAAACGAACTAAAAAACTCAAAGCAGAATATTTGAAGATGGACAAACTGCAGACTGAACAGGAATACAAAGAATTTGATATTCAGGATTGCCTCGAAAAGATAAGAATGCTCAATAGTTCACTGGATGAAGCTGGTAATACCATTAGAGAATATCAGGCGGAAAATAGTGACATCAAGTCAAAATTGAATGACACCGAAATAAAGTTAATTGACTCTTTAAGTAACGCAAATAGAATGCGAGACCTTGTGGAAAAAATGAATAAGAAAACCGAAGCCTTCAAGTGCTCTGTCATTGAATGTGCGCGACATTTAGGACATGCACAAAATACGTTTACTCAAACACGAGTCTGTATACAAGATGAAGAACAGCCAAATTCAGCCGATACATTATCAACTATTGTAACGAAGTTGGTAAACATTGCTAATGATGCAGCAGACCCAATGACCACAGAATCTGGAGTAGGGAGTAAGTTTTTATTTCAAAACGTAAAGAATTTATATAGTTTAATTTATAATGCCTCTGTATTAGCATCTGAGGTGCTAGCGAATTTCCAGCTGGAAGAAAACAAATTTGCGCGGTTCGATCGGCAAATGACAGAACTCGAAAAAGAATACGCTGCACTGTTCCAAGGATTACAAACAACGATAAAACAAAATCAATCCGAAGCAACATCCCAAGGTAAGCAAATATTATTAATTTTAATTCTTTGTAGAACATATTGACATGAGAGGTTTTTTAGAATGCGCAAAGTGTCTTAAGCAAACGAAAAGAATTTTTGAATTGAAGTCACATATAGACAGCATTACGGCACTTATTAGAAATTATAGAACCCACTGTGATTATCTAACAAAGAGGATAACACAATTGAGAAAGGAAAAACAAGTATTGCAGGTAAGTAACCTAGTTTTTTCGCTCCACTCTATTAATTAATCAACAACCTTATTTTTACAGGCACATCAATCGCAATTGTCTGAACCTCAATATACGGTAAATTTATTTTGTTCTACAAGTGAATATGATACTGATTTGTTCTATTTTCTAGACTGATCTGAAAAATAAACTTTCGGCTTTAAAAAATGATTACGACAAACTGCTTTCAATAGCTCGTGTCAGATTGATTCTAATCCAGGAATTGAAATCGAAATTGGGCTATAATCCATGCGATGCCCAGGGATGCTCAACAGATCCTTAAACTTTTTACATTGTTCAAAATTATGTGTGAGAAAAAAATTTTAGTGTGAAAACTGATGTTAATATTTTGGCAATCATTAAAATTTTCAAAATTCCATTATTGTATTTTGTTTGAATTGATTGATTCATTGATCATGATCCGAATGTAGTAAGACTAGATTTTTTTAAATTATAGAATAATTTTAGCTTTGCAAATAACAAAGAGAATAATATTTTAAAATATAAGGAACCACCAATGAAAAAAACTAAAGAGCATTTCGATGCCTGAAGGTTTGCAAATGCGTACATGTTTACAATATGTTACTCGATGATTTCCGTTTACGTACCAACAATTTTTGATGACACTGTTGACCAGACATTTTGTAATTACAATGTACGTTGATTGACACATTGTGTTTCTGACGGAGTACTTCGGCCATCCTATCATATTTCCAAAATTAAGTTTTCTCTTCTTGATCCTACAAAATGTAACAAAAGGTATAAGAAATACGAAATTTCATTTTTGCAGTAGAAAATCACAATCATCTTTGACATCGTAATACCTAATTAAACGCCAATGCAAAATCAAACTATTTTTCTCCACTTAATAGAGATTGTAACTTTTTTCTTACATAAATTTAGGAATCAAAAGCTGTAAGCGACAGTGGATCGGTTACAGTTTTCTCGATCAACATGCAAGTCAGCGATAGTTACCAAATTACTCCGTTATATCAAACAGTGTTGTTTTTAACACTGCTGTTTGTATAGTTAAAAAAATATTAGTTTAATTGGGAAGTTCAAAACTAGGTTGTGTGTGTGTGTGTGTGTTAATTAATATTTTGGACTACAAATAATTGCAAAACTGCTTCGCAGGTAATTATTAGCGCAACTAATGGTATCATTCACTAATAATTTAAACATTTTACCACCATACCAATTTATTTGAAGTGCATAAATGTCATATCTGACTTTGTTAGCTGTCGCACAGATCAGTCGTAATATTTCCGTTTTTAAAGAGGTTTTCACGTAAGTACTATTCAATTAAACCTTAGTAACGTGTAAAACAGCTGTAAATGTTCCTTTTGAACCTATAATCAAAACTTGGGAAATTAATTTTAACCAGTCGTGAACTTCAAAAGTTTCTAACCTTTTCAGCTTGAATCATCCGTCTATTGGAAGCTGTTATTGCTACGTATTATAGAATCCTTGTGTAATTGACCCAGTTTAGCCCTGCACCGATTTATTTGCAAGTGTTTTGATGCATAAAGAGTCTATATTCGATATATATTCGACATTGTGAACTGTCGTGCAGATCCATTGACGATTTATCGTCATACAAGATGTTTTCATGTAAGTACTATTTAAAATCTTTTAAACATGCTACAAATTTACCATTCGAAGCTAGAAGCAAATGCTTGCAAATTAATTCAGACATATTGTTAACATGAAAAATAATGGCTAAAACAACTCCTTTTGTATCCCATATAATTTCCATTATGTAGACTTATTTAGGTAAGACATCTTACATGTGAAATGTTTAATTGCATAGACATTGCAAAATAAACTATCTGTCAAATTCAGATAATTATAGGACATACAACATGTAATATCCATTGTCGCTTTCAGTTTACCTGAACATTGAAATAAAAAAAATAATTGTATACGCCACCTATTTTATTGTACACCATATTGTAAAGAACGCTGCAGATGCGCGTTCTTTACAGGTTCTAAGTTTTAGCAGAGGGGAGATGCAATTATGCCAACGTTTCAATCCTTTAAACTTAAAGGAAAGAAAAAACAACAAAAAAACCTAATTCAGAATCTAATTAAACATCAATATTGTAAATGTAACTTTTTATATTATTTGAAAATCAATTTATACCCGTTTTGTCATTTATTGTGTTTGCATGTTTCTTTATTTGTAACATTTCATACCAAGTCTTTTCCTTTCTTATTTCTTTTTTAATAAAAATAATAAATATAAATATAAATAAATATAAAATAAAAAATTAATAAAAGGACTTAACCTAGAAATAAAGAAACATACAAACACAATGACAAAACGGATATAAATAAACTATCATCAATTGATTTTCAAATAATATAAAAAGTTACATTTACAATATTGATGTTTAAATAGATTTCTGAATTGAGTATTTTGGTTGTTTTTCTTTCACAGTTTAATGAATTAAAATGTTGGCATAATTGCATCATCCCTCTGCTTAACCTTATAACCTTACAGACACAGGTTCTTTACAAGATGGTGTACAATAAAACAGGTGGCGTATACAATTATTTTTCAATGGTTAGTCTTTATGTGTAGTTTTTTCAATTACTTAATTTTTGAACTAAGCTTTATTTCTAATGCAAACTAAAGTAGAATTAACTTGAACTAAATTTAGCATTTTTGAGTGCACTAGACATTTGCTCACATACTTATGTTAACAATTAACAGTCCGTTTTTTTGTTGCGTACACGATTCGCGAGGTGGCAGTTTCCGTAGTATTTTTGCAGTTTGGAAAATGTAGAAATTTGAATCTGGCCGATCGCGAGCAAAATAAATATTAGCTAAATGTATTTGACAATTTTCACTATGCTCGGGGCGAAGTGCCATATAATAGATAATCGAGTTCACATCCATCTCACTACACTTAAATTAACTATAATGAATTTATACCTTTAATGATAGATAATGGGTTACCTCTTTAATCTAAAACAATTTCTTTTGTATCTGATATAATATCCATTGTTTAATTGCACAAACATTCCAAAAATAAACTACCTCCCAAATTCACATATTTACAGGACATACTAATGCATATAATATCTAGTCACTTTTGGTTTAATCGAAAATTGTTACTTTTGATGTCAATTTTGACTTTGTTAGCTGTCGCACAGATCAGTCGTATTATTTTCGTTTTTAAAGAGGTTTTCACGTAAGTACTATTCAATTAAACCTTAGTAATGTGTAAAACAGCTGTAAATGTTCGTTTTAAACGTATCATCAAAAGTTGGGAAGTTAATTTTAACACGTCGTGAACTTCAAAAGTTTCTAACCTTTTCAGATTGAATCAGCCGTCCATTGGTAGCTGTTTTTGGTACGAATTATAGAATCCTCGTGTAATTGAAACAGTTTAGTTTTGATACATAAAGAGTGTATATTTGATATATATTCGACATTGTGAGCTGTCTTGCAGATAGAAGATCGAAGATCGAAGATTTATCCCTTTAGAAGCGGTTATCATGTAAGTACTATTTAAAATCTTTTAAACGTGCTAGAATATACATTTCGAAGCTACAAGCAAATGTAGCAATGCCTTGGTATCAGATATAAAGTAAATGTAAATCGACAAATTAAAACATAAAAACTTGTATACCATCAATGAATCTTATTTTCGAAAATACAAACGAATATATAATGTGAAAGTAAAACAGAAGTTACCTTTTTATTGTGAAGATGTTCACTGTTGCAATACCAGGAATGATTATCCATTGTTTAGAACGACTATCATAAACTATCATAGTCAACATCATAGACAGCTTGCTTCCGGTGTTACCATATCTGGGAGGTATCTCTGAACCCAAAAATGGTTTTCCTAAAATTATTTAATTGTCAAGTCTTTATGTAATGTTTAACAGGTATTAAATTTACAACATTTTAACTGAATACTATTAGTATGATACTGATGAGCCTGTTTCTTATTTGTAGTTTCCTAAACGCATACATTTACTGTTGATAAATAAAACAGAACTAAGATGGCATCTCAAGACAATTTGCGTGATACATCGTTAGAGATATTAGATGATGATATCGAAGAATTTACCAAATTAGAAGCCATATTTAATTCACAAGACACGGTATATGACTTATTATTTTGCAGACACTTTTTATGTTTTTATGTTTATATTTTCTTTTAGACTCAAGAAATAAAAACCAACGTATATGCATTAAAAAAGAAATTTAGGAAGTTTCAACTTAGTTATGCTTCACACGTCCGTATGTGCAGGCAAGATGCTGAAGCAAAAGTACTAGAAATTGATGTTTTAATGGCAAGACAACAAGATTTAAAAAACGATGTACGAGCTGCTCTTATGTGTTTGCAAGAACTAGAAGACGTTAACGTAAGTATATTTATGATATGGATGTATAAATTATTTACGTCTTTAATTTTAGACAAAGTTGCAAATGACGATGTCGATGGGGACCAAATCATTATGGAATGAGTTGGAAACGCTGAATAAATTACATAACACAACCAAAATTGAACTAGCAATAAAATCGAAAATGTTAAGAGATTATCATATCTATAGTGCAAATATACTTGACAGAAATACGTATCTAGAAGATAAATGTACGAGCCTGCTGGTCCAATTAGAAAATGCTGACAAAAAGCAAGAATGTAGTTGGCAGATTGTGAGTAATTACCACCCTCTTTCCTACCAGAGAGTAACACTTAACATTAGTCATTGCACAATTAAACAATATTTTCTCTTGTTTCAGCTTGAATATACGACTACTGATCAAATAATGACTCTAATGAACGCAGCTCAATCAACGTCCACTGATGGGTATGTAGTTCATTATTTTTGTTTACTTCTAACATAGTCTATTGTTTCACAAATTTGTTATTACATTTATATATTTCCTAAAAGGATTGAAAGTTTTTATGTAATGTAATATCCATTATCTTAATGCACAAGATATTATTGGTAATAATTTTTCATTCTGTTTATTTCCAAGCAAATAAATAGAACATTGGATATTAAATTTATATTCTGAAAAAATAACTTATAGATATAAAAATCTACAAAATTAATTGCCACACTTTTTAAATAGATTACATATATAAGAGATCAATGTTTTTGGAACTTTATTTTAACCATATCTCTAATTTTTTGAAAAAAGATTTTTGGCAGCTTTCAATCACATGATTAATTCATTAAAAAGAAATACAATTTTAATCATGATAAATATTTTAAGTACTGGCATGAATAGAAACGATGTGAAAAATTTACAAATCCAAGTCATTGAATTGAATGCAACTGTTGCTGAAAAAGAAAGAGAACTTAACAATCTGAAGGAAAGATTTCAAAAAATTTTACTGGAAAAAATATGTCTACGCCATGATATCACGGCAACACAAGATGAAAGAAGTATCTTACAATTAGAAATAAAAGTGACACAAGAAAATTTACTAATGACATCAAGTAAATTGAAAAGGACCGAAGAGGAACTACTAGAAGCTAACGAAATGTTAATACAGATTGGAAGAAACAAATCTTTGAACTTCCAGAAAATTCAGGAAGAAAGCTGCAAGCTACGAACAGAGAACGGAAATCTACTCGCTAAGATTAACAATCTTACCAAATCAAGACAATTTTTGGAAAATTACTACGAGGAAAAAATTAAGGCAACAATGTCAGCCATTGAGGGGGTGGACCATCCTATCTTAGACAAATTAGTAACTTCTCACAAAAAATCGAAAAGCGAAACTGACTTAACGTCAAAATGTTTCGCAAATGACAAAGATACAGCGATGCCCAGTTCTTTAACAAACATAGAGCACCGATCACTTTTTGAAAAATCTCTAGTACCAACCCTCACACAAGAAAACAGGTCAGAGACTGGTAATAAAATCAGTTATAAATACGATGATACTGAAAGTGAACTAATAGAAGCGAATAAAATAATCACAGAACTAACAACGAAATGTCACCATCTTAAGGAAGATATTGGTGAGCTCGAAAACAATAAATCAAAGTTAGAAAAGCTGAATTTGTCGTTAGATAACCGTGTTGAAATTCTCTTTAAAGAAAAAGAGAAAGCAATAGGAGAAGTTGAAACATTAAAGAAAAAACTTACGATATTTGAAAAGTCAAGTTCACCAAATGATACTCATACTAAAGTGCCGAGAGAGGAATACGATGAACTGTTAAGTAATTATAATAAGCTCCAAGCAGAATTAACTGCAAAAATATATCAACAACAATCGGCCCAATCAGATATCGCAGAAGAAAAATCTAAAGCGTCAATGGTGAGAAAGGATGAATCAGAAGCTACCACTTCCACAGAAGTATTGAATATGCAATGTACACCTGCGGAAGAAAATGTTACTATTGAAGTATCAGGTGAAAACGCAACTGAAGGGGCATCACGAAACACGCTTCTTGAAACGATCACAGAATGTAACAGAAAATTAAAAATATATGAATCATCTATTAAACGTTACACGCTAAAAATTAAAAGCCTGGAAGATGAAAACAAATCCCTTGCTGCAGAGAAACTTCTTTTGCAAACGAATTTACAAACTACTGCAGACAATTTATTGATTGAAAAGAGTGCGCATTTAACATGCCTAGAGTCTGTTGAAAGCGATAGGCGACGATTGTTTCATCAATTAACACTAGAACACACCGTGTTAGATTCAGAAAATAAAGTTCTCCGTGCTGAAATTAAAGAACAAAAGGAAGTAATTGACAAAGAAGCGGCAATGGTGGAAAAATACAAAAAGGAGCTTACGTGGCAGCAGGATGTTATTAATGATCAGGGAATACGAATTAAAACACTTAAGGCAGAATGCACGGACAAGGGTGAATTGCAAAGTGAATTGGAATACGTAGAATGTGATATTCAGATTTACCTTGAAAGGATAAACGCGCTAAATAGGTCACTGAATGAAGCTGAATATACCGTTAGAGAATATCAGGCAGAAAATTCCGACATTAAATCAAAATTGCATGATGCCGAGGTGAAGTTAATTGAAGCTTTAAGTGATCAAAATAGAATGAAAGGCCTTGTAGAAGAAATGAAAAAGAAAATTGAAGACTCCAAGTGCCCTATCATTGGAAGCGTGCAACGATTACAATACACACAATATACTGTTGTCCAAACAACTTCCTCAATATCAGATGAAGCGGAGCCACACTTAGCTGATGCGCAATCAACTAGAAGAACGAATTTGGTAAACATTGTTAAGGAGACAAGAGAGTCAATGACTACAGAACAAATTGGAACAAATGGTAGGTTTTTATTTAAATACATGAAATTTTTACATTACAATGTTTTTGTATTAGTATCTGAGCTACTAGCAAATCTTCAGCTGAAAGAAAATGAACTTGCACGTGCCAAAGAGCAAATAGAAGAACTTGATACACAATACACTGTCGTACTTAAAGAATTACAAGCAATGAGATCACAATCTAAACCCAGACCAACACCCCGAGGTAAGCGAATATTGAAATTTTTTGTAGAACATATAGACATGAGACTTTTTCAGAATGTGTGAAGTGTGTTAACCTAACTAACAGAATTTGTGAATTGGAGTCACATATAGATGACATGGCAGCAAATGGCATTACCGATGATACATTAGCATCTTATAGGAACCACTGCGATTACCTAACAAAGAAGATAGATCTTTTGGAGAAGGAAAAACAAAAATTGCAAGTAAGTAAATTGGGTTTTTCACTTCACTCGTTGAATTGACCAACAATTTCATTTAAATAGGCACATCCATCACAGGTGTCTGAACCTCAATATACGGTAAATATATTTTCTTTTAGGACAGAACGCAATACTGATTCGTTTTATGTTTCAGACTGATCTGGAAAATGAACTTTTGGCTTTAAAAAATAATTACAAAAAATTGAAAACAGTTGCCCGTACCAGATTGATTGAAATACAGGAACTGAAATCTCGATTGGGTTATGATCCATATGATGCCCCGGGACGTTCAGCAGATCCTTAAATTTTTGCATTATATTGTACTAAATTATTTGTGAGAAAAAAATTTTAGTGTGAAAACTGTCAATAATTTGATAATCAATAAAATTTTTCAAAATGTTATCATCGTATTTTTTAAGTTGATTAATTATTTTCATTTTGCAAATAAACAAAAGAATAAAACCTTAAAATATAAGGAATCACCAATGAGAAAAAACTAGAGGATAACTAGATGTCGAAAGATTTCGAAAATGAAGATACATTTACAATACATTATTCGATTATTTCAGTTTACGTACCAGCAATTATCGATAACATTGTTCACCTTGTACATCTTGTTACGATGTACATTGACATATTGCGCTCTCGGCTAGTTCTGCCATCTATATTATTTTTCCAAACTTAAGTTTTTGCCTATTGCTCCGCTTAGTACAAATTATACTTTTTTAAAGGTAAATCTAGGTGTAAACAGTCGGTCGCTGAACCTATAAGTTGGTACTAGTTTAAACGAAAATATATCTAATAAAAAGCAGTTAATTTCACAAAAAAAAACGACCGACCAAAATCAGAAAAAAATTGAATTCACACAGATTAAAAAAAAAAACTTGATCTATCGATGGTTCTTTTCATAGTGTTTCGATTCTGTTGTAATTACTAAGCTAAATTATGACGTCATTTGCAAACCTACAACGAAAACTTGCCCACTTAATTTAATAGTACGGTGGATATAAATTTAAAAAATATGTATTTACTATGAAACGACTCTGTTGGACATTATAAAGGTTGCGTTCAAACAGTTTTAGCCCTTAATGCGCTGATCTCCGTTAACTTGTGGTGCCCTAAATATACTCGCTAACTGTTAGCACTGGATGTAGCGATCGTAATTTTTTTCAGTGAAATTAAATGCGTGTTTAGTTAGCGGATAGTAGGGATAAGCAGATTTTCAAAGCATGTCATTTACACCGTCTATATAATTGATCGAAACATAACAAAAATACCAGTTCCTTACAGTATTAAATACTAAAAGTGAGTGAAGGCACCCAATGGTGTTACTGTATAAACGACGCTTTGCGCATGTCCAAGATAACTGTCAAACCTTTCAGTTTGAAAAACATTTTCAATGTCAACTAATAATAAATTTATTTGAGCTGTTTAGCACCAGTTGAGGTCTACTTGAAGCGTTTAATTGCATCCGTATTGCAATTCTAACCTAACCGTCAAGAAAATTAATTTGTCGTGCAGATCAGTTTTAATATTGTCGTCTTTTACGAGGTTTTCATGTAAGTACTATTCAATTAAACTTTTAAAATGTTTTAAACACACGCAGATGTACCCATTGATGTTGTAAGCGAATATCGTTTTAATTTAATCATATCGCGAACGTAAAAAGTAACATTTTTAGTTTGAAAAACCATGCAATTGGCGAACTATTAATGCCACAAATTCTCATTGATTAGACCCACTTAGAGCACAGTTGAAGTATATTTGAGGCATCAAATTGTATACATTTTGAAAATCTAACAACTGTTATTGAATTGAATTAAATTATTATTTAATTATTATTATTATTATCATGATAAGTAAAAAGATAGGTTATGTGAGAACGTTGTAATTCTAACGTAACCATGTAGATGGCGCAAATGCAATATAAATGTCATTTTAATTTGTCGTGCAGATCAGTTTGAATATTTTCGTCTTTTACAAGGTTTTCATGTAAGTACTATTCAATTACACCTTCAACACGTGTTAAACATCCGTTAATGTACCTTTTGAAACTCTAAGCAAACATTACTAAATTTATTTAATTATTATTATTATTATCACGAACGTAAAAAGATAGGTTATGCGTGAACGTTGTAATTCTAACGTAACCATGTAGATGGCGCGTATGCAATATAAATGTCATTTTAATTTGTCCTACAGATCAGCTTTAATATTTTCGTCTTTTACGAGGTTTCCATGTAAGTACTATTCAATTACACCTTCAAAACGTGTTAAACATCGGTTAATGTACCTTTTGAAACTCTAAGCAAACATTAGGAAGTTTATTTAATTATTATTATTATTATTATCACGAACGTAAAAAGATAGGTTATGCGCGAACGTTGTAATTCTAACGTAACCATGTAGATGGCGCAGATGCAATATAAATGTCATTTTAATTTGTCGTGCAGATCAGTTTTAATATTTTCGTCTTTTACGAGGTTTTCATGTAAGTACTGTTCAATTAAACCTTTAAAATATGTTAAAGATCGGTTAATGGCCCTTTTGAAGCTCGAAGCAAAGATTGGGTAGTTTATTTAATTATATCACGAACGTAAAAAGATAGGTTATGTATAAACGTTTTAATTGTAACTTGACGAAGTAGATGGCGCGCATGCAATAAAAATGTCATTTCAATTTGTCGTGCAGATCAGTTTTAATATTTTCGTCTTTTACGAGGTTTTCATGTAAGTACTATTCAATTAAACCTTTAAAACATGTTAAACATCGGTTAATGCCCCTTTTGAAGCTCGAAGCAAAGATTGGGTAGTTTATTTAATTATATCATGGACGTAAAAAGATAGGTTATGTAAAACGTTTTAATTCTAACTTCTTCTTCTTCTTCTAACGAAGTAGATGGCGCGTATCAATATAAATGTCATTTTAATTTGTCGTGCAGATCAGTTTTAATATTTTCGTCTTTTGCGAGGTTTCCATGTAAGTACTATTCAATTAAGCTTTTAAAACATATTAAACAGCGATTAATGCACCTTTTGAAGCTCGAAGCAAAGATTGGGTAGTTTGTTTAATTATATCATGGACGTAAAAAGATAGGTTATGTAAAACGTTTTAATTCTAACTTAACGAAGTAGATGGCGCGTATGCAATATAAATGTCATTTTAATTTGTCGTGCAGATCAGTTTTAATATTTTCGTCTTTTACGAGGTTTTCATGTAAGTACTGTTCAATTAAACCTTTAACAGGTCTTAAATACATGTGAATGTACCCATTGAAGCTATAAACAAACATTGGAAAGTTAATTTAATTATATCACGGACGTAAAAAGATAGGTTATTTTTTCAGTTTGAAAAATAGTTCCGTTGATAACTATTAATGCTAAAAATTATACAATTTCAATTGATTTTATCAGTTTAACACATCAAACATGCAATTAAAGGATTTAATTACATAGCGTCGAATTAATATATAGACCCCGATCTAGAATTTTACTTATTCGAGGGGTTCCATGTATTTTTGAACATAAGAAAGAGAGAATTTGTATCTTTATGTAAACAAAAATTATACCTTTTAAGTTGAGAATCCTCGGTTGGTAATTTTGAACGCCAGGAAAGATATCGTTTCCATTGATAGAGCTATTTAGCGCAGGTGGTATGCTTTAAGCGTTCAATTGCAGGATCACTTGTAGACTTTTCCTTTTCGACCGAAAAGTATTGTTTTGGATCTGGAAACAACACTTCAATTGATTGAAACGATACCGTAAAGATGATTACTTTTACATTTAAGTTTCATTTATCATGAATTTTGTGGTGGCTTCGTCCATGGATAACATAAAATATGTTATTAATATATGTTGTTGTGTCATCCAGTAATAATCTAGTAATCCATCATAGGCACCATCGAACAGGAGTTGAACAATGTCGTAGTTTTCCTAAAATTATTTAAACTAAGTTTTCTTTTAAGGTTTAATACGTATTAATTTTACAAAGTTTTTTATATTAAATGATTGAATCGAATATTATTATTATTATATATTAGGAAATGTTTTATGACCATTTATATTTGTAGTGTCCAAAACGCCATAACATATCCGTATTGTTGACGAATAAAACAGATATAAGATGGCGTCTCCGGACCCTTTGCTAAATATTCGGTTAGAGATGTTAAATGGCAAGAATGAGGAACCTGAGGAATTCGCGAAATTAGATGAAATATTTAATTCGCAAGAGACGGTAAAATGATTTAATACATTGCTTACTCTTTGTTTAAGCTTGTATTTGTAGAGCGAGGAAATTAAGACAAATGTATCTGCATTAAGGCAGAAGTTTAATAAATTTCAACTTGAGTATGCCTCTCACTTCCATCAATGCACACGAGATTTTGAAGCGAAAAAACTGGAAATTGATGCTTTAAACACAAAGCAACAACACCTGCTGGAAGATATTTGTACTGCGCGTAAACGTGTTGAAGAACTGCAAAGCACGATTGTAAGTACATATAAAAAGAAAGGACGTGGTTATTTACGGTTCTATTTGTAGACAACGGTGCAAATGAAGACGACGATGGGAAACGAATGCCTGTGGAATGAATTCGAAAACGCCAATAGGGTACAATACAAAACCAAACAGGAGCTAGAAATTAAATCACATTTATTAAGAGATTACCACATTTACGATGCGAATGTACAGGCCAGAAATGTATACCTGGAAGATAAATGCATGCACCTGCTTGAAGAGCAAGAAAGCGAGTGGATAAGTGTAAGTATTTACCACACTCTTTCTCATCAGAGAATTATATTGATAATTTGATTTGTAGTCATCACAGAATGATATAAATTCCTGTCATGAATATACAAGCTTCGTTCTTTCGTTACAGGTTGAATCTACTTCTACTACTGGTGAAACTGTTGGAGAATTTATTGAACCTAAACCATCAACTTCAACTGACGGGTATGTACGAACTTATTTTTTTTTTAATTTCTAACAGACTATTTTATTACCTTGTAATTAAAAGTTTGTGGCACCCTTTTTTATTATTATAATTATTATTCGGCGACTGATCAGCACAAAATAAGATAAATATCGTAATTTGCAGTTAAGTTTTAATATAATTTATATAAATCATCATAAGGGTTGCCAAACTTATATGCAATAGATTCTATATTATAGGCTACGAGCATTAATTGAAATTTTAATAGATTGACACTAATTTCTTAATTAATTTGAATAAAATATCAAATAAGACATCATTGCTTGATTTTCATGCAAATAAACAAAATATTTCTTGCCCTATTATTTTATTTAAAATCTTCTGCATAATTATTTTAACTGGTATATATTTTGTTTACATCTCCGATTTTTGTCTTATAAGAACTGGCATGAAGGAAGACACCGCGAACAAATTAGAAACTAAACCGAACGCAACCGTAACTGGAAATAAAAAAGAATTAAACGATCTCAACTTAAAATTAAAAGAAGTGTCAAACGAAAAAATGCGCTTAGACACTGATAACAAAAAAGTACGAGAAGAAAAATGTATCTTACAGTTAGAATTGAACGCGATAGAGGGTAATTTAATGTCGACTATGAAGAAACTCGAAACTACCGAAAAGGAACTACTCAAAGTTACCGATGCGTTAGTGCTGCTTGAATGCAACAAAACTTTGGACGCTGCGAAAAGTAAAGAAGAAAACAACACTCTTCGAACAGAAAACAAGAACTTACTTGTAAAGATTAATAAACTTACCCAATTGGCACAATTTTTGGATAGTTACTACTTGGAAAAAATTAATAGAATGATGTCAAGTATTGAGGGAGTACACGACCCTCTCGTCCACAAACTAATAACTTCGCATGACAGAACAAAAAGTGAAAGCGATTTAATGGTGAAGCAAGGTGGCGTAACCGACAAAGATACAACGACGTCCAATTCGTTAACTGATTTATATAGACCGATAACTCACATTGGGCATCCAAATGTTATACAGCTTTACTCTGGATTGACAGCGATGCGATCGCTGTTGGAAAAATGGCCCCATTCTCGAGTAGCACATCTCACGGAAGGAAGCACTTCAGAGGTTGAACTTGAGTCGGCAACAAACAAAAAAATCACCGAATTAACTGCAGAATGTCAACGTCTCAGGGAACATATTGTTGAGCTCAAGAACGATAAATCAAAATTAGAAAACGTTAAGTGCTCGTTGGACAATCGTGTTGAAATTCTCTTTAACGAAAAAGAGAAACTAGTAGCAGAACTTGACACATTGAAGAGTAAACTTAACATAAACACTCAAGTATCCAGAGAGGAATATGATGCACTCCTAAGTAACTACACTAAGATCGAAGCAGAATTATCTGCAAAAATATATCAACCTGGCCCATCAATGAAAGCAACGGACGAATTTGAAGCAACCACCTCCACAGAAGTATCAACGATACAGGATCCACCCGAAGATGATACCGTTAGCGATATTGAAAAACCAGGTGAAACAGAAACTGATCCAATAACCGAAATAGAATTACTCAAACAAAAATTAATTGAAATTGAAGAAGAATTAAAAGAGTCTAAAATGCAAGGAAACGCTTTGTTATGTGAAAAAGACACGCTCGTAAGCATGCTACAGGAAAGCTTTAAAAATAAAGAGACCGTAAAAGCCCAAATGATTCAATTGCATAATGAGCTAAAAACTTTGCAGGCACAAGTTCTTGCGCTTAAAGAACAAGCAGACACCGCCAAGGACGATTGTGCAACGGAAAAGGCAAATTCCAAACAAGTTCAGTCAGATTTAAGAAAGGCGCACGCAATTACCGAGACAAAACTTCGCGAGAGTGAATCGGAGCGAGATAATCTCCTTGGAACGATCGCAGAATGTAATAGAAAATTAAAAATTTTAGCAGAAGCGAACGATGCACTTAATAATTCTAAGAAGAGACTTGAAGAAGAAAATGATACAATCGAAAGTGAGAATGATCAGCTCTATATAGAGAACAGATCTCTTAAGAAAATATTAGACCAGGAAAGAGGGAATTCCGTGCGTATTCAAAATGAAATTTTGACTACCCAACAAAGGGTGAATGAGTTAAATAGATTAGTAACACAACTGACTTCTGAGAGGGACCAGCTGAAATCGAGAAATGATGATTTGGCTGAAAAAATCAACGCTTGTGAGGAGCGCAACCGTGATCTTCAGGGAAAAAAAGACATGTTGGAATTAAGATTGCAAAATATTGACACGAACTTACAGTTATCAAATGAAAGTTACGAGATAAAGATTAAACGTCTCGAAGATGAAAACAATTTACTGGCCGCAGATAAAACCCTATTGCAAACAACCTTAGAAGCCACCGAACGCAAATTAAAAATTGAAAAGAAAGCGCATCTCAAATGCCTCGAGTCTGTGGAAATTGATAAGCAACAATTAGTTTACCAACAAACATTAGACAATAGTGCGTTAGAAGCACAAAATAAAATTCTGTCCGGTCAAATTAAACATCTAGAGGAGGCAATTAATAATGAAAAGGCAACGGTAGAGCGATACAAAAAGGAATGTAATTGGCAACGCGATGTAGTTAATAATCAGGAAAAACGAATTAAAAAACTTAAGGCAATATGTATGGAGAAGAACCAATTAGAGAGTGAACTTACAAGCAAAAATTTTGCAATTCAGGATTACATCAATACAATAAAAGGACTCAATAGCGCACTAGATGATGCTCGTAATACTGTGACAGAATATCAGAACGAAAATTCAGACATCAAATTGAAATTGGATGAAGCGGAAGCAAAATTGTTTGAATCTATAACTAATGAAAATAATATGCGTGAACTTTTGGATGAAACAAACAAAAAAGTTGAAGAGTTCAAGAGCACCATCATTCAATGTTTGCAACATTTAGACTACATGGAATATACGTTCGTTCAAATGTCGTCCTCAATGGCCGAGGGCGATGAACCAAATTTAAAGGATGCACTGTCTACTCTAAGAGCGATTTTGATAAACGTTCTTACTTACGCCGATGAACCAATACCTACAGAATTTGGAACCGATAGTAAGTTTTTAAATGCACGAAATTCTCAGATCTAAATAACTTTGTTTGTATTAGTATCCGAGGTGTTTACAAAGCTCCAGGAGAAAGAAAATGAAGTTGTAGAGCTCAAACGGCAAATACGAGAACTTGATGCAAAATACATTGCCACGACTGAAGAATTAAATGCACTGAAATCACAACAAGAATTTGAACCAGAAGGTAAGGAAATAATTTTTTTGTCACATGTATTCCTTGTGCTTTGTTTCAGAATGTGTCAAATGTGTTAAGTTAGCTAAAAGAGTTTACGAACTAGAGTCACATATCGATAACCTTACGGCAAGTGGCGTAACCGACGAAACAATGGAATCTTACAGAAACCACTGTGATTATTTAACAAAGAGGATTAAACAATTGGAAAAGGATAAACAAAAATTGCGTGTAAGTAAATTGCTTCTTTCACCAGACTTGAATTGACCAACAATTTTTTTATAGGCAAACTCAGCCCAATCGTCTGAATCTCAATACACGGTAAATATATTTAGTGTTACAAGAGACTTCGTTACTGATTCACTGTATGTTTTAGACGTTTCTGAAAGATGAACTCTGCACTCTACAAACCAAATACGAGAAATTGAAAACAATCGCCCGCATGAGAAGGACTGAAATCCAGCAACTGAAATCACAATTGGGTTATGATCCTGACCAGGGACGTTCAACCGATTAAAATTTTATATTAAATGTTAAAATATTTTGTGTTGTAAGAAATTTTTTTTTTGTATATCAATAATTTGATAATTATTAAAATGTTCAGAATTCTATGAGACGGACTGAAATCCAGCAACTGAAATCACAATTGGGTTATGATCCTGACCAGGGACGTTCAACCGATTAAAATTTTATATTAAATGTTAAAATATTTTGTGTTGTAAGAAAATTTTTTTTTTGTGTATATCAATAATTTGATAATTATTAAAATGTTCAGAATTCTATGATTGTATTTGATTTCATTTGGATGATTGATTGAATTGTAATTAAAGTCAGAATTATTTTTCAAAAAGATGAAGTTGAACATGTCACATGTTAAACATAAACTAAAAAGGAGCTTACCTGGGATTAGGATGTAGGTAATAATCAGGAATTTTTTTAAAAAAACTTGTTGAAGAATAACAAATTGGAGCCTGAACTGTCATGTCTTGAAATTTAGGATTACTTCGAAAGGATAACGATTGATTCAACTGCAATAAAAGAATATTGTAAGTTTACCTATCAATAATGTATAATAATCAGAATTTTTAGTAAATATCGTAATTATATATTAAGTGAAAGAAATAACGTTCTTTTATGAATGTAACCTAACAAACTAATGAGCGGTTGGACACCAAAAGCGTTAGAAAATGAGGATACATTTACAATACGTCATTCTTCGTTTACATACCAAATAGTTATGAATATAGGAAACATAACAGATTCTATTGGTCAGACATCTTGCAACCACGACATAAATGAGTGTTATTTCCTTCGGCGTTACGGTTGCCTCATAATCGTGCTATATTGATTCTGTCGTTCAAATTTGATCCTTAATGAACTGCAAAATCTGTGTGCGCATGATTTTGAGGGTTCAAGAACCGTTCGCGGGTAAACAGCGCTAGTGTTGTGGCAATGGCAGACATCTACACTTATGATACTATTCCATACTGTACAGTTTTGTCTTCATAAATGTACTAAGGTAACAAAATCTATACTTTGAAAACCCAGTAAAGAAATCATTGTCATTACGGTAACATGTTTATCGTATATAGAAAAATGTATCGCAAATTTCTTGTAAGATACAGTACTCATTAACAGAGGGCGTCAAGTCTGAGATAAAAATGCATATTTTAATTTGTTTTAATTTACAGAGAATGATATATTTGATTAATTTTGATATAAAATATACTTGTCTACCAATGCGTGCTCAATAATTTAACGAGGTTGGCTGAGAATATGAAAGTTAGTACAGCTTGCTACCAGTCGCATCACTTTTTTTGAAAAGCCTACTTGACTACCAAAGGCGAAATAACTCAATCGAGCCGCTTATTTATTTGCATGTAGTTGAGGATGATAACGCATTGATAGATGAGTTGAAGTTTTGCTTTGTACCAAGAGGATATCTACACGAGGAGGTGTAAACAGACCAGGAGCAAAGCATAATTAATTCGTTAATATTTACAAATGCGCGAAATGTTTGTTTGGCTTAGACCCGGTCCTACAAGTGTAGTATAGCCCTATTCTTAGTATAAAGTTGCTGAATACTCAACTGTACAATAACCAGTGGTGTATCTTATTCCATCAAGGTCGGAAATATAATTGTCATAGTCGGCTCTGATTGGTCGTTAGTTGTCACAGTAGCGGTTCGTGAATGCATTTATATGCTGTGACAGTTATTTTATAAAGAATAAAACAAGATGGACAACATCGTTGATATTCCGTTTTTTGAATCAGATGTCGAGGAAGATATTGAAAATCGTCGTCCGAAATGATTTCGAAAAAGGTAGGTTAGGTTATGAAATTATATTTCATGTGTATGTGTATTTTATTGTTGAACAGAGAAATTGTATGAATTATTTTTGTACCAGCGGCACTGATGTTTCGGTCTCCTAGACTGAAAAATTTTGAGTACGCGCTCGTTTTTCAGCCATAGTTTATATTTAATTTTTGCGTTACGTTGTAACCAAAAACTAACGTACGAGACGTAAACTGTGGAGAGTGGAGAGTTTAATCGCCCCTCCACTGCGACCGCAAGGGTCTATTGTGGCTCACAACTATTTAAAGTTCACTCTCAATTCCCATCCTCTTTAGATATAGGAGGATTTTAGTGTGAGATTTGGCAAGTTTGCCCAGCTCAAGTTTTGTCTCACCAAAGACTGTTAACCTGATTTGGTCCCCAGCGGGGCAGGCACAGTTTCAAGGCATAGTCGGCACTCAGTGACTCCCAGCCTATGCATGTGATGCCTTGGTCGGCTATGACCAGTAACCAGGGCGGCTATATCTCGTTTAACGAACAGATGCAGAAAAGGCGTGGTCTCGGCGTCAACAGCTACATACAAATTAAAAAACACCGGAACGCAATCACGATTGCCGAATTTTGTAGTTGCGTGTTTAGGGATTGAGAAATTCCACCAATAGAAAACTTCTATTCAAACTTCGCGCACTTGTGTGGAGATGCATCTAATGGGTAAACGGGGTATAGAGTGTGCAGGTTAAGTAATTTGCGCTCCATCCAGCTTTTATTTGAGCTTCTGACCAGGGCAGTGCTGCGCGGCAGTCCCTGGTCGACATCAACGTACATTGATTGTCAGCAAAGACATGCAGTGCTGTTCTGCTGTCAGGAAAGATTTTTATTGTCCTGTGCTGTCGAGGGCTTTTTAACAGCTCTCTCGCGCACATTTCAATGGCATAGACTTCTGCCTGTATTTTGCCTAACTGGACTAAAAGAAAATTTGATTTTTGTTCTTACCCAGGGGCGTCGTGAGGCAAAAAATGTAAGATGATATTCAGGGCCCTGTAATTCCGACGCCCGGGGAATTTTAGCCAATTAAGAACTAAAGATTTTCAAGTGTCATTATTGTATTTAAAATTTTTTATTAAATTTGTATACGAACTTTAATTGCTCGATGGTATGGGTGGAATTTGTAGTTTTGACTTATCCAATGTACTGAAGTGACACTAGGCTACTGTGTTTAATATTACGAAAATTGTAATGCGATTGATTTTGAGAACAAATAATGTATTTTTCTGAAGTTACTAGAAACCTGCAGTAGTAGGTATAGGAATATGTAGTATCAGTCGACGCAGAATTTGATTTTGAATCGAGTGTTGGTAAATTTGATAGTAGGTGTCATTTGAAAAAATGATATTTTGCCTCTTAAAATTGCGCGAGATTGAAAATTCACTGACAACACCCTGTATACAAAAGGGGATTCTTGGGTGCATTAATACTTACATTGATGATCCCTTAGTCCATGGTTAAAAAAATACCCTCCCACCAACTACCCTCTCAGTTACATGATTTTTTGAAGCATAGTCTGCATATCTAAAATTTCACTAAAAAAATTGAAAATCACCAGTTCTGTTGAGTTTTGACAAACAAGTTGTATTCACAATTCTTCATAGAATTCAAAAATATAAAAATATATAGGGTGTTCCATTTAAACAAACTAAAGTTTATGTAGCCCCCCTCAGACGAACCGCCCACGCCGGCTCAAAATATTTTTAGAATACGAAACTAGGGACACTCTATACATATAGATACTTACCCTTTTCGAATTCGAAAACATAACGCCGTAAGGGAACTTTGTCAGATCGTTGGGACACCTATATAAGTAAGTATAGGAATCATGAAAATTTTTGAACTCGAGATTTCAACGGATATACACGTTTTTAGCTCCCCTGAATCGATGCTGACTATTTTTGGAATGACCTCTGTGTGTCTGTGCGATTAAAGCTGAAGCTTTAAAACTTTAAACTTAACATTTGCATGTATGTAGCAAGGAGGAAAACGTCCTATTTTTAACGCAATATCTCAACCGGCAGTGACAGTTTACTCTTATCACCTTTTTGGTATCTCGAAATGGTGCATGCTATCGAAAAATATATTCTTACAAAAGTTATTGATATTGATATTTTAAACAACTTTCATTTGAAAAGTTGTATAACGAAGTATAAGAAAGTTCAGTGCGGACCACTGCAGATTTTTATTGATAGTTTTTATATTATATTATCTATACACTTTTTTTACAAAATAAATAATTGAATTCGTTTCATCTTTTTTTTACATGATTCACAGCACCAACTACACAAATGAACTAAATACTACTGGCACCATTATTATGCCCATTTTAAGACTTCGTTTTTTTCTGTTTAGCAGGACTTTTCGATGTATTCGTTTTATTTACACACTGTATAGTTGCGCACTTGTATTTTTTACTGGCGTATTTATCGATGTCTGTGAGGCGTTTGCTGAAGGATGCTGGTGTTATTCTTCTTATTAATCTGTAATTAAAACGGCAATAAATAAAAATAGTCAACTGATATCGGACTAGTTTTAGTTGTAAGAAAATCAGATCATGGCAGGCTATCCTTATTTTCCTCGTTTTCAAAGTTTATCAACCTGTTATTTTTTTGGAACTATTCCCACATTATTGGTTAATGTTGTTTTAATGGCCGCCCACGGTTAAAGGCAACCAAAATACTAGGTTCTATGAATCAAATTTATAAAATTCAGTTGTTATGGACATGTTATGGACATGTTATGGTTATGGACAGTTGTTATGGACAAAAAATCTGCAACTGAATACTGCATAAAATTAAATGTAAATAAAAATAGAATACCAAATGAAACACATTGAACAATTTCTTCGTCGTGGAAATAATATCTGACTGGCCGTATCGCGGGGATTTTTTTGTCCAGAAACTCGAAATGTGATTGGAACTTACTTAACAAAACGGTTGTTGTGGATGTTCAAAGCCTTCGCTGTTTTCCCAAGTTCACAAGCAAACCGATCCGTGCAATCGTACCCATCAATGGCTTGCAAAACAATCTTAGCAACGCTCGTTATCTCTGATGTCGTTTCCGACCCACCACGCGATTTCAGCACGCCGAGTTTCGGAAGAAGAAGTATTGACAACACGAACATGACAGTCATTCCAATAAATCCGGAAATTGCCATAAAAAGTGGCTCCAAACCTTTCGGCTTTTTCTGCCCATCTACGTCATGTTTCGATTCAGTTATGTGTATGTTGTGCTGAAAAAATACCCATAAGAACAAACATAAATCGAGCAGTGACATATACCTCATGTGTGTGGGTGTGGTATTGAAGGAACGGCTTCGTTGTGACGACTTCTTGGCGATACGTATCACTGGGTTCAAGTGGCTCCTGTTAAACAAAAATTGTTATGAGATTTGATCGAGATGGAGTGGAAGAAAGTCATATTGTTATGTTTTAAATCTACAAGGTGTTGTATTAAGTTCGGAATTTGCTTTTACTATTAAAGATGTAGATGAGTCCATAATCTTTAATCCCATCAACATATGAAAAGACACAGTTTAAAAAAATCAATGATATCCGTGACTCTTACTAAAATATAAGATTATTGACAAAATATATTTGGTGGGATTGATATAGGTTAAAATATGTATATATATATATACAGTGTCTTCCATTTATAACGCAATAGTTGATATCAATTCTAGTGATACAAGTATAATAAATTTAAAACTCATTTAATATTATTAAACAAAAATACACCGGTTATAAAAAGCTGTAATAACGTAAAATGTAATATAAAAAGAATATTACCCGATATCGTTTGAATTATTAGATTAGTCATGAAATTCAAAAAATCTTTATGTGAAAATTCTGCATGATTCTAAAAATATTAGAATTTGATAAATACATACATTATGATGTCCAGAAGTTAATTCATCCATAAAACTTTTGAGTGGATAATAATAATAATAATATCCGGAGGAATCTTCTTTATGATCTTCGTGATTGGTGTGAGTGTTGTCGTTTATTTCGTATACTGCGGCGTCTATTTGTGGCCCCGAGTCGGAATTTAATTTCACTGAGTCCCCTTTTTGTACAGCCGTTTCGTAAAGTTTTGCAAGATCTTGTTTGGTTAGAGATAACGTGGGAATGGATTTTTGCGTAACTGCGTACCCGGTGTCGGATTCCCGTTGGCTTGGATACGAATTCATATTTTTTAATTCTTCTATGGCACTCTCTAGATATTTTGAACTTTCCTGAGCACCCGCGTTCGTAATTAACACCGTGATAATAAAAATATACATAATGCAGTAATAAATACGATTGTTAATTTGCATGAAGAAAACACTCGACGGGAATCAAAACGTATTTATCATCGCGGTAGCTAAAATCGAACTAAGGTACATTACCTTTGTCACCGTTACATGAAAATAAATCATATACATTTACCGAATCATTAAAGCGTAAATGTAGAATTTATTCGCCGTATGACATGAGGCTTAAAACTAAAGTTGAGGTATATTTTATTAGCAAACTATTTGATGATGGTGCAGGCAGCCGAGTCACATTGTCCCAGTGACCAACATTGAAATAACTAGTTTATTCCACCGAACAATACTTACACACACTTGTTCATGATATATGATTTTTGACATACAAGACGTAGTAAATTGTTAACAGTCGCGTTTATCTATTTTCGACTTACGTAGTTGAACTGTTTGACCGACAGTTAGATCACATGCAAATTGCCCGTCCCCATTACACACACACACGCACGGACACACGACGTCTACTCAAATAAATAATAGCACATTCGATATTTCAATAACGCATCTTGCGACACCGAATAATAACAACTTACACGCCTGCATCTCTTTAAAAGGATAGATAGATAACTGTCATTTCAAAAATGCCTGTGGCCTCTGTTCAACATTGACCGACTTTTTTCACCGCAAATTCATTTTAAATTGTGTATTCGCATGAAACTGGGCTACTTGCTTCGTTTTTTGCGCTGCCAAAAAAAAAAACGTTAACTGTAAAAACCTTGTTTTTATGCAGTACCAATTAGGTTTTTATGCTCGTTTAAAAATGGCGGTTTTATTTCAAACGTTCAACCGATATTATTCAATACAATTTTGTTAGTTCACGTTCGACACGATTCGGTAAAGCGGCCAACTTTTTTGCCTTTTAATTTGATAATTAGGTGCGATTCGAAGTGCTAATTAGTTATTCATCGACGAAATGAAGAATTACGGCTCAATCATCTTGCGTGCCAAATACGTAGATACGTAGGTTGCCAGGAACAATAATATTAAGCTAAAACACAGGACCGGCTCTAGATTGTGTAACGCCCCAATGCATCATTTTCAGGTGCTGGGAAAATTATAGTGTTTTTGAGTATTTTTAGTATTTAACGTTGAAGATTAATTTGAAAACAACATATTTTCTACTACGGAGATACGTTCAATCACTAACGCAACGCAATTGTCATTAATACATCTCAGTGTAATCACTCGTTCGTACCAATGACTGTAATACTAATATCACAATAACTGCGCAACTACTGTGCAAACACTTGCCCCTTGTCGGGCGAACCCGCACGCGACTTGTGTGTGTACATCAATCTACGACCGTCCCCCGTAAACAACCCTTCCGCGCCTGGGAATTGTGAGTTGGAGCAATAAACCAATAAACGTTTTCATAAGTATTTAGAGCCCTGATATAAATACACGCTAAATATGCAATATTATTATATCAAGGAAAACAAAATCAAAATTTATTCATGCAATTTAAAACATCTACTGTTGTACAAAGTTATCAATTCAAGACTAAGTAAGTAAGTTTGGTAAGTTCTTAGATTAGAGGTGAAGAAAATTTAAAAAAAGCCTCTCATAAGACATTTATTGTATATCAGAATAATTTACTTTTTTGATTTTTTGCCTTTAGTTAATTTCATATCATCTGGATTATCGGCTGCTTCTTTTACTCTCTTGGCTCGAATTCCAACAAGTCGAGCATCAGCACGTGCCTGCAAAATAAACTAAGCATCAAAACTTACCTCGCATATTAAAAATTTACCTCCCTGAGAGTCAGATAAGCGCCGAATTTCTTTTCCTCTTCCGTCGGCACACGTGCTTTGGTTTTGACACCACACTGGTGAATAGGAAGAACTTTGGAAGTGAGCTGCGAGGCGACTTTAAGCTCTTCTTCGGTTGCTTCGCCAGGACGCAATTTCTTATTGTTTTGCGGGAAAAGGATTAATTTTGAACGGTACTCTTTGAGTCTCTGGGTGTTCAGTTGCAGCGATTCGATCGACTTGTTGCGCCTTCGGTAATCGACAGCAACTCCGATTGAACGAGCGAACGAAACATTAAGACCAGCAGCCTAAAACAAATTTTTAATTTTAGTTTAATTTTTTAAATATTTTGTTTTGTGTTGCAACCACATTTTTTTCAAAAACCTTAATTTTAATTTGTTTGGTTGTAGATTTAATTTAAATATATGTAATTTTCGTTTGATTTCTATTGATTTAATCGCGATTACATTTTTCTTTAATTGTCTTGTCCATATGTTTGTTATTTTATTTATTCATATTTCAATTTGAATTTAGATAATTTTATAATTTCATTAATTAAAAAAACTAAAAATCGTTAAATAATTAATAAAAGGGCAAATAATTACCTTAATTTCTTGAATTGTAAATCCACGACCTGCACGCATTTTAGTATGATATCTAGTAGTAGGGCATCTCACAATTGGACGTAGCGGCCCGGCTACTGGTCTAGGAGCTACTCTGCGAGCTTTTTTAATCCTATTTTGTTTCCTTCGAAATTTACGTGCGGGTTGATTAAACCACGTTTTTACAAACCGTTGCCAATCCTTATGGAAGTGTCCATTAGGAATCATATTATTCCGCTTGGGAGCCATCGCATAACCTAAAAAGCGATAAATTACGTCTTATGAAACATCTGCTGCAGTTTGCGTACGAATTAAAATAGATACCCTGCTTAATTTAAATGTAATTGTATTTTTGAGGTAACAGCTCCGGTATTTTATTTTTAATAAAATCTAACTTAATATGAAATTACATGCAATCAATTAATTAGAACAAACATTCCATATGGAGCATTATTTAATACGAAGTGGTAAAGTGGATGCATATTTTAGTTTTTAATTCCTTACCTCGTCAATAACACTGCGTTCCGATATAGAGTGCCATTAACATGTTACGCAGGCGCACTGCTTATTGTATGCACTTGCCAGATTTAAATATTTGTCGTTTGTTTTTCTTTAGGTGCGAGTTTTCTTTAAATGTGAATTAAATTATCGCAGTCAAATTGTGTTAACAAATGTCGACAGCGGCGTGTACGTGACTTTCACATGACGTCTAATGCTCCAGAAATATATTTCTAAATACGTCAAACAAAAATAAAAACGATTAAATAAACAAATGAAAGAGTGTAATTAAAATCAAAACAATTTCGATCTCTTTTATTTTCCATTTCAGCTTTCGCTGTTTCATTTTCGATTAATCTGAACGATTTTCAGTGTTTTACATTATTTCTACGGAAAATTTATCGTCAGTGTAAAAATAATATATTCGACGTATTGTCTTATTTTTAAAGTAAATTAAAAGTTGCGTCAGAGGGAAGTGACAAGAGCTTTTATTATTATAAAATGGATGGAGATGGAGAAAAATGGAGAAAAATGTTTCGAGAAAATTTAAAAAATGGAAAAAAATCAAGAGATATTTTTAATTATCAAATATATAAATATAAAAAATTGAAACTGATAAATTTATTCCATCCAAATAAATCTCGACGATTCTTGGAACGGAACGACCTTCACAACTATTAAATTTGTAGTAAAAAAAATAACGAGTTTTTTTTTTATGAGTATGGACGAAGTGGGCTGTATTTTTTTAGAAAATTGGAAGCACCGGCTGATTTATTAACAGAATGCATTGTTTCTGTGCGAAATTATGAATTAAATCAATCGCGAAGATTCCTGGAAAATTTTGTTTCTTTAAAGCGCGACCACAACTCATATACGCTTAAAAAGAAGCAATGAACATAATAATATGAATGAAATCCTCACCCAATTCGACATTGAACGATTGAACGAGTGGACACTTCTCAGAAATCATCCGAGGCGAGTCAGCGTCGCCCAAACGGTCAAGACTAGACGACTCATTTAATAATTTTATTATTTTAACTGCTCGAAAAACTCAAAGTCGATAACGGAGGGCATAAATACGGAGTGTTGTACATGGTTATATGAAGGAATTAATCGATATCAAAGGGTATCTGGAAAAAAGTTTTTGGAAGCGCTGCGTTACGGAGGTGCGAACGCCGACTGCAATAGAATGACATTTTTTACAACTAGTTTTTTACAACAACCTTTACCGCAAATCTAGTAAACATATTGTAAGAAAGCATCAATGAAAATGTGCACGTCTTGATATAGAATGAATTGGAAATGTTGAATTTTTTTGATTCGTTTGTTGAGGTCGGATATTTTTATTGGTTTATTTTAGTTAAAAATTGTTAATAATTGAAGAAAAGTCGTAAAAAAATGTTAAAGTTTTATCGAAAATAATAAATAGATCTAAGAAATTGTTATAAATTGTAAAAAATAAAAACAATGAACCACACGAATATTATATATTAAATTGGATCGTGCCCAAGATAACGCACAAAAAAATGTATCCGGTAGTGCCATTTGAAAGGGATTTTCTTGAACATTAAAAAATATTAATTTTATATCGAATTAAAAATTAATGGAAATAAAAGAAATGTCAATAGAAATAATATTGTGTGCTTTTAATTTATGCTATATGTTTTTGGTTATCTGCGTTCTTTTGTTTTCAGTTAGTTTCTCTTATTTAATTATATATTTTATATTCTTATAATATATACTTTGATATCGTTTTTTTTTGTTTTCCTTATTTTGACTTTCAACTCATATTAATTGTTTCCGATCTTCTATAAGCTGGTAATTAACCGTAAAGAAAGCTTCGTTGACAGTTAATTTTTAATGCCTGATGCTTATCCTTTTTCACAGTTTTTCATCAATATCTATTTAAAGGGGACATAAATATAGATTGACGAAAAACTATAAAAAACTCGCAGGGACCTGTGATTGTACACAACTCGTGGCGATTTGTATAAGATCGACGAGAATTTTGAGTACATCTCTCGCTAACGGATTTACGCCACTGATGTGTGCCGCTTTGTATGGACTTTATTACATCATTCGAAGCTTGCAGAAAAAACTATTTTACTATCTTACTTGTCTTTCTGAGGAACTCCCATATGTCCTTCTCCCCATTGAGTTTCTGCACTTCCTCTTTTGTCTCCTTCATAATTTTCCTCAGCTCCTCTTTCCCTCTTCTACATTCTTCGTCAAATCACGATCATCTTCATTTTTTTTTGTTATGGCCTTTTTATCTCATCTGATAATTCCTCTATGTTCTTTATTTCTTCCTTCATGTCTTTTGATATTCTATTCTCTTTTCCGCATTCTAGGTATTTACTATTCTCCCTTAATTTTTTTCTCTCTTTTATGACCCCCCACCACCGACAAATGGTCCGACTCTACTCTTTCTCTCACCCTGAATCAATCGATCTCATTTTCGGCTCTTCGTTCGCTGTTACGTAATTGATCACCGATATTGCGTTTGGCCCGACGTACATGAACTTCACCGCTCCCTCTACAACCATTGAGTGTACCAGTTTCTCTCTTCCAGCCAATCCATCAATACATTCCCTTTTCAATTAATCAACTCGTTCGTTGGCCTCCTTTTCTCCCTTTCCGCTAACTCCATCCTCCCAGCGTCGTTACTTCACCCTTCCTGGCGTACATGTCTCCCCAATTATTATCAAGTTTCACTCCCTCATTTCCCTCGTATATTTCTTCTATTATCTCCTTTATCGTCTGTTTGCTATAAACCGTGTATATACTTCAACTATTCCAGTCTTTCTTAATCTTTTTCCTTGCACATTCTCTGTATCTAGTGAACTATTTCTTCCCAACTTTCACATCACCACGACTATAGATTTTCCAAGTTTTGTTTTGTTTTGATGTTTCTATGTATTCTCTCATATCACTGTGCACCCCTTCCTCCCCCTGTGTCCATTTCTATTTTGCCTTGGTACACTATTTATTATATACAATTATAATTTGCATTTTTGTGTATGTTGTTGTGATGTGTTGTGTCCTTGTTAGCCACTTGTTGTACTGTTGGAGTAGCGGTTAATCGGACTCCCGGTAAGTTGCTACACGATGCTGAGTAGCTGAGTACTTGATTATTTGTACTGTGCTGTAATTTACGACCCCACCAGGGGGAACACAATATCTCCCATTTTTTTGCTGCAGATTGTCGTTTACTACGTTGGACAGGTTTGCATTGATAACCACTCTAGGTTCTTAAAAAATTCTCAGCAAGTGTACATCATGGTCGAAAAAAAATGTCAACATCAGATTGCCTGTAGAAGGAGGGATCCATTGCATCGATGACAGCTTACTGGTGGTTCAAAATAATGATACCTAGTTTCGTCGCCAGCAGTTATTGACAAGAGAAAGTCATTGCCATTTTACCTGTACTCCATGAGGTGTTGCAAAGACAAGGCCATTATACCACAATACTTAAAATCGCTATCAAATATAAACGCAGGTAACTAATCAGTGCGACGGTTACAAACACTAATGTTGCAAAACGTCAGTTCGGTGATTAAAATTGTTTCCAAGGTTAACCCGACCAAAGTTGAGTTTCAATTGAACAAGTCTCGTCAAGTCTAATCTCAGGTACCTTCTTATGTCTTCAAGTCATTGTTGCTTCCTAATAGATTAGGAAATTCTCCACTAAAAAGTCCCCTTACTAGAAAAGTACAAAACTCATCGACATCTAGGTTATTCCATTTTATTTCTTTCGAAGTACAACCTTGTTTGCTTTTCAGGTTGGTGGTACGGTATCGTCTGAAATATAATAATAAATAAATTGAATGCTTCTCCGGGAGTTTTTTTTTCGGCAAACCAGGTAATTTCCAGATAATGTTTATAGTTGAAGTTCGAGTAGAACAAAGAATTTTGTTTTGTTGAAGAATTGCCGTCACATAAAATATCATCATTACTTGAACTTAAAACTATTCTTATTTTACGAATCACTACTGTCCCCTGATGGTAAATCGTTGGTTATCTCCCAGTAATTAATCAGATAAGTTGCATATGAATACGTATAGGCAACATTCTCTGCTAGAATAATTTATTCTGTGCAGTTAATCACTCCCACAATTTTAGCTGATATGATATTCAATCATTGTTATATGAGTGAATGACAAAAACATGTAATAAAGAAATAAAAACAAAGTATAAACCGCATTATTTCGTGGTTTATACATAAATTTGTTTGGAGTCGTTTCGATAATTTCACAATTTCATCTTACGAAAAAACTAAATAAATTTGATGGAAAATTCTATTTTAATGATTGCATCACATGATCGTTATTATAATATATATGCACATTTATTTAATTTTCAATTAAGTAAAATTATCGTACAGCTTCTTAAAAATATTTCTGTGAAAGCAATATCCTCATTTAATTTATTGCCTATTATCATAATTACTCTGTATCGAATTGTGAATGTATATATCAATAATAATTGCAATTTCATCGATAATTATTGGCCGAAATTGAGGGCAATGCTGATTTAAAAATAAATCCGTTAACCGCATTTTATGAGTGTATAATACATTGGCGACTGAGTTTGAATAAAAGTATTTTCTGTTTTCATTCATTGTAATGTGTAAATTAATTGCACTTCGGTCCCATAGTGATAGTAACATATGGCTGGGGGAGGTTCTAAAATATTGGTGGGGAAATCTATACGTATTGGCCCACTGTACTTGTGTTGGCAACATTTGTCTATATACCCAGAAAATCACTTTTAAAACATTATTAATATATCCAATGCACTCATAATGTAACACAAAGTATATCAGAACATAAACTGACAAAATTATTGACTATTTCCGCAATCATCAACCCCTAACATGTTGTAATACGTTGCGGCGGAGTTGTTGTTTAGATTTGCTACTTATTTCAATATTCTAGTAAATGTTGATAGTATCATCATCTCGTCAAATAAAGCGCCAGAGATACGTTCCTAAACCCATTCAGCGCCAGCAAACTACAAAAGCAATACACACACGTCATGGCAAAAGCAATAGAAGCACTACATGAAAATATACTATTTATAATACAGCCAATACGACATGTTTACTTAAGGGGGACTTAAACACCTTGTAGGCCAATTTTGGAGCCAATTTTCAAGAATTTATAGCAAAAAAAAACTAGAGAAGATTTCGAAATATATTTCACGATTTTTTGTTAATGTCAATGTTGACTCCCAAGACCTGAAGATTGCTTAGACAGCGCCTCTGTCGAAAAAAACGGTGTGCAGGATTGGGTCCACCCTAGTTATCGGAAATAAAAAAGCAACAATGCTTTTGATCGTTGTTATGTCACCAAGGTCCCGATCGTTCACTTTTGCGAAATTACGATTTTTCGCGAAATGGCGAACATTTTTCCAAAAAAGTCATGTTTTCTGTTCCATTCGAAGCTATCAAAAATCAGCAAAACGAAATTTTCCAAAAATGAACGATCGGGACCTTGGTAAGTGTTTCCTGTGTATTAAAAAAATCATCGCGATACGTTTAGTTGTTCTCCCGTAATCGTGTACACCAGTTTGAAAAATGTAACTTTTTCGGATAAGCAGAAAAAAAACTACAGCAACGTGTGCAAGGGCGCGCGAATCAGCCGCGCGCCGTCTAGACATCTTAGACGAGCTATAGCTCTCGAACTAGAGAGTAATCTGAAAAGCCATTTCACAGGCTCACTTCCAGGACCCTTTAGATTAGAAAAATAAAAAAAAAAACAAGTCCCCCTTGAAGGGGCACATTTCGGGGGTCCATTAATCAGTCGTTGCCTAGTAGATAGCTGAATCGCCTTGTAACAATTTTGGACAACTTTACCATATACCTGAATTTGTGTACTTACCGTAACTCGGCGTTCTCCTGTGACTCCGCCTGTGCCCAAGAATCATATGGGCATACTCGATCGGCATATTTGGATATTAGCCTACATTGCCTTCGGGAATTCGGGGAAGAAAAATATCAGTTTTCATTTCAAAATATAATTTTATAGTTAGTTATTAATTCGTCAACTTCATCATTCAAACACTTTTATTCGTTTATTTGTCAGGTTTCCGTAATAGTTGTACGAAATTCCTCGAGCAAGATGTGTAGTCGCTCGCTCCGAATATGAAATGGAGTGCGCAGGCTTGCTAACGTTACTGAAATGGATCGTCGATGCACAGCTTAAAAGAAGATGCGAGGTTGCAGATATTTTTGATTTTTGACTTAGTGACTCTGGAATATCTTTTTTGTTGCTTTTCGTCACATTTTCTTGGATGGTATCTCAGTTAGTATCGGCGTTAGATGTTGTTAGTATTCTGTTTTTAATTGTTAGGTCTTGTGCTGTATTCTGTGTTAGATTTGATTATAGTCCGTGGTTGATATTCTCGTACGTAGAGTCCTTTGGGTTTTGGTTAAACAACTCTAAATAATTGGGATTTATTATTGTCCATTTGAATTGGATATCCGTACGGTGTTGCTAGGGCTAGGTTTTCGTAATACACAAAGCATATTTATCCTGAAATTATACACAAAGAGATAAACAACCAAATCAACAACGCAATGACATGACAATGAACAAAATTCATTATCATTATCAAGAAAATTGGGAAGAATATGAAGAACAACAAATTCCAGAAGAATACTTTTACGAGGACTACTAAACGAAAATGATGACATCATTATCTTTTCAACATAACTTCAAGAGCATATATAAAGATTATGAACATTTTCGAAAGGCTAAGGAAAATTTCAAGATACAATTAGACATAAGTGAATTTTTGCATAATGAAGTACAACATTTAGGACATATCATCAGCACAAGAATCAAACGTTCTAAACGATATGAAGGACCTTGAAATAACTGAAATATTACCCGATAGTTTGAAAACAAAAAACCATAAGCAAAAACGAGTACAGTTCATATGAACGAACTAAGCAGACCTGTTAATGCTACATGCCCCATCAACTTCTCAGCAGAGAGACCAAGAATAAGAAATTTTGAAAATAACCCCGGAATATATATATATATATATATATATATATATATATACAGTGTGTTTCACTAAAGGATGTAACACCATCATATCGTTTTTATTTTTAGTTCAATTTTAGTAATTTTTTTTCCCAAACGTAGAATACTTATTGCTCTATTTACTCCCAACAAACCAACTGTCTTCTTTAAATGCAAAGCAACCTGCGATGGCAAAATAAACAATAAATAACAACTTTAAACAACTTTGACTACAAAGCTCTGCGGGAGAAGAAATCTTTAAATTGGTAAATTTTTACATCACGTGAAATAATATTTCTTGGGAAAATTGTATGGAGGTGTGCAGTGATGGAGCTCGTGTCATGGTTGGGAAACACAGCGGACTTCTATCGCGAAGTATTGAAAAACATACCACCGAACTCGAAGTATATCTTAGATACTGGAGAATAATATATTTTTTTAAGGCGAGTCCTCTGAACTCAAGGATTCTTTCGCATATATGCGTTGGCTTTCAAGGGGTGGGATCCTAACGAGACTATTTGAATTTAAAGATGAGGTGGTGTTTTTAAATGACAATGATAATGATAAAAATGATAATTTTTAACTGATGAAAAATAGCTTACTTAAGTGATATTTCTCTCAAATTAAACGAGTTGAATTTAAGTCTTTAAGCTGAACAATTACATATGTTTATGGTCAATGATAAAATCAAAGCCTTTACAAAGAAAATATATTCGTGGGCATTAATTTTACAGCATTTTGTTCTTTAGGAAGTTTTGTTATAACAATTGAACTGAAAGTTATTCAATCGGTTATTAAAGGTATACCAACTCACTTGACAGATCTTAAATATTAATTTAATACTTTTCCGGAAGATTTTTCAGACCGAATGGATCCGGAATCACTTTCAATGTATACCCAAAAATTTATCATTTCATTTAAGCGAAAAATTAAGTCAGTTATTATTTGATGGAGAATTAAAATATGATTTCAAAGAGCCTCATCTCATATGTACGAGATGGGATGTTCCTCATTTCTTTACCTAACATCCAAACACCGAAACAAATTAGCAATAGAGCCACCTTTAAGACTCCAAATTGAGCAAAATAGAGCCAGAAATATCACTACTTGTAAACAAGAAACAGGTCACATAAATCTCATTAAATATGTTTTTTAATATGATTTTCTTTAAGTTCATAATTTTAATATTTATAAATGATTAATGATAGTCGATTTTTCAAACTAATATTTGGTAACTACAGAGTTGATTTTCAGTTTATTGTACGTTTTTGACACTAATGTTTGTTTGTATGAAATAAAAATAAATAAATTAACAACTTCTTGATTTTAATATTAAATTAGTCCTAGTTTTTGAACAATTAGAATTAGGTTATTGATTATGTTCATTTTGGGTCCGCATGTCCAAATGTTTGAATACCACTGCCTTAGACAATAGGTCACAAAAACTATGAATATCAGTACACATTTTAAGGAATTTAATTAAATATTAAAAATATGCACCTCTATAAAAATATCAGTGATGCTGTTGCAAGTAAAATGCAAGTAAACACATCAACGATGATATCACCAAACCATGACAAAAAATATTTAAGAATGTAACAATCATAATTAGTTTAATATACATCCTGGTTTGAACTATGCATCCTAGGGTTAAGACGTGGTTAAATTCTTGAAACATGTAAATATTTTTTCTCATTTATTATTGGCTTTATTAATATCAACTCGTCTGCGATTCTAAGAACTACATAGGATAAGAAAATAAGGAAATCCTTCGACCAATTCAAAAATATTTTTGTTATACTAATAAAATTAAAGTAACAAGTCAACTTTATTAGAATTAACTCGGTCAGTTTTACAGTTTTTAAACTTTGCACCGTTTACTACGCATTTTATGTGTGTGATATGAATTATTTTGATATCAAAACAACGTTATTATGCTTTATAAATGTTTATTTGAAAATAATATATGATTAAGCTTACATCGTATATAAATCATAATATTTATACATATTTATATATAAGAATTTTATGACAATGGCGTACGTGTAGTATTTGGCAGAAATAGACATAGTAAACCTCCTCCAATAAGAAGTGCAGCCACTATGAATGTTGGCGCTGGGCAGTACATATCTAATAAAGTTGCAATTACAATGTTTCCTATAATACCGCCGAGACGTGCTGCCACCATTGATATTGCTATTCCAGTAGCTCTAAAACAAAACGTATTTATTACACATATATATATATATAAAAAACCAAAGAAATATTTTTTTTGAAAGTCTTACCTGAGATTAGTTGGAAAAATTTCTGTAATTAAACAATCCAAAGCAGCGTTACCACATGAAATCACTCCACTGAATACAGCAGATACGATTAAATTGTGGGTCTTGTTATAAACGAAAAACATGGAAGCCGAGCAGATTCCAGAGGTAACGGTACTGAAAACTATAAAAAAAATATGTGGTATAAGTTGTACGTTATATATGCAATGGAATTATTACCTAAGAAAAATTTCCTCCCAAGTCTGTCCATGCCTAAAATTGCTATGATGTTAGCAGGTATAGCAGACGCGACGGTGATGAGTGATTCCATAAAAACGGCACTTTCAATTTTATCTGAACAAGTGCCGTGTGCTTCTTCTATAACTCCGTTCCCAACGACATAATTGGTTACCTCGCAAACCGACGCGCTTTGTCCAGGATGCTCGCGCGAATACTCGTCGAATCTGTTGAATAATTCCGGGAACCACATCATCAAACCGTAATAACCAATGTGGAAAGTGAAGTTGATGGTAATTGAAATAACAGTAAATTTAACAATTGGGTTCACAAATAACTGTTTACTGTTATCCAGGATGTCTGACATCATGGTCTTGTATTTTCCTTTCACTGGCGATTTGTAGTCGATTGCTTTTTGCGTTTGGATATCGTCGAGGATCAAATGTTTGATAGGATATAAGCTCCTATCGTTGCCGGTGTTAAGTTCGTAGATGTATTTAAATATTTCCATAGCTTCTTCGGTTCTCCCACGCGATATTAAAAATTTCGGGCTCTCCGGTAAGAAGAAGAGCAAAATACCAACGATTACTGATGGTACGGCGCATATGAGTAAGAAAATGCGCCAAGAATTATATACAAAAGACGCGGAGTGGTAACCGATCTCCGCAGGTATGATTAACCAAGCGAGACCAGCTACAAATAAGTTGCCTAACGTCCAAAAGGCAGCCATGAACGAAAGCATGGACCCCCTTTTCGACTTCGGCTGAAATTCTGCGAAATAGGACCAAATTACAGGCCCGCTGCCACCTAATCTGTAACAATAAAATATTTCATTTAAATAATATTTCAATAATAACTTAGTACTTACGCCGCCCCGTTTAAGAATCTGAACAACATGAACAACTCATACGACTGGCTGAAACTCGAAGCCACGATGCATAGAGCGTTCATGAAAGAAATCACAATCAGTACCTTCTTACGACCCAAAGTGTCTGCCACAGAACCCCAGGCGTAAGCTCCTGCCATCATACCAATAAATATGATGGAGTTGAGCCAGCCCTTGTTCTGTGTCGTTAACTCCAGGTCGCATTCTGCTGACGGGAGGATGAAGGACATCGAGATGACGTCCATCTCCTCCGAGGTACTGACGAATCCGCATACTGTTAATAGTAGATAGTGGAAGGTGCCATATCCGGTGTGCTCGATCGCGCCTTCGAAATCTGCCTTATCGCTGCTGCCTTTTTCCGGATCGACGCTCACTTTAGTTACTTCTTTGTATGATGATAAAGGACCGAACTCTCTTGATCCGCTTAGAACGTGCTCGTTCTTTACATCACTATGATTCTTATTTGGATCCGGGTCACTTTCTACCATTCTACGATGTATCAAAAAGTTTTTCTGTTTTGGCTGTCGGCGTGAAAGGCTTATGCGGGTGGGGGGGCGGGGCGGCTTGACGGTGGTCAACGGGCTGTTTTAACAAAAGAAAATCTGCAACAAACATACATATTTTAAATTTCATATGAAAACGTGATCAAAACAATAATGAAAATAAAGATAAAATAAGAACTAAAAAAAAGCAAATAAATAGAAACAGTAAATATTATTATTTATATTAAATATGATAACAATTTTATAATTAATAGAAAATGGAAAAAAGCACAAAAATACCAATAAAAAGGTAAAGTAAACACAAACATGTAAATAAAAGCAGAGTAAATACACAATAAAATTGAAAAATTAAAACGAAGGGAAATGAAACTTAAATTTAACAACAATTATCACAATTACTTTAACAAAAAGTTAAACTAAAATTGAAACAAAAAGCAAATAAACACAAAATTAACAAGTAGTTGTTTGTTTAGCTTTGACAAATTCGACTTGAAGATTATTAAAAAAATACTAATATAAGTAATATTAAATCGTTAAAACAATTAAAAATTAACGTTAATTACGTACGTAATTTTACGTTTGCAACTTAAAAATAAACTAATACAAAATAATAAATAGAATGGTAAAGGTTTCAGTTTAATTTAAGATTTCGATAAATTTGAATCCGTTAGTTACTTGTTATTGAGTCGCAAAACCTTTCATTGCCAAAAGGCATAAACATATGAGTTGTTTACAAATCGTTATATAATCACGATAGTTTCTACGTTCTCAGCATCACATGATTGACTTGGCTTAATATGTAATAAATGCAATGGTTCGCGCAATTAACATTTCATTAAGGCATCATTATAATATCTAGTTACGCTTGCTGGCGTCTACTTTTTCTATTCGCACAGAACGAACGGAAATCGGTGTGATTTTTCTGATTTATTGTATGTACGTATGGCATAACAACATTTTAATTAAATTAATTTAAAATAAATTTGTAATATAAATAGATCTACAAGAAGGCATTAATTGGAAACGACGTCTTTTAAAAAGGTTGAAGTGGAATTAATTGTATTTGGATGTTTAACGTTACAAACGACTTCAAGAAGGTCACGATCTGCATTTTTCGATTTAAGAAAGCCTTGGTACGCGTCCTTTAAAATATGTGATGCGTGATGTTGTATATCATAGATTAGGGTTCAAATGGAATCTCATATAACATTTTTTTAAAGAAATAATATATATAATAAATATTATATATATCTATCAAAATTTATTAATGTAGTTATTATATTTCAAACCATCAACAAGTAAATATATCTAAATGAACCTTAATACTTAGTGATTTAAAATTAAGGAATTTAACGATTTGTATGTTGAGGACAAGGGCAATTGTTATGTACAAGAGGTTAACAGGCACAAATGCATATGCATTGAGGCCATGGTAAAGGGCATAAAGATCGATAGCCAATTAGTTAAAATACATACGAATGATATGAATAACTTCGGTATATTTTGTCGACTTTTCTGTTGAATATTTTAATTTAATTATAAATAATAAATATTCATTTGGCTACATTGAAAATTATTTACGGTACTAATCATTTCAATTGATAAGAAACGACATCTGTATTAATATTTAAAAATGTTTTTAAATGAGATTAAAATAATTTTAAATACAATTTAATCTATTTTGATGTTTTCATTTCTTCTATCATCGTTTTATTATTTAATTAATTGTCATTTAATTTATTTGATTTTATTTCGTTTTATACAATATTTTCATGAATTCATTCTCAGATTTTTTTATGTATTAGTTTCCTTTTACTTCGAATTAAAAAGTCTAGCTTACTTAATTATCACTCGTCTTACTTATTAAGTTGTTTTTATATTCTTTCACTTTCATTGATTTCTTTTTATGTATGTTGATTCCATTTATTTGATTTTTACACCAGTTTGTTTGGGTTTTATTTACTTTACTTCTATTGTAATTAATATTATTTAATTTGTTTAATTTAGTTTTTCGTTATTTGATTAAAATTTATTTATTTCATTTCAATGTTTCTGTTGTGCATTTTTATACATGTTTCACTTTCGTTTCAATGTTGTGTAATATTTGTTTTTTTGTTATTTTTTTTAATTGTATTTTTATTGTTTATTAATTTTCGTTTATATGGTTCTTATTTTCTTTGTAATTAAAATAAAAATGTTTTTATCATACTCGTTAATTGACCCCAATAATGTAGGAAGGACGCAATTTCAAAATAAATCAAGAAAGGACAGTAGGTAACCTTAGGTGATGCGAGTTCAAGCCAAAAATATTTATGGTCTCAACATACCGAAGTTTTACTTTCGAAGGTAGTTTGGAAATACAATCTATCAATTTACAAGTTTAGAGGATACATTAAAATTTATAGGAAGTAAAAAAATTCGATTTACATAATGTGTACGTCACAATTTTGTTAAAATGTTAACGTTGGCTTGAGGCTGTTTTCATCAAGTGCAATGCCAATGAACTTGAAATTTTATAAATAAGAGAAAATAGCCATTTAACATTTAACTCTGTCTCTAATAAAAAATGTCGTCACATATAATTTTTATACGCTGATGGGTCACATTTTTTACAATCATTAGATACATATCTATTAAAACCATATATTATAAAAATTTAATTTCAACGTTAAAACCAATGGCATTTACAAATATCAACTACAATGAATATATAACAAAGTGCTACACACCGTTGTGTTTGTATCGATAAGTGCAATCGATTGCGTACTAAAAAAGATTATTATAATTGCTCGAAATTGTTCACGTGCCGAAATCGTAATAAAAAGTTCATTAAAACGTAAAAATTCTAAGTTGATAATTTCATTGTTACTAGCAGTTTCATTTTAATATACTTTTGGTTTGTTTGCCACAATCACCACAAATCGAGCGAAACGTTAACACGATAAAGTTGTATTTATTATATTTATTGTCAAGTTTAAATAAACAGAACAACATTTATTATAATAAATAATAACGTGATTAATGTGTGTCCAAGATTTTCTCCAGAGACGAATTATTTAATAAATTTATTTATTATATAAAATAACACATATCTTTCATGCATATATATATATATATATATATATATATATATATATACAGAGATGGAGAGAGAGAGAGAGAGAGAGAGAGAGAGAGAGAGAGAGAGAGAGGGGGGGGGTAGAGAACGTGTAACTGATTTATGTTATTTAACAAAATTAAAAAATGAAAGTCATGGATAATACTTAGCGAAAATCCTACATATAATAATGGCATAAAATTTTATAGTTTAAATGTACACCTGTATTGGTTTAAATTAGTGTCAGTTCCGGCAAAACCGGAAGTTCCATCAATTTGACATTCGTGTAATATCGTGAAATTTGATGTGGAGACCCCAGAATTTAGTTTCTCCATATTAATAAAAATCTAATGATCTGCACTGAACTTTCTTATGCAATTTCCAGCAAATTGGCGCAGTCGCGATGATGAAGTACATTTTCCGAAATAAATTCAAGTAAAAGTTATTCAAAATTTCAATGTCTTTATCTCTTATAAGGACAATTTTTTCGATAACAAGTGTCGATTTCGAGCTATGGAAAAAATGATAAGAAACACACCATCACTTCCGGTTGAGATATTGCTTTCAAAATAGTGAACTAGCTAGTACAAATTTTAAGTTTAAAGTTTCTGTTAAAAACTAGAAATAAAAAATTTCCATGATTACAATCTTAACATAAATTATAAGAAAGTAAAACTGACACCAGGTGACCTGATTTTCAGTTACAGTATACAAATAGATTCTTAGTGATTGCCATTATTATATGAATATAATTTATAATGACGTACCAACGCAAAAACATCATATATATATATATATATATATATATATATATATATATATATATATATATATATATATATAAACACATTGAAAATTAAGTAGATATTTATGTTCATTCTACCAGTGTGATGTAATAATGTTAGTGGTTTCATTATAATTCCAAAACACAATAATTTACTTCGTTCCTTGCAACCACAAATGAGCTGAATATTCTAAGGGCACCTTCGTATAAAACAAATGTAAAACATAAACATTTACAATAGCGATTTGATGTCAATTGTTTTCGTAAACAAATTTAGAAATAATTCTTCTTCACGTTCGAACTGTTGCAAAACAACCGCGGAACACTCATTCTTGCCACAAATACATTTTTGCAATTTAGGTGTAAATTTTCACGAATGTGTTACTATAGAAAATTTCACAAATTTACGCAATAAATTATGAGGCACGTTATACAATTACTTGGTATCTCAAACCATCACATCCTTATAATACATGCAATTTTTTTCTATAAATTTAATTTTAAATAATGCAATAAATTATCGATAATGTGGAATGGTGAATTTATCGTTTCAGGATTTTCAGGATGCGTAGCGTGGTGCCAAGTACCAACATAAATGATGCACTAATCCAAATAAAATAAATTGTTTATATTTTTGAGAAATATCAATAGGTTGGGTTGGGTTAATGTACAAAAATATTATAAATTTTCTTAGAAAAGTCCATTTTAATTATGTAAAATATTAAAAACCATCACATCCTTATAATACATACAATTTTTTTCTATAAATTTAATTTTAAATAATGCAATAAATTATCGATAATGTGGAATGGTGAATTTATCGTTTCAGGATTTTCAGGATGCGTAGCGTGGTGCCAAGTACCAACATAAATGATGCACTAATCCAAATAAAATAAATTGTTTATATTTTTGAGAAATATCAATAGGTTGGGTTGGGTTAATGTACAAAAATATTATAAATTTTCTTAGAAAAGTCCATTTTAATTATGTAAAATATTAAAAACCATCACATCCTTATAATACATACAATTTTTTTCTATAAATTTAATTTTAAATAATGTAATAAATTATCGATAATGTGTAATGGTGAATTTATCGTTTCAGGATTTTCAGGATGCGTAGCGTGGTGCCAAGTACCAACATAAACGATGCACTAATCCAAGTAAAATAAATTGTTTATATTTTTGAGAAATATCAATAGGTTGGGTTGGGTTAATGTACAAAAATATAATATTTTTTAGCAAAGCCCAGTTTAATTATGTAAAATATTAAAAGTGTACTTACGCTGAAAATACGTCGACGAAATAAAAAAAAACAAAACTACGATCAACTGAAAGTTCTTGAAGTGTATTTCTCGAAATATTTTTCATTACATAACATTTTTTTTCCACGAATTTGTTATACTTATAACCAAATAATTATCCACTGTGTCGAAATAAAAATTCTTCTTTATTATTGTAGTGTGCACCTTGATCTTTACACCTTTCGCAACAAACTAAATTTCAAGCGCAGAGTAGCTCACACTTTGAATTTGTTTATCCCAATACGTCATATTTAACAATAATGTGTTATGGGGATATATGTTATGTACCATACGCGGACAAGTCCTGTTTCTTCGATCGAAGGTAAACGTATAGATATACAACCTCAGCCTTGCCTTTCTTACTTTGATTGACTATAAATAATTAAAAGGTACGATATTTTTCGTATAAACTATTTTTACTATGTAATAAAATTTTATTTACTTTTCGTTCGTACGGCATTCGTAACAATTCGTAATTAAGATCAAACATGTCGTTGCAACGAGAACCTTGATAACGGAATAAATATCGAAACATGTTTTACTCTCTAATCTGCTTTTATTAATGCAATAGGATTAAATTTTAATATTCAAGTATACAAAGTGAGTTGGGAAGCACTACCACTTTAATAACTTTGTCTTTGCACTTTTCTCAAAACTTTTATTATGTAACGTCTTTTTTGCGACAAACTAAAATAAATTAATGAAGAACAGCCCACGATAACATAATAAAATGAAACAAATTAAAAAATTAAAAATGTGTAAAAATAACGCAGAAATATAAAATCTACAAATATAAAAAACACCATTTTTAACAAATCTATAACAACAATAAAACACAATTAATGAAAATAAACAAACAAACAAAAAAGGGAGAAAACTAAATATAAATATAAATTATATATTGACAGAGTGCAATGAAAAAACGATTGATTGGGGTAGGTTGCGTTTAAATTGGTTGCCTAGATTCTCAGATCAATAGACAATTATATGCAAATTCATTGATGATTTTAATTTTCTCTAACAAACAGCTTTAAAGAAACGTAAAAAATACACAATGGAAAAAGAAATTAAGACATTAAATCACATGAACCTGAAACAATTGAAAATGAATTGAAAAAAATGATTCTGATTTTTTTTGGTTTAGTTCATGAAAAAAGGAAAGAAAAACCACAGAAATTAAAATAAAGAACAACAAATGAAAGCAAAACAAACAAAATTAATTGAACAACTGAAAAACGCTAAATCAAAAACAAAATTAAATAAATGTAAATCAAGGGCATTAAATAAGGGCCATGGGGTGATTGAAATTATATTTTTGAAACAGAAAATGTTCATTTGGATGATTTTTCGCAAAACTTTTGTTATGTACTGTTTTTTTTGTCTACTAGAACTTTGTTTTGAATCTAAGTGGGAATTAAATTTTATATAAAAGTGGGAATAATACATGCTCATCTTGTTATGATCTTTTCAAATGATGTAAACAAAAAATAAATGACGATAATCGCAGAGCAAATAGGCCATCAAATGGAAATTTTTCCAAAAATAAAGTACTGATAAGAAAAATTGCAATCAATGTACCGAGTTTGAAGATAACATGACAATAGAAGAATTACAAAGAAAGATAATGGAAATGAAACAAATTAATGTAAAAGAATCGAAGAGAAAATAGTAAAATTGACAACCAATAGAAACCAAAACAAAGAATACAATAAAATACCAATAATGAAAACAAAATAAAAACCAATTGATTTAAGAACCTAGGCGATCTAACCTAAAAAACTATTGATTAGGGTAGGTTGCGTTTAAATTGGTTGCCTAGATTCTCAGATCAATAGACAATTAGATGCAAATTCATTAATGATTTTAATTTTCTCTAACAAACAGCTTTAAAATAAATGTAAAAAATACACAATGGAAACAAAATTAAGACATTAAATCACATGAACCTGAAACAATTGAAAGTGAATTGAAAAAAAATTGAATGTGATTTTTTTGGTTTAGTTCATGAAAAAAAGGAAAAAAAACCACAGAAATTAAAATAAAGAACAACAAATGAAAGCAAAACAAACAAAATTAATTGAACAACTGAAAAACGCTAAATCAAAAACAAAATTAAATAAATGTAAATCAAGGGCATTAAATAAGGGCCATGGGGTGATTGAAATTATATTTTTGAAACATAGAAAATGTCCATTTGGATGATTTTTCGCAAAACTTTTGTTATGTACTGTTTTTTTTGTCTACTAGAACTTTGTTTTGTATGAATCTAAGTGGGAATTAAATTGTATATAAAAGTGGGAATAATACATGCTCATCTTGTTATGATCTTTTCAAATGATGTAAACAAAAAATAAATGACGATAATCGCAGAGCAAATAGGCCATCAAATGGAAATTTTTCCAAAAATAAAGTACTGATAAGAAAAATTGCAATCAATGTACCGAGTTTGAAGATAACATGACAATAGAAGAACTACAAAGAAAGATAATGGAAATGAAACAAATCTAAAATGGACAACCAATAGAAACCAAAACAAAGAATACAATAAAATACCAATAATGAAAACAAAATAAAAACCAATTGATTTAAGAACCTAGGCGATCAATTTATACGTAACCTATACAAATCGATCGTTTTGTATTATATTGTACATCGTATAGCAAAAATGCGATCATTTTCCGTAAATTAAACCAATAAAAATAAAACTTTAGTTTTCCTAAATTAATTAATGATTTTTTTTTTAATATATTTAACATTTATATCATGACAAAGTGTAATGAGAAAATTATTAATGGGTGCAGGTTTTATTTAAATTCGTCGACTAGATTCCCAGATCAATAAACAATTAGTTACGAATTAAAAATATTAATCATTCTATAACTAATAATTTTTTCTCTAGGGAAAAAGCGTTAAGTATGAAGAGTTTATTTACGTTTAGTAATTAAAATGAATTCAAATTTAAAATTAAATGATTTTTCATCGATTTTTAAAATTAATTTGGTGTTTTTTTCACGATAAGATTACACGCCACTGCTAAATCATTGTTTTTTATTCAAATCAAATCGCAAAATTCATTAGCAAGTTTGAAGTAAGTGAAACTGTTAAATGTGAGTAAAAATTTAAATAATATTATTTTGTTTGTTTGCTCGAGTGTTGGAGAACGTGAAATTCAAATTTCTGTTATATCCTATTTGTCATACGTATTTAATTTACGAATTATCGACCAGCGACTGGTTTTATTGAAATAGTTTTGTTTTGATTCTGAATTATATGAAATCATTTGATTTGATTTGCGATTTTGACTCCGATGAGAAATACACGGTGCCATCGGAGAAGACTACATCCTTTGATTTGGTTCGAGTCTTAATTAATTGAAATAATTGTCACTGGTACGAAACCGACTAAAACTACTTCTTATTAACTAAATATAAATGGCAATACTTTCGTGCGTTACAATGGTATTTCTAGTTGAAACTACGCAGATGATATTTTTTTTGAAAAACTGCGTCTATTTGTAAAACGATAAGAATGTTTAAAAATAAAACAATGTATTTTGTCTCATTAACAATAATACCATAAATTTGCACTCCGTATCCTTAACACAGATTTTTCTCTATACGATTTTTTTTATTGTTTTGTAAATTTCCACGTTTGAATTACAGATATAAAAAAATAAGTTATTTATTTTTGTTTGGACGAAGTAATAAGTAAGTTCCTGTTCTATTACTACGAACAAGGAATATGGCAAATTAACCTATAAGCGCAATAATTAGAAAATTACAATGCCCTCAATTTTTTGTCATTATCGCCATACTAACGATGTTATAAGTTATATATATTATTTCCTTTCATTCTTTAAAATTAGTACCACTAATATAAATGGTGTTAATTGTGAGAAAATACTTTAAAACCAATACATTTCACATTTATGTTAATTTCGAAGTTCGTCGATGACATTTTAGATTTCACTGCTTTTGCAATAAGTAAATAAGTTAACTGATCGAGTTTTATTTAAATATAAGATTTTTAATCAATAATAACATGCGTAAAAAAACTGGTTTGTAAACATAATTTAATTCTATTTACTTATTTCCAATGCCACGTTTTATTAATCATAACAGTATTTATTATACTATTTACTATACTAATAATAAAACAACGCTCGGTAAATATGTTGATGACATCTTGACCAACATACAAATTCTCAAAATGAAATCAAAAATTTGCATGAATTAATTAATTCTGTCTTAAAATTATTATTAAACGTGATGTATTTACCTGAAGTTGTCAGAAGGAAGATTTGTTTTTATCACTGAACTGTGGGGCTGCAAGCAACCTCCACAGATAATAAGAAAAACGCACATTATCACTGACTTATATACTCTATAGCTCCTTACGTTAACTAAAGCAAATATGACAAGATGTACATTAATTTACAACATACAATTATTCATTTGATGTAATTTGTAACAATTTATTACACTTGTGCAAAAAATATTTCATTGCGTTTATTTATTTATTTCGTAAGACGCAAATACATTTTAATGTAACGAAAATATATTAAAATGCTATCGCCATCTTTCTCTGTCGCACGTCACGCATTGTCATGATGTCATCCATAGTATTACCAAAACTAATTTCACGAACTTGTGTCAATTAATAAAGTTTAATAGTCTTTGATATACCAGTTTGATCTGCGTTCAGCTTAAAAATTCTCATTTAAATGATTTACGGAAACGGCTGCATCAATTTGCTACCAATTAATAGTTTCCATTAAATAAATTGCTTTTGTACGCAAACGTATGTTTTAATGAAATTGATTTTTTAATAAATATGGGGATAAATAGAATTAAATAATACACCGAGTATGTTTCGTATAAATAAACTAAATAAAATTTCATTGAAGATGAAACAAATAAAATGTCAATTAAAAGAAATTTTATCCAGTAGTATTCGATTCATTTTCACCATAATTTCTCCACTTTACTGTTCGATGTGATGAAGGATTCATTTTTGAATCACGTTTTCGATCAACATTTTTTTTTTGTTTCCGATATTTCTATATTTTACATTTAGATCTAAGGAGACTTAACGGGAGATCCTGCTTTAGAAGGCTCAAAAAATCGATTTGTTTTTTATTGCTCAAATCTATGCCTAATATATCTAAGAATATGTATAAAAAGTTATAGCTGCTAATTCGCAATATTTTGAAAGATACAGCACTAAACACAATGAGGTGTCGAGCAAAAAATTTACGAACTCATGAACGCTCGGACAAACGAAACGCGCGCCCCTCCACGCAGTAACATAACACCGAACTATGTACTGAAAAAAGTTCAATCGGTGGTTCGAAACAATAATATTTTGAGTTCGTAAGAGCTATAGTAGGATTATAACGAGATATACCGTAAGTAATCGAAAATTAACATTTTTCCTGATCGTAAACTTTAGAGCGCGGTTTCTCGAGTTTTCGTTTTTACGATTTTTCTAAACTGGTGGGCGTGATTGCGAGAAAACTAGACAAGCAATCAAAACGAAACAAAACTTTTCTTGGCTTCAGTAGCATTCTATTCTATTTGAACTAAAAAGATTAATGAAAAAAAAATTCTAAACAACTTTTTTAGCAAGTTGAAATGATTTTCTCTTCCTGCAAAGAGCACATTTATTTTCAAACCTGAGAAAAATCTTGAATTTAAAAATTTTTTGTTTTTTTTTTTAGTTCACATAGAAGAAAATATATGAGAATTGCCATTTTCTTTGGTTTTTTTTTGTTTCAGACAAAAATTACGGGCTACATCTTTCCCACCGATTGTAAATTGCAATTGAAAGGTGTTGCACAAATGTGCATAAAAATCGGTCCCGTTTAAATATTTTTCTCTCGACATATTTTTTTTTAAATGCTCAAATATGCAATAAAATGCTCTAAAAAGTTCACTAGACTTGCTCATTTATTTCCGCCCTAAAAAAAATCCCCCAAAACGCTATTTTAAGGCCTCCTAAAGCAGGATCCCCCTTAAGGAGGTACGGTCGCGAGTTGAATTTTTCATAAAAACGTTGTTCCGCGGGTGCCTATTTTATGTGTTTTAAATAGGGTTATATTTAAAACATTCGGTGCATTTTAACGAAAATGTTATATTATATGCTTTCGCCGAATAATTTACACGTCGATGTTCACATTAACGTATTTCCTGTTTGTCATCACCACCAGATATCAACTTTAGGAAATACACCACTGTTTGATGTAATAATAGTCATCCAGTGATTTGTTTTATTGAAATATAATGTATCGTTTAAATTGACATAAAAAATACAAGTAAAACGCTATTTGTCCAGTTGGACCCGATTAGTTTCTTTTTCATCTTTCATTTATCTTCAACATAGATAAACCTAAAAATAAGACGAATATAATCTGAATAAAATCAACATCTATAAAAGATAATATATAAAATAGATTTTTCCGCCAGGGATCGAACCCGATACCTTCCACGAGCAAACGGATGTGACAATATCAACCTACTGTAAAAGTAAGATGAAGAAAGATATTTTTGAAGTAAAGATTGTCCAGTTCTTGATGCATAAAAAAATGGAAAGTTGCAGGAAGGTGCAATTACGTTAGCTACAAAACAATTTAAGTGCAACTATATCAAGAATTTGGAAAATAATTGAATGTGAATCTTATACTAATGGTTATTTGTTGAAAAAATAAACTGTGGATATAAATGCAAAGATTATGGAGAAAATTTTTAAAAACTTAGACTTAGACTTAAACTCTTAATAAAAGAGGTATAAGATCAGCAGCTAACGCCACTGAAGTTCCCAAATCACCATTTTCCGAATTTTGAAAAAAAAATTAAATTCAAAACGAGTTTCAGTTACATTTCTTACAAAAAAGGATAAGAAAGATCGTGTAGAATTTTATCTGTTGAATATCAGCCCACTGTAAAAGTAAGATCAAGAAAGAGTTTTCAAACAAAGGTTGTTCAGTTCTTGATGCATACAACAAACGGAAAGTTGCAGGAAAGTGCAATTACGTTAGCTACAAAACAATTTAAGTGCAACAATATCAAGAAATCGGAAAATAATTGAATGTGATTCTTATGCTAATAGATATTCGTTGAAAAAATAAAACTGTAGATATAAATTCCATCAATGCAAAGCTTATGGAGAAAATCTTAAAAACCTTAGACTTAGACTTAGACTCGTAAACAAATACTTTATTGTGAAACTGAAAAATAACTGAACTGAACTGAAGAATAACTGAAATTTCTATGTGATGAATAAATTGTTAAAAATGAATGTTTCCGTCGGGGATCGAACCCGAGACCTTCCACGTGTGATGAGGATGTGATAACCACTACACCACGGAAACTTGTGGTGTTGGATCTGGATACTCAATTTTGCATTTGTAATAAATTCCGCCTGGAATCTAACCAGGGATCTTCCGTGTGACAAGCGTATGTTATAACCAGTATATCACGTAAACTTATACACAATCGTGCAGGTGCACAGTTAAATCGAAACCAATGGTAAATAGAATTGTTTGTGGCAGAATCGAACATGAGCCCTTTAGCATCTAACGAAGACGTGGTGACCACCAGCATAACAAATAATACTTTATTGTTAAGTTGAAAGTAGGACAATTAGTGTTAATAAAAAGGAAAGGATGAATAAATTGTTAAAAATGAATGTTTCCGTCGGGGATCGAACCCGAGACCTTCCGCGTGTAAAGCGGATGTGATAACCACTACACCACGGAAACTTGTAGTGTCAGATCTGGATACTCAATTTTGCATTTGCAATACTACAAGGGAGTTAAATAAGATTGTTTCCGTCTGAAATAGAACCAGGAACCTTCCGTGTATTAAGCGGATGTTATAACCACTATATCACGTAAACTTATAGATAATCTTGCAAGCGCAGAGTTAAATCGAAACCAATGGAAAAGACTTAAATAAAATTTGTGACAGAATCGAGCATGAGCCCTTTAGCATCCAACGAAGATGTGGTCACCACCAGCATAACAAATAGTACTCTATCGTGAAGTTGAAAAATAAGACAGTTCATTAGTGTTAATAAAAAGGAAGCTACCGCTGAGTAAATTTCTATGTGATAAATAAATTGATAAAAATAGATGTTTCAGTCGGGGATCGAACCCGAGACCTTCCGCGTGTGAGGCGGATGTGATAACCACTACACCACGGAAACTTGTAGTGTTAGATCTGGATACTCAATTTTGCATTTGCAATACTACGAGGGCGTTAAATAAAATTGTTTTCGTCTGGAATCGAACCAGGGACCTTCTGTGTGTAGGGCGGATGTAATAATCACCACACCACGGAAACTTACACGCGAACGTAAAACTTCTTCACGTCGTTGATTTTCTGGTTCGATGAAGGGCATATATTGAATTAGAGTTTGGGTTGTAGGTTGAATTTCACATACAATATTTCGTGAGAGCCTATTTTAGGTGTTAACATAGTTTCTATTTCAAACCTTTTATGCATTTTAACGAAAACATTAAATTTTATGATTCTGCCGACAGACATAACTTTTGTTTGTTTGTTTGCAATGCTGGAAAACTTTCGTTTTCAACTAGGACGTTAATTAAATTTTTGAACGAGCGATGCTTTCGGTAGGCAACCCGAACACTAAATTGAGCAAATTTGACAAAATATGAAGCAACACCTATTTATTACTAGTGGTGTTAAATTATGATTTGACTTTTTCAATATCAAAATAAATTCGTTTGAATTTTACTTTACATCCATGCCCTTTTAATATCTTCTTCGTTCTTTTCTACATTTCTTGTTTCACAATTTACGTGTTTTTGTTCGACAACACTTATTTTTCAAATATAAACTCAATTCTTTCACTTTGTTGTTTTGTTAAGTTTGTTGCTAATGTTATTGAATTGTTTTGCAATATTTATTTTGTTTTTTTTTCTTCAATAATTCACCTTTTTTGGAATTGCTATTAATTTGCTTCGTTTTCTGCAAAATTTGGTTGGTGTTTTATTTGGTTACTCTTTTTTGATTATTTTTAACAATGAAAAGTTAATTCTGTATTATTATTTAATTTGCTATGTTGTTTTACTTTTTTTATTTATTTGAGTTCGTATTTATTAATATTTCTAAATTTATTATTCGTGATTTTTATTATTCTTTTGCAAAACAAATTTTGTGGTCGATGTTTAGCTTTTATTTCGTAAAAAAAATATGGATTACTTTCATTGCGTCATTTTCGATTTTCGTTGAAAGTGAACTACACCGAACTAGATTTATTTATATTATGGTTTCGGCCACCTTGCATTTTTGCAGCTACGCCACTGAGCTGAATTTAAAATACAAAAATCGAATAACCGTTAACATTCTCAAAAAATTGCTAAATTCGCCGGCAAGACGAAGAATGCTTGGCGGATGTTAAATATTTCTAAAATGTTTTTGAAACTTGTTCAACTTGATAACTGTTATTCACAAAACTAGAAACATAAGGTAAAGGTGTAATAAGGAGCTATATCGAGTGATATGGCAAATATACTTTTTTTTTTCTTCTTAGAAACTGTTCATTTACAAAAGCTGACAAACAACTTTATAATTATGTTATATATATGCACGCTGAAAGTAAATATTTAACTAATTATTAATTTATGTAAAATTATCGTAAACAGGCAACTATTTTAAATTACAATGTTGTCATTAATCTATGGAACTGGTTACTTTAGTAGTTTTCAATGCCTCGTGTTTGAATGATATATAATAAAAGTTGACGCATGATTGGAGCTTTTGTTGTATAATTTTACACTTTAATTTTTTTTAATTTTATGTTTATTTCGATATATTCTAAGGTTAATATTTTGCATACGTTATGGATTATTATAAGTATATTTAAAGCTTGCAACTAAGCAAACACGCCATCAAAAGTTTGTTAATTCAATGAATGTTTATGATTTATTAATTTATAATGTATCGCCTTGTTCGATTAAATTTTATTTTAACTCTTAAAATAAAGTTTGTATTTTAAAAGATTTTACGACAACCTGTTGAAGCTTCGCTGCGAAACTAGTTGCATATATAGTTAAATTCATTATACAACTTCTCCAATGACATAAAAAGAATAGTTTAAACGATTAATATTTTTTCTTTTGTATAAACGTCGTTAAAAACGAAATTCATTCGCGTTAATATAACTGCACATTAAATATGAGTGCACTGGGGAAAGTTTTGTGAAACTATTTCACTTGATGGGTACGTTTAAACAACTATTCGTGGAATATATCCTGTAAATGATTGCATTCATCTATAATTTGACGTTTTGATTACTGTCGGTCTTGTCGACGTTTTCCATCGAAAGATCCAAATGAAATTAAAATAATTTAATTTGGTTAAAGTAATTTCTTTTCTTATTTTATATAACCGAGCGACTGTAAAAAAAGGTAACTATTTTATAAAAAATATTAACGCATATTTTTATCTGGTTACCTTTACTTGAACCACTTGTATATAAAATAGTTCCACGTGACTGTAATAAAATACACGACTGTATGCACTGTTGCATACGTATTATTTTTTGTTATTGTGAGCACCCGGCAGCTACATCAAATCGCTTTGAAGTTGTCTGAATACCCACGGAGCCCACGGATATCATTCGCGAACTTACCGAAGCTGTGAAAGTGGTTAAACTTTTTTAAAAACCGTGGGACATAAATTAAAAGTAGAAGTATGACGGCTCCGGTGCAAAATGTAGCTGAAAAGTTGAATGAAGTGTCGTTAGTGCGTTAAATTTTGCTCCGGGAAATTCGGTAGGCGTCTAGATTTATGCATGCTAGCTTTTTAGAAACATCTGTTTATACCTTCTATTGTGTCATTAATTTGATGGTCGTATCCTCTTTGAATGCTAAATAACAACTGTATTATATTTGTACAACTTCCGAATTTAGCGATGATTCCGAGTGACACCATAACGTGTTACTTAATATCTCATATTGATTTGTTTTTTAAATATTTGTCATTCATTTCGATTGTGGTGTTTTTAAAAGTACTAAAATGGTCGGATTAAATACTGCGATTCATTTGAATTAAAAATAACGCAAGGATAAATGACCTGCAGCTGTTGACAAAAACAAATGACATGAGAATACATCAAAAATAATACGACTGCGACTAGGTAAATTTATTTCTGACCTTTCGGTGTTGTTAAATAATATTCAAATCGAGTAGGATTTATTTATTACTCGGTTTGGCTTTAGTTGTTAACTCAGTGTATGTACCTACGTCTATTTGCAAAATATATAAAACCGGTTTTCTCTACCTCTACCCTCATAGTACCTACATTTATTGTCTCGAGACGAAATCTAAATCGCAAAATTCTCCGCTTGTTCTTAGCATTAGCATTAGTAACGTTTAAACGTCCTATTTACGCTGACTCCTCGTTGTTACAACATGTATATAAAAATAATTATAGTCTAGTATGAAATATTTTATGTAAATAAACGTAGATGTGAATAGTTTTGATATTACGTAAGATATCGATTTATAAACATTATTTTAATGGCGATAGTACAACGAATCATTTTAAAGGAAAATACGCGTTGAATTGCGCTTATTTATGTGCTAATTTTATGTAGGTCTACGCAAATATTTCCGCCGTTAACATTATGTAAATAATTGCGTGGTTCATTTGCGTACGATAAACGAACGAAAAATAAAAAATAAAGAGTTTTAGAGCGAGGCGTTAAACAAAACGCAGATTTAATTGCTACATATTTCATACACTTGACTTGAAAAATACAAATTACAACATAATAGCGGACGTAATAAACCCTGAAAATTAACGTTTGCTAGATAAGAAATTGCGTTAAATTTTACGATATTTATTATAAACACGCGCAATTTATTCACCTTGTAGTTTTAAATAATTGGTAAATATTAAACACAAAACTAAATGGCACTAGTCTAATTGCGGTAACTATTTCATGTTGAAAATATGAATGGCAGCGGCGACGCTTGCACAGACGCCCATGAAGTCCGACGTCTGAATTATTTAAATATAAAAATTATTAGTTATACAAACGTAGACATGAAATGATCTGATAACGATCCTTAAAACTTTTACAAATTCTTCAAGTTTCATGTTCTACTCTACCTGACGTCGTTTTCGACCGCATTTATGTTCTGTAGTTTTTAATAGTTTATAATTATTGTCATTTTTAGTCGTTCTTCTGATGTTTCTCCGTTTTCAATTTGTATGCAAAATTCGATATTGTATTTATTACTTTTCAGTCTTTCTTTCGTCTTTATTTATTTTTCGATACTTCGTATTTCTGTTTTTATTTTAATATTTTTCATTGTTTGCATGCGGTTGAAGTTTTGCTGGTACGTGGTTATTTCATTTATTTTATTTCTGTCCTTTCATCTTTATTCGTTTTTCGAAATTCTTATGATCGTACGTCATGTTATTCGATTTATTAAAATGTGTCACGATTTCTGCGGTTTTTAACGCTTTTCAATGATTTTTTGCATTTTTTTACGATGTTAAACGATTTATACAAATTTTCATTTTTACAATTTTTACGATGTTACGATTTTAATTTTGTGATTTTCAACGCTTTTTGATAATTTCTACGATTTTTTACAATTTTGTATGTTTGGGTTCTGGAGTGAACGGCTTTGTAAGAACAGTAAGACACCGTAACATAAAAACGTGAAAATAAAGTCCGTGGAGTTGTTTCATTTTGACTGCTTGCTTGAAGTTTTTATTTGTACCGTCGTGAATTTGTTATCACAAATATATAGAACAATGCGTATGTGATTATCGCATAGCTTTTAAGTTGTACGAAGATTAGATAAAATTGTTTAGTTTTGTTTATTTTTTTCAGTGGTAGCGAATATCGTTGGCAAGCAAAGGTAATCATGCCGCTCTCGTACAATGTACCACCAGGAGCTCCAAACTGCAACACCTGCGGTGAGTCTAATTATTTACATAAATCGACATTAAAAATAATATTTTAATAGGATACGATGTTTACGAATGCAATTGTTGCCCGTACGGGTATCACATCGATCTCGATTTTGTTCGATATTGCGAATCTGTCGGAAAAACAGTTGAAAGGACGGCGTCGATTAAAAGAAGAAAAGATCGCAGGCGCCAGCGGCAGTCCATGGATGTACTTTTGGGCCTTATACCTCCGCTACCTCACAATATCGAACATGAAAGGGACTCCGGGCCTTCAAACGTTATTCCTAGAAAAATAGATGTCAGCAAGTGCGTTTTAATAGAGGACACCACACTTAACGATGCCGTTTCGGATTTTGAGAGAACTTTACAACGCTCCAAAAATACACTCTCGAATAATCTTCCGGACGTAACAGCCGTTTCCGGTAAGTATCTATTTAGGCACTTTTTTTTATTTACGATTTGCATACGATGTAACATTAGAAAGTAAAAATTTTAAATTTCATGCTTCGCAGAATCAACTCTACATGTTATAACTTTCAATCTTTTTTCATATCAGATCGGTTTACGATCGGTATGTTTGTTAGAAATAAAATCAAAAAGTTTAAGAAACATTTTTAATAGATTTTTAATAGAAAATAGGGGGCTGTTTTTCAACAAGCATGGTGCATGGATTTCCATTTATTTTATTTTCAGGTCAGGTAATTTAGTTTTTATTTGTTTGTTTGGTATTATTCTTTGTTTAAATTAAATTTAGTAAAATTTTAAATTAAGTTTCAAATTATATATATAAAACGAAGTTAAGGTGAAAACTGTGCAAATATTTAAGGACTGTATAATTAGACTTTAAATAATATCCTTATCAATATTTATTGATAAATCTTGCTATCTGTTATCTGCGAAAATACGTTTGTTAAAATTGATTTATAATGTTTATTTATTGTTTAGAAAATATACGTCGGGTACCGTCCATATCCTCCATGTCGTCGACGTCGAGTGTTACCGTTTTACCTGAAGATGGTGCAACAGCCAGAGATTTCGATGCAGTCAGTATTGAATCAAGCGGGCTTAGCCCTGTGGCATTGCAAAATATCAGAGAGCAAATGGCGGTTAGTTTAAAACGCATGAAGCAATTAGAAGAACAAGTGAAAAGCATCCCGACGTTAGAAATACAAATTTCAAAATTAAAAGCCGAAAAGGAGCAGCTGTTGCGGAAGTTTCAAGATGAAGAGAACGCACGCCTGAACAACATAAACAACATCAATAACAATAATAATTTATTTTTGAGATTGAGATCGAAATCTTTCACTTATTTGGACGGTTTGTCGGGAATTGAACCGAAAGTTGCCCCACCCGTACCTCGCAGGCGAGACTTCGGGGTTTCATGCTGCGTCATCACTAGAAACGTAGGAGTTGGGCATCAAACCCCCAACACTAAAACAATATCAACGATGACGTCGGATGATACAGAGAAATCAAATGGTAAGGAGAAAGGAACTCAAACGATTTCATCCAGAAACGATGTACAAACTCAAACAGAGAATAGATCAGATCTTGATTTACAGCGAATCGCTTTTACTCAAACGCTAGTTGCTGAGAAAGAATGCAAATCCGTCGGGGTCTCGGCTAGTCCAAGCATGTTAAGTGCGTTTACGCAAGTGAATGTAGACACGAAAACCGTCGGTGTTTCAAAAGATAAAATAGATGATATTTGCTCAAAATGTAATGTACATAAAATCTCGATAGGAGTGAACACAGATGTTGTAAATAATCAGACAGGGGTCATTTCGTTAGCGTCTTTGACTGCACCGAAAGTTTCAATCGAAAAAGAAGCTCCAACGACTAGAACAATAGGTTGCCAGTATGAATCGTGCAATAGACACAAAGCATGTCAACATGAAATTAAATGGCAGACGAAGAGTTGTCAGCATGAACTCAAACTCGCTCATAAGTGTGTACAATATGAAAGTGATTCTGCATCAAAACATACCGATACGATTGGCTTATACGAAATTGCACACACCGCGTGTAATACCGATGAAGTTTCTGATACCGCAGATGTTGGATGCAATACAACAGATTTAATGGTTTGTTCGAAATGTTCCGGCAAAGATAAGGACGACGTGAAAAAAGAAGACAGCCCATTGATGTCAAGGATCCCTCGACTTAACACTTCGACGGAAAAGAGAAAATTTGAGAGGCAAATAACCTACACGAAAATTCCAGGACCGTCCTCGCCCGGGTAAGTTCCATAAACATAGAAAAATGTTATCAAATTCTTATCATATTTACTGATCAAAGATATGGCTATGGAATTTATTGATTCAATTCTAAATCAATTAAAATTAAGAGAAGTCGATATGATTTTCCAAGTAGGATAGAAACGAAAAAATTTGATTAGGTTGGGTAGTTCACACAAATAATATTAAAACTGCAGGGGAAATATTCCTAGATTTGTTAAATTTATAGGAAATTCAATTCGATGAAGTTTCACCACAAAAGTTGTAAATTTTCCTCTATTGAACAATTTCTTGGAACTTTCTTACATCTTTTCAAATCCACGTTTAAATCAAGTTTACTGTTTTTAATAGTTTGCACTGCGAGCATTTTTAAATTAGGTTAAATCTCGCCAACGTTCGAAATTTTTTTTTGGCATTAAATTATCGCAGATATATTGCAAAATTTTTGAAATGTAGGTCAATAAAATGCGCGCGCAAGTCCGTCGCCGAAAATCAATGAAAACAAAAACACAGTCTTTGTTACCGTAGGTTAAAACAGTTTCGTACACTATGACTTAAAACCTTCAGTTGTGTTATGATCGGATGTTAAATTCTAAAGAAACGTTCGCCCAACATGCACACGCCTCTTATATGCATCAACATATCCTCTTGACTAGGTAGATAAATTTAGAGTTGGTTTAATTTATGAAGCGACTGTTTTATGTTTAGATTGTCAGCGTTAGACCTGTCGCCAAAAGCAACACCTGAAGATTCAATCGGTCCGTTCGAAAAATTGAAAGACGACTACACGCGGCTCGAAGATTCCGTCCAAAATGGTCTCGGTTCGAAAAATTCGTCAACGTTTGCCGAAAATACGGTTTACGATCCGGCTGAACGGAAAAAGTGAGTAATATAATTATTTACGTATTTCAATTTATTTATTTTGTTTTATTATCAAATTAAGTAAATTGAAGCAAACATAAATTTATTACGGTACATTTAATTTCAATATAATTCTGTTTTATAAATAAATTAAAAAAATGTAGCATTTTTAATTGTTATCGGCTGTTATAATATAACATGTTATATTCGTTATTTATTTATATTTATGAATTTTTAAATATTTAATAATAACAGTATTATAAATTAAATTAAATAACATTTAAAAATTAACAAATATAATATACATAAAATATGTAAAATCGGTTATATTATAATGGACAATAACAACTAAAAATGCTGTAGTGACGAATCAAGTGTTTAATTAATTTGATATACTTTTAACTTTCATTTGATATAATTATCGTAAAAACAGCTATGTTACTTATTGAATTTATTGAATGAATTATCATTTTTATCGCTTTTAAAATTGAATTAAAAAAACAAAAATTGAATGGGGTTGGAATTTTTATTTTTGAACAGTTTAATAGTAATTTTATGTGGATTTTGTCCCATTTTAAAATCCCCTTATTTACGTGTAAATAATTTCTTTCCAAATTTTTTAATTAATTACAAAAATGTATCCAAATAATTAAAATATCAAAATTGTGTAAGCAAATAAATGAAAAACTTAGTTTAAAAATATCGAAAATGCGTTTTCATGACGATCTCTACGAAACGAAATTCTGAAAAAATAGTTTTGAGATCCGTAAAAAATAATTAATAATTTAAAAAAATTTTAGACTTAATTTTGATTATTCACTGCGTGTTTCGACTTCCATCATTTTCAAATGAATGCACTTGATTCATTCACTTGAAAATGGTAAATTAATACATAAATGTCAAACATACGAAGTATTAGCAAATAAGGAAAGTGCAATAAGCCCGAAATTTTTGATAATTTAACATTTCTCAACAAATCGTAATATTGTATTGTTACAACATGGTGGATAAACACGTAATAATGTTAGTCGTTTTTTTATTCAAATTAGAATTATAGTCAGGTCACAAATTTATTGTGCCCTTAAGGTCCGAACGTAACGAAACACCTCGTATGGAAGTTTTATAATTTTAGGTGATGTACGATTCTGGCCTTTGACGCAAATAGTTTCGTGACTATAAAAAAATTAAACAGTAAAGAACAGCCGGTATATAGCGTCGCGTATTTCACGAAAATTTCGTAAAATACGCGACGTCTAACTACACTGCATTATTACTTTTGGCTTCTTTTTATATTTACATTTAAACAATATATGTTATAATAATAATTATTTTGTAGAGCTGTACCAAGTAAGGAAATGCAAGCCGCCATGAAAGTATTAAACGACTCGTTACAAAAAGGACAAACCAAAAACATTGAGAATCAATTAAAAAATGCAATTAATATAATATTGCAAGAATGGTTCAAGATATCCAGTTTAATAACAGCCGACCCTCTCGATGTTGAAGACTACTTAGACTGTTTCGAAGAAACATCATCGGCCCTTCTCGAATATATTGTGAATATGGTTGACGCCAGTGGCAATACTGCAATGCACTATGCAGTGTCACACGGCAACTTTGATGTTGTATCCATTCTACTAGATTCTAAAGTGTGCGATATTAATAAACAAAATAAGGCTGGATACACCAGTGTCATGTTGGTTTCACTAGCGGAAGTGCATTCACAAACACACGCGAACGTTGTGAAGAGGCTCTTCTCGTTAGCCGATGTAAATATACGAGCCAAACAGGTAAATAAACTTAACTTTATATTTAACCACGCTTTTATATATAAATGAAGAAATCGATATTAATCCTTGTACATATATATTTATGAAGCATGGACAAACTGCACTCATGTTAGCTGTAAGTCACGGTCGCTTGGATATGGTAATGATGCTTCTCGAAGCTGGCGCTGACATAAATATTCAAGATGAAGATGGATCTACTGCTGTAATGTGTGCTGCTGAGCATGGGCATGTTAATATTGTTAAATACTTCTTGAGTCAACCAGACTGTGACTCGACCATTTCAGACGTGGTATGTAACGTTTATATATTTGTTGTACTAATCAAATGTTTTTCTATTATTATCCACAATGTTGTTTTAACAGGTTTTGAGTTCAAATATAATTGTGAATTTGTAATAATAATAAAGCATGATGGACTTTATAACTTATGATTATAATTTTATATAAAAAAATGTGGCCTTTTCTTTACATTATCAGTGGCCTATTAGCATTGACTTGTAGCATACATTTATTTAGTTATTAAAATATTAATTTTTGTAGGATGGAAGCACGGCATTGAAAATTGCAATGGAAGCAGGTCACAGACACATTGGCGTTTTGTTGTATACCCACGAACGCAATTTGCATGGACCTACGAAGCACAAGCGAAACAAATCCGCATCAGCCAGTCCTAAAACACCTTCGTCTCCTTTGCCCATTCGAAATATCTCCCGTGCCTTACCATCTAACAAATAAAACAGCTACATTACCATTTTACCATTTAGTACCCAATCTCAAATTCCTTTAATAGACGCTAACGTAAACAAACAAAACATCGCCGTTGGTGGTTGGTAATTTCAACTAGAGAATCTCATTACTGTCATTAATAAATATAAAACATATCAGTTGTCATCATTTCGCCATTATAACCAACCATCGCCGATTTCGGATTTTAAGCCTGATCGAACGTACATGTGATAATTTTTAATCGACTTGGTTTTGCTTATTAATTTCTTAAATACTAACTAATTTTAATATATTGGAGTGTTTGATAGTTTTACAATTTTCATGTTGAAAATAGCTTTAACCAGTTCATGATTTTTACATTTTTCAACTTGAATACCATAGTTCGCAAAATTAATTAATTCGACGTATAGACCAGAAATTTTTAGCACGTCAATTTAATTTAATTGTTTTTATTCAATTTAATTTGTTTGTAATGATTCAATCGATACATTCCATTAATTAGAAAGGTGTGGAGTTACGGAGGAGTTTGCGTTTTTCTATCAATTGTGTGGAATCTACATGTTAATCTTTGTATGTATCATACTTGTATATTTATATTGTGTAATAAACGTTTTCACATGTTAATGAAGTTTTCATATTGTTTTAAATTATTTTTATTGGCTGAACATGATTTAAAACCACTCTAGGATTTTCAATATCCACATATCCTTAAAAGTGTTTAGGAAGGAAGAGGAGGCAAATATCTGAGCTGGATAGCCAAATGTATGGTGTAGGAATCGCAGATTACAGGTAAACAAAATTTTCAAAGATTAAAGTTTTCATGAAGCTTTAAATGCGTTTTCCTGTAAACCACTTTTTCCAAACTGGGAGGACAGATTTCTCAGAGACTATTACATGGATTCATTTAAAATGTTCATAGTAGCTTCACAATAGTGTTCTCTTTGGAAGTACGTAGCCGTTTTTTGATTGGATGTAAACTTTTTTTTATAAACAATTTTTATCACTGATTTTTAGGGTAAAACATCGATTTATTCCTTAAAAAGTGCACAACTTCCACAAAAATTGATAAAAAAGAAAACTCGTACGTACTCCCAAAGCCCAATGTACACTCCTAACTAGCTGCTCTCGGCGACAGGTTCTATCGTCGCGATTTTTTATGAAAATGACAATAAAAAAATTGTTTTTTGTACAATATGTGCTTAATGAACCTTCTGAGAAGAATTTCTATTCTGTTCGTAATACTCCCAAAATAAATTCATAAATTTAGGTCTTTTTTTCGACCTCTAGAATGGTTTTACCCCTTCAGATCACGATTGTAATTTAATTATTAAAGCATCCAACATTTTCTATTTGTTTCTTTTAGTTAATTAACGCCAGATAGTATTTTGGTATGTTGTGGTGGTCATAGAACTACTAACCCAAACAATGGGAATAACATTGTTACATATAATTGTAACCATAGAAGTACAAATCGACGATGAAGTCACTTTTAGTATTTAGAAAAAAATTTGTGCTCAATTTAATTTAATTTTTGAATATATAACGGGTTGACAAATTGCTGTTGTACACATTTGTCGGTAACAAAGAATTTAAAAAGAGCAAATCTGGGATTAAAGGACGTCAATGTTCTGGCCATCAGTAAAACAACAATAAAACTCAATAAATGTATTATACATACTGGTGGTATAAAAATAACAATTATTAAAATATATAATACCCGATCAAATACTTTGTGAATTTAGTTAACCAATGATGATATTTTATGATTTAATGGCCTTCAGTTGGGAACACCATTAATATGAGCTTTTTACACATTTCAAAGCCCAAAAAGCAGGCTGCATTCGCTGGGAAAGCTCTCATCAGAACTGGGACAATGCCTTTGTAAAAAGCAAGCGGTCCTTCGTGCTTTAAAAGATCTCGGGCTACATCTCGAATTCCATTTGGATATCTTCCTTCAGGAGCTAAATATAAGAATATTAATTAATATATATATATATATTTTTTTTGAAGAAAAAATATTAAAATAATATTTGTGATACCCACAAATATAACTACTATTTACTACTATTTAAAATAATCAAAATTACTCTCAATAAAATATACATTTGAACAAAATGTACAATATGTTCAAATATATAAATATCAATTAGCAGCTCAGTTTAAATATTCACCTTGAAGTACACACCTCTAATTTTTTCGTCCTCATTTTATTTACAATGAATTATAATTACCTGTTTGTAGTCGACTTTTTAATACATCAAACGGCATACCAATCAACCAATTTGCTATTCCAGCACATCCACCAGCAAATACTGTTCCTAGTATTGATATATCTTTTTTCCCATTCTCTGTGAGGTGATCTTTGATTGCTTCGTATGTCAAAAAATACAATCCACTAGCAGGAACGTCTGAAATATTTAACTTCGAATAACCCGTATGTTTAATTGTCGCAAAAAATCATTAGCCATGATATAATTTTTATGTGTGATAACAAGGCCCCATTTTAACGCCCCAGAACGATAAACACTCAACATTGAAATTATTTTGAGTGACAAATACGAGTTTATGCTTTATTTTCCAAGATTTATTTCGTATTTAGCAAAATTATAATAAAATAAATAACGGCCCGCAATGTAAAAAAATATATTTATAATAAACAAGGACGTATTAAAACGATATAAATGATGATTATAAATGTACGTATTTTTCTTAAACTGAAAAAAGGAGATATATAAAATAGGAAGTAATCGTGGGTGTCGAGTTTCCTGTAGGATACTATTAGACAATCAGTTCGAAGGCACGTATTACTCCACTGGTAGTGCTTCGTAAAAATGTGGATAATATTGGTATATTTAACTCTATTTTTTAATGGGGTAAGTTGAACATATACAAATATTTTGATTCGCGCATATTAAAATAAATTAGCAAAATTATTGAATCAAGTGTCACTAATAACAATAAATAAAAATAAAAGTAAATAACTAGTGAATAAATCAGAAACGCAAAACGATTAAAATAGAACTTGTGGACGCGTATAAATTATGTATTTTAAATCGATACAAATTATGTATTTTAAATCAATTCTCTGAAAATTTAATATGGAATTATTACGTGTATTCCACGTAAACTACGTCTGGGTTTATTCTTTACACTTGATTGGTAATTTTGACGAAAATATCTTTACGAATCGTATTTTAATAGTATAGTATTTTAATTAACATGATTATTTTGATAACGGCTGAATAAAATAGTTTTTAATAAAGGTCACGAAGATTTTAACGAAGTAGCAAAAAATATTTCTAGGTATACGGATTTTGGAACAATGGAAATTTATGCCCCATAACATGTTCCTGTCGTCTGCAACATATTTCAGAAACTGCTATATACAGATTTATGAAAGACGACACAGAAAAGGACCAACATCATTCGGAAGCGCATGTATATAATAATAATGAGGTGAGGCGATGTATTTTTATAAATTTACCTTAATTTTCGTTATTTCCACGTTTATTTTTTTAATGGTAGGGTGTGTTTAAATTACACTTAATGCAAAATTCAATCAATACCAAAACCATGATAAATATTATATTAAAAAAAATTAATCAAAATAAATATATAATATATATTCAAATAAATGGTAAAAAAGTAGACTACATTAATAACAACTAAAAAATTAATAGCTTATTAAGAAATTTTGACAAAAATGAAAGTAACGGGAGTTAAAATTAAAAAAAAAATGAAAATAAAAACTTAAAAATATGAAAGTAAAACAATCAAAAATTTCACAACAAAAATAAGCAACAAAATACAGAAACGAAATAATTGAAAAGGAAAGAACCCTAAAAAGAACAATAAAAAGACAATAAAACTTCGATATCAGGGACCAAAACCAAAAAATCCAAAACAGAGGGAACAAAATTTAATCAAATTATGATAAATTTGATCGTTTCACGTATTCTATAAAATCAATCTTCATAGGTTTTCACTACGCTAATTTTAATTTGTCATTTTATTCATTATTTTAATTTGTTTTAAATGTTTTCATGATTTTTCGAAGAAAAAAAAATATGACATAATTCCGTTAATTCAGCGTCTTTATATAAAATGATTAATCATTTGCAGGTGCTGTATGACGAAGATTTTGATACACCGTACGATGAAGATACTTCAATGTTACGAAGTGCAACTTGTATACTACAAACCGAAACGAACATAGAAAAATTACTTGAAAGTCTTCCGAAAGACATGGATTCATTGACTTTGATACAGGGCTCCGATTCTGGGAACAAAACGATCAAATTCAGCCATTTATTAGAATTCGAAGAATTGACAATTTTAGAATTGCAAGGCCCCCAGAAGAAAAACCACAACGGAAGTCTACTGTGCGAAATAGATGTGACGTTGCCGCTGTTGGAACACATGAATTTAGAAAGAGTGCTACTTAAAAGTACACTAAAGCGTTTTGCAATCATCGAGAATGAAATAAACGACGAGTACGTCACTTTCGAGTACGAACACAAAGTTAATACCAATTCAAGGCCGCTGGCGTTTGTTAAAAAAGGAGCACCTGGTGAAATTCTTCCATATGATAAATACTTAGAAGAAAAGAACAACGTCCCTTTATTTAAAGGCTTCGGCGCGTTGATTTTGCTAAGAATTTCAGATTGCGAGTTAAACTCCGTGTACTGGGAAATGTTCGAGGGATTGAACAATTTGATTTATTTATTGTTAGAAAAAAACAATTTAAAAATTATACCAGATTTCGTGTTCTACGGAACGCCCAATTTGAAAACGTTATCGTTGGCTTGGAATAACTTGTTAAATATACAAATAGCGAACTTGGCGGGGCTTTTAGAGCTGGAATATTTGGACCTGTCGTACAATAACTTCTCGCAACTTTCAGAGCTATCTTTGCCACCGTTCCCGAAATTAAAATTGGCTAACTTCGGAGATAATCCAATAAGCGTCGTTTTTCCAAACACGTTCGAAGTGATGAATACCACCGACTCGCTGATTTTAGGAGGAGACACGCAATTGTCGTTGATGACTAATTCATTTTTGGGATTGAAATTGCTAAAGAAACTGACGGTGAGAAATTTGAAAATTCCTTTTTTAAAAAAAGACATCCTCGTCGGGATGCCAAATTTAAACGAGTTGATTTTAACTGGTGACATTCCAAAGATAGAATTTGACGCGTTTTTGGAAGTGTTTAACTTAGAGAAGCTTTTTATAAGCCGGTGCAATATTTCTAGTTTGTCAGTCGATTCGTTTATGGGGTTAAATAAATTGAAAATTTTGGATTTATCGAGGAATAATTTGGATATCTTACCACTTGGCATTTTTGACGTATTGGCGAATTTGCGCGAGATATATTTGAACGATAATAAATTCGTCGAACTAACGAAAGGAATGTTCGTAAAAATTCCACTGCGATTAATAAGGTTAAATAACAACCCGTGGCATTGCTCGTGCGAAATGAGCGATTGGAAACCTATACTGACTAATAGAATAAAACAAAGAACTATCAATATATGCGACAAAAGGCACGACAAAGGCGTCGGGTGCGCAAAAAACAGCGGTTACTCATATAAATACGTTTACGAAAACAAAGTGGCTCCTAAATGTGTGTCTCCTAATAAATTTGAAAATTGGAGCATTTTTCACGTTATGCGAACTCAATTACGATGCGTAGATTTCAAACCAAAAATTAAAAAAACTTTGCACAAATTTAAAAAACCGCAAGATGCAAAACGCATTAACCATGTGAACAACACACAGAGTATAAATGACGAAAAAGTGTCGATAGATTCAAATCAATCTTTGAATTATTCCGATGTCAAAAGTTCAAACGAATCAACGGATATATTCGCTGCGAAGCTGCTCAAAAGGAAACAATACGAGCAGAAATTTAACGAGAAATTGCGGAAATTCCTAAACAAAAGCGACTCGAACGATGAAAGTAATAACTTGAATGTATCTGCAATGAAAAAATCTTCTTATGAAACGAACGAACAAGGTGATATGCATATTTCACACGACATATCTACCAATGAGAGCAAGTTCAATAACGTGGCCACCAAACCAAGGAAAATACAAAGAAGGAAATATAGGAAGAGAAAACAAGTTATTACAAATAATTAATTATTCTTTATTATAAGTATTAATATTAATTAATAAGAATATCATTCTAGTTTTTAAGTGCAAATATGTTGGTTAAACCTTTTTTTTATATGAAACTGTAAATCGGAAATTTGGTGTAAATTGTATGAATTCCATGGAAAATGCACAAAATAAATAACTACATTTTAAATCGCTTTTACAACAATTATTTTATTATTTTCATTATTTCATAGGAATATCACATAATAATTCAATAAATATACAAGCAGGAAATAAAAGTAAATGAAGCAGAAATTGCTTGAATTGAAAACAACCAGAAAATGGAGCACAAAATAATAACCAATTGAAAAGATGTGCACATTAATCTTATTGATAAAATCAATACAATTACGATTATTGGTGATTTGAGGAAAATAATTTAATGTCATCGTTTATGTCAATTGAGAATTAAAGTTCATAGTACAATTCTATAAATTTGCTATCTAAACTTATCAAAGAGGTCAAGCAATTACTTTCACTTAATAACCAGTTTAAATGGAATTTTGCTTTGACAATATTGAAACATATTTGAAATTTACCATGTAATAATATTAATTGTAATATATAAATAACATACCTCTCAATAAAGTGGCGCCAGATCCTCGATAAATACTTTTTATGCCCCCTTCTTTATATAATTTTTTTGCGCAATCAACAGGGCCATTGTATAATTTATTCTTGGCATCTTGCTGAATTTGTAATAAACACTTAATACGTTCACCAGGGGCCATGATGATAGTTGTAAAAATCCCTGAGAATGCCCCAGCAGTAAAATAATCCATGTACGTAAATTTATTCATATCGGCAGGCCCTAATATTTGTTTCCCGACCCTGTACCCCATAAAAGATATAGCAAAAATCGGGGCTACACCTGCTAAGGGTGCGCCCATTCCCTTATAAAATCCTCGTACACCCTCATGCGTTAAGGTTTTTTTCATGCAGTCGAATGTCCCACCATACAAAGGCTTTTCATTCGGCAAAGGTATTGGCATAGTTTGTAAGCGGACCTAAAATAAACCATTTTTAATAAAAAATGTCATTCAAATTACTAGTTTCAAAGTTCACTTTAAATTTAGAGGTTATGATTTTTTTTACCTTTATTGTATCAAACGGATGTCCGACTAAAACTGTACATACGCCACCCACGCCGCCGCATGTAAAATATCCCGCAAAACCCAAATCGGCCATTTCGTCAAATTTATAAAATTAATAAACTAAAATTCACGCACTACCTATTACTTCACCATAACCACACTAATCACTTACTGAAATGTAAACTAACGGCGCATGCGGCACTCTGCGACACTACGTTCAAAAATAATTTGATAACAATAATTATGCACTTGATTCCAATTAAAACTCTAGGCGTATTTGACTGGGCTTTAACTGTATAATATTTTGGGAAGGTAAACAAATCAATATTCGCGTTGAACAAACAATGTTCAATCGATTTGGGAGCCAACAGATTCGTTAGTTACACCCTCTAAAAGGCATTTCGTTCACTTTTATTGCCTGCGTCAATGGATCAATGTAACATGAAGATGTACAATTTTATTATATTATATAATCGTTTAAGACAATTATTATTAATTTTCATAAAATATTTTTCAATCGAATATAATTGAATTTAAATTGCAGATGCAAAAACATTTATGATAATAAATCTAATATCGTCCTCCAGGTCGATGAAATAGCGCCACTTTTCGTACGTACGTACGCCACCAGGGGCGATACATGCTATTTTGTGCGCCATCTACTCACGAACTTAATTTTCCCGTACACATTTATACAATTGGATTTAATCTCTTTATGTATTTTTATAGTCATTAACACTACCGAAAAATTACGATCCAATACTTTAAGAAGACCTGGTACATTTTTCCAACCTAGGAACTTTTGTAAGTTTATTTGAATTACTAACGACGCGAGCCTAACCTAACTTCACTTATTCAAACAAATATAATAAAATCGTACAGAATACAAATAAATTGCGTCTTAAGTGTTGCTGTGAACCCATAAACAACTATTTTTAATACAGTGGCAGTAATTAACATAAAGTTTAATTAGATATGTGAGAAAATTTAATTGTTAAAAATTTATAAGAAAGCAGTTTAATTTTTTTATATATTTACGTCTATATTAATCTCAAAATTCGCATTTTTACTTTTTTATGTATAAAAATATAGTAAGCATGAATTTTATTTGAAAAGTTCTTTCGAAAAATGAAGTACAAGTAAGTAGAAGAAAGTTCAGCGGGGACCACTGCACATATTTATTAAATATATTCGACTATGTAAACATTTCAATTTAGAAAGCGATGTTCGAGAAATTTGTTTTTAAAAACCTGTAATGACTTTACCAATAACATAGTTGATGCTGACAGAAAAAATTTCTTTGAAAATTATTTTCACTGCATTTTTTTAAATCATAAATCTAACTAACTCAACAGAGTTCATATGTTAGATAACCTTGACGCGTAGCTGATGTGGGCAGGGTAGTCCTCTTCATACATAATTTGATAAATATCTTTGATAATATATATTTATATATGTTATGCTATAATATATATAATATATATGTTATGCTTTCACTTATTTTTTTTCACTAGATTCTAGTTTTCAAGACTTATTCATTTGTTATTGATGGGGATGATAGAGAGATGTGTGGGAGTTAGTTGGTGTGATTACAGTTCTATAGGTAGTCCAGTTTTAGATTGGCTGGAAAAAGAAAAATTGAAAACTGTTTGAGAAATAAATGGTTCCGGTGGGAAGACAATTTTCTTTGCATTTGGAAGTTTTAAGTTCTAGTTTCATTGTTAACTTGGAGTAATTTACTAAGTTGTGAGTGAAGGAAAAAAGGATAAGAAAAGTGTTGGTTCTACGAGAAAATTAAATTTATTGGTCAGACTTTGTGATTTAATGTTAAAATTTAATACAATTTTTATAATGGTATGTGCTAATGCCATAGCAGCAATAACAGTTTATTCCTGACTAATGTCATACCATTAATCAACATGTACAAAGCACTATACAATATTTACAATAAACAAAATAATTATTACTCAACATTTCCATTAATACTCATTTACAATTTAAAATTTTACCTAACATTTGAAATTGCCGTCAGTACAAAAGTCCATAACATAAGGGAACTGTACGCATATAATTTACACAAAAGTAAACAATTAAACGATGTGATATTTTCAAATTTATATATTAATCTTATGTTTAATATTACGTGTCGAGTCGAAATTTGAAGACTGAAACTACAAATCAGTTAATTGTTTACCTAGAAGATGAAACAAACTGTGATGTTCATTATTTAATTAATGATAAATCCGCTTGTAGCGAAGCAGACTTATGAATGTATTTTTTAACGTCAGGAATTTGTCTGTATGTACAAGTTTTGTGCAGGCTAAGTTATGGCTTCGTAAAGTCTCAAATGTAGTACATATCCCAGTAAAATTATTTACACTTACGAATAATCATCTTTCAATTCCCTACTTAATCGAGTTCAATAAATAATGATATTTTACTGGGTTGAAAAGAAAATAATTTAATTAAGTAAATAAATATAATTAAGTAAGGTAAGCATACTGTGTTCACTGTACATGAACATAGGAATAAAATCAATGCATATTTAGGTAAAGTCACGGACATGTCACAGGTTAAAATATAAAAATTGCGAATAAGTTAAGTTCCTATGTCCACGTTTTACACTTTAAAAATTGTAATAAGAAGCAAGTAACATGTAACTGTATTTATTGGTTGTGTCCTATAAAATAGTTACAAAATAAAAGAGTAAATCCTGATTATAAAAGAGCAAAATGTATAAATAGCTTGACTGGAACAACTCACATCTAGAATAGACATTCGGATTCACATAAATATTTTTTATTAAAATAGTTTCTTATAAAATTATCACTTTCCATCATTCACACGGTGAGCTTAATTATTATGACCGAACAGTCTGATCAATAGGGGATCACAGATATACACTTGCAAATGGCAAATTCCTAACTCTCACTGTAAGGAGGCAGGACCAGAGTTCGAGAAGCATATGGGTCATGAGGATAATTCTCCGGAGGCTCCAAATGGCACACTACAGTTTCTCCATCTAACACGGCTGCTAGAGAACGAACGGCATCTCCTCTATACATATTCTGTCTGCTCATACGGTACGGATCCATGTCGCCAACGTACCGGTTGTGATCTTTGGTGTGGTGCTTCGTGACTACATCCAAGCACGATTGGTAGCTTCTATCTGTTGGACTATAAGGGATCAAAGGCCGGTGATCACCGTAAGATCTTGAAGATTGCCTACTCATATCACTTTGCCTTTTTCCATCTTCATCGCTCATATCAGAAACTTGAATATCATTCCTCTCAATTTCTTCGTACACAGGGTCATCTTCAGGTGCCAAAACTCTCTGCATCCGTCCGTCGTTAATTTCAGTATAAGTGTGGTTCCAAGGACTAGCGGCTCTTAGGAAACTACCGTTTTTCTTTCGTATAGCATGAGGTTGTAAGGGTAGATGCTTAGGGTGAGTGACGTCGCGTTGAGGAAAATTTATTTCAGGTTGTTGTATATTATTGCACACAGCCTCGTTATATTCCGCAGGCATATACGGTTGCCGGCGCATATCTTTACAATTGATTAGACGTGAGTCTGCTAATACAGCTTGAGATCTCGGAGATTCTTCCTGTTCTGATCCGCCATGTCCAGAATCACGGCTGTACGATTTAAAAGAAATGTTCTGTGGAAAAACAACTAATTAATCACAAGTTTTAATAAATTAATCAAGAAGCAAACACCAAATTCTAAATACATTTAGTACAACTAACTACAGAGAAAATAGAAAAAGACTAAAATAAATGCCGTACTCGTTGCATTTTAATTAGTTTTCAATAAATACGGCATTTAATGAAGTATGTCAACCTCTACGAAGGCACTCCATACGTTACGCACCTTCCAATGTAGAGGTTTATGAAGCGGACCCCAAGTAGAAACTGATTTAGATATGTTTGAATTGATAGCAGAGTGTTTATAGAAATTACGAATATAAGGTAGGGTGGATGTGTTGGGAGTTTCGAGAGTATGTGGAGGGGTGGCAGCGCCTAACTGCGGAGGGCGAGATAGAGTAGCAGCCATGGTGGCCGAAGTAGAGGTGGGCACAAGGATTTTTCCTGCACGATTCATGCTTGTACAGCTGCGAGAACTCCAGTCTCGGTGCAACTGTAACATAATAGACCATCACCTTTACGTTAGTTGAACAAGCAAAAGCGTAAGTTAGTCTTACCACCACACATAAAAAACATGCTAAAGAAAAAGAGGGGGGAGCGTAATGCACGCACCACCACGGCACCACACGGAGTTAGTAAGCAGCTCAAAATTACTGTATTTGCACTTTTAACATTTCAAAAAAGAGTGATAAAGAGAATAGGCAGCAAATGTGGTGATACAAGAGCAGAGCTGCATAACCAAAGCTTTCTAATGGCTGTACCTTGTTGAGATATATTGAGCAGTCGGTTGTGATTGGTCGTGGTGGTACTAGCATTGTTGAGGTCTGTTCTCGAGAGAACCTGGAGTAGTGCAGTTGGTCGCACGTTATTAAGATTATTGGGCATTACTATATTGTTGGTACCCACACTAGTTCCATGAGGTGACAGTACAGAGTTGTCAGTCGAATGGGAATTAGGACCAGACTGGTTTCCGTTAGAACCACCATAAAAACTTGTTCTTCTTTCCTTTCCCATTCCAGTACTATCACTGCTGCTTCCTGCACCACCACTTGGTTTAGAACATCGCAAACACTTGGGCAACCAAGAATGTTGTCTAATAAATTTTCGATATTCTTTCTTCACCTTAAATAATTTTATTTATTATACTAAACATCAATCAACAACTGAAACACTATCCCAAAATAAAATTGACGTTTTTAAAGCAAATTAATCTTAAAGGGTTTGATCGAAAACAATGTGATCCATTTTGATTTATTAGACTTTTCACACTATACACTCATTGTCGAAATATAAAAATTATGCAGTTCTTCTCTTTGTAATTACAATAGATAAATTACACGTTTGTTAAGTAATTCACGACTTAAACTAAATTTTGATTTTGAATATTGGTGCCAGTAGGAAAGGGTGGACAACTAGTACCACACTGTCATTTAGTTATATCAGCCTACTTTCATTAAATCTGAGCAACGTTTATTGAATGATTTTTGGTAATTTTTAGCTTGTCGTAATCTCTCCTGGGTCGAATATTGCAGTTGGTTAACGTAGGAAAATATTTAATGAATTTTTAGTACAAAAACTTTACAATCATAATTTTGTTTTCTATACTAGGTTTTAAAATCGATCCAACCCAGCCGAATGCAACACAACCTACCCTTAGCTTAATGATTATTATTTTATTTAATTTTTGTATAATTTTTTTTAAACTTCGACGCTTATTTTCTTATAGAAAGAAATATTGCCAGTTATTTATTTAAATTATTTAATTTTTGAAAATTATGTAAATTTTGCAAGTTTATTGTTTTTAATATTTGAGACAATTTTAAAACGTTTGGTACTTTGGAAAATCTAGGCTTTTCTCAATTTTCAGATTTTTTCGTATTGAAGATTTTGACATTTTTGCATATTTTATTGCATTTTAGAACGTTAACGATTTTGTCAATTTTCCTTTCGTCATTGTACCTCGGATAATTTTAAAATATTAATAAATGTCAATCCTAAGCTATACAAAACGAAACTTGCATTAAAACAACACGAAAAATGCTAAAATTAACAACATTGTCAAAAACAAAAATGTCAAAATTTAGAAACGTTTTAATGTTTGTTTCCCAAAAATGTATCAAATAAAATTACTGAGATGAATCGATAAGAAATATTTAAATATATTTAATAATTGAATTTTTATAGCAGATTTGCACAAGATGGCGACTTTTCCAAAATATGGGCAATTTAATTATATCCATATTTTGATACGTCAGCCGTGATCATTGTATTTTTTACGTAAGTGTTTAAATGCGTTCCTGACCACAAATCAGCGTCTATGCTAACAATGACAATATTTCCCTTGCTTGTTTCAACTCAATACGTTGACCAATTTGTATATAAATGATCCCGAAACCAATGAAAATATTTCGCTGTATAAGACAAACTAACTGATCGTTTCAATCCCATACATTAAAAGAGTTTAATATATTTAGATTTTAATAAATTTCCGCTATAATAATTCAGATTTTGAACATAGATGAAAATTTTATTTAAATGCATGTACCCACTTGTGACCAATTTATTTTTGTAGCTTTGAATTTGTTACAACTTTTATGCAACGGAACTGTCAAATTGTTATTTAAAAAAAAGTAATATAAAGTTCTTACCTTTTCGTTTTGAACACAATGGAATAAGAATATAAAGAATCCTTGTAATGAGTTAAACAGTGCAAAGATATAGGCCATTACTACAGTTTCTTTATTCAAGTATAATAAGCCGAAGGTCCACGTCAATCCTAGTAGAAATACTAAACAAATAGCTCCTCTTAACCACGTCCTAAAAAATAAATCCATATAAATTTAATTATACAAAATTTATGAAGCAACAAAGCAAACGATAAAATCGTGTAATTAACAGCATGGAAATCTTAAACAATCATTAAATATTAATAAGTAATAAACATGAATTAAATAACTACCACCAGTCCACCACTACCATAGTTGTCAAGCAAATGAAGCATGCAAACATTTCAGGAAGCCTATACTGAAAAATGTTAAAGAAAATATCTTACAAGTGAACTTGAAATTTGGATTGCAGTGCATTTTCCTCCTTTCCACTACCATAGGATAAGATGGCCATGCAAGAAAGAAGAAATAATATTAGTATTTAAATACCAGCACCACTTTTTACATTAAATAATTATATGACTAGTGAATGAGATGATGTATGTATGTTATTTTACAATGAAATTTCACATCGATATAAACAATTCATGCCAAATTGTGATTGTGCAACATTTATGGTTTGAGAATAAATTGTTAACAAAATAATTATTTAAATACCCAGTGCTGGCAAGTTTCGAGTGTTCTTTATTTTTAATCGAGACCGTTGCATTGGCATGCCGACACATCATGACTATCGCCATTGTTAAGAAGACCACGTTCAACTGAAATTAAAAAAAAATGCATTAGTTATAGAAATTTTGAATTTACATTTAGTTGTCGTTTACGTATTCTAACTAAAGTTAGAGTAATACATAGTTATACATATTCGTATTTTGTATTAAATAGTGAATATTTCATAGTTTCGTGCAATGGCGGATGTTTAATTACCGAACTACACTTGTTACAGATTAGTGGTTAAATCCCACAAACAAATTAATTTTGCGCAAACTGGACTATTATTGAGGTATGTTTAATTCAGTTAATTCAAGTAAAGATTTTCATTGCATGAAATTATGTAATATTGAACTGTGTTAAATTCCATAAAATCAATAAATAATTTTTGCGATTTCGCTTCACTTATAAAATATCAAATATCGTAAACTTACCAAAATGACTACAATTACCGGTCCAACGAAGCTGTAGATGAAATAGTTATCAGGCCTTAGCCAACAATATCGTTCGTTTCCATAACCTTGCGGAAATATTGCACCTGATATGCTAACTATTATAAATGGAAGTCCGTAGGCGATTATGTAGTACCAACGTATTCTAGATTTTTCTACCTCAAACACTTCTATTAACATCACATAGAGTTGAAAACCTACAAAACAACGACGTTAATTTGTTGCCTGGAAATTGCTTTCGCGTTACCTTCAAAAAACATCCAAACGAAAGCACACAGGAAGAAATATTGCAAAAATGCGGCGATGATTCCGCAAAGTATTTGGTTTTCTGTGCGGCTGATGCCAGCCAAGAATAGGATTTCTGCTATTAGTAAGCATACACATAAATTGCAGTGGATTGTAGTACGGTCGCTCTGAAAATTTTAATATTTATTGATTATTAATTAAAACGATTTGGCTCTAAATTAGATTACGTAGATATTTTGATTGTGTACTGGGGTAATTGAAAAATATATTTGCAAATGAATTCACTAAATAGATTCGTAAACAAATATGTGGTTTTAATTAAAAAAAAAAAAAAAATGTTGCGTTTCATATTCATTGAAATTTTACTTTAATATTCATCCTGGATAAAATATTATTTTATTTGGAGTCCACGATAATTAAAAAAGTACGTGTGATATTTGAACCGATATATTTTTGGCAAAAAACGCAGGTAGCGGTGATGTGCGATATGGATAATCGTGCGTCGAAGTTAGTCGGCTGTGCGCATGATACGCGATTAGTTCGTCGCGGCGGCGTCTGCCATATTCAAATACTGTCATAGTTCGCGTCTAAAGTTATTATTATTGTGTTTAGACAAATTAATACAATAAATTTAACGTGTCCGCGCGTATGTGTGTAACTTTATAACAAACTACGGGAATTTTATTATAAATTCGGTTTAGTGACCGCATTTTTTCGTGGCGTGGACGTTAGACTTGAACGCTAAGACAATTATTCGTGTTTAGTGACTTCATTTTTCCGCAGGGTGGATGCAGAGACTCGAAAGGTAAGTGATTATTACGTCTGTTAATAATTTTACATTTCGTTTAGTACGAAATAATTGTGTAACTTATCAAAAAATTGCAGTCGGTTTTTTTTTGCTCGCATAACTTAGATTTCGTTTGAATTCGTAAAACGTCGGGCGTTGGCGAGTAGCAAAAAAGGATTGTTACGGCGTTCTCGATGTGCGATTACCCACGACTACAAAAAACTCAAACACAATATTTCTATACGCACTGAAATTTATTTGGTGTCGACGATCAATTAGAGTAGATTGAGTATTTTTATTTGAAAATAAGCACCGCAAGTAATTTATTATTTATATAAATAATAAATAGTTTATATCGTGTATTTGTATGTTTTTTTTTCAAGGTATAAATGATAACACAATTAATTTAAATTGTGAAAAGTGGCATTGCTTAAAATTTAAACAACTTTTTCAACACAAGCGATAAAAAATAAACAAAATGAAGATACACCCCCTTTATTTGTGTTATTGTTATTTCATACGCATTTCTTGCATTTTGTTCAATATGCTTTTATAATTTTTTAGTTTTTCGTTATTTTTAAATGCGTTTGTCTTTTATGGCCCTCGAATCCAGAATAAGTTCATTCAACTGATCATCCTTCGGATTCACGTTTATTTCTTTAAATTAAGTCATTGTGAATGAAAAAATGTGATTTCCTATTTTGCTTTATTTACGATTGTCGTTTTATTTTCTTCTCCGTATCTCTCTTACCGTTGATTCAATCTAATCAATTTTCTTAAAAGTTTTCATTGAAAACAGCAATTTATTGTAATTATTTTATTTGCTTGCTAGATACACCCCCTTTATTTGTGTTATTGTTATTTCATACGCATTTCTTGCATTTTGTTCAATATGCTTTTATAATTTTTTAGTTTTTCGTTATTTTTAAATGCGTTTGTCTTTTATGGCCCTCGAATCCAGAATAAGTTCATTCAACTGATCATCCTTCGGATTCACGTTTATTTCTTTAAATTAAGTCATTGTGAATGAAAAAATGTGATTTCCTATTTTGCTTTATTTACGATTGTCGTTTTCTTTTCTTCTCCGTATCTCTCTTACCTTTGATTCAATCTAATCAATTTTCTTAAAAGTTTTCATTGAAAACAGCAATTTATTGTAATTATTTTATTTGCTTGCTAGATACACCCCCTTTATTTGTGTTATTGTTATTTCATACGCATTTCTTGTATTTTGTTCAATATGCTTTTATAATTTTTTAGTTTTTCGTTATTTTTTAAATGCGTTTGTCTTTTATGGCCCTCGAATCCAGAATAAATTCATTTAACTGATCATCCTTCGGATTCACGTTTATTTCTTTAAATTAAGTCATTGTGAATGAAAAAAAATGTGATTTCCTATTTTGTTTTATTTACGATTGTCGTTTTCTTTTCATCTCCGTATCTATCTTACCGTTGATTCAATCTAATCAACTTTCTTGAAAGTTTTCATTGAAAACAGCAATTTGTTGTAATTATTTAAATTTTATTTGCTTGGTTTCGTTTATTCTGATTTTATGCCTGTTGTCATCATGACGTTGTCAATATTTTTGTTTTAATTTCTTAGGTTTTAGCTTGTTTGTTTTCCTTCAATTTCCATAAAAAATATGAGGTTTTCTTAATTTACAATTTTCGTTTGATTCACGTTCATCGGCTTTATGTTTGTTGTTTGATTTTTAATTAGTTATTTTTTCTATTTCTTGTCTCATTTGGTTCATTTTCATCGGTTGTTTATTATTATTTACTTCAACTTTTATTTTTTATAATTGTGTTATTTGATATTAGTTGCTTTTGATTAAAATTTTTCGTCCTAATTCTCCCATTTCATTTCGTTCCAGTAATTATAATTCGTTGCTGGTTAGTTTTGCTTTCAATTTTGTTTTATTTTATTTTTTCTTTTGTTTTAAAAATATATTTTTAAAAATTGACAAAGGAAGAAAACACCTGTACATCGAAATATACTTTGATAATTTATATTAATTTCATATTTTCGAAATATCGAACTATTTTATCATTGGATTAAAATTTTTCTGGTTGTATTTTTGTTATTTTCTATAAAATCAAATATATTTTTTGTTTGAATACAAATGATGGCGAATATAGTTCGTGTGAAACCGACGCTGTACCTACGTAAGCAAAATCAATGTCTAGTAGCCTTGGGTAACAATTGTCTTATAGAAGGATTTATTATTCTAGTAGGTTAATAAGGGGGAGTAGCAAGCTCTTCCTATCTATTCCGGTTTGCATTCTAAATATTTCATATTTTTTGTAACGACGTCACGCCAAATAAACGACGCGAAAAACTTACCTTTAATCCCCTGAACAATTGAAACGTAATTACTGCAAGTACCAGACATACGATAGATATGACGCATCCAATGTACGTAACAATTTGCAGAGCGATCTGGTGACCAATGGGCAAATATAAAGCGTGTACGTCCATTAAAATGGCAAAGTTGGTTAAATGGTTGCAAAGACACACAGTGTGCGAGCGGTTTGAGAGTTCAACGTGGCATCCTTCTTCGGACCAAGTACTCGTCGTGTAATCCCAAAACACGCACGAGGGATCGCTAACGTTATCAGTTTGCAGATGTTTGAACGTCAACCGAACTGGTTCGCGCAACTGTATGTGCCTCCCTTTGCCCAAACTCGCCGAAATAATTTTACTGTTAAGTATCCGACTTATATTTCTGTTATTGTACGACATTTCGCTGGACTCGGGATGCCATTGAAGTATCTCTTCGAGATGATCAAAAGCCACAAAGACAAGCCTTATTAGACCGCCGTCGCTGTTTTCTAATAAAGCTCCTTGGGGTATCTCGATGCTGTCGTTGCTTGCAGTCCATTTATTATCTGATGGGAATTTTTCCATTGTAACGGATTTTGTTTCTAACACCCTGACGGATAACACTGGAACAAAATATTTATTTAAAAATTTTCTACGCGTTTAAACGATTCGACGTACTTATATTTTTTACAACTTGGTCGACTGTTTTTTCTCTCATGACGGTGTCGGCTAGAAGAAAAGCGTTTTCTTCGAGTCCAATAAGTAAAGACGTTGCGACTCTCATTTGTTCTTTGTGGCTAAGATCCTTCCAAGATGGATGTTGCGATGTATCCAATAAATTGCTGCCAGTTCGCACCACGTAGTTTAACATATCAGTGACTATAGCTTCTCTTTGCCTTGGATCAGGAATTGTTAAAATATCTCTGGCCATTTTAGCAGTCATTTTTTGAATTATTTTCGTGGTTATCATCATATCGCCTCCGTATAAAGTTTTACTGCTTGTAACTTGAGCCAAGTCACTGGTTATAGAAAGTAACGAGTCTTTCATCACCAACACCCTTTGCTCTAGACTGGTGAGCCACACAGATCTACATTCGCTCAAATCTGGTGATTCTGGGTTCCATTGCGGTAACGAATGGGTTTTCACGCATCTCCACCTTGCAAAACCAGTTGTTCCACCGGGGCACGGTTGGATATTTTGATCGCCCACTCTTGTCCAATTCCAATATATGCTTCTCAAAGTTACTGGGCTGCAATATGCTAAATTATCGATATCGCCTATCCATATGGGGCCCATACTCGGCGGGATGTAATCATTCGTTAAAACTTCAACTGAAAGAAAAAAAAACATTTTTAGCGTCGCTGATTTATGTTGTTGGGAAAAACTTACTGGTTGTTCTCCTAGGCGACAAGGTTGTTGTAAGGGATATTGTATGCTCGTCTCCCGATTCAGTGTAAACTTTCGTGATTTCTACTTTACTGACGTCCGAAACTGGCGGTGGAATGGGATTTTGCGAAGTCGACGTGGAAATAATTTGCGTCGTCGTCGTTGTTGGCGTTCGTGGAGGTGGAGCGATGGAAACCTTCGGTGGTGGAGGTGGTGGGCGTACTGATGTTTTAGTGGTGCTCCACATTGGAGATTGTGATGTTATCAACCAAGGTGGGCTTGGTCTATTTGTCGTGGTTGGTGTAGTAGCTAAAATTAGTTATGAGCAAAATTTTAGAAAAATTTTTGGCGCCACAATTTAAACTGTTGACAAGTTTCCCTAAATCATATAGGATGAGCGAATTGTACAACGAATTCTCTCTATTCGTTCATCCAACAAAAGACACATATTTTATTTCCTATTATTCATAAATTTAGTTGTTCATTTTGTTTTTGTTAGTGTTAACCATATATTAGTAGTTATATCCACGCTTGTATTTATTTACTTGTTGTTTTACAGTTTCCTTTTTTTTTAATTTTCATGGTGTGGTCTAATTTTTTTCATTAATTCTAATTGTAGTAAATTCTTGATGTCATTTCTTTTAGTTCCTTTTTAAAATAATTCTTCGATTCTTTTAATTTGTGTTTCTGCAACTTTATTCGTTTTTCATTCATTTTAATTGGGATGGATCATTTTCAAATAATTTTTAATGCAGACTACTTTTAGTGTCTCTTTCTTTGGCTTTATATTAGATTTTATTTTACTTTCGAATTTCATTTATAACCGACGTGATCGTCGTCTTTTTTTTAGCATTTGTGTTGATTTTCGTTTTGATTTTCATTTGGTTTCTTTGCATAGTTTTTATGTTTAAGCTTCTTATTAATCCTATTGTCAATTACGATTTCCTTGGCTTTGTTTATTTTCTTGTTCTTATAAAATAATTTTCATTCGCTGCAACCCAATCCAAACCAACGTAACCCAACCCAACCCAGCTCATTTGTTGTTTTCATTTATATAAATTATATTTGAGAATTGCTTTAGATTTTGTTTCTATTATAGGCGTCTAGTCTTACACGTGGTGTATGTGGATTTGTTCAGGTTGTTCATTTTGTTTAGTTTCTTTATTTGTTTGTTTCTGTTTTTATTGATAGTTTCATTTAATTTTTTTATTTGACTATTTTATGTTATTTGGATTCAAGTAATTTAAATTTAATTTTAGTTTGTTGTAGTTTTTTTTATTAGCAAAAGTCTTCCACATTGTTTCTTATTCTTTGTCTCAATTTTTATTTGTATAACTTTCATTTGCATTGTAATGGAATTATTTTCAGTTCTTTTCGTTTACATTAATTTACATTTAATTTCCGTATCATTTAGTGATTTTAACAAAGTTGTTTTTATTATTTTCATTTAATCTGAATGTGTAATACTGTTTTCCAATTTATTTTATTTGGTTAATTTATGTTCAGTGTATGTTTAATTCAATTCGCCGTGGATTCGTGTAACAATTACACGAGTTTTTATTCTAAATATCTCGTTCATTTTTTATTTCTTTTTTTCGTTTGGTTTAGTTTCATGAGATTAAATTGTAATTTGATTTGATTACTTTTAGTTGTTGTTCCTTCGTATTATTATCCATTGTACAGTTTGTTTCTTCTAATTGGTTCATTTGCAATTGTTTGTTACTTTTTACAGTTGCTTTATTGTGATTCATTTTGTTTCAATTTTAAGCGATATGTCATTTTTAATTTAATTAGATTCCTTTGTTTATCACTCGTTTGTATATATTGAGTTAGTTGAGCTGAGTCTTTTGTATAAATATTCAATACTTTTCTGTGAACTTGGGTTTAGTTTTTGTTCCTCATTGTTTGTTCTATTTTTTGTCTTTCTTGTGTTTTCGGTTATATTTATTAGTTTCATTTTTCTGAGTATTATTAACTGTCTTCTTATTATCTATGTTCGTTTAATTAATTTTATTTCGTTGTCGTTGTTTTCATTTTTAGTAAAATGTCTATGTTTGATTCATGTTAATTATTTTCGGTTTTCATTTTGTTTGTTGATTCTAGGTTTTATTCAAATTTTGATCATTTGATTTTGATTTTTTTCTGTGTGTTTCTTTGTTTTATTTTTGTCTCCACTTTTATGTAAATAAACACGTGGGAAAATCGGTTAATCGTAAAAATGAATAAAAAATATGTTAAGTTATTTTTTTATGAGTAAATATAATTATATTAAATTATTTTATGGAGTTTCTTAAAATTAAGTTTGTTGATCTTGGAGAATTTTAATAGAACTTTTTTGTGGAGTGCCACTCCTGTCCAGTGCTGATGACAAACGCAGGCGAATATTTAGAAAAGTAAGAATCACAAGTTATCCAATGTTGATTTGTGTAGGTCTCTTCTCGAAAAAATTGAAAAAATATAACTTACCGGGTAGGCATTGGTAATGTGCCTCTAAATATTTGAGTGTACCAGGACATGGGTCCCCAAACATATTGGTGCTCGCCAAGATGCTGCAGTTCTGATAGTGGCTACACCTGAGTAAAATTATTGTACATTAGCACTAAGGCAAATTACACAATGCTTTTCCCGTCTCAGTAATATTGTATGTTACACGTTTTACCGATTCTCTTTCGCAAGAACTAAGAGAACAAATTGATAGACTAACCAATGCAATTATAATGCGCTTCGATATATTTAAGAGTTCCGGGACATGGGTCCTCGAAGACTCGAGAGTTGACGTCTACAGTGCAGTTTTGTTGCAAAGAGCATCTGAAATAAATAAAATTTTAATGGCTGAATTGTCAAGCAACCACGACAAGCCCCAAATATCCATGCTTGTTAATTTGTTAAACACAAACATTTGTTGGTATTAAAACAGTACAATTTTTGCAATAATGGCTTTAAAGGATCCTCCGCGAACTAGTAACATACAATATTGACAGAAACAAGAAGCAACACAATAAAATGCAACAGTATATAAACACCGACGAGTCTTATATTGCGCTTTTGTCCTCGTCATAAAATTTTAAAGCGGAAGCCTTCACACTCCAAACTTACGAAGCAAATACTTCGAAATTACTAAACGAAAAAATCGAACAAATAAATAGAGTTGTCTTAGAAAACATTTAAACAATGAAAAAAAAATGGTTCGATTGCTTTATTTCAATTTAACAATCTTGTTTTTCATTTGGGATTTTTTCGTTACATTTCATTTATTATTTTTGTATGGGTTTTATCTGCAAAAGGCATTACATATCGATACCCTCAATTGTTACCGTAACCTTTTCTATGGTGTATTTTACGTTTTCAGGTATTTTTTTTATTTTATTATTGCTTTTTTTTTTAATTAATATTATTTCTTCTTTTTGATAGTTGATCTTTCGATTCCGTTTAGTTAGTACATTCTTGTATCAAGATATTATACATACTTTATTGTTTATAAGCTTTACGTCCTTTAATACCAATTTTAGTACAAATTATTTGGTCATTCAGAAAGAAAGGTCATAGAAATTAAAAAGTGTAAATTATAATAAAGGATTAAAATTTGAAACTATTGAAAAATGTTAACGATGAGTGATATCTCCTCTTATCTGAATACATTAATTTAATCGTCGTGGCATGTTGGCAATCAGGTTATTCATGCCCACTTGAAGAATCACATCTCATGCTATCTGTAATACTTCACGTATTTGCTCCAGCTTGTCTGGAAGATACTAAAACAGTTGAAGCTTCTACCCATTATATCTCATGTTTGATCGGCGATTGATCTTGGGCGTCATGCCAAGACATCGTTTTGCTGTTTAACTATTTTTGAATCGGGATGGGCGTTGATATTTCGAGCAATAACTACGATTTTCCAGAGCTTCGTTTGACTCATTTCTCCAAGTTCTTAGCAAAGTTGCATCACGTCAACCCACGTTCTCTGAACGTTTGCCAATTTTCTCGCATGCCCACAATTTCGACGAAAACAAACTTTTGACAAACAATTTGACACATCTAAGTGACAGTTAATCACGATTTCAAGAAACTCCGAATTAGAGGAATATTTGGAACCAAATTGTAATTATTTTTTTCTGGAGATGAGCCACTGACCAATCCACCCAACCCAACTCAACTCGATCCAACCCAACCAAACCCAACCAAACCCAACCGAACTCGACTCAATTCAACTCAACTCAATCCAACTCAACCCAATCCAACTCAACCCTACCCAACCCAACTCTTTGATCGTGAGGTCTCGAAAAGCTCTCTTAGAGTGAACAGTCAATATGCGTTCTTCATGGTTATGAGTAATAAGATGTTGACCACTGCATCTGCAACGGTTTTAGAGTTTCTTTTGACCAATTTCTGCAAGCTCTGCATCACGTCGACTCAATTCTGCCAATTTCTCTGAACGTTTACCCACCTTCTCGCATGCCCGCAATAATTCGATCTCGTTCAAAAGGAATTTCAACAAATTCGAGACATTGACAAACAATTTGACACATCTAAGTGACAGTTAATCATTCCTGAACGATTTCAAGAATCTCCGAATTTGAGGAATATTTGGAGCCAAATTTGAATTATTTTTCTATTGAGATGAGCTTCACATTAACCACCCAAGTCAACTCAATCCAACCCAATCCAACCCAACCAAACCCAATTCAACCCTACCCAACCCTCTGATCGTGAGGTCTCAAAAGGCTCTCATTGAGTCAACAGTCGATTGGCGTTCTTCATGGTTATTAGTAATAAGATGTTGACCATTACCTCTGCAACGGTTTCTAAAGCTTCTTTTGAGCAATTTTTCCAAGCTTTTAGCTGCATCACGCCGACCCAACATTCTGCCAATGCCTTTGAAAATTTGTCCACCTTTTCGCATGCCAACAATTCGATCTCTTTCAAAAGGAGTTTTGACGAACACAAGGTATTGCAAGCTTTTTGAAAAATAATTTGACAGGTGACAGTTAATCATCCTCTTAAAAAATATATACCTGAAGAATTTACCAAAGCAAGAAACTCGTCATTTTAATCATTTTCTCTTGAGATGAGCTTAACATTTTATAAAAGTTTTAAATTCCTACTTCGCTTTTTTTTTACTAAAATTGATATTAAATGGCCCAACATTTTTAAAACTTGTAAATTATGTATAATATCGTGCACCATAATTGCATGTAACCCATCCACTTATTTTAATGTCGTTGAATCAAATTTCCCTTGTTTGATGCCTACTAAAAATATAATTTCCATTTGAAAAACAAAAGTTATTTCCGGTCACTTCGCATCTATTTAATTGAATAACCAGAGTCTATATTATATTTTCCTTTTGCAATTTTTTCGTTAAATTAATATTTCAATATAATTATTATCCCTCAAATGTTTATATATACATAATATGACTTTTAACCTTTAATTCAGTTGATAATGATTTTTCGAATCAAAAAATCGTGCCTCAACAAAACGTTAAATTTGTTATTCACATTAAATTTATTATTTGTCCATTATTATAAAATTAGTACAATAGTGGAATGAAAAAGCGCAAAATGTATAACTCGCTTTTCGCCGTTTGACTTTCTAATTTAGTAGAGAGGAAGTTTTAAAATAGCCAAACGATGATGACATTACATTAGTAACAATTATGAAACACCAGACAAGGCAAACAACAAAAAGCACTCTGAATTATGAAGATCGCGCGGAAAAACACGAAATTCTGTTGAAATAACAAGAGAATAGTTTGGCGTCTTCAAAGAACCGTGTTAATACAGAATACACAAATCATACAAAATTTACGCCCGGAGTACGATGACATAAAGACTTATTTATAGCAAACATTAAATTCATTTTGAAAGAAACCTGTACATTACAGCGGATACTTAAATAATTAAACGCCATTAAACGGCTTAAAAAGTGCCGCGTATTATTAAACACCTTTTACTTTTCATTAAATGCTAATTACACAAAAGAAAACAAAATTATCGTGCAATGAGCAATTAAATATTTAAATAAATGCATAAATAAAATTATGTCGGCAATAAATAGCTATTTTTGCCACTGACTCATAAATTCTTCCAATAAAATAAATCATTTCCTTTTTACCCCAACTAATTACGATGATAATATGTTTGTTAATTACGAGCTGTGTGAAATGAATCACATGTGACATCATCTCTAAAAGTTTAGTTCTCGTAGCCGCGTGCGTTGATGTTGATTAAAAAATGCGTTAGGTCAGCTAATTCATTAACAATAGCTGCATTACTTTTAACAAGTAATGACTCACCCCCATTGGGTCCTTGGAAATTTATAGCTGAAGTATGCTCAAACCGCCAATTTCTCCACGCCGCCACACGTCCGATTATCTATTGAAAATGTGCTCCCTTTATTTGAGCCTGAATAATTAAATACCTTTCGCGGGTATTTCATTTTTTGGTCCCGTCGTTGTAATGAGATTTTATTAATTACGAACTTTGAATGGGAAATATGCAATAAAAAGACGGCAAATAAAAAGTAATGTCGAAAATTAATATAAGTCCCCATCATAAAAATCTTCCCAGTACGAAACGAATGAAAAATTATTTATTAAAATTGTTTAATCGCAAAAATTGGATTCATGACGTAACTTTATACTTTGGACAACTGCAAATTTTTAAAAATTTATTAAATTTTACTGTACATTGACACATTTTTTTTTAAATATCATAAACGGTATATTTTGAAAATACTAAAAGGTGTGTCTCTCGGTTGATACAAACCCGGATATTGGTGTTTATTATTAAAGATAAGATAATAAGTCATGAACTCACTAATCTGAAAAAATGTGTTATGTATCTATGAGGTATGTCGTTATTTTTCGATTTTTAATTTAGTTAATTTAACAATTTTATTTTCGAAATATTGAAAAATCAATTTAAAATAGGGAACTCGGATTACGACATACACGACCACGCCGTTTATATGCAAAACGTCGAAGGAAACGAAATCGAAAAAAATTTAATTTTAACCAAAAATAGTTTTGTTAATTGTATTCTTAAAATTCATAACAAGAAATGGTTGTTATGGTAAAAATTATATATATAGAAAAAGAAAATTGAACCCAATTTACCTTTTTGAGTCTTTTACCGTCCTACGCGACCCAACAATTTTTATTGATTCACATTGATTTTTATTTCGACATATTGCCATAAAATTCATGATTCATGATTGTATCAGATTCATTCCAACTTATAACGCCCATATATCTTTTACTTTAACGTTATATGATTATAAACATATTTCTTATTCTTCGTCCGCTTTTTCTGAACATATATATTATTTATACTCGGAGCTGGTATGAACGTGTTTTACATCACTATGTTTCTCAAGAACTTATGTTCGATTGCCACATCTCGAATTTACTCATTTTATGTGATTTTGGAATAATTTCTTTGTTTGCACGAAGCCGATAATTCAATTTTCATTTGACGAATTAAAACTTGGTTTAAAAGAAACATTTTCGTATTGATTACAAGTTATTTTGATACTAACACCACATTGGATATCCTACAAATGTTTTCTACACACTTCGCACAATTTATTTATCATACACAGATACTAGGATCAGAACACGTATTTTTATATTTATTTGTTACGTTTTGTTTTTATATTTATTGTCAATTACTCATCACGTATCTCCAATAACAACAAAATACACGTAAATTTCACAAATCTAAACTTTGTAGTTCGGGCAGTGTTAGTTCACATCAGGTTCTTTTTCCTATTATTCGATCAATCGTGATATTTTACGTTTCTACAAATTTTGTGTGACGTCGTCCCGCACATGCTAAAATGGCCGCTATTTGTTTACGCTTGCATCGGACATAAGTCATCCCGCTGTTGTTTTGTCTTTGAATAATCAATTCTTACTTTTCAGCCATCGATTAAACTTATTTATTATTATTTCTAATCTTATTTTAAATATATAAATAAATATGTTTATAATTAAAGAATATTGTAAGTTGGATATCCTACAAATGTTTTCTACACATTTCGCACAATTTATTTATCATACACAGATATTAGGATCAGAACACGTATTTTTATATTTATTTGTTACGTTTTGTTTTTATATTTATTGTCAATTACTCATCACGTATCTCCAATAACAACAAAATACACGTAAATTTCACAAATCTGCAACTCGCAGCTGTAAATTGTCTCTAAACTTTGTACTTCGGGCAGTGTTAGTTCACATCAGGTTCTCTTTCCTGTTATTCGATAAATCGTGATATTTTACGTTTCTACAAATTTTGTGTGACGTCATCCCGCACATGCTAAAATGGCCGCTATTTGTTTACGCCTGCATCGGATATAAGTCATCCTGTTGTTGTTTTGTCTTTGAATAATCAATTCTTACTTTTCAGCCATCGATTAAACTTATTTATTATTATTTCTAATCATATTTTAAATACATTTTCACTTGTGCAACAATATGTTTATAATTAAAGAATATTGTAAGTTGGATATCCTACAAATGTTTTCTACACATTTCGCACAATTTATTTATCATACACAGATATTAGGATCAGAACACGTATTTTTATATTTATTTGTTACGTTTTGTTTTTATATTTATTGTCAATTACTCATCACGTATCTCCAATAACAACAAAATACACGTAAATTTCACAAATCTGCAACTCGCAGCTGTAAATTGTCTCTAAACTTTGTACTTCGGGCAGTGTTAGTTCACAGCAGGTTCTCTTTCCTATTATTCGATCAATCGTGATATTTTACGTTTCTACAAATTTTGTGTGACGTCATCCCGCACATGCTAAAATGACCGCTATTTGTTTACGCTTGCATCGGATATAAGTCATCCTGCTGTTGTTTTGTCTTTGAATAATCAATTCTTACTTTTCAGCCGTCGATTAAACTTATTTATTATTATTTCTAATCATATTTTAAATACATTTTCACTTGTGCAACAATATGTTTATAATTAAAGAATATTGTAAGTTGGCCATAAATATGCGTTCATTACGACTTGATTAAAATTGATTAAAAAATGCTTGAATGTTAATCAATGTTGTTCGATTGATAACTTTAAAGGGAAGAAGATTCCTCAAATTATTTGTATCAACTTATATTGGACGAAACGTAGATCTGTGACTATGACCCAGGGAATTATAAATTGTGTTTATTATTTAAAAGATACTTAAATATTTCATTGTTCAATATTAGATTAAGGGTACAAGAAAATTCATCCCTAAAATTTTATTGTCATTGTTTTTGGAAATTTGATTTTTTTGAAATTTTGTATTGTAGGCGCATTTTTAATAATTATTTGTATAATTATGATATGTTTTCTAGTGTTAAAAAATGATTGGAAACTTTTTTTTACCGTTTGGGTAATTTTCGCCAGTTTTAAAATTCATTAATTTGCGTTTCAGGCAATTTTAAAATTTTTCTTTGCAGTTTCGATGATTTTTTATGAATTACGAATTCTACAATTTGCATAGCAACGTTGCCGATTTATTAAAAATTAATTTCTTTCCTAAGTGACGTACACTCGAGAGCAGACAAATTGTTACTGAAATCCTTTTTCGTCATGAGTACTATGATTTTTTTCTCTTTATTTTCCCTGTCTTGTTAAACTTTGTATCGGCTTTTACAGCTTTCTGTATTCCCTAAATAATTGCATTGTTTTTATTTTAATGCATTGACGGCTATTTTCTTCTCATTCGAATGATACTTTCCTGCTATGTTCTTACATCCTCTCATAAATTACATAAACATTTCGCTTGATTTTGACAGTTGTTACACATTTATAAAATTTTCAAAATTTTCGTGTTCGCTTATAATTCTGATCCAAATCGTTTATGTCAGATCATTTTTTAACCACGCCCTAAAGATCTATATTCTCGAGGAAAACAAAAATTGAAACCCTTACTGCATATTTGAACTTATATTAAATTTTAACACAACTTTTTGAGTAGTTATATTCATTCGAAATTTATGTTAATTACTTTCTTTTCTCTTTCTTTACATACATTTTTTTTTGTATAAAATACTTCTTATATGTTAAATTTTGAAATTTATTTAACGCTACATCTCACTATACTTGAGTTTCGTTATTTTTATAAAACTTTCTATATTTCTATATTTTTTACCCCAAATGATTACATTGACATATATCTGTTAAGTTTTTAAATTGAATCTAAGAAATTAAATTTTTGATATTAATTCACCGAAAAAACATATAACTGGCATATATATTCCTTATTGTTTCTGGTTTAATTTTTCTATACTGGTGTATTCGAAATTTATCATAATTCTAAGCGCTTTTATGTAGGAATGTCGTGTGACGTCATCTTATCCTACATTGGCTTTACCTATTCCATTTTCTACTAATTTCCTTAAAATTTGTATACACTTGTACATAAATATAAATTGATTTATAATTTAGAATTAGTTTGGAAACGTTTCCGTATTTTTGAAAAAAAACAACTTCGACAATATTTGAAATTTTTATCTGTTTGATTGTATTTTTTTTGACAATTTTGCAATTTGGCCGTATTTACTGTTTTCATTGACATTTTTAAATTTGTTCGCATTTTAGATACTTAAGAGTTTTTTGCTGTTTTTTTTTACAAATTTTTGACCACCTTTACGATTGAAATTTTGTTTGCAATTATAACATTTTTGTTATTTCCGTTAGTTCTGTAAAGTTGTACATTTTCGACCAGTTCTATTTAAAATTTAAAAAGTAGAACTAATTACTCATAGAAAAATATACAGGCTGTTCCAATTAAAATGTTTAGGTTTTTTTTTAAAGTTTATGTTATGCAATTTTTGTTAAATACTAAAACACTTACCATCTTAAAGTCAAAGTTTCTAGTACTAAATGCCTCATTCATTTTTTAATTTTTACTTCTCAATAATTTTTTTGATCATTACGTAAAATAAATAGTAAATCGAATTAATCGGATGGTGTATTTTAAAACACTTATTTGTGTTGGTACATCGTTGCAGTACATCCTGTATTCGCAAAGTTATTTTCTGATTATAGAATCGATGATCATCTACGACTTTTATATAGAAGTTTTTATCTTATCTTTACCGCGTATAATGCACCATAAATGAAAAATAAAAAATGGGAAAATTGATCGATTTTCATGAATAATTTTATACGCGCTGTAAAATACAGGTTTCTTCATTTCGATCGGCTGATTATGAAAAACACCGCATGCCGTTTAATTAAAATAATACAACATATAAAGCATTTTATGATGTAGGACAACTTACCTGTTGTGGAGCACACGTAGGGATTTCGCTGACATGCAGTTTACACTCCAATCCGTGTTGCCGTGGTCGTTGCAAATAGTAATAGAAAAGCGTCCATAATTTGCTCTAATTAATTTAATTAATTCACCCTCTTTACATTCTATTTTCAACGTTTTTCCTTCACACGCATACGCAGTCTCATAGCGGTACGGCAGGTGATCTAGAAAAAAAAGACGACGTGTAAATTTCGTTGATTTGGTATTATTTTCTTCGGGGAGAGTCATGCAGGATAATAACAATAATTTGTGTAATTTAAAGGGTGGGCTTTTTAGAAAATATAGTAATTTATTGAAATGAACTGAGCTTTTAGTATGTCATTATTTTGAACCCTGTATATAATAAAAATAAATATAAAATTCGTAAAAAATATTTGATACAAGTCGTAATTAATAAATTGTAATAAATTTTAAATTTCAGTTATTGTAACAGTTTATTCCTCTCATTTTCAACAACGCAGCTTTTAAGTTGGAGTTCTTGCATTTCACCAATTAATACAACTACATCCCCACTAGCTAATCTAATCAACTTTATTCATTATGATCAACATGAATGAGAGGCTTCTATAATTGTCGTTAAGCGCTGCCCATGGCTATTACACCCATTCGGAAAATCACCCTTGCGAATTGGATCAATGCCTCAGCTACCTACTCAATCATGATCTGCTGGTTATCTTCTCTTCGGTCATACTTATATAATATTAAATCTTTCACACCCAATTCTTTTCTGATCAGCGATTTATACCGTTTTCCTTGCCTGTGTGTTGTCTCAAAAACTTACGCCCTATAAATTTTCTCGCATTTGGTGATCATGACTCTCTTTGTTCTCCCTTATAATTCTTTTGGATCACTCTTTTTCCCCTCTTCCATTATTCGAAAACTGCGTTAATGTGGATAACGTAATCTAAAAATATATCAATTTTGTAAATGGAAAATATCAATCTTTGTAACAAGATTAAAACTTAAACTAATTTAAAAACTCGAGCTAAGGAAAACAAATTATAAAATTATAGGTAAAGAAAGTTAAAGTTCCCGAGTTATTCATAAAAACTGTTTAAGTAATTACGAAGTTTGTCAGACGCGCTGCGACTAATTTGAATCTATTATAATCATCGGCAATTTGATTCATCGTTCGTAGAAATGTATATCTACGAAAATGTTTAATATTGATTTAATTAGGCGCCCGAAACAGCCAAGCGCGCCTTTCATGTCCAACTTCAAAGAATGCAAAATGTGTATCCTAATTCCGACAAAGATGACGTAATATTCCACTTAATAAATTTCGCTGCACAATAAAATTTAGGCCAGCAATTAAGTTAAAAATTTCACTTAAATTGACGTGTGGAAAGCAACTAACAGCCTTCTATTTTAAGCAAACTTTTCATGTCCATGTTCTGTTTTGTAATTTGCGAACAAAAGAGGTGTTGCATAAGTTGTACAAAAGCACTCTTAGAAAGTGAATTTTAAAGAATGTTATTGTGGTTTGAGTGACAGCCAGCGTTTAAAAACGGGCGTCTTGTAATTTTGCAATTATTCGCAATTAATTTGTGAAATGCGTGTGTGAATAGGACTAAAATGTAATTATGTACTTTGAAGTGTATTTATAGGTAGCTCCGTTCTTGTGTATTTTCGTAAGCTCTTATCTTTTAGTCACGATCAACCGACGAATTTTGTGCAATAAAAAAAATTATTGTGAAAAATTGTCTCGAAATGTTATCAAGTAAATATTTTAAATGCGATTTACAAAGTAGGCGATCGTAATTTACATCAATAACTAGATTAACACAAATTTTAATTAATTTACAAAATAGGTAACGCACGATTGTAACATATATAATTAAATATACGTCGAAATAATTAAGTCTTATGAACTTTTAAAACACAGTTTTTTTACGTTAAAATTTTCAACGTAAAATTGTCGTCGAGTCAATAAAAATAAGATGTAATAAGATTTAAAATCGCAGCGAGTGCACTTATGTACTTTATGCAAAGCTCTTGTTCTTTTGAAAGCATGGAATATATTGTTGGCAACGGAAGAACTTGAAGAGCAATTAAGGAAGCTATAGTGCGGCAAACATGGAATGCTGTTTCCAACAGGTAATTATTAAACTAGATGCATCGTATATAACGCGTGAACAAACCGGAATTACTTTTATTTGGAAAAAAGAATTACGAACATAATACTGACAAAGCATGCATAATACTTTTTACCAGAAACGCGATGGAAATGTGAAACCGAGGGTTTAAACGCGTTGTTATTTCGTAATGTATATGTTTTAAATATTCTTTTCGCTAGGGCATTTTTGCTCACGGTTTAAATGTGAAGATAATTTAAAATTGTAAAATTTTAATATTCGGAATTCCCGTTGACCGCCTACATAAGGTGACCAACCGCATCGATCCTAACGGGACTGTTCCTTTATCGACACGTGTTCAGATTTTGAGGATTTTAATAAATTTTCTCCCCCAAAGCATTGTGAGCAATGAATAAATTATATTTGGTATTTCAGAAGAATTACAAAATCATTTATTTTGTACAAGAAATTCGGCCAGTTTTTCGTTTATAATTTCATTACTGTTTTTCAATACGTCGATAATTTCTGTTATTTATTTTTTTAATTTTGTTAGTTCTATAGATTTTGTCAGAATGTTAGGAGAGATTTAATTGGAGCGATAGTGCAATGGAATTATTTGAAAAACAACTTCGGAAACGCCAGAAGGAACTAATTGGATTAAAGAAATAAAAAAAAAGAAATCAATTAATATGAAAAATATGGTTAGAATTCCTAGAAAAGAAAAACAAAACAGAAATCAAATTAAGAGAGTTAATCAGGGAAACGGGGCAATCTAAGAAAGTAAAAAGAAATGAAAGTAAATTAAAAATGCTAAAGATTTCTATTTCTATTAGGAAGATGAAATGAAATAATTTGAAAAACAACGCCAAAATGAAGAAATTCGATCTAAAAAACAAAATAAAATTGACACATTTAGCAATGAGATTAACCGTGGTGAACAAAAACTAAAAATATGGTAAGAATTCCTATAAAAGGAAAAGAAATATAAAATACTTATCGGAGCACAAAAAACAACAAAACTGAAACAAAATCAAGGAAACTGAATAATCGAAGAAAATAAAAAGAACTGAAAATAAAGGAAACAAATATAACGGAGGAACTTAGTGGTAAAGACAACGGGCAGTAAATAAAAAGTGATGGCAATAAAATAAAATTAAATAAGAACAAAAAAATGGTAATGGTAAAAAGTAATGACAGTAAAATAAAACTATATAAAATTGAACAATATTGTAAGAGAAAAAGAAAGATGAAATATAAAATATTGCTTGAAGGACAAAAAAGACAGAACAGAAACCAAATGAAGAAGGAAGTTAATCAAGAAAACGGAATAATCGAAGAAAATAAAAAGAACTGAAAAGGAAACAAATATAACGGAGGAACTTAGTGGTAAAAACAACGGGCAATACATAAAAAGTAATGACAATAAAATAAAACTAAATAAGAACGAAAAATATGGCAAGGGTTCCTACAAGAGAAAAAGAAATACAAGATATAAAATACTGCTCGAAACACAAAAAAGACAGAACAGGAACCAAATGACGAAGGATGTTAATCAAGGAAACGGAATAATCGAAGAAAATAAAAAGAACTGAAAAAAAGGAAACAAATATAACGGAGGAATTTAGTGGTAAAAATAACGGGCAATAAATAAAAAGTAATAACAATAAAATAAAACTAAATTAAAATGACAACGTAAAATACGAGAACGTAACACAACTTTGTATTCGAAAAAAATATTGAATTGTGGCGATAAAAGAATGAAATTAATTGAAAAAAAAACATCTGAGAAAACTTCAGAATGGGATTAAACAAAATATATGTGTTATATCAAAGAGAGAGAAAAATAAAAAATTACACAGAACACAAGAAGGTAATAGGGAAATGGAACAATCGAAGAAAATTAAAATAAAAACGAAAAAAAAATAAATAAATAAAGGAAGACAAATAAAGTTGTGCTAATTAGAGAAATACTAAAAAATTGTGGGAGAAACAACAGGAAATAAAGGACGATAGAACATATTTTAATTTTTGTTGATTTTTCATTCAATTCTTGCGATTTCAGTCAATTTTTTTTATATTTAATTTTCAATCGTTTTGTATTCGTTTTTATTTTCCAGGTTTACCATTTTATTTCTTTCTCTTTTCATTAATTTTCTTTGTTCATTTCTTCGGTTTCTATTAATTATTATCATTACATCTATTAAGCCTGTTTTAATGTATTAATCTAGTTTTCGTTGGATTAATTTTACTTTATCAAATTATTAAAATAAAAACGGAAACAAATTTAAGGCAGACAAATAAAATGGTGCAAATTAGAGAAATAATAAAAAAATAGTCGGAACAATAACAAGAAATAAAGGACGATAAAACATATTTTCATTTAGTTGCGTTTTCATTCAATTCTATTTGATTTTCTTACGATTTCAGTCAATGTTTTATATTTAATTTTCAATCGTTTTGTATTCGTTTTTATTTTCCAGGTTTACCATTTTATTTCTTTCTTTTTTCATTAATTTTCTTTGTTCATTTCTTCGGTTACCATTAATTATTATCATCGGCGTCTGGTTTGTACCCATTAAGCCTGTTTTAATGTATTAATTTAGTTTTCGTTGGTTTAATTTTACTTTATCAAATTATTAAAATAAAAACGGAAACAAATTTAAGGCAGACAAATAAAATGATGCAAATTAGAGAAATAATAAAAAAATAGTGGGAACAATAACAAGAAATAAAGGACGATAAAACATGTTTTCATTTTTGTTGCTTTTTCATTCAATTCTTTTTGATTTTCTTGCGATTTCAGTCAATTTTTTATATTTAATTTTCAATCGTTTTGTATTCGATTTTATTTTCCAGGTTTACCATTTTATTTCTTTCTTTTTTCATTAATTTTCTGTGTTCATTTCTTCGGTTACCATTAATTATTATCATCGGCGTCTGGTTTGTACCCATTAAGCCTGTTTTAATGTATTAATTTAGTTTTCGTTGGTTTAATTTTACTTTATCAAATTATTAAAATAAAAACGGAAACAAATTTAAGGCAGACAAATAAAATGGTGCAAATTAGAGAAATAATAAAAAAAATAGTGGGAACAATAACAAGAAATAAAGGTCGATAAAACATGTTTTCATTTTTGTTGCTTTTTCATTCAATTCTTTTTGATTTTCTTACGATTTCAGTAAATTTTTTTTTATATTTAATTTTCAATCGTTTTGTATTCGTTTTTATTTTCCAGGTTTACCATTTTATTTCTTTCTTTTTTCATTAATTTTCTTTGTTCATTTCTTCGGTTACCATTAGTTATTATCATCGGCGTCTGGTTTGTACCCATTAAGCCTGTTTTAATGTATTAATTTAGTTTTCGTTGGTTTAATTTTACTTTATCAAATTATTAAAATAAAAACGGAAACAAATTTAAGGCAGACAAATAAAATTATGCAAATTAGAAAAATAATAAAAAAATAGTGGGAACAATAACAAGAAATAAAGGACGATAAAACATATTTTGATTTAGTTGCGTTTTCATTCAATTCCATTTGATTTTCTTACCATTTCAGTCAATTTTTCTATATTTAATTTTCAATTACCATTATTTCTTTTATTTCTTTCTTTTTTCATAAATTTTCTACCTATTAAGCTTGTTTTAATGTATTAATTTAGTTTTCGTTGGTTTAATTTTACTTTATCAAATTATTAAAATAAATATAATGGAAAAATGGAAAAAAACATTATTTTTATTATTGAAAATAATGAAACTTATTAACGTGCAAATTGAATTAAAATTTTAAATATTGATTTTTTTTTGTTTGACGTTTTAATAAATTTTAACAAAATCAAAGTTTTCTATTTTCGTTTGAAATCAATTCCGACATGTGAAGTTGAATAACGTCATGTTCATGTTGTTTAAAAATATACTCAAAGCAAATGTCGATTATGTTGGAGCGAAAATGAAACGACCGACACGTTCGGAGGCTTCGTTATTTGCAAAATAACCCGCCACGTTACCCTGTCATAAACATTTCAGAATTCGCCCGAAGAATATAATAGAAATTTGTTTATTGCTACACTAAAATAAATGAGTCAGCCGAGTTTATGCTCCGCCGCTCATGAAATACCAATTCTTTAAATCACTTGAGGTCAAAAAATATTACTTTTGCGGTATCTCACAATGTAATGAACGCTTCAATGTGGCGCACAATGAAAATTAATTTCTACAAATTATAGCTCGCAACTAAAATGGTATTAAATAACAATGTTGAGCGCGAAGGAGAAATTATTTTATCTTGCACACATTTTGATTACGATATTGAAATATTTGCTAAGATAAATTTATTTGTATTCAATATTTATTTATATACGTATGTTAAGTGCAGTGCACTACTGATTTTTTTTTTTTCGTGAAATGGTCTCGTATGATTACAGTAAATACCTCGTATTTTATGCGCAGCAGCTTTTAATGATATCTCGCATGTGCACATATATAATAAATAATGCAATAAATTAATAATTTACGTTCCATGGATGCTTGAATCATATGTAATGTGACGCAGAAGAAACAAAGTTTGGTAAAATGTGCGCTTTTGATTGATGAAGGGAAATAATATAATTTTCTTCCTCCCCGCTTTGTTGTTGCTCTTCTGTTAAACACGACCCATTTCCCATTTAATTACAGTAAGATTTCGTAACTTATTGTGCATCAGATCGGATCAAATCTAATTAGAATGTGCTCTGCGTGTAAGTTCTAATGCATGTTTGTTATTAGAGGGTGACCCGAACACAGATATATTCAATTATGTAGTAATCAAGTTAAAATTTGAAACGTAGTTTAATGCTATTAAGTAGATGTATCTAAAAAGCGCGGCTGGCAAAGTTAATTGCATTATCACTGCAATCTAGGCACTAGCAACGCCACCGAAAATTGTATTACAGCAAACTCAATTCTGTTCGCTTGGTCAAAAACACAATACATGTACGGAGGAGAAAAATATTAAAATATCCAGCGGTGGAGCTATGTAATTTGTTTGAAACTGTTAGGATTCTCTTCATAAGTGACGTAAATGAACACAATGGAATAAAAGACTTTTTTTTACCTGCCATACGAAGTATTACTGTGGAAACTAAATGAAAGGCATGAATTTAATTTTTGCATTTTTATGGTTTCCGTGATGCGGTGGCAGGACGTCAAAATAAAACCACGTTGAATTAATTAATAAATTTTAAACATTTCTGGGCAAATAATATTAAGCATTTCTGCAGAAGCAAAACTCGTTGGCAATAATAAAAAAGCACCCGTTACTAAATTACATAGACTTAGAATTAAGATTGAGTTGTGTCAAATTTATAGATAAGTGTACACATAATTAATTTGTACATTATTAGAATTAAGCGTTTATATTTTTGTCATGTTTACACATTTCAAAAATTAAACGAGTCTACTGTAAAACGCTTCAGAAAGCTTAAGAAAGCACTCATAATGATTTTGCAGACCAAAACAAAAAAAAACTACGTATAAGGGAAATGCTACGAATGCACACTAAAAGCGATAACATAAAAATAAGAAACTTAGTTGTCATAACAATTCATTTGCAATAAACCAGATAAGCATCGTTTTCAAAAATATTTGCAAAATACATTTTAAAACAATTAACAACATTTCTATACTCTAGACTTGAAGGAAAATGTCGCTTATGATCACAACATTCGGCATAAAATTAAAACTTATTTACAATAAAAATAAATCGATACAAAACAAATCGCGAAATATAATGAACGTTATAACAGCAATATCTGCATAATCCTAAAACCTGCCACGCCTTGTTCGGGTTACAAAACGCGGATTTAAAATTGGTAATAAATAATATCTTTATTCGCATTGTTCGACTAGATAACCTTAAACCAAAATAAGTATGTGGAGGGATATAAAATAAAAACAAAAAATGAAACCTTGATTGCGTGTTAATAATTAATTGTGATCTTAAAATACGTAATGAAATCTTAAAAAATATAATCTTTAATAATGAAAAACGAAACTAGAAGCAAATGTGGTAAAAAATTAAAACTCATCGAAACCAAACAAACAATATTAAAGGCGTGGAACTGAATAAAATAAGAGCAACAATCAAGCACTTATAAATAGTTCAAGTGAGCAGGAAACACAATTGGTAAAAAAATAACGAAAATGGATGCAAACCAAATTGAAACTTGATGCAGAAGTAAATGGATATTAAAGATGAAATCCAAATAAAAACAAAATAGAATCAGAAAAACGTAAACTCCAAACCATACAAACCCAACCAGACCAAACACAACCCAATCCAAATAAAAACATAGGAAACTGACGCAATGATTAGGTCGAAATATTTTTTAACCATTTCTTTATTTTTATTTGCGACTGATTTCGGATGCTCGGAATATCACTTTTGTTATACACCTACGATTGCTTCCTGGTATGGACCGATTTCGAATAACACTGCATTATTTTTCTTTAATACTTGTATTTATACTTCACTTGATATTTGACGTTCATAAATCGTTACCTGTGCATTTTCTTTCAAACACGCCGCTCATTATATAAGAAATAAATTGAAAAATTAAAATATTAAATTCTGCTAATCAAAATCATATGAGAGCAGTTTTCTTCATCCCAATGCACACATGCATCGAAAGATTGAATATATCCCTCATTGGAAGCTGTGTGATAAGACTCAAATTCATATAAATTATGTGCTTCTGACGTGACTTTCGCCATTTTTTTTTTGATCTTGGTAGAAATTAAAAGTCGAAGTTTCGTCGCCTCTCTTCGTCAACTTGTTCCACTTTCATTGCCAGCAGATTTAGAGGCCTTCATCTCATACATTTTCGTTTGATCAATTGTTTGATTAAATTGACAAATATTGCAAAAATACAACTTTTAACAAAATATTTTTATTATTAAGCAAGCACGAGGGTGATCATTGTCATCTGACGTAAACTCGCGTAACAACATTTTTTGGTAATTTTTAATCACGTTGTGGTCCATTGGATAAATGACGGCCATACAGTTGGGTTTGGTTGGTTTTGCCTGGGTTGGTTTAGGTCCTAAGCGGAAATATGATCCACAATCAGGTGAGCTTTTCTTCAAAATGTTTGCGTCAAAATTGTTTTTTTACACTTTTTTTTCAACCACTCTTTGAACGTTTTAACTGGCCCATACACTTTTTCTGGTGTTGATAATAGACCGGAAGAGATGGAGAAATACACTATGGGTGTTTTCTTGACATTTTGAATCACATTGTGGTCCATTGGATAAATGACGGCCGTACACTTGGGTTGGGTTGGGTTGGGTTGGGTTGGGTTGGGTTGGGTTGGGTTGGGTTGGGTTGGGTTGGATTGGATTGGATTGGATTGGATTGGATTGGATTGGATTGGATTGGATTGGATTGGATTGGATTGGGTTGGGTTGGGTTGGTGACACTGATACCCTCACTACTAACCATTTGGTTTGTTCGTTGGCGGGGCACATGATCCAGAATCGGGCGAACTTTTTCTTCAAAATCTTTGCATCAAAGAAGTTTTTTGACAGTTTATAGAAATTCTTTGTTCAACCACTCTTTGAACGTTTTATTGGCCCATACACGTTTCTGGTTTTCATAATAGTCGTGTACCCTACGGGGTTTTCATAAATTTCCCTACAACCAGCAGCTGTAATTAATGTTTTCCTCTTGTATTTATGTAAGGCATACATCTGAGCTTGCCTTTCTTAACTTGCCAACATTTTCATTTGGGTGTATTCTGGGTCGAGATTGAATTTTTTTTCTCACAGTTTGAGTGATTTTCAATAAGCGAATCTACACCCATGTTTGAAGCCTTGAACCATGCCCTTGCTTCGAAACTGACTACTTTTTCATAATCCAATGTTTTGAATAAATAGGGTAATAGGGTTCTTATTAAAATATGAAATCTTCAAAAATTGGTGCTTGTATAAAGTGCTTCTTGTACAGATAATAAAATTACAAGATTTCTTTAAAACGGCAACGTAATATGCTTTGTTTAGGAACCAGTTAATGGCTATCTTTGCAATATATAAAAACTTAACAAAAACTAGAACATAAATTAACGACTTTCAATGAGTAATTTTTAATTGGAGCTTGCGAATGACAGATTTCAATCAATTTACATAATCGATTATAGAGTTGTTCGGATTACAGAAGGTTTGGATTACCGAGTTATCGCTGTAATCTAAAATTGGATTGCGATTTAAAAATCGCCACCTTTGAGTTTTATTCTCTTAATTTAATTCACAAATGTAAGGTAAAATTAGTTAGCAGTAAAAAACATTTAATTGTTTAATTAAAAATTGCAAAATACAATAATTGATGAAAATTTTCTATATCGCAGCATTCGGCAAAAAAAAGAAAACTTTAAATTTAAATAAAATGAAACATTAAAACATAAAGAATACAATATTTCGTCTGGACCCATCGAAAATGAACCTACGATTCGCTTGATCTAATAATATCCCACTCATTAAGTAATGAAACGAAGTTTAAGGGCAGTTAAAAAGAAGGTTTCATTTCATTCATCATCAGTACCTGCAGTCGTCCCCTGTGATAGTCTCGAAATTTTTGGACTATATTGTACATACATTTGATTAAAATATTAATATTTCGACAAATAAAATATTTTACGTGAAAAATCGTTTTTAATTAAGCGGGATCATTTGAATTGCAAACCTATCCCAAATTCAATTAAATTTGTACAAATAAAATACTAAATGATGTACAGTTGAATAATGGTTAGGACGCGCGCGTTATATTTATATATATATATATATATATATATATATACAGGCGATTTTTTCAGTCCCTATTATTGTAGGTACGATAATAACAATTCTATATAATCATTGATTCTATAAATTAATGAATACAGGTTGTATTATACAACGATATACGAAAATAATACGCATTTTTAATGTATGTTTAATGCTGATTAAGGTGATTTTAATGAGAATTTGTCGATATTGATTTGTTTTGAGTTATAATTTAAAAATATTTTGATTAACTTTGGTAAGTAAGTACCTGTAAAAGATTGTTAAGTTGAACGCCTGTATATTTTTATGCGAGTATAGTTCATTTTGAAATATAAAAAAAATACAACACTGAACATTTTTTTATTTTTACGACATTTTTAATAAATGCTTTAGTCTCCTCTCAGGAAAATCGATAAGGATAAGGAAGTACATGAACATTGTTTCTAGGCAAAAATGTCTAAATTTACAGTCGTTGTTCACACTGATTTTTCGATGATAGCCCAACAGAAATAAATTTCAAACGAATCAGTATTAAAAACAGTATAATTTTTTTAAATAATATACCTAGTGTTTGCCATATGTTTGTTCATGTATGTTCACCCTATATTAATAAAAGTATTTTCGGATTATCAAATCCATGATCATCTACAACTAGATAGATATAATTTTATTTGTACACATTGTCATTTAACTGAATTAAGTAGTACTAGTTCTTGCTTGTTGTAGCTTTTACAATGATTTAATTTTTGAACGTTTTGAAATTGTATCTGCTATGTGTCACAACAATTTGAAACTACAATTAATTTAAAAATTCATTAAAAATATCTTAATTGCGGTTTTGAAGCGAAAGGCGTATAAAATTCCGAAAATGTTTAGCAAAACGCAGAGGTCGCAATTCGAAGTCGTTTCCGTTAGACAATTTCATTCTTTACAACTTTCTTTATGATCAATTTTGTCATATCGAACCAATTCTCGCGCTAAAAATATTTCGAGAAAGCAGAACTCGGAGTTTGAACGCTTGCAATTTCTACACTATTATAGCTATATCCTCGTGGATTTTATTTTATAGAATTCAACATTATTTACGCATAATTTTGTCGTATCTCCTATCGTTTGTGCGGTACATTATTGATTGAAACTAGCGTCGTCCAGCATTATTCGAAACGCTACTCAAACCACTCGATATATAAAAAAGTTAAATAAACAAAGTAAATGTATATCGATGTTAGCTTTATTGTATATCGTACTTCCGCGAAAACCAGAGGTCCAAGTTTGAACACTTGCTATTTCTAAACTATAACGGATAGACATATGTCGCCGTGGCTTTATTTTAGAGAATTGTGTACAATATTATTTATGTACAATTTTGTCGTATCTTATAACGCTTGTGTGTATCGGTTAACACGTAGAGGCGTTTAGTTTGCAAGAGTGTCAGTGTCGCCCCGCATTAAAATTACCTGCCGTGCAACAGGTCATGTATGCGACACCCATCCCAACATTATTCGAAACGCTGCCCACACCGCTCGATATATGAAAAAAAATAAGTAAACAAAATTGTTGAGAATGAAATTGCCCTATCGAAACCCAGCGCGCATCTATCTATCTATCTATCTATAAAGGTTTGGAAGAGGAAGGCGTCAAAAATTACAAAATATTTTCGTGGAATGTCGAGTTAGGATTTTAAACGCGCCCCATTTCTAAACTGTAATCGATATGTTGCCGTTGATGGCGTTTCGATAGGAAATTTAATTCTCTACAACTTTATCTATGCAATTTTCTTGTATTTCGTACCGTTTGAGCGACGTATCGAACGAATCGGTGCGCTTTTTGGGTTTAGTTCACGCCTGGACCTGAACGTATGGTCGACGTATAATGTGCAGGAGATAATAAAATATTTTATCTGAATTGAACACCTGTATATAATTACGAAAAAATTCCATTGCAGAATATTTTGATAATGAAATTCCTGGTTTGTATTGACGGAGCCATTTTTATTTGATTTAAAAAAATGGAATAAAAGCAATTACGTTATTTAATGGCACAATTATTACAGCGAAAAAATGCGGCATAACACAGCTCGAGTATTTTCAGTAACAATAAATTTTCGTTTTGCGTTTCCATAAAGCATTTTTATTGCCATCACAAAGGCCATCACAAAGGTGTGCGTTATATATGTAAAATCAAGTTGAATTTTATCACCAGAAACCAAAGAGAATCAATGGGTTTATTTAACATTTCGTTATTTTTATTTACGGCCGGGGTCGCTCGAAAACAAATTTCGTGTGGAGTCTTTGATATGACTAATTAATTAATTAAGGTTATCACAAGGGCACAGTGCATAATGGTGTCATCGTTTGGAAATTCCTATTAATATAAGATTTATGAAAGTGAAACTTTTTCGACCATGAACGCCGCTGCATTCGCTATTAAAATAATCTAAATGGTGTTGTTTACGGAACTGTATTGATTACACTTTAACTGCACGTTTTTAATGCAGTCGCGAAATTACGCTCTAACGATGTTAATAAAATAAGTGTTCATATGTAAATAGATAACGACGTTAACGTTTGCGCCTTTAACGAGTGATTACTTTTGTAAAAAATAAAGTTGCTTCGGATTATAATTGTATAATACATTAATTAATAAATAAAGTTTAATCTGCGTGCTTGGTAAAAAAAAGTTCGAATTAAATATCCAAAGCGTTTTAAACGCGATATGAATTATACTTTATCTTGACAAAAATAAACTTTAAATTCTGGATTAGAGTAATATTTCAGCGGCATAAAATCTAAGATTGAATAGTTTGTTGGTGCGTTGGTACGATGTGAATAGCCTCATAAAATCCAGTATAAAGCATAATAAAACGAGCTACTACAAAAATATAAAATTTAATTAAATTAAGAAAGGCCTTTCTTTCAGCGCTAACGCATTTTACATCCATCTTAATAAGACCATTCAAGGTGTACAAACAGCTAACTCTTAATGTTCATCGACGTTAAAAACATGCGATTTTAATTGCTTCTCCCAATGTGTATAATTAAGTTTGAACAAAATGTTTCGTTATTTTTTTTTAGCGCAAGTGTTGTAATGAGTTTATAATTGAATAAAGCGAATCTCGTCAATGGTGTGTTCGTTTAGTAATTGAATACTTTAAATAGTCTCGCAAATGTGGTATTTTATTCGAAATATTTAATTAGTATTTTATTAGCCACGGTTGTTGTGTCGAGCTCGATAAGCGACGCCTCATCTTTGGTTCGGAATTCGAACTCTGGAGGGGGACGGGGCCCCGGCTTTGTTGCACCGCTACATAGAGAACGTGGTTCAACTCCTGTGGTAAATTTGTGTAAAGATTTTTATTACTCGATGGAGTACTTAAGGCCTATGGTTCAAGTCCACGATGGGTAAATTTTAGCAATTACTTTAACGTGTCACGATTGCAATATCATTTAATAATCCAAATTATCTATTATTAGTTGATGGGGCACTTACGGCCCTTAGTTCAACTCCACGGCGGGCGAATTTTATTAAATTACAATAACGTGCCACTACATGAATGCGAAATCATTTAATCATAAAAATTATACGATGCATTAATTAAAATATTGGAATAAAGAAGCGGCTTGGGTTTAATACTAAGTTTTAACGTGCTTATAAATTTTATAATTAAAATAAAGACAGTTCTAAATATTTAGAAATAAAAACACATAAATGTTTGGTAAAGTAAACTTTCCCACGTAAGAATTCAAATATTAAAACAAACAATAATTAAAACGTAAACTAAACAGTTGGCCATGTAAACGATAGCTCGAAAGATCATTTTATCTCCGAATTTTCAAGTGTAACCTTTAAAAATACACATTAAATTTTTTGAAGAGATTGTAGATAGATTTATGTTGTAGATGAATGTAACATTTAAACGCCTAATTCGTTTGTTGGTAATATAATTTAATTTGTTTATTTAACCATATATTAGTTGGTGAAATGAAATGCTTTGATGGCGTGTAAATGCGGACTGTTATTGGAATCTTGCAATATCGACGAACATTAAATTACAACAATTTATTTTCCTGTAATACGCGTAAAATACAACAACGTTTCAAAGCGAACATTTACTCCATCTATAAATATTATTACAAGTGTCAATTAATAATAAATTGCTGGCTTTGTATGTAAAAGTATTTCAACAATTCACTCGCAAGAATGACTTGCCAGTAAAGTAATCATGGCCGTACCCAGAAAGAAAAGTTGCGCAAACCTAATACAATGCCGTTTATATACACTATTAAGATTATTAATGACATTCTAAAAGTTTAAAAAATTAATAATGGGATGACTTTACTTTTAATAGTAATTAAGTGTTTTATTTGCATCTTTTGCATTAAAGGGAGTCATTTTTACGGGTAATAAAGCATATTCTGTTCGCCTCAATTAATTTACGTATTTCAACGGGTTATAAAAAATAACTAAAAATTAATTGAATTATTTATTGAATTTAGGGGAAATGTGCTACGAACGTGGCTTGGAAACAAAATGAACAAACAACCTTTTGAATGATTTAGATGATAAATAAAAATAAAACATCCGTTCTAACCGGAAGTGGTTATTTAAACCTTCACGACTGGATAGGGACTTGATAACTCAAAAACCAACATTTTTTGGAAACCTCAACTTACAAATTCAACTATATAGGAACCTTAACATTAAACTTTAATGATTTTAAAATTTGTGACTTCTCTGTGGTCTTTAACTAAATTAACTTGCAGCTATGTACTAAAAAAAAATGAACAGTTACCACGAAAATATTTTTCGCAGCAAAATAAATCTTACTTTAGTTAGTTAAAAAAAAATAATTAAAGAAGCAACTAACGTCTGTTATTGCGTTCTCTTTTTCTTTGAATTGTTTTTTGTTGATTTCGTCAGATTTTTAATTTAGTTTAAAAATATTTAAATGCCGTTTTAAATAATTGAAATTTAATTTTTAAATCGAAAATTTATATAATGATTAATATCGTCGCGTTTTACACTAAACGTTATATAAAGATTATATCGGTTTGAGGGTTGATTGCACTTCATCCGGAAGATTAAATATAAACCTTTAATAGCGGAAATATCTTTCTCTATTCTACTGATTCGATTCAAGAGGATGTTTTACTTCGAAACAGTCGTTTCCTTCAATAACGTACCAGATGTATCTGACACAACATATCTGTTTTAAAGGAGAGCTCAACAATCAAATAAGAAAACAATGTTAAGTGTTTTATACATAATTTATATGTTCTATCGATGTCCGTGGTCAATTATTCGTTAGCGACTACTTTTATCAAAAAATAATGCAAAGTATATATATTTAGATTTTTGTGAAACATATTTTGTATCATTTGCAATCATACGGGGTGTTTTTCTGGGGCGCATGTTATTACATTTTTAAATTACCTATAAAATTATTTAAGTATATTTTATTTAACTAAAGTTTTCCATAGCTCTTCAATATTCCATGCACACCTGTGTAAAAATAAATAATATTGCAAATTAGCACGATTTTTAATTCTCGTTGTTATTTTTTACTTTTGTTTTGTTTCGTATCGTTCCATTTTTGTTGTCAGTGTTTATTTGTTTTTTTTTTCATTTTTTATTTCTTTTACTATATATTTATTTATTTATTTTCAAGGTTTTACAATTCTTGGCCGAAATGTAATTACACGTTTTACCCAACCCAATCCAATCCAATCAGAATTTTAACTCTCCACCATTCATCAACGATGAATTTTCTACCAATTTCTTTTCTTGGCACCACTTTCACAACATTCCTCCTTGTCATATTTTGACAATGTACCTATTGGTTTGAACTTCGTTCGTGATTATTTACATTAATAATAGTTTTCGACAACTGTGGATCTGTTGTCGTTTTCAGGTAAAATAAACCTAAAAAAAGACCAGTCCAGAACAATAAATAGTTCATCATCAAATCCTCGTCCTGAAGTTTCAAATCAAAATTTTCACATTTTGATTTTGCAATTTGCGATAAAGCCCCACCTAATCCAACCCAACCCAAGCCAACCCAAACCAACCCAACCCAACCCAACCCAACCCAACCCAACCCAACCCAACCCAACCCAACCCAACCCAACCCAACCAGGGTTGTATTGGATTGGTTGATTTAGGTTGGCTTGAATTAGATTAGGCTGGTGGAACATTTTTATGAAATTTCTGTGTCTTCTAAAATATTTTGTTTTTTTTAATAAATGTTCACACTTGTTGACGTTATAATTTAGACAATTCTTTGACGTTCTTTTGATAGTTTTTTCGAGAATTTTGATATATTTTGGACATTTTATAATTTTGACATTTTGAATTGCATTTATGAGAATTTCGAAATTATATTTCAGACAGTAATGAAATTTTCCATAACGTTGCCAACTTTTGGATTTTTCCATTATTTGCATTTTTCACAATTTCAGAGTTTTAACCACTTTCAAAATGTTTGATTTGTCGACGTCGTAACCTACGTTTTAGCAAATGAAGTTTTTTAAAATTTTGGAAGAAATAGTGCTGGCGTATCATATTCTTCATGTAAAAATATTTATTACAAAAACACGCATACCTTGATTAAACTTTAAAAGTTTTATTAGGTCCTTTATTTCATTTTTTTGGTGTTTAGTTGTTCAACGACGTTTGTTCCCATTTCATTTGGGTCGTTTTTTAGTGTTTATTAAATTACGTTTTTGGAAAAAAAATGCTTCATACTTGATTCTCAATTTAATATGGTGGGTGAGTTCTTGTGCTGAAAATGTTGAATGGAATTTTTGAGGTTCTTCTTTATTTTTATTTAAACTGATCTCGGATGCTTAGTGTTTTCAAATGGATTGCTGTCAATTTTATTTGTAAATTTACAATTGTTGCATTATTTTCATTCTCCTTGTTAAATTATATGCACTTGCCCTTATTTCAGTGACACTTCACTTCGTTTAGACGTTTATACCCGTTGCTTGTCAACATTTCCTCAGACAACGATGTTCTAAAGTAATTATATAATTCGGATGTTTGCATTTCTTAAAATTTTTTGATCACCTCGTATATATACCTTGTATTTCGCGTTTAATCTCCCCACACACATTGTTTTGTTTAGTTAGTTAACGATTGTAGATTTATCTATAATTCTGTTTAATTTTTCTTCCTTTCCTGTCCCGTCATATCGCCTTAATCATGTACATTATCCTTGGTTCTGACCAACTTTATCAAACATTTGCCATAATCCATAATTTTTCTTCTTCTTTATCCAGCCAATAGATCCCACTCAACTTATTGGTTGTGTTAAATTTCGTTAGCATTAAAAATTTGTTTTGGACTGAGTTGGGTTCATATTTGATTATTTGGTCGAACAGAATACTGGAAGACAACAAATTCGCAATTACAGTCCTTGTTATTTTTCAGCTCCTATCCTCGTCTTCCCTTCATCCCCATTGAATCTTCTATATTGCTCTTAACCGTGTCTAACTTTATCATATATTTGTCCCAGTTCATAATCCTTTATCTTCATGGATTTAGGTTGAATTTGAACTGGGCTGGGTATTTTTATACAACTACTTACCACTGGAGGACACCGACTGTTAGGTGTTATTATTCTGCTTCATTTGATTTGTGTTTTATCTTAAGGAGAACTTAAGAGGAGAACTTGCCAGATCTTTGCATCTTTATCTAAATTTTTCTCCAAACCTCGTCAGGTAGTTCAACGGAATGTTGTTGTGTCATTGCTATTCACCCTCTTCTTCTTCTTCGTCTTCTTCTATCAACCCCTCCTTACCTACAAGCTTCGTGCATATATGTTGATGGTCTCTTTTATCATCTCCGCTTCTCCCTTTTCATTCTCACGTTAATATTTTCTGGCTTCTCAGACCATTTACTTCGCCTCTATGCCTTAATTGCTGCCCTCCTTGCATAACCACTTACATGACATATTTTCAAGTTTTACCAATTCATCATCTCTTTCCTCGCATCGTTTCTTTTAACTCTGCCAATTTATTATTCTTCAAAAAAACAGGGCTTTCGTCTCTCGTTCACTTTTGTTATTGTTATTTATCTTGGTAAACTCTCCGTCTTTGTTGTGCTGCTTCATTGAATCAATTTTTGACGAGTTAACGATTTACCCTTCTAGGCATAATTTGCTGTTCGGAAGAATGCGGTGGGATTTATATTGTTTGAAGATTACCGACACGTTGGGTGTTAATTTGTTACGAAACTACGAAGTAAAAATTTAATTTATGATTTATACTGAGTTGCTTGTATGCACATTTTTTTGTTTTGGCTCCCAATTTGTAAATTATTTTGCTTTTTTTGTTTTGTTTCGGCTGTCAACGTTGTCATTTCCGGTTTGTTTAGAGTGTTTCCACTTTCATGTGGTTTGTTTGTTTGCTTGTTTGTTCGCTGTTTCATTGGGTTACTCTGTTTGTATAGTTATTGCTGTGCTGATAAATCAAAATCAATATTAGAAATTAATATTAAAGCCACAAAATTCCGCTGATATTTGATTTATATCAAAATTTAAACAATATAACCGAACCTAATCTAACTCAGCCCAGCCCTGACCAACCCAACCCAAATCAAACCCAACCCAGCCCTGCCCAACCCAACTCAAATCAAACCCAACCCAACCCAACCCAACCCAACCCAACCCAACCCACTTTTATGCTGTCTTTTATTTCCTTTTTTAGTATATTTATTTTGTTTGGTTTCGTCAGCGAATGTATCAATATGGTGACAGCTGTATAGCCGTCGATGGGCTCATCAGATAACCACACATTCATTCGCTAAATTTACATGCAAGCATGAGTGACAAGGAGTTTGTGTGTGAGTATTATCGCCATCTAGACGTGAATACCCACACGTTCCAGTTTGAATAAGTTTTGCTTTGCGTTATTTCGACATTCGTTTGTATTTATCTCAATTTAAAAAAAAACGGTTTTCCTTTTCATTTGTGCATTCATTCAAATAAATTCATCTGATTTTCGTTTAGTCTTAATATTTTTTATTGTCATATATTTATTTCCTTTTGCTTTCATCGACGTTCATTTTTGAGTTTCGTTTGTTATGTTTTTATTATTATTCTTCTTCGTTTTTGACATCACAAGTGGCCACGAGTCTTGGTTCGCTTAAGGGGGGATCCTGCTTTAGGAGGCCTTAAAATAGCGTTTTTGGGGGAATTTTTTTAGGGCAGAAAAAATGAACAAGTCTAGTGAACTTTTTAGTGCATTTTATTGCATATTTGAGCATTAAAAAAAATATATGTCGAGAGAAAAATATTTAAACGGAACCGATTTTTATGCACATTTGTGCAACACCTTTCAATTGCAATTTACAATCGGTGGGAAAGGTGTAGCCCGTAATTTTTGCCTGAAACAAAAAAAAACAAAGAAAATGGCAATTCTCATATATTTTCTTCTATGTGAACTAAAAAAAAAACCAAAATTTTGAAATTCAAGATTTTTCTCAGGTTTGAAAATAAATGTGCTCTTTGCAGGAAGAGAAAATCATTTCAACTTGCTAAAAAAGTTGTTTAGAATTTTTTTTTTCATTAATCTTTTTAGTTCAAATAGAATAGAATGCTACTGAAGCCAACAAAAGTTTTGTTTCGTTTTGATTGCTTGTCTAGTTTTCTCGCAATCACGCCCACCAGTTTAGAAAAATCGTAAAAACGAAAACTCGAGAAAACACGCTCTAAAGTTTACGATCAGAAAAATGTTAATTTTCGATTACTTACGGAATATCTCGTTATAATCCTACTATAGCTCTTACGAACTCAAAATATTATTGTTTCGAACGACCGATTTAACTTTTTTCAGTACATAGTTCGGTATTATGTTACTGCGGGGAGGGGCGCGCGTTTCGTTTTTCCGAGCGTTCATGCGTTCGTATATTTTTTGCTCGACACCTCACTGTGTTTAGTGCTGTATCTTTCAAAATATTGCGAATTAGCCGCTATAACTTTTTATACATATTCTTAGATATATTAGGCATAGATTTGAGCAATAAAAAACAAATCGATTTTTTCAGCCTTCTAAAGCAGGATCCCCCTTAAGATGGTTTTGTATTCTGCTTTGTCAACAGTCTTTGATTTTAGTTTTCTCCTCCAATTATTTTGTAATTTTGCGTCATTTCTTATTTTTATTATTGTTCACTTTGTTATGGGGTTTTATGTCCTAGTTTTATGTTACTTGATTTTTTTGTGTGTTTTGATTTCAACAGTTTTTTTAGTTTCGTTTGTTTCATTTGCATTTAATTTCTTTTAAGAGAATTTCAAATGTATTGATTTTTCAATTCAGTTTCGTTTGGTTTTATTTATTTTTGTGTTTTGTGTAAAAAATCGTAATCACTTTGTATCATATAATTTTGAAAATGAATTAAATTGATCGGTGAATGCAAGGTGCTGTGCGCCTATGTCGGTAACTTGAGTAAGTTTCTACATATAAATAGGAGGGCTCTGTATTTATATCTGACCTTGTTATGTAATAACTGAAGTGATGAAAGATATTGAATGTGTTTGGAGTTAACCACACTAATTTATAATTTGTATTGAACATAACTTAACGCATGCATATTATTCAAACACTAAAGAAATCTTTTAATGTGAGCGGATATGTTTAAGGAGTGGTTTAACAAATGGCATTAAAAATGGTTATTTATCATTCTAATTTTAAAATTACACTAACATTGTTATTTCAAAACTACATTCAACGATTACAAATAAATGCTGTCACCTTGTCAATGCCAAGTTAATTATCGATTTCCAAAGTGGAATATTTACAATAGTTTAAACGTGGTACGTTATGATTTGTAGAGGTTGTTTTATTTATTTATGCGCTTACGCTTCAATCGGTTTTATAAATATTTTCGAGATGAGAGTGTTTTTAGTGTACGTGAATAAATTATATGTGGTAGAAACATTAAATTTTAATATCGTGTAACGGTACGGTACAAAATTTCTACGGTACTGGTAAAAGGTTTTAAATTTATGTTTTGTTTTGTATGTAGGTCGCTGTACGACCGCAGCTTTGCATCACTTTCATATTTTATATATGCAGGTATCTGTAGACGTAATTATTTTCAAACGTTCGTCATATACTTTTATATATACACACACATACCTAACTTTCTTTCGAAAATAAAAGAATTTAACGTCTTTCTTTTTACCCGGACTAGTTTACGTAAGTAACGCCAACGTAATAAATATTTAGTATATTCCGGATTCTGCAACAACTGTACTGTCTGTAATATATGTGTCTAAGTGCCTTTTACCAAAGGTCCTAAGTGCATTGCATGCAATGGAAAATAAAACACCCAATGTATTTTTTTTTAATTAAATCATTTAAATACATTGAATAACGTCCAGGCGCGTTATGTTTAGTGCCGTGATAAAGCGAGAGATTGCAGTGTTTGTAAATATATTACCTTTATTCGAAGAAGATATAAAAACGTTCGTACACACAAAGCAAATAATGTTAAATTATATAGAAAACAATATTTCACTGAACGTAATCTGTAACATAAATTTCCTTAAATCCCTTTCGCTAAACTACGTTAAATATTTTTGCTGACCCTGCTTCTAAAAGAACAATACGAGGCATTAAATAAAATCTTGTGTGGGGCTTCTATTGAAAAAATACAAGACAATAGTTGCTTTAATATACTACACCGGGATATCGTATTTTCAATTATTGTGGGATTTGAACTGTCGAGTTTAAATCGTTATTTCGGACATTTTAAAATTTGATAAATTCGTTTTGTTATTAGTAGCTTTGAAACACGTAATATTTTAAAGGGTATCCAAAAATGTTAATCCTTTATTTTATTTTAATTTGATAGATAAATTGGTTTAGACGTCCGATGCAGGATTAATAATTATTAATAATAATAATGAAATTAAAACCTACCAATGTTGTCGAACGTCAAACGATACCATGTAATTAAAATACGTTTTCATGACAATCAATTTCGTGATCTATTATTTGCGATGGTGTAAACATGTTTACAATTAAAGTGTAATACTTACCTCTCTTCTAGGGAGTCAATTAGGTGCGCATGCTTAGCGATCCTCCCCGTTTCATTAATTTGTTCATTAACATTTTTACCGCTCTAATTACTTTATATTGTCCTCGGCACTTTCTTAATGCTGATGTGCCTCGCCATTTTAGGTATAAACCCCCATACTTACTTAAACTTGTTCAAATATTTTAATGCAAACTGGAATTCTTATTTTTCCTACCGCCGTGTTCTTAGAATTTTAAACTTCAATTTTGATGGTTTGAAAAAATGAGATAAAAACGTAATCATGTCTGCACTTGAAGATGCACAATGGCAACTATTTAACAGTTTTTGTTATCGAGCATAATTTTTCAGATAGTTTTATTTCGTTAATATTTTATTAGAATTATAACTTTGGTTCTTATTATTGTATTAAAGTTGAAATGTCAAATGTTTGTTAACCATCCTATCAATCTGTGTATTTTTCCTTGGTGTTTATTTTCCAATAATATATTTTTAGTGAACCTGTGAGGTAAAATGTATTCAATTGTATTTTTAGATAAGTGAAATAAATTGCTTCGCATTTATGAAATTAATAAATGTATTTCGTATGTTTTAATTTAAATGTTTTTATTGTGAGCTCATTGGTCGTGTCTGTAAAAGTGTGTGATTGATTGTTTCGGCGAAACAGGTTGGCGGCCTGTTCTACATACACCATACGAAATAACATATGTTCCGACTAAGATTAACTCAATTAATTGCTTGCCTTTGCTCGCAATAATTAAGTAATAAATTATGTTATCCTAATTTACCACACCGCGTGTGCAAGTCTAACAGGACTACAGAAAATAAATATATCCACATATAACTAATTTCGCACAAAGCCAAACCCCGGTTCTGTTTTGTTAATAAATACAATTGCAAATATCTAAGCAATTATGCTTTGAACAGATGCTGCTAAAAATTTATTTGTCTCGCAGAATTAAGTATTTTCGTTAATTAAGCTACACTAAGTTTCAGGTATATATAAAATCTTTCAACAAATAATTAGATAGGAAAATTAAATTCAAATGATTGAAATTATTAGCAATAAATGATACACAAAAAGAACAAAACTGCAATTTATTTATCTGTAGTTACATGTATTTATAGGTGCATTAGCAAATCGATGGTTATTTTAGCGTGCGCTGTAATAGCTCGGTTATTTACAAAACTTAATCATCTTTTACGTAAAATTAAACCCTGTAATTAAAAATAGAAATATCTTTCGTTTTAGCGTAATAATAGTTAACGCCATTTTATGGCCCAATAAAACGTCTTCATAAAAGAGATAGACGGCCTATAAAGAGTATATGGATTGCATTAAACTATTTGATCGGTTCAAAAATAAATGCAAGATTATGATTTACTTCAAAATCGACTAATCTACGAATGCAAGAAATCACATCACACTTTCAAAAACAACTAAAAAAAAAAACTACCGATCAAAAAAGTGGCTACTCCTTACGTGCAATTTAAAATTCAATTTAAGTCGTTTTAAAGTTATTGTTAAAAATACGCAAAAAGATATCGCCTTGATCGACTTGACTTCACTTGTGGTTGTTTTATTATTCGTGGAAAAAGTTTGAAATTAATAACATTTATGGAAAAACGTTTTTGTAACCAATTTAAGATCAAAGTATTGCGATTGAAACGTATGAAATTACCAGTACGTAAAATTTTGTATAAGTTCCTGATTAACATTGTTTATTAATAAATTAAATTTCTAAGTGTGTTTTTTGTAATATTTCATTCGGGAATGAAATATCTTATTACCTCGAGCGTCGCTTTTAATAAAGGCAAATCACAGCAGCCTCATAAATTTAATATGAGCATTTAAGAATTTGCATCGATGAAGCGCATCGGCGCGCCAAAAATTCTTGGTGCCTCGATCGTTTTTATTATTTTAATTACGATGGCACTTTAAAGGTAACCAAATTGTGACAATGCCTTGTGGAATGCTCAGCGCTTACTACCTACACCTGTATTAGAAATTAAATACATATTTATATTTCCCTGTTGGATATTTCGGTTTTGCAATAATCAAAAAAGTTTATTAAAATAGGCCCAAAAATGTCAGTAGCACCGCCTATGACAAAATATTTCTATTAAATAATTTAATTTTTTTTGAATCGGTTATATATTATTATTCTTTCATGTTCATGGATGTAATGCTTAGAATCAATATCTGAGTTTAGGGTTCCTGAACGTAATAGTTGTAGCAATGTGACCCATTTAGCTTAAAATCGTAATTGGCGCGTCTGCCATTTTCATGTAAACATATTTTGGCTGCAGTATTTATAACTATAGACTAAACAATCGCTAAAAGTTTGTTTATATCGTAAACAGTGTGGTAGTTGTATACATCCGTAGTTTGAAAATTGCCGATTTTTATTTAAGACACGAAAAATGACACGCAAAGTGACTTTATCGCTCACAAAATCCATTTAACAAATGACTCTTGAAACTGAAGTAAGCAATAATCAATTAAAAAATAAACAATATATATATATATATATATATATATATATATATATATATATATATATATATATATATATATAAATCTCACCATATGATTTGTGATATGACTTGCAAACTTTTCAATGTAATTCTATGGAATATTGATCAGTGACCTAAGTCGAGCATAATCTGGCGGCCGACGTGGGGCCAAAACCTTGAGATTAAGAGTACCGCACTCTCCCGTATCAGCAAGCCGGACACTGTTACATAATCTGGCGCCCAACGTTGGGCCAGATAACACGAGTTAATCCACCAATCGACTACATTAAGAGCAAATGGTGAGCACTGCAGACAAAAACAATGCGATTCAAGAAAATGAATTAAAGCGAAACAAAATGAAACCATAAGCTTTTTTACATACAAAGTCAAAAAAAAAAATTCAACAAAAACTACGAACTAGATAATAAAAATAGATAGCACAGCAGAATAAAAGAAAATCTAAAAAGAGTGGAAACACATCAACTAAAATAAATTAAAATAATTACGAAGTAATGAAAATTAAAGCTTTGAAAACTGAGCAGGTGTAAATAAAATCAAATCAAATCAACAGGAAGTGAATACTTAGAAGTATCCACTCACGAATTATGGAACAAGGGGGCCATGAAAGAATTGAATGGATAGGGGAAAAACAAAGGTCGTGTGTGGTTGAAAGAATATAGCCAGAACATGGTGGGGGACAAGTGGGTGTACACCAAGTAAGAAAATTGCAGGATGAGGAATTTAAATATTCGACGCTCTAAAGCCAAATGTGAAATATGGATTGAAATAGCTGTAAATAATATAATAGCTGAAATGATTTAGACAACGCAGCAAAGTCGTAAAAGCAATGAAAAGTGGTTGCAAATTTAAATAACTGATCTATTGTGTTGGTGACGAGCGCCTTAGCATGTGGGCATATTAAACTAGATGTGAGCCAATCGGGGCGTGGCAGGAGTAACAGCTAGCGATTATATAAACATTTTTTTATACAACCGAAAAATGGCCAAGATAGAAATTAAGTTTCATCAGTAATATTCAGCGTCAAATTGTCTGAAATTAATTCAGGTTTGTCTAAATTTTAATAAGGATACAATTTGATCAAAATTTGAATAAAGTAAATTATATAAATTAGTCGAAGCAGCAACAGAAAAATGGCCAAGTTACAATTTAAGTTTCACAATATTTAGAGTCGGGTTGGGTTGGGTTAGGTTTGATTGGGTTGTGTTGGGTTTGATTGGGTTGTGTTGGGTTTGATTGGGTTGGGTTTGGTTGGTTTGTGTTTTTGACTAGACTTGAAATTAATTAAATTGAGTTCGTGTATATTTTAACAAACATAAAATATGTGACTGCGTATTTATTTCAAAATTTGCACAAAGTCAATTAAACCTTCCAGTTTTCAAAGCTACGGATGGAAAGAAGTTGCAAATTTCTAGGATGCTCACTCGATGTATTTTAAAGATGTTAAACACATGAACATGAGAGGAAAATGGTGAAGTCTATTTTTAAGTTTAACTTTGACTACTTCTGGATACGTCTTTTGTTCAAAATATAAAATTGTATATCTCAGTTATTAATTATTAAACTTCGTTAGCAATATTTAGGATCGGATTGACTTTAATTTAAATTGAAAATAATTAAGTTAAGAGTTCGTGTATATTTTAACAAATAACATTTTTGAACATGATTTTGTTCATAATTTGAACGAAGCAAATTAAATCTTTGTTAAACTGGTTTTATATGGAGTGAGGAGTACGGTGTATGTTTCACTTATAATTAAACTATGCATTGTAAAAGCTACAACCGAAACATGCAGAGAAAAATGGCCTATTTACAATTTATTGTCGTTTCGTTAGCAATATTTAGGATCGGGTGGACTTGGACTCTGAAATTAAGTAAATTAAGACTTCATATGTTTCTTAATAATAAAAAAGTACTGCAATGTATATATTTGGCGAAGCAATAAATATAAAACTTATCTTAATATTAAAAACAAATTAATAACAATAATGTTAAAATTGATAACGTTCCATAAGAAGTAAACGTAAACAGAAGTGGAACGAGCAATATTTTACATAAAATCAAAAGTAATACAGATGTTAAATTACAATGATTCTATGCATGATTTTTAACGGGCACTTGGTATTTAAGCCCCCTTTATCTGTAATTACTTGTGGTCGTAAAATGAACGCAAAAACTGTAATAGTTATGGAAATTAGACCTGTGCAGCGTAAAGAATTATGCCGCCTTGTGTTTAAATATTTAAACTGCTTTACATTTAACCTCTCAAACTGAACTCCGTTTCACGGTGCTGTCGCAAAGGATTATGACAGTCAAACCGGTGCGGTGCACTGATGCCATTTTGTTTTGAGTCTCCTTTCACACTCCTTGCGATTAGAGCGTGAATAAAACCTGGCAGTTTGTTTTCAGCGATTAGCCTCTAAATCCGCTACGTAACGTAAGCTGTATAACATTTAATTTTTAAGGAATAACGATCGTTGTTATAAGGAAAATTTCTACGTTATAACGAGTGAATAAATAACAATCGGCAATTATTTAAAATGGTGGAAATATAATACAAACAGACGCATCTATCAGGTTGGTGTGTTGGTGACAAGCCCGTAAACGGGTCAGAAAGCTCGAGAGTAAGGCAATAGCCAGGCAAGGGGAGTGCAAATGTGAATAAATGTGGCATCGCAAATTCTAAATGCATCGAAATCTCGAAAGAACGGTGTATTGAAGCGATATTGCAGCGTAGTCCAGTCGGCATTGGTAGTTGGCGTGCAGACCGGTTTGGCAGACTCACCACCACTTCAACAAAATGAAAACATAACGATATATCCCCACTCAGAATTCCTCAGAGATCGAAAGAGAAATATTTTGAAGAGTGTCGGTCGTTTTCTATCAAGGCTTCAGTCGGAGCATTGCCGATTGCTTTTATACGTCGTTTATAGCTTTAAATACATCCTTAAAGTGACGCACACGTTACATTCAATTAATAAATAAAAGTAATAAAAGTGATTCTATATATCTATGTAGTAATATTTCAGTGGATTTTTTTCAATTCGAAATTATATTAATAGATTAGATCAAAATATTCGACAGGTTTGTTTTTGTATTTTCTTAACAAATAAATTAGAAAAAAAGAAAAAAATATATAATTTGTTTAAAATATAATGGTAGCGACTACCATTATATTTTAATTAATCTTAGTCAGATTATAATTCTAATGCTTATTTAGATGGCGGTGTTGTGGGATAATTCTCTTCTCGACATTAGCTAACCCTTACCTTTATTACAAGCTTGCCCTCTGTCCTATCCATTGCGAAGGGTAACGAAATAATATTCCCTAATGCTAAGAAATGATATTTCTGAGTTGTCCTTTCAAGGCAATGATATTAATCATAAACCGGGTCGTCAAACACGTTTGTACATAAATTCAAATTAAACTGTAAGTTATATAATAGAAACTGGTACAAAGCATACCGAAATAACTGACAGCAGCACACAATTTTTTTTTACGAATTACGAGAAAACAAATTTAAAAAAAATTAATCTTGTAATAATAAACTTCCATTTACAGCATCGAATAAACAAATAAACTAAACGAGAACGAAATCAAATCAAACGAAGCTACAGAAACTGGGAATAAACGAAAATAAACAATTCAACATCTAATTATTAAGTAAAACAAAACTAGAAATGTAAGAAATTAAACCACCTTAATTTACAATAAAATGACGAAGAAAATAAAAGCAAAGCAACTTGAAGCAATTACGAAATTAAAATGAAAATAAAGAAAGAAAAAAGAAAGAAAATTAATATAAAACGAACGCAAATCAAACAATAAAAATTAAATAAAGATAAAATTTCCTGTCTTAAAAAATATTTGGATTTTAAAAAAATATAAATATTTATCGTAATTCTATTATAAATCCTAGTTATTTTATATTAGTGCGTCAGCTCTTGAACACGTTGTATGTGTTATTTATTTACTGCAATGTTAATAGAGTTGTATATTTTTGTTGTTATAGTTTGTATGTTAAAGACAATTTCGATGTATTCATTAAAAAGTTCTGAGACTAAAATTGTTTATCATCATAGATGAAGTTGGGTGTAATAAATTAATTAGTTTTAGAATTTAATGGTTAAATAAGTATGTAAGAATTACACAAATAGACGTGGACGTAAAAACATGAATACGAATCCCCAACTATACAGGTAATAAAACTGGCCTCACATCACTGCTAGATATGCAAGAAAAACTCGTTTTGTGACTAGATGAGATACGTTAAACTAAGAAAATAACGTTACATCTCAACAATTTGATATGGAATTAATAATACATATAATCTTTATCGATCAGAGCTAACTCTATTAGAAAATTATTTTAGATAAACGGTGAAGAATTTAAGGAAGCTTCGATTATTTAACGGCAGATGGATGTCCGTATTTTGTGAAAATGTGTAGATACTTCTTTAGATATATAGGCACTTTAGTATAAACATAAATTAAAGTGGGAGTTAGAGAAGGTTTATGAAACATTGGAACGTACGTACTTTCTCTCTCTGACTATCCCGATCGGGTTATCGCACGACTGGATATTTTTCTTTTATAAAATACATTAGAGTTTTTAACGGACAATCAATATCTTATACGTAAGATGTCATGTATACGATTGTCTAGTTTCTTGGTAACATTAAACGTTTTAAAATTTTTATTACGAAAAAATATTTAAGAAAAACAAAAATAAGCATTGAAATAAAAGCAATAAAATTTTCTTGTTTATTTCATTAAATCATTTTTTTGTTTTAATTTTCAATTATTCATGAAAACGGATTTTTAAACAAACACAAATCCCTTGACTCGCCCACGTACACGTACTTGCGAAATAGTAGATTATGACAATTTATTCGAAAGTTAAATCTGATTTATTCATTTTTGCATTACTCAAGCTAGTTTAACTTTAATTGCAATAATTAACACGGTTGGGAGACGTACGTAGCCGTCCGAGGTCAGCCAACCACATACCTTTAGACCGGCAGGTGTGAATACCTAGGTTTAGTCAGATTAAAGCGCACTTACATTCGTGAACAACTGCAAAGCAATAACGCTTACTTATTGATTAAATTTCGGAAATAAATCTATTTTAAGGCGATTTCGCACTGTTTAGATTTTAAATGTGGAAATGGACGTGCTGTCCAAAATTCGTAGCTAACAAATGTGTCTAATTAAAAAAGCGGCTGTAAAAACACGTAGGAATGAAGTAAACCATATTTTTGCGTGACTCGCCATCGTTTAAATACATACAAGAAAACACGCTTTGGGTAAAGTACAACATCAAACACGGACCCTTTACGAACTTGGCTCAAAGTTATGTGCAAAAAAGCGTGTTATTTTATAATTAATCACATTAGGATATGATTAATAGTGTAGAACTACGTTAGGTACATACGCACGTAAAACATCGACAAAAATTAGCAATAGAATTACGTGGACGGATAAAATAACAACAGGCGTGCTATGAAACTTGAAACTAATAAAAAAAAACGAAATGTATGAACAATGTAGATTACTATGAAAGAGGAAAATTGACACAATGTTTTTTTTTTCGCAGAAATATTGTTATGTAACATGTACGATATATATATATATATATATATATATATATATATATATATATATATATATATACGAGGGGAGATCATTATTTAGCGTCCCTGACATAGTAGGCGTTGAGTGACGTTGAATCAATTTGACGTATTAAAATTTGTTGTTACGTTGGTTCAATTGTAGTTTTGTCACTTGTTACTTGTTCAAATAATTTAGAATTTAAGTAGACAAGTTTAGAGAAATTTAAAAAATAGAAAAATTAGAGGTTCGTGCAGTTATAAAATACTTGCAAAAGAAACGGTTGTCGCCAAAAGAAAGGGTGCTGTTTCTTACCAAGTGGTGAAAAATATGTCTCGAGAATTTAAACTGGGAAGACAGACGTGTGAACATGCGAAGGGTGCTGGACGACCAGCGACTGTCACTACCCAAGAAAATGGTAATCGTATAAGTATATTAGAGAGAAGATCGGCTCTTAAGGCGAAATGCATTTAGAGACCCGGAAGAACCACCACGAGCTGATGGAATAAATGGGATAAGAGCAATTGGCCATATGGTATCCATGAGGACGATTTATCACCGAATACGCTTTGGATTTCATTCTTCTCGTCCTTATTTTCGTCTGCCTCTAACAAAGGACCAAACCTTCCAGGAGCAGCCTCCCAGCAAGATAATGCGCGGCCTCATACTGCTCATGTAACGTCAGCCTTCCTAGAAGAAAACAACATCGATATGTTGCCCTGGCCTCCAAGATCACCAAACTCATCACCCATTTATATATCTGGGATATGATGAAAGAAGATTGCGGCGTTTACCCCATCATCTCAATGCATTAGAGGAGTTGCGTCAACAGTTACAGATAGCCTGGGATGACGTACCTCAAGAGGACATCAATAATCTAATTTCCAGAATGTTCGGAAGGGTTACTGAGTGCATAAGTGTACGTGGGGATGTAACTCATTATTAACTTTTTAATCTTTAAATGTTATCAATTTTTCTTAAAAAAAAGTTTCATCATACGTTCAGTGATTCGGGGTGGTCTATTTTATTTGAAAGGCAGTGTATGTTAGGGATCGTAAATACTGATCTCCCCTCGTATATATAGCAACAAAAGCTCTTAGTAAAAAAAAAATCTGCAGTGGTCCGCACTGAACTTTCTTATCTTTACATAAAATTCCAGATGACAGTTCCCTTATACATAAAGTGTAAGAAAGTAAAAAACATGCAGTATTGCACTTTTCGAAACAACATTTCAAATAAAGGTTGTTAAAAATTTCAATGTCTATATATATGAGAACAATTTTTTCGAGTTTTCCGGTACAAATTGCTTTCGTCCTTGGTATATACAAATCTAGTTTAAAGTTCATAACTTTACCGTTAATAGTTACATTATATAAATTTTTCAATGTAAAAGACGAGGCTTTAAAGTCAATACCCAATTTCTCTCTTATACATACTCATCGTATAATTTTAGATTTATGCTTCCAATGGAATTTAAACAACGACTTATATTATTTTTCCTTTTACAGATCAGTGATTGGAAATAAAAACAGGACAGGGCTATAAATAACTGGTGGTAAGTGTTTTATTTTTACGATGTTCATGATTTTTCGATTTTTGCATTTTAACGATTTTTAATGAATTTACGATGTCTTGATTAGATTTCTTCGATTTTTGACGATTTTCAGAGGTAATAGAAAAAAGTATGTATTATTTTGTACTATTTAAAATTTTTGTGAAACGTTTTGCAATTTTTTTCATAAATTAAAATTATTTATAATTTTTTTTATTTCTTTTTCTCATAAAATGAATAAATACTTTTGAAAATTATTAGACGATTTTTGTACTTTTTTGATGATCACAATTTTTCTTAATTTTTTATGATTTTCATGATTTCTTCAATTCTTGACGAATTTTATTATTTTCACATTTTTTTACGTTCAAAACAAACGGCTATTTTGCTGTATATGATTAGGTTTTTTGCAAATTTTTTTACAAATTAAAATATTTTAATTTATTCTCACGAAACGATTTTTTTGGTAGGTTATTAGACATAACCGTTTTCTCGAATTCAAAAGTATTTCTATCGATGTTCACGATTGTTCTATTTATGTGATTTTCGTGATTATTTTGATTCTTGGCGATTTTTTGCTTTTTATGAATTTACGATTTTCTCTATTTTTCGACTTTTTATGATTTTTATGATTCAATAATTAATTTTCACGTTTAAAACAAATGACGGTTTATATTCCTGTCCATTTGTTGTACGATTTTGTTTTTTGTACTATGTAATATTTGTATTTAGTTTTTTACAAAATAATTTTTTCAAAAATGATTTTTTATTATCACAAAACAATTTTTTGTAAATTATTTCATGTGTAACCTTCTTGAATACAAAAGTATTTTTACAACTTTTGACGCGTTTTGGACGATGTTCTCTTTTCTTCATTTTTGTTACAATTTTTCTTATTCTATGATTTTTGACGTTTAAAACAAATTACTATTTGTATACTTTTGCCAGAAAAAAAAAATAAGTGCGAGTTTTTCTACTATTTAAAAAATTTTCTGAAGTTTTTGCTAAAGTATTTTTTCACAAACTTAAAAATATTTATTCGTCTATTCTTACAAAACGAAAATTTTGGTAGATCTCCCTTCTTGATTTCAAAAGTATTTACGATGATCACGAGTTTGGTTGATTTTGTGATTTGTTGAATTTACGATTTACGTAGATTTTATCGATTTTTGACGATTTTAGAAAGTGATTTTTTTATAAATTAAAATTTATCAGTTCCTACGTTCACTAATTTTTAAATTATTTAACACTTCTTGAATTCAAAATTATTTGTGATTTTTATCATTAGATATGTGATTTTTTTTTATTAAAATTTCTAAAAGTCAAAATTTCTAAAAGTCATCGTGGGTTTTTTTCGCCTGTTACGATAGCGAAAACAGAAAACAATCAAAAGTCGAGTATTCGTAATAATTTCTTTTTAAATCTCCCATATATTTTTACAAAACAACGAAACGTGTAGAATTTCGTATTTAAAAGCAATAAATATATATTTTTGAGCACTTTTTTTTACTTATTTTATTGTTTTTTGAATTTAACAATTTCTTAAGATTCAATTTAACTATTTCACAAATTTCGATTTTAAAGAAATTGCATTTAATTAACAATTAAATATTTTTGTAAATTAGTACGAATATTCATTAAATTTTTATGACCACATATTAATTTCGCTACAACTATCTTTATTTCACAGAACATCAAAACAATTTTTGCATTCATCCACGATGATAATTTTCGAAATTAAAAGCAAAAATGTTTGTTGATTTTACCCTTTCCCAGTAATATATAATTAAAATGTTGTTTTTACGCTTCTGCTGCATTCAGCGTTGCGTTTTCAAACGTCCGTTTGTGCCATTTGCAAATGAACAAAGTTTTACTTCAATATTTGCATTTGGTTATAATTTTGATTAAATTTTTGGAGTGGAATTAAAAATTATTTATTCAAATAGTTCAAATAAAATACAGATTAAACATCGGGCCGTGAAGTGCCCACCGATATAAAAAAAAATGATAACAGATTAGAATATAAAAACAATTATGATATAACCCAAGTCTATTTTCTAGCAAATGCGTTCCAAGATTGGAAACGACGTTTTTTTTATTTTATTTGAACACGGGATTAGCCTAATAAGTAGATTTAAATGTACATTTGGTGTTTCGTAGAATGGACATATTTCCTTTTCAAACAAGTTTTACTCGGGCTATATTCGGTCGAATATATCGGACTTATGGTTAAAATTTAATCTGGAACTAATAAATTTGAACAAATGCGGAGTTATAAAGACGTGCAGGGCGAGTCATTACGATAATTGATAGTTAAATGAAATTTTATAAGATTTAACGTTGAAGTGGAAATCGTAAAATGTGATCTGCATGGAATTGTTGGTAAATAATTAGTAGAGGGTGTGCACATTTGAAAATAAATTAAATTAACTATAAATTCAATCATATATATTTTTTATCAACTCAGACAAGTAGTAAAAAAAAAATATGTAATAGTGAGTCGACGAGGTTGATATATTTGGTAAAGTTTATTAAAGTTTATTTATTTTTTTTTATATACATTTTCAACTGTACTTAAATTGTAATTAAGAACCATAAGAATTATTGTGTGTTATTGCAAAAGCTTAATTTGAAAGAATTAAACGGAAATCGATGGTAGAGGCGCCATAATGTTAAGCAATAGGGTTGTAATTATACGAATCGAAATATCTTGATCACAATGAACCAATAACTTATAGCTATGAGTAATAGGAAACATTGATGCCATATGTGAGATACGAATCCGTTGGGAAATCCGAACTAGCACCATTTGTGTTCTATTGAACGGAACATCCATACAGTTTCGTGTAAGTGAACCTTGTAATCTGATTCATAGTGAAAAGTAATCGTAGATTTCATGCGGGACGAATAAAAATTATTTTTATATCAAATATAAATTCCAATGACCCTTTAAGTTAGTGAAGCAAAATATTAATTATGATTATGTAAGAAATGAAAATGATGAATGGGTTAAAACGTGAGATCGTTGGATAAGAAATATGAGTATGTTTACTTACGAAGAAATATACGATATTACCTGAGCGGAAATAATAAAAAAAAACAAAAGAGAAAATAATGGTCAATATCACATGGGGTACAAATATCTATAATTGAACTATTGTTGTGAAAAATTAATTCATTGGATATCAATAACTTGCAAGACGTGGTTATGGTGTGTACATTATATATCTTATCTTTTATTTACTTTTAGATATTTCGTCGATTTCACCTTATTTATGCAATAAATGATTCGATTTGTTAGCAAATACTTTGGTAATGTTTTTTTTTATCTCGAATATCCGTGGAATATTTTCGTTAAGTTATATAATAAAATTAACGATAACATAATTATAAAAATGACAAATTTACCAATAAGTAAAAATAAATGGAAATATCGTTTGCAATTGTGTACATTTTCATTCGATTTATATAAGCGTTATGGCATCGTTAATAAAATAAAGAATAGCTGGTGTTTCAATTTCAGAAAATCTTAACTCGTATTTAATTTCATCATTTATCTCACTAAATACCTTTTATCGTTTAGTCTGTACTACAGCTGCGAAGCCATTAAATCTACGTTCAAATACTAATTTAATGTATTGTTCGAAAGATTGGTTTATTTAGAACAAACAAAATAAATTTCTACTGCTGGAAACTTCGTGGATTTAGTTGTGCAAAAACAACTCAATTCGAAATAAGTCCGTGGAAAAATTAAAATCGCACGTCTATTGTATTGTGTTTTTTTTTGCGGGAAAGAAAAAGTAGCGACTTTTTTTAGTTGAGCAAGCAAACGTGTATTTTGTGAAATACTCGTACGCCCCATTACATATAATGGGGCGGATTTGCAAGTTACAACCAGCCCTGCAAATGTAATAGACTAACTCTCACGAAACATAGTAAAAAAGATTTTATTTAATATATTTTTAAACATGATTTTTAATGTTAAAAATAAAAAATAAAGTGATTAGGTTCACCTCCTGTCTCATCCAAAATCTTTTTCCAATTTCTTCCCTTTATTTTCTCCTCCTTGCTCCATTCTAACTCCTCACACTCCTCTATCCAATGCTTCCACTCATCTGTCTTCCCATCGCAGAACTCACATTTTCTGTATTCACCCAATATTTGTTATTTTTCTCCTCACTTCCGCACCTGAATCTCGCTATGATTCTTTCCTCCATTCCTGATCTTTCCTCTTTCAGATAATCTGGTCTTCCCCCTTTTATTATAAATTGCCTTCCTCATTTTCCCTTCTCTTCCTTGGGCTTCTACATGCTTCCATGCAACAAAATTATTATATATTTGACTTTTTTCGTATCCTTGATTAGGATTAGATTTGTTTACCAAACGCCATTGTGCTATAAATGTATTTATATCTATTCTTCAATCGAGCTCTTTACTGCAATTAAACTATATATTTTGTATTCTCAGAAGATTTCTTCATCAAATTTTAGAATAAAACACATCATGGCATATAGTTGTGTGGATATGCTAGTTTATCATCCTTGCTCTTGTAATTCACCAATTTTTTATGTCGTTTGTCATTTTTTAGTTCCATGTTTTTTCTTCTCTTATTGGTCAATGGTCTCCACATGTTTCCTCATGCTCAAATCATCTTGATTTGATTTCATGTATCTAAGGAAGTTTTTGCCATATGAGCTTGACTATTGTTCTCCAGTCTTTCCCATCTTCAATTCATTCATTTTTTTTATGACCAGGTATGTAAGGTCGTTTGTAGCTTCGTCAGACTTCTTCTGTCAATTCTTAGTTACATTTCTGACAGTGTTAGTATTGTTCTATTTGTTTTTTGTTAACGGCGATTTTTTTCTGCTTGCGTAACCATTGCCCTAATTAATTAAGCTGCATTATCATCCAATTGGAATATAGCCTTTTTTTATTGTTGGAGACTCCATTCCAGTAGATATCGCATTGTAATTCAATTGATTGCAAGCTAGTAATTCTCCTCTACCTTTTGTAGTTATTGTCTTCTCCCCATTCCGTTTGCTTTGCAATTAGTTTCCACTCATTCGTTGTATAATTTTACTATCTTCATTAATAGAATTTTTAGGGTGTATTAGGCCATAAGACCATTTCATCCAATTTTATAGTTGCTGTGTGATTTTGCTAGTTTGACAGTGTTCTTTCAGTCTTTTCGATCTTGTACTAATTCATTCCACTTTGTTATACTTACTTTTTTTAAATTGTTTGTATCTTAATCGTTCGTTGTTTTCTTAGGTCTTATTGATCATCGTCTCGTTCTAGTGATACATTAGTAAATTAGTAAATTTCCTACGCTGTTCTTTTTTCTGCCCAAATTCTTCGGTCAAAGACTTAGTTATTCTAAGATTTGTTAAAGTCGATATTTCTGCGCTTATCTAACCATTGGTGTGATTAAGCTGAGATGGACAAAAGGGGAATGCAGTTGCTTTCAATTCATAGATGTACTTATACCATTTTAGATCACACGCACCATTTCGCCACATCTTATAGTTTGCCGCATGAAAGCTTTTCCACAGTCTTTTCGATGTTTCAGTAATTCATTCCACTTAATTTTTCAAGATCGTTGGTGGCTTTCTCGTTCGTTATTTTCTTCAGACTTCTTCTTCTCCTACCAGTCGTCGTTCTCCATTAAAAGCTCGTTTTTTTTCATCACTCTTGATCCATATATTTGCCATGTTAATCTTAGTGTAACCATATTTTTTCTCTTAGTAATTCATAGTTAAATTAGAGTCTTTTCGATGTTTCAGTAATTCATTCCACTTAATTTTTCAAGATCGTTGGTGGCTTCCTCGTTCGTTATTTTCTTCAGACTTCTTCTTCTCCTACCAGTCGTCGTTCTCCATTAAAAGTTTGTTTTTTTCTTCACTCCTGATCCATATATTTGCCATGTTAATCTTAGTGTAACCATATTTTTTCTCTTAGTAATTCATAGTTAAATTAGAGTCTTTTTCATGTTTCAATAATTCATTTCACTTATTTTTTCAAGATCGTTGGTGGCTTCCTCGTTCGTTATTTTCTTCAGACTTCTTTTTCTCCTACCAGTCGTCGTTCTCCATTAAAAGCTCGTTTTTTTCTTCACTCCTGATCCATATATTTGCCATGTTAATCTTGTGTAACCATATTTTTTCTCTTAGTAATTCATAGGTAAATTAGAGTCGTTTCGATGTTTCAATAATTCATTCCACTTACTTTTTCAAGATCGTTGGTGGCTTCCTCGTACGTTATTTTCTTCAGACTTCTTCTTCTCCTACCAGTCGTCGTTCTCCATTAAAAGTTTGTTTTTTTCTTCACTCTTGATCCATATATTTGCCATGTTAATCTTAGTGTAACCATATTTTTTCTCTTAGTAATTCATAGTTAAATTAGAGTCTTTTCGATGTTTCAATAATTCATTCCACTTAATTTTTCAATATCGTTGGTGGCTTCCTCGTTCATTTTCTTCAGACTTCTTCTTCTCCTACCAGTCGTCGTTCTCCATTAAATGTTTTTTCTTCACTCCTGATCCATATATTTGCCATGTTAATCTTAGTGTAACCATATTTTTTCTCTTAGTAATTCATAGTTAAATTAGAGTCTTTTCGATGTTTCAGTAATTCATTCCACTTACTTTTTCAAGATCGTTGGTGGCTTCCTCGTTGGTTATTTTCTTCAGACTTCTTCTTCTTCTCCTACCAGTCGTCGTTCTCCATTAAATGTTTTTTCTTCACTCCTGATCCATATATTTGCCATGTTAATCTTAGTGTAACCATATTTTTTCTCTTAGTAATTCATAGTTAAATTAGAGTCTTTTCGATGTTTCAGTAATTCATTCCACTTAATTTTTCAAGATCGTTGGTGGCTTCCTCGTTCGTTATTTTCTTCAGACTTCTTCTTCTCCTACCAGTCGTCGTTCTCCATTAAAAGTTTGTTTTTTTCTTCACTCCTGATCCATATATTTGTCATGTTAATCTTAGTGTAACCATATTTTTTCTCTTAGTAATTCATAGTTAAATTATAGTCTTTTCGATGTTTCAATAATTCATTCCACTTACTTTTTCAAGATCGTTGGTGGCTTCCTCGTTCGTTATTTTCTTCAGACTTCTTCTTCTCCTACCAGTCGTCGTTCTCCATTAAAAGCTCGTTTTTTTCTTCACTCGTGATGCATATATTTCCCATGTTAATCTTGTGTAACCATATTTTTTCTCTTAGTAATTCATAGTTAAATTAGAGTCTTTTCGATGTTTCAGTAATTCATTCCATTTATTTTTTCAAGATAGTTGGTGGCTTCCTCGTTCACTTTCTTCAGACTTCTTCTTCTCCTACCAGTCGTCGTTCTCCATTAAAAGTTTGTTTTTTTCTTCACTCTTGATCCATATATTTGACATGTTAATCTTAGTGTAACCATATTTTTTCTCTTAGTAATTCATAGTTAAATTAGAGTCTTTTCGATGTTTCAGTATTTCATTCCACTTACTTTTTCAAGATCGTTGGTGGCTTCCTCGTTCGTTATTTTCTTCAGACTTCTTCTTCTTCTCCTACCAGTCGTCGTTCTCCATTAAATGTTTTTTCTTCACTCCTGATCCATATATTTGCCATGTTAATCTTAGTGTAACCATATTTTTTCTCTTAGTAATTCATAGTTAAATTAGAGTCTTTTCGATGTTTCAATAATTCATTCCACTTACTTTTTCAAGATCGTTGATGGCTTCCTCGTACGTTATTTTCTTCAGACTTCTTCTTCTCCTACCAGTCGTCGTTCTCCATTAAAAGCTCGTTTTTTTCTTCACTCCTGATGCATATATTTGCCATGTTAATTTTACTGTAACCATATTTTTTCTCGTAGTAATTCATAGTTAAATTAGAGTCTTTTCGATGTTTCAATAATTCATTCCACTTACTTTTTCAAGATAGTTGGTAGCTTCCTCGTTCGTTATTTTCTTCAGACTTCTTCTTCTCCTACCAGTCGTCGTACTCCATTAAAAGCTCGTTTTTTTCTTCACTCCTGATCCATATATTTGCCATGTTAATCTTGTGTAACCATATTTTTTCTCTTAGTAATTCATAGGTAAATTAGAGTCGTTTCGATGTTTCAATAATTCATTCCACTTACTTTTTCAAGATCGTTGATGGCTTCCTCGTACGTTATTTTCTTCAGACTTCTTCTTCTCCTACCAGTCGTCGTTCTCCATTAAAAGTTTGTTTTTTTCTTCACTCTTGATCCATATATTTGCCATGTTAATCTTAGTGTAACCATATTTTTTCTCTTGGTAATTCATAGTTAAATTAGAGCTCAAAGACTTAATGGTTTATATGATTTTTGTAAAGTTGATATTTCTGCTGATTTCCTAACTGGTCTAATTATGCAGATATGTTTCAATTAGATGATTAGCTGCTTATATAAGAGGTTTTACTATTACAATTTGTATGGTGGATTTGACCATACGTACCATTTGATTTAGTCTTATAGCCAGATTTTCTCGACTCTTGATCTTTCACCAATTCACTCTAATTTGTTGTCTATTTCTTTAAGGTCTTTTGCATCTTCCTCGTTCTGCGTTTTCTTGGCCTTCCACTTCTCCCACTGGTCATTGTTGTCTACTTTGTGACCATTTTAACGTTTTTTGTTCTAATCATTTTAATCTTCTGAGGTTTCATAAATGGATTTTCCTTGCTTTTAGTAGTTCGCAATTAAATGATGGTGTTCGTTTTGCAATTTAGGAATTCTTTGCGCAAGTACAAGTTTATAATTTTTCGTTAAAGTTATTTGTGTTAGTTAATTAAGTTGCGAAGCATCTTCGTTAAACTACTATTCGGGGCTCTTTGGTTTGTGAGTCTCTTTGGTGTCGCTTTTATTTTCGTTTTATTCCAACGTTTGTTTAGCATTACTCCGAAGTAATTAAATCTGATGCATTGTCCAATCAGCGTAATTTAAATTTGATCGATATCTTTGTTTTTTGTACATTTTACAATTTTACAATAAAATTGTAGTAGTAATTTAAAGAGATTGTAAATAAAAAAAATACATAAAATAATGAGAAAATGCAAAAAATTGCATAAAAAAATCTAACCAAATTGCATTGTTAATATTGCCTTCAAAGTCATGTTTTTTTTTTTAATTTTATTATGCACCCACTTAAAATATTTATTACAAGGTAATGTGAAAAAAAGTTATACTCGAGGAGTTGGAAAAAAATATAGCCGTCCGTATTTTTTTGCTGCTGTCAAGTTGTAGAAAAAAGTGTCCCATTTGATGTGTGTATTCGCTGGGCGTTAAAAAAATACAGCCGTTGCCGTCTTGTGCCCTTAAAATACAACGCCCGGGATAATTGCACCCATAAAATATTTTATTGGATGTACGGGTCGAATTATTATAAAACACGGAGTTTACTAGATTTAGACTTTAGCAGTTGGCAGGTTATTTTTTACGAAGTAAGTATTCATTGGGTCCGTTTTATTTTTTAAGCAGCCTGTGCATTACACATTTACGACTACCGGGGAAAAAAAAACGAAAAATACGTTCTGTCGGCCTACAACGTTGATGATTTAATGTATTTTTTATAGTTTTTAAGTATGATGTAATACTTTAAAATGTGCAAATCGTAAAAAATTGCGTTTCTTATCATCGTCTGCTTCTGTACGTTACAGCGTTTTTTATACATCTCGCTATTATTAAATCGCTTTGTTTTAATTGTTGCGTTAATTTAGTTGCAGTTTTTTTCGACTTAGGTTAATTTATAATTTGTATGTGTTATTTTTAGTTTATTTTGTTGCATTTTCGTTTGACGTTTAAACGTTAAATTACATGGCCAGAAGCATACAGGCTGTTATTTTCTATGAACATTTTCTTGGTTTAATTGGAGTGAATATAAAAGTTAGTTATTTATTTAATATAATTTTAGAAAGTTCATACCGTGTTCTATTTTAACGCTCATTCGCGTTCTATATTTATAACCTGTTCATTTAAGTGGAAAGCTTATTGGTGTTAAATGCAGACTTGGTTATTATAAGCAATCATGTATATTCTATCGGAACATAATGTTTATTAAGCAGGAAAGAATCAATCGAAGCGTTTGAAACGTGCGCCACTGACTACTACCAGCGATGAATAGCCACCATCCGTAAAGCGATGTGGTGTTAGTATTGATTTATCTCCTGTGCCAGAGATCTCGTTCCCGCTTTGACAATCACCCCCACCTCCCATTTACCCTTAGGCAGGGAGGAAGCCACTCAAAATCGAGGTGCATAAATTTATTGTTCAAGTATTATGCACGCGTGAAACTGTTTACAGAGGTAATCGGCAACAGTTTACATAAAATCCGTTTCGTTTTTGCAATAAAAGTCACAAATATTTCTGTTTTAGTTAAAGTGCACTCGTTCACGTTGGAAATTCCAAACGAACGGTAATCTTACCCATCGGCATTTTTGCGCGTCCCAATTTATTCAAAAATCGTGTTAACTCGCAAATCGAATAAAAAACATCACGAAGCCTATTCAGTAATCGAGTTATTAACTTTTCTGGGACACAAATTGAAATTTATGATCTAATTATTTAATAAATTTATGTATATATAAAGCTACGCCAAATTCAACCTCGTCGTAAATTTGAGCAAAATCAATTTTAAAAGGCAAAAGGTAACAGGTTGGTGGGCCCCAATGGCCTTCGGCAACGACCCATTTTAATCTTCCACCGGTTATCACTTGAAGGTGCATATTTTTGTTTCTTATACGATTTCTTATCTTATGTATGTAGTGGATGGTCAACATGTTCATCACTGGAATTTCAATGGAAAAGAAGTCCTAGATCTATAGTTTTCAAGGATGGCGTTAATTTATAAATTCAATTGTCCATTTACATTGAAAGAGATATCAGTTCCATTTTCCCTGGTCCAAAAATATCGACTTTCTAATTTCGTCTTTTACTTTATTGAGGTCACCCACCAAAGCTGAATGTTGATGAGTGATTGGTGATCAATTCCCATAATTGTTACCGAAATTGTGATTATGTCCCTATTTTTTTGCAATTGAGGTCTTCAATGGTCGTGTGTCATAACTCTCTAAACCCTGCGATTATCGATTTAAAAGATTCTACTTAATTAATGTTACACATATTGCAAGTTGTATGTGATTTACTTAGCCGGAGTCTTCTCGGAATTTCTGCTCGAGATGTAATTTGCAAAATTCCATTTCCTTGCATCATAAACCCTTAAGTTTCCTAATAAATCTTTATTTCAACCAGGCTTTCGAAAATAAATCGCTGCTGCAATAATTTCCTAAATCATAAAGGTAAAGCTTTTTCCAACTCTTGTTTTAAATATAATTCTCTCGCAAATTAAAATTAAACATTTAAACAGTATTTTCAGTTAAAGTGAATTAATTAGCAATAGTTTTAACTAACAGTAGTTTTATTGTCAAGATAATAATTGAAAACAATTCGTGGAACACATGTACGAGTTTACATTTCCAAGCCTTCGATACTTTGATAATACTGTCAAATATTACACCGTGCATTTTCATTCGGCGTCAACGAATTCAATTAACGCCCAGATGTACGAGTGCACTAATTTCCGATTAATTTTCCACTGTGACAGTATTTGCAATAGATGGTGTGAGCACTGTTGTCTAGTATTGCGTCGTAAAAATACAATTCAAATTTTTGAAAGAATTTCAGCTACGTAAATGTTAATAATTATAACAACCAGATTAACAATAATGAGGATATTCACGTTATTCTTGCATTGAAGCGCAGTGAATTTTAATTGAATAGGTCGATGAAGCGTAGTTGGAGTATTGGACGCGTTTCATTGTCGTTAGGACTCTTCAGCGAGACGAACCCAACCTACGCAATCAACCTCGTTGTTACATAATTTTTTGTGCAAACAATGTTTTATCAACTTCGATTGATTGGATCACATTGCAAAAATCAACATCGTAATTTTGCATATTTTTATTTCATTTTAAAAAATCTAGATATTTTAAATTGTGTAAACGAAATCGCGAAATTTACTTCTGTTTTTGTATGATTTTTTTCTCGCCATGTACCACATCTCAAGTTTTTTTTTTTTTAATTTGTCAACAGCTTTACTGGCCAAGGTATAAGACTAATAACTTTTAGGACTAGGGTTCAAATCCCCGATCTATTCACCAGCTACACTTCGGTATAAGTAAATCTTTTAGTCATCAATTTTTTCGTTTTCCGTTAGTTTTTATATTACTATTTGGTTTGTTGTTTTTTGCATTTTCCTAGTTTATCGATTATTACTTTCTTATACTTTATGAAACGTCATATTTTAAAAGCAATATCTCAACCGAAAGTGTTTACTCTTATCTTTAACCAATAAAAGATATTGCAATTTTAAACAAATTTTATTTGAAAAGTGTAAGAAAATTCAAAGTGGAGCACTGTAGGTTTTTTTCTTTCTCAGTTTGGTTGGGTTGGGTTATTTGGCAGATTTGTTTGCTCTTCTTTCTTAGTTGGGTTGGGTTAGGTTGGGTTATTTTGCAGTTTTTTTGCTTTTCTTTTTCAGTTGGGTTGGGTTGGGTTGGATTGGGTTATATTGCAGTTTTTTGTTTTTCTTTCTTAATTGCGTTGGGTTGGGTTGGTTTATTTTATTTTCTTTCAATCTTTGATATTTTCTACTTTTTTAGTGCATATTTATTTGATTAAGTTGTTTATCGTTGTTCATTTATTCTTTTTGCTGTTTTGTTTGATATGTCTTCATTATTGTTTCGATTGTTGTTTTTTGTTGCATTTTTCTAGATCCCAAATACTTTCGCGGTCATGCCCTTATATTATTTTTCAATTCGTTTATTCTGCGTTCTTTTAATAATTGCTATCGTCTTTATTGTTCTTATGCATTTTTCTTTCGGTTTATTTATTTATAATTTGTTTTATTCACAAGTTAGGTATTGAGATTTCGCTTGTTTAAGTAAGTGACTGTTTACTTTAATCTTTAACTTATAAAAGTTAAAGATATTGCAATTTTAAACAAATTTTATTTGAAAAGTGTAAGAAAATTCAACGCGGAGTACTGTAGGTTTTTTGTTTTTCTTTCTCAGTTTGGTTGGGTTGGGTTATTTTGCAGTTTTTTTTCTTTTCTTAGTTGGGTTGGGTTATTTTGCAGTTTTTTTTCTTTTCTTTCTCAGTTGGGTTGGGTTAGGTTGGGTTGGATTGGATTATATTGCAGTTTTTTGTTTTTCTTTCTTAGTTATGTTGGGTTGGGTTGGATTATTTTATTTTCTTTCACTCTTTGATATGTTCTACTTTTTTAGTACATATTTATTTGATTAAGTTTTTTTATCGTTGTTCATTTATTCTTTTTGTTGTTTTGTTTGATATGTCTTCATTATTGTTTCGATTGTTGTTTTTTGTTGCATTTTTCTAGATCCCAAATACTTTCGCAGTCATGCCGTTATTTTATTTTTCAATTCGTTTATTTTGCGTTCTTCTAATAATTGCTGTCGTCTTTATTGTTCTTATGCATTTTTCTTTCGGTTTGTTTATTTATAATTAGTTTTATTCACGAGTTAGGTATTGAGATTTCGCTTGTTTAAGTAAGTGACTGTTTACTTTAATCTTTAACTTATAAAAGTTAAAGATATTGCAATTTTAAACAAATTTTATTTGAAAAGTGTAAGAAAATTCAACGCGGAGCACTGTAGGTTTTTTGTTTTTTTTCCTCAGTTTGGTTGGGTTGGGTTATTTGGCAGATTTTTTTGCTTTTCTTTCTTAGTTGGGTTGGGTTATTTTGCAGTTTTTTTTTGCTTTTCTTTCTCAGTTGGGTTGGGTTAGGTTAGGTTGGATTGGGTTATATTGCAGGTTTTTGTTTTTCTTTTATAGTTGCGTTGGGTTGGGTTGGTTTATTTTATTTTCTTTCAATCTTTGATATTTTCTACTTTTTTAGTGCATATTTATTTGATTAAGTTGTTTATCGTTGTTCATTTATTCTTTTTGCTGTTTTGTTTAATATGTCTTCATTATTGTTTCGATTGTTGTTTTTCGTTGCATTTTTCTAGATCCCAAATAGTTTCGCGGCCATGCCCTTATTTTATTTTTCAGTTCGTTTATTTTGCGTTCTATTAATCATTGTTGTCGTCTTTATTGTTTTTATGCATTTTTCTTTCGGTTTGTTTATTTATAATTAGTTTTATTCACGAGTTAGGTATTGAGATCTCGCTTGTTTAAGTAAGTGACTGTTTACTTTAATCTTTAACTTATAAAAGTTAAAGATATTGCAATTTTAAACAAATTTTATTTGAAAAGTGTAAGAAAATTCAACGCGGAGCACTGTAGATTTTTTGTTTTTTTTCCTCAGTTTGGTTGGGTTGGGTTATTTGGCAGATTTTTTTGCTTTTCTTTCTTAGTTGGGTTGGGTTATTTTGCAGTTTTTTTTTGCTTTTCTTTCTCAGTTGGGTTGGGTTAGGTTAGGTTGGATTGGGTTATATTGCAGGTTTTTGTTTTTCTTTTATAGTTGCGTTGGGTTGGGTTGGTTTATTTTATTTTCTTTCAATTTTTGATATTTTCTACTTTTTTAGTGCATATTTATTTGATTAGGTTGTTTATCGTTGTTCATTTATTCTTTTTGCTGTTTTGTTTGATATGTCTTCATTATTGTTTCGATTGTTGTTTTTTGTTGCATTTTTCTAGATCCCAAATACTTTCGCGGTCATGCCCTTATTTTATATTTCAGTTCGTTTATTTTGCGTTCTATTAATCATTGTTGTCGTCTTTATTGTTTTTATGCATTTTTCTTTCGGTTTGTTTATTTATAATTAGTTTTATTCACGAGTTAGGTATTGAGATTTCGCTTGTTTAAGTAAGTGACTGTTTACTTTAATCTTTAACTTATAAAAGTTAAAGATAATGCAATTTTTAACAAATTTTATTTGAAAAGTGTAAGAAAATTCAACGCGGAGCACTGTAGGTTTTTTGTTTTTCTTTCTCAGTTTGGTTGGGTTGGGTTATTTGGCAGATTTTTTTTGCTTTTCTTTCTTAGTTGGGTTGGGTTATTTTGCAGTTTTTTTTTTGCTTTTCTTTCTCAGTTGGGTTGGGTTAGGTTGGGTTGGATTGGGTTATATTGCAGTTTTTTGTTTTTCTTTCTTAGTTACGTTGGGTTGGGTTGGTTTATTTTATTTTCTTTCAATCTTTGATATTTTCTACTTTTTTAGTGCATATTTATTTGATTAAGTTGTTTATCGTTGTTCATTTATTCTTTTTGCTGTTTTGTTTAATATGTCTTCATTATTGTTTCGATTGTTGTTTTTCGTTGCATTTTTCTAGATCCCAAATAGTTTCGCGGCCATGCCCTTATGTTATTTTTCAGTTCGTTTATTTTGCGTTCTATTAATCATTGTTGTCGTCTATTGTTTTTATGCATTTTTCTTTCGGTTTGTTTATTTATAATTTTTCGCTAGTTTAATCTAAAACATACGAATTCGGTATATTCTGTCCCTTAATTAATTTGTCGAAAATAACATATGGCTAAAACGTGAGTTGCCAAGCATTGTTAAAAAAATGTGCTTACAAAAATATATTGAAATTTTAAACTACTTTTATTTGAAAAATTGAGTATAAGTAAGTATAAGAAAGTTCAGTGCGGACCATTGCAGATTTTTTCTTCAACTGCGATTATTTTCTAGAATTTATTGTACTTGTTTCGATTTTCAATTTCTTCCACGTGTGCCCTTCTTTATTGCAATTTTTTTTTAAATTTAATTTTCGTTACTCGTTGCATTAAATGGAATTGTATTATATTACCCATCATTAAATATTTGTGTGCATGTATAAGATTTTTATGTCATAACTTTGCGGTAAACAAATGGTGCACGAAGTCCCTAAACTGTAAATTTTAATTAAAACGAACTTTTTTATACACCAGCGTTTTAGTTGAATGCGAAGAATCATCAAAAATGCAGCCTTTCTCTCAGTTTGAAACTAAGGAAATTTGATATAATGAAGTCATAGTACAAATTTTCATTATAATTCAATTAACTTGAACGAAGGAGGTCAATCCTGCGGCTTACCTGCCATTTATTACGAGACTCAAACTTTCGAAGTTGTTAATTATTATTAATAGTTCGATGTTACTAATAGTTTATTTAATTTTGCTGAACTAGTGCGCTTTGAAATTGATTCTTCAGTCAAGTATTTGGGGTCTAGAATGCGAAATAAACAGTAGTAGAATAGGAATATTTTCAACGAAATAGAAAGTTTTCATTTGCGAATTTGTCTCGTCATTTATTTTTATTTTTGTACGTATTATTGTGGGTTTAAATGAATCGGTTTGTTTTCGTTCCCATAAAGTTTCCCTGTCCATTACACCCGTTACATACTTAATTATAAAGTTAACATCATCAGAGAATTGTTGAATTTGCAACATGTGTTTGCACTCACATCCACTACATTCGAAATAAATTAATAATACCAACGTGAAAATCTCAAACTTTTGTGTGTTCATCGCCATTTTAATGAGAGTAATGGCCATTATCGTATTTCATAGATTGTAACTGTGCATAGAATAAAAGGAAGTGTTTGTGTAATATGTTGGTTTTGTGACGAGAAAAAAGCCATATCTTTGCTTGTTGTAAACTTCGAGATAACACCCACGGGATACGTAAAACGAGAGAAAATATGGCATGAAACAAGGATAAAAAGGAAATGAAAACAGGGAATAAAGCTAAAGAGAGAATTGAATGCCTTTAAAGAAGTTACATATTAGCCGTTTGAACATGTTAATTTCACACACTCTCCATAGCTCAAGATAAATTGTATCTTGCGCTCATTGTTCTGGTGCAACATTCATTTTGGGAACTCGTTATAAGACTCGTAGAATTAAATCATGGCTAGAAATGCTATGCTACGACTATTTCATATAATAACGCGACGCGTTGTTCTTTTACGTTTCGAGGAAAAATTTCAAACGCAAGTCATGGCCAATTATAAAATTCGTGTATTATATAAGTTTAAAAATTGATTTATTTTCGATCCAATTATAGGGGTATATATGAAATATTCTAAATATTTCTGTTTTGAAATTTCGTTCTCGTTAGCGAACTTTTCCGATGAGTGATTACGCCGATTCACCGTTCCATGTAACTAGATTTTACGCGATCATAAACATCCTCACACCAATTATGTCGTACAATTTATTTCGTTATATCGCTTCGAAGATGTTATATTTTATACACACGAACACTTTAAAATAAAATATAACTTGTTCTATAGGAAAGAAACGAAAAAATTAAAATATTTTTTTTTACAATCCATAATCATAACACTGTAAGTTCATTTTTTTTGCCGCTGAGAAGTAATCAGATAAAAGCATTGGATTTCAGCGATTTCTAACCGTTGTCCGTACAAGCTTCGATTATTTTTTAAATATTCCATATATTTTAGCTGAAAATCGTCGTTTTCAGTTATAAGATTCACTTCAATGGAATTCTGAAATCGTTTTTATTTCGATGTTATTTATTTTTAATATTTTTATAATTTCGGCCGACTGCGCACTTAGTAATAAATTCATCGGGGTACTGATGGAATAATGAAAATTTATTGATATAAATAATAATAATCATATTTCTTACGAAATGATTGCTTTAATTTTTTTCCACCAAGCGGTTTCTTTGATATAGGCCTTCAAACAACCGACTATTACTTTTGCACCAATCGTAGTACGTTCTTTTTGAAATGTCGCCAACTGCTGGTATAAATCGATGAAAAAACTTTTTATGTATGTATTTATCAATGCACATAATGGAAATAAATCTGGAGTTAAAATACAGTGAAAGGGTGGAGTTCTAACCCACACAAACAAAGAAGTAAAAACGCGCTAACTTTTTATTTAAAGTATTTGTAATTAATTATCCTGCCTTCTATAGATTTAAAAAATATATATTTTTTTTAATTCGTTCGAATTATCTTTGAATGATGATTTTTAACGAAACGTTTCTAAACAATATATTGACAATATTAATCATTTATGTGTAACTTATGACATCATTTCCTATCGGTTCTGATTGTTTATTTTTTCGAACTGTTGATTAAAAATTCCGTTCTTTATATCAACGATTTTTATTACTCGCCCATTTATAACAAATCACGTAATTCACTATTGTTCAATTTTTCTTAGCGGCCGACTAAAAATTCCCATTATGGCAATTTTACTTCATTAAATCATACTTCAACAATTAGCGACACAACGAGCGAAAGCAAACAATGCGTGTATTTGAATGTGGTTTTTTAACGTTTGCCTTGTTTGCGGGAATTAAATTTCATACTGCGGTCAAAATTACATCGGAAAAGTTAAACAGAGTTACACAACTATGAAAAACGCAGCATTTAATTATAATTTTGAAAAATTAATTAAAACTTTTCTTCAACTATTACAAAAATAAACGTCTGTTGCGGAAAATTAAACAACGGGAATTGAATTATATCCTTTTGCAGCCAGCTTGCCCGGAAGGCTCCGGAGCTTAATTGAATGTGTATCAGTCGGGTTTGTGGATATTGATAAGGGGCATAATTTTCATCATTTGTGTTAATAATGAATTTCGAATTATTATCGAATTAAAAGTTTTCCTTATTATTTTTGATTTATATTGGAATATGTTATCGAGGATTGCCCAGGATAAAAGAAAGCTACAATTAAACATGGATAAAAACAAAATAATGGTAATTAGGAAAGGTGGTAGGAATTTGAGACAAATTTGATTGAAGATGCGAAGGAGTGGATGTATTTAGGTTGTGTGTTGAGAGAGTAACAGAGCATGTGACGTACGTATGTGGAAAAGCAAGAAAGACAGGAGAAGCGTAAACGAGGCTGTGGAGTAAAAATTGTAATTTTCAGACGAAAGAATGACGGCGTGTGTGATGATCATATTGATGTGTGGAACTGAAGTGTGGCGAGTCAGAGAGGAAAGTAAGTTGGAGAGAATTTTGCCCAGGAAGACGACGTTGAACCTGGAAGGTCAGCGCCGCAATATGTGATGTTGCAAGAAACAGGGTATGAAAGGATAGCAGTGAAAGTAGAATAGAAGTGGCAGAATCGATGAGCAGAATTTGTTAAATAAAGCGTTGGGGGAGATGAAAAAAGGGAAAATAGAAGGAGCGAGATATCCAAACTGAATAAAGTTGTATGAAAAGGAATGACATCGGTGATGGAGGCGCAATGGAGTAATGAAATGGGACATAGATGGAAACAAGTAGATGCGAAAGAGAATGAACATGGATGGAAGAGTATGTGTGTGTGCGTGGCTTTAAGTGAGCATGAGAAATAAAGGTAAACACAGGAGGCGATGTCTAAATGAGAGATGGTGGAGATACTAAGGAAGCCGAAGATATTGCAAGACGAGAGTAGGAAAAGGAAAAGGCGTTATTTATTGTTAAATTAAATGCAAATAAAAGGCTGTTGCTACTACTATTGTTCTCATTTTTTGTACAATTTAATAATTTTTTAGTTTTCTTTATAATTTTGTTTATGTTATTGATCTTCTTGTCTATTATATTTTAATAATTTTTTTGGTGCTTCCATGTTTTGGGAGTTTCTTCGTTTTGGTTCACATTGATTGTGTGTGTCTACAATTCTTCTCTTATGACGGGCAGAGTGCGACTGAAGTTATGCACCATTTGTTCTTTCAAAGTTTTCAGCGTTGGTGAATTGACGAATACGTTTGTTTATTGTACTCAATAGTTTTGAATTATTCCGATTTTCGTTTGCTTGACAGTTCTATTCATTGACGTTTATTAACAATATTTACTCTTATGTTTTTTTGTGGCTTAAGTGGCAGAATCGAGGAGCAGAATTTGTTAAATAAAGCGTTGGGGGAGATGAAAAAAGGGAAAATAGAAGGAGCGAGATAACGAAACTGAATAAAGTTGTATGAAAAGGAAGGACATCGGTGACGGAGGCGCAATGGAGTAATGAAATGGGACATAGATGGAAACAAGTAGATGCGAAAGAGAATGAACATGGATGGAAGAGTATGTGTGTGTGCGTGGCTTTAAGTGAGGAAGAGAAATAAAGGTAAACACAGGACGCGGTGTCTAAATGAGAGATAGTGGAGATACTAAGGAAGCCGAAGATATTGCAAGACGAGAGTAGGAAAAAGGAAAAGGCGTTATTTATTGTTAAATTAAATGCAAATAAAAGGCTGTTGCTACTACTATTGTTCTCATTTTTTGTACAATTTAATAATTTTTTAGTTTTCTTTATAATTTTGTTTATGTTATTGATCTTCTTGTCTATTATATTTTAATAATTTGTTTGGTTCTTCCATGTATTGGGAGTTTCTTCGTTTTGGTTCACATTGATTGTGTGTGTGTCTACAATTCTTCTCTTATGACGGGCAGAGTGCGACTGAAGTTATGCACCATTTCTTCTTTCAAAGTTTTCAGCGTTGGTGAATTGACGAATACGTTTGTTTATTGTACTCAATAGTTTTGAATTATTCCGATTTTCGTTTGCTTGACAGTTCTATTCGTTGACGTTTATTAACAATGTTTACTCTTATGTTTTTTATGGCTTAAGTGGCAGAATCGAGGAGCAGAATTTGTTAAATAAAGCGTTGGGGGAGATGAAAAAAGGGAAAATAGAAGGAGCGAGATATCGAAACTGAATAAAGTTGTATGAAAAGGAAGGACATCGGTGACGGAGGCGCAATGGAGTAGTGAGATGGGACATAGATCGAAACAAGTAGATGCGAAAGAGAAGGAACATGGATGGAAGAGTATGCGTGTGTGTGTGGCTTTAAGTGAGGAAGAGAAATAAAGGTAAACACAGGAGGCGATGTCTAAATGAGAGATAGTGGAGATACTAAGGAAGCCGAAGATATTGCAAGACGAGAGTAGGAAAAAGGATAAGGCGTTTTTTATTGTTAAATTAAATGCAATTAAAAGGCTGTTACTACTACCATTGTTCTCATTTTTTGTACAATTTAATAATTTTTTAGTTTTCTTTATAATTTTGTTTATGTTATTGATCTTCTTGTCTATTGTATTTTAATAATTTTTTTGGTGCTTCCATGTATTGGGAGTTTCTTCGTTTTTGTTCACATTGATTGTGTGTGTGTCTACAATTCTTCTCTTATGACGGGCAGAGTGCGACTGAAGTTATGCACCATTTCTTCTTTCAAAGTTTTCAGCGTTGGTGAATTGACGAATACGTTTGTTTATTGTACTCAATAGTTTTGAATTATTCCGATTTTCGTTTGCTTGACAGTTCTATTCGTTGACGTTTATTAACAATGTTTACTCTTATGTTTTTTTGTGGCTTAAGTGGCAGAATCGAGGAGCAGAATTTGTTAAATAAAGCGTTGGGGGAGATGAAAAAAGGGAAAATAGAAGGAGCGAGATATCGAAACTGAATAAAGTTGTATGAAAAGGAAGGACATCGGTGACGGATGCGCAATGGAGTAATGAGATGGGGCATAGATGGAAACAAGTAGATGCGAAAAAGAAGGAACATGGATGGAAGAGTATGCGTGTGTGTGTGTGGCTTTAAGTGAGGAAGAGAAATAAAGGTAAACACAGGAGGCGATGTCTAAATGAGAGATAGTGGCGATACTAAGGAAGCCGAAGATATTGCAAGACGAGAGTAGGAAAAAGGAAAAGGCGTTATTTATTGTTAAATTAAATGCAAATAAAAGGCTGTTGCTACTACTATTGTTCTCATTTTTTGTACAATTTAATAATTTTTTAGTTTTCTTTATAATTTTGTTTATGTTATTGATCTTCTTGTCTATTATATTTTAATAATTTTTTTGGTGCTTCCATGTTTTGGGAGTTTCTTCGTTTTGGTTCACATTGATTGTGTGTGTCTACAATTCTTTTCTTATGACGGGCAGAGTGCGACTGAAGTTATGCACCATTTCTTCTTTCAAAGTTTTCAGCGTTGGTGAATTGACGAATACGTTTGTTTATTGTACTCAATAGTTTTGAATTATTCCGATTTTCGTTTGCTTGACAGTTCTATTCATTGACGTTTATTAACAATGTTTACTCTTATGTTTTTTTGTGGTTTAATTAACTTTTATTTACAATGTGTATTTGACAGTGCATTGTTCATATCGTCACTTTTATTTCATTAAAATTGTCGTGTTGTGTCGTGTAGCACAGTCTCATTAAAATATATTTTGGTTTAATTTGTTCTTTTATTTTTTATACGTTTGTATTTAAGCTTTGTTTATGTTTCCGTGTCGCACCATTGTGCGTTTTTTAGCGAATCTCAAATATCCGTATTTTTTGCGGCGATGTACGTTGGACATCAATGTAACAGCAGCTATTGTTATGGCAACTCAGAGAGTCCTTCGCTTTGATCTTTTCCTACTCGTTGTTTTATTGTTATGAAACAAAATCAGAAACTAAATCTGATTTTATGTTTAAATGGAATAAAACGGTTTGTTTAAAGTTTTAATGGTTAATGAATTAATTTTAACGTTTGAATCGAATGCGCTGTTACTGACATGCAATTTTAGTTTCCGATGTAAAATTGACATTCTCATGCTTTGCCCGAACGTTTCATATTAAATTTTAATGTTGCTCGCTAATCAATACAGAAATTCATATTTCAATATTACCTGAAATTAAACGTTCTGGCGCTGTTGTATTTTTAGACAAGTAAGCAATTGTATTTGCAGCATTTGCGGGGTACGTTTACTCAATAATGCTCTGGGTTACAGCGTGAGGGTGAGCCGTGGACTCCGGGGACCGTTTTATTAAATATTGTGTATTGTTGCAACGAGCTGGATCCGAAAATGTGGAAGAACAAACGTAAATCAATAATCCGCAGACTCGACTCGAAACGAAATTCCTGAGCATTTAAATTTTAGATTGACAACGTGTTGAAATGCCACGGCCGATATTTATCTTTAACCAAAAGAAATTAGGTTAGATCGCTGTGTGTTGACGATAAAGGTTTTCCAGGTAAACGACTAAAACTACCAGAGCCCCGCTTGGCTCACGGCTTACAATAACCCGTCGCATGGGTAGGGTCTCTATTGATTTTCCTGCGATAACTTGCCAAGGGTTTTCCTCGAGTTCCACCACCACAAGGACCGTGTTACATTACACCTTGCACAAAATCATTTATTTAACATATACTAAAAATGCTGAACGCTTATTTTCTTTATTGCTTCAATACAATGACGTGTCAGCAACGCATGTCATACACGCTTCGAAATCCTTGTATTCATGCCCACGGTGATTAATAATCACACTAAATCATGTTACCAGTTTGTATTAATAATAAAATTAGACATATACGCACGCACGCATATTATATATATATATATATATATATATATATATCACAAAAGGTAAAAAATGAACAATGTGAACTAATAGCCAATTAACAACAATAACACATCGAAAAACGGTCGTCTCAAACCACAGTTTTGGAAATACTCGACTGGTCCAACTAACAGCAATGTCAGCAACAATGGCCTGTTAATTTTGACGGACAATTGCCAAATAATGCTAAACTTTATTCACTTTGTGGGTTACATATATATATATACCAATAATAATAAATAAATTTCATTGTATCGATATTCTCATAACTTAAACAATAATATTAATTCTGCTTTTATACTTAGCCCTTCAAATTTAACTAATTTATCTTTGTTAAAAATTAACACTGCACATATTTTAAGGTATTGTAACTAACTGCCGAGTGTTGACGCAGTTCTGACGAAAGATAAGTTCAGCAACCGCGCTTTAAAGTGAAATAACGAGAGGCTCTTAATTTCATCAGGTACCGCATTATAAGCACACTGAGTTGGTCGTCCCAGACGACTTTGTGCCTCACATTCAACCTATGTTATCACTTCGAAATCTAACTTTAGCAGATAGACGTCGAGGACTCTGTGAAGTGGTCACTTTACGATGGGGAATCGTGACATCTTCGACGGCAATTCAAATTTAGGCAACAGCATTTTTTAAAACTTTTTTTACCGAGTTATCTCTAATAACTGATAGCACGTTTGCGAAAATTTGGAATTAATTTGTGTAATTGTTTACACGTTCGGTGATTTTTCATATATCGGAAGTTGAAGATTGCCACAGACCGACTTGCAGTTAAAATAATCAATATCTTCTAGATTATTTCTTCATTTTTGTTTCAACATGTTCACTTTGAAATGGTGTGAAATTCATTTTTTAGGACATCATTAGATTCATAGAACAAGTGAACGTAAAATAGTTGTTTCCAGTAGTCTTTAAATGATTTCCTAGCGCAGATAAACAATATCAGAAGATAGATCTACCAGGAAATTTTACGCAGAAGACCGAAAGGAAGAAATTAAACAAGTGGCATCAGAAATGAGCAGAAAATGCCTTAGGGGGAATGTGGGAACAGACTAAGTCAAAATTTACGAAACAAGATCAGATGGAATAAAGAAAATACGAGGATGCGAGGAAGATAATCGAGAACAAGGAAATACCACAATAGTCTAACATTCACAACATCTAACGGCAGAGATGCTTAAGACCAAGCCTAAGTCAAGTCAAACAAGTTTTGTGAAATTGTTTAGCCGCGGGACCAATTGATCATTTTTACCAATGAAAATGGATTCAAACACAAAGAATATCATGACCATTTTTCGATATGATGAGTACACGCATTTTTTTTATATCTCGATAAAAAGTGTCATAACTTTAAAATAAATTTGTGAGCTGTGTGAAATTCGACAAATAAAAGTTAACCTAAATATTTTGTGAAAGGTCAAACACAAATTAAAAGGCCCGTTTTCGACACTAAATATCGCACGTAATTATTAAATTTAAAGTGGTTCCACTTCCAAACCAAAAATTAATTTACAAAGAAGATTGTGGGATTATTTGTTATTCTTTTCTACAAAACGAACGTGTGTACTAGGTAACTAGGTACTAGTTCGTAGTACTTTCTTTAATGCCTTAATTTTTGTACTAAGTTTTATCTACTGATGTGTTGCAATAAGTTAACAATTTGAAAGTACAATTGATTTTAACTAAGTCTTATTCATTAAAAATGGTTCATAATTAGAAAGCTTTGTGACGTTATTTAAAACACGCGCAGAGATCAATTGGACATGATAAAGCTCAATTACGTGTGAAATATATTAGCCTGGTTATATATCTATATATCTGGAGTTGCAATATTCGAAACTCTACCTAAACCACTCTATTTTATATAAAAAAAAATATTGTAGAGAATTAAATTGCATTATGTCCGAATTAAAAAAATGTTTCGTGAAACACGAACTTTGAACGCCTGCCATTTCTAAACTATAAAAGATAGATACATTCCGTTGGGTTTCCGTTAGGGAATTTAATTCACTATGAATTATGATCAATTTTGTTGAACTTATGAATTGAATGAAACGTAGCGACGTTTAACTGGTCTCTCAACCAATCAAATGCCCGGAAAAACGGAAACCGTTACGATGTTATAACATACAGACTTGTTATCTATATTAATACTTAATGTTTGTAATGGTAATGTCGTAGACATTTTATGTAACTAAAATGGTTTCTATTATATTTTCAATACCACATCAATATTTAATTTGTTTTTCAATGCCATATTAGAATTAAAATTTTTGGGCTTGACGAACAAATCGTTTTACTGCAATTATTCCACGTGACACACAGTCTTATTAGACCACCGATAAAAACGTGTTGTTAATGGCCGCACAACTGATATGCAGATCCCAGTAATATGATGCGGTCTGGGAAGACTATGACAATATCTAGTTATCCACGAGCGAGGCCAAATTTAGTGAACAACGTCATTGTATATACAGTGGAGCCTATTAAGCAGCACAATGGAGGGTGACGATTAACTAAATTGCAAGATACATAAAAATGTTGGTCGGTGTTTCTCGAACTTTTTAATACGCGACTCAACTTCCAAGTAAATTATAAATTAATATATATATATATATATGTATATATATATATACGACATCTTTTTTACAGTTCGATTTCTGAAAATCATATTTCGTATTAGGTCTGAAACAGATCTTTGTTTCTTTTAATTATACATAGTTTTAATATATTTACATAAATATATAGTAAATGGCGTACGGAGAAGGAAATTATCAAATTATCAAGAATCTGGGAACTAACGGGAATTGTAAATAAACAATCAGTGTTTGTTTTCCTATGAAATTTCTATTCCACTATCATTGAAGGATGGTTGCATTTATGTAACCCAATCGTGCTCGTTGTGTCCTGTAAATAATTTTATTCTTCACTAATATATGCAAATATTATTTTAGCGGTGTTAAAATAATTCTTGAAATATGTTCTTAAAGCAACGGTTTCATGAATTGTTTTATTTTTATTTCCTTCTAAATATAATTAGATCTCCCCGAATAGTAAACTGAGCCCTATGTTTAACGATTATCAGATATGTACAGTAATTATACCCTATTGCCGTAATTTTATGTTTGAAATACCATATTCCGGTATAAGTTGTAATTTACGTTAGCCGGCGCTCGTTACAAAAAAATGCAATAAAAAATAGTTATATCCGCACCTTCCTATATTTAATAATAAAATAACGATTATTTTACCAATTAATTTTATGCTAATTCATTTATAAAGTCGATTTTGCTCCTCTTCTTATTTTTCACATCATTTTTTTTTATTTTGAAATTTTATTAAATAAACTGACAATATTTTCATATCAATTAAATTTACATTTACCTGGTGCGTCAATTTCGTTAATTTAAAACGCGAAATCCTATTTATTACACTTGGTAAATATTAATACAAACTAATCGAATAGTTCAAAGCTAAATTATTTTCGATACCACCACCATCATGTATTTACATTAGGTTATCATGGTGCAAATTTAATTCCAATGCGACTTTAATTAAAAAGTCCCGATTTTTAATTTTTTTAAATCAATGTAAAAAATGTTGAGCTGCGTACGAACGTGGTTGAGCAGTCATAAGCCGTTTCGATTTTTCGCAGGAAATTTATAAGTGGCACGTTAATTAAAAATCTAGGTTGCAATTAAAGAAGCAAATCATTTCCAGCGAAACCGCGATTCAAATTATTCATACTTCTCTCTCAATTGTTATTACGTTATGAGATTTCCTTGGATTTAAAAATAATGAACCTTGATTCACTTTAGCGTGGTTCTTTGTAGTCGGTATTATTTAATTAGGCATAGGAATTGTACATCTTGAGGACATTTTAGACCAACTAGACGCACCGGCATTATTAAAGGATCGCACAAATATAAAGCACTTTCGTACCGTTGCACATTGAAGTCGAGAAATATGAATCAGTTTCAAAGGTGATTTAAATTAAATAAATAGAACAGAGGTATAATTTAAATCGCCACTTTGTAACGTTGAAATTTCAATATGAAAGTAACAAGTGTTAATCAAACCTCAACTTGTCATAATAAATTGGCACCCAACGTGGGGCTCGTGATAATTAATGATTGGATTATAACAGAAAATATGTAAGTTGTCGAAATTTTCAGTTGACGTCTTAGGCGAGTCTATTAAAATGAAACAGTTTTATGTATAAATTATTATTTCGAGATTATGTTTAAAAAAGGTTATTTGAGGATATTCTAATTTCAGCCAATCAGAGTCGAAAATTCCGTAAAAAATTACAATTATACTACTTGCCAAATTAACAGCGGCGGGAATCATTACAAGGAAATTATTTTAAGTTATGGAAGTGGAATAATAACAAAAATTAGAAATAGACAAGCAAAAAAAGTAATAAGCGCTAAAGTTGGACAAGAATACGGGAATGAAATCGGAGCGGCAACGGATATGAATATATGGAAAAGTACAGATATAGTTAGATCTAGAAGTGAACACACACCCCGAAGAAAACACGGAAGAGAATACAGAAGGAAATGATTTATTACGATATCAACGGAAACTGAAATCAAAGACATTATACTAAAACTAAAGAACAATAAATCTGGAGGTGAAAATGGAATTCAAGCGGAAATTTTGAAAAACGGCGAAAAGTACTTGGACACCAGAATAATAAATTTAATAAAACAGGCATGGGACGAGAAAAAAATACCTAGAGATTGGAGAAACGCAACTATTGAAATACATAAGAAAGGTGACTTGACTCTATGCTCCAATTACAGAGGAATAGCACTTGTGGACGTGGCTTACAAGATTTTAGCATTAACCATAAGAGAAAAACTAAATAGGTATAGCGAAAAAGAAGTCAATGAATATCAGGGAGGTTTTAGAAAAGGAAGAAGTACTATAGACTAAATATTTACTCTTAAACAAATACAAAACAACAGTTACGAACAAAATGTGGCTTTGCACATTTATCGATTGTAAGCAGGCATATGATTCAGTAGATAGCAACAAAATTGCGTTAAAAAGATAGGCATCCCGGAAAATGATTAATTAAAATAACATTAAAACAAACACTTAACGCAGTAAAAATAGATGGGAATATAGGAAATAATTTTGAAGTGAGAAGGGGTTTAAGACAAGGCGATCCACTATCCACGGCGTTGTTTAATATAACATTAGAAAATGTAATGAGAGAAAGTGAAATCCAAACGAAAGGGGTCATATACCACAATAAACACCAGATAATCGCTTATGCTGATGATATTGTAATACTGACCAGAACGAAGAAAGAATTAAACAGAACGTTTCAGGAAATTGAAAGGAACTCAAACAAATATGGACTTATTATTAACGAGAATAAGACTAAATACATGGTTATGAATACAAATGAATGGTTTTGGACGAGTACATAACACTAAGATGATGATGATAACAATAAGAAATACAGTTTCGAGGACGTAAAATTGTTTGAGTATTTGGGAGTAACTATAATCAATAAAAGTGAAGAGGACAGTGAAATGGAAAAGAGAATAACGAAAGGTAACAAAGCAATGAGAAGTTTATGCAAAATAATCAAATCAAAGCTAATAAGTAGGAAAACAAAGGTAAGATATATAGAACAATAGTCTCGGTATTATACGGATATGAGTTATGTTTACTCACAAACAATGCCACTAAACTAGAGATCTGGGAAAGAAATATTTTGAAGAAAATATTAGGAGGGATAAAACAACACGATGAACAATGGAGAAGAAGAACAAGCGAAGAATTTACTAACATTTATGGGTATCCCAATATTGCGCAGGTTGCGAGAGCTCGGAGAATCAGTTGGTTAGGATATGTAGTTCGAATGCCTCCTTAAAGAATCACGAGAAGAGCCCTTTTAGAAGGTTCCCGAGGGAAACGAATCAGAGGAAGACCGAGGAAAAAGGCTGCGAGTGGTAAAAAAGAGGTTATTGGAGTTCAAAACTGGGACGAACAAGCAAAGGATAGGAAAAAATGGCGAGGGTATATAGAAAAAATTTAAGCCATGAACCTAATAGACTTGTAGTGCTGGTATCATCGTACGTCAGAAATAATGTGTGAAATGGCAAACGAATTTCCTTATTGTCTACAGTTATTGAAAATCTTGCGGCTTAAATGACTCAATTAGCATTTTTTATTTAAAATTGCAATGACATAAACTATGCGAATTAAAAAAATTAAACACACCAGGACGGTTATTATTTGTACCCTTACTCTGGGTTTTTAATCGTTTTCATGCTGAAAATAACAGCGATAAAACAGTGCTTAAATTACGACAATTTTTAAAATGATTTCTAGCAACAAAAGTATTAAGATTCGTAAATGAAAAACGATTAAAAGATACAATTATTCAACTAATCCTAACTAATCTTTTCGACAATGTTGACTAAAAGTGAATTTAAATTGTTTAAATTTGAATTTGAATTATTCGACGTTATTTACTATGTCGTGACAATTTCCGTTAAATAAATAATTTTAACAATCAAAGTCACTTAAGATTTGGGGACATCTTCGTTGAGTTGGGTTGGGTTCCATTGTGAATAATTCGAACCATCAACGCCACTTAGTTCTTCGTTGGGTTGGAATATTCCATTTCTTAATTTTTTATAGATCATTAAGAAGTTATATTAAAATATTGATATCTATATTGCAAATACAATAGCATTTATTTATTATTTTTAATTATTTGTGATTGGGCGTTAAAACTCCAAATAAATAAACTTTGAGAATTATTTACCACACAAACTATGTGTTTTATTTCAAGTCTATTTTATAATTATTATGAAACATGCGTACGATTAATTATATAATACAACAAAGAAGTAAGTTAAAATATAAAGTAAAATTAAAATTGTATACATTTAACGGTCCATGTTTATTAAAATATCCAGCATATAAATGTATACAAAAATGTTGAAAGGTATATTTAAAAAAAACTCACCTTGAGAAAGTTTGGCCATTGTCTCCGATAAGAAAAGGGCATAAAGAAGAAGCAGGCCGGGCCGGGCCACTCCATGCCAGGCCATGGCACAATTACCCTGTAACAAAAAAGAATAAAATCTATACCCTCCGTTGTACTCAAATGTTTTAAATTGCTCGAGATTAAAGCTGCGGACTAAGTAATTATTCATGTTTTTCGAAATTTTTTTAATTAAGGTAATTGCATACAAATACGTTTTTACGGTGATAAACATTCAATTAAAAAGGCCTTAGAGACGCCTCCATTAGTGAGATGACAAATGAGAGTTGTATTTATCGAGGTGGCACACATATCTCAAAAACTAACGTGAATTTTGATAAAAAGTAATGGATAGCCGCCGAAGACAAAAACGCAGAGATAGATTAAAACCCGAATGTGGGCGCGGCGCGGAGATATGACGAGAAATAAATATAAACGTGGCACAAGTTGCCAGGGCATTGGATAATGGTACATCTTTACATCGAAGCAGGTATTCATTGGCCAATTGCTATTCAAAACTCCACAATGCCGCTTTCATTTATTATCTTTTTTTAAGAAGAATAAATACCTCTCATTACGAACAAACGGAATCAAATGGAATATTTAAAGCTCCATTAAAATATATGTCTATAGAAATTAAGCGCTTATATTACGTAACACAAAAATTCTTTTCTATCCATTCTACGCCTAATTACAAAAAAAATGAGCAAATATTACTAATCGAGTTATACGAAGATAAATCTATATAATACGCAAAAGAAACAAATTACATTATCTCAAAAACAAAGTAACGAAGCTTGCGTCAAAATTGAAAACGTTATTAAATAAAAGTTATTGCTAGGAACATATTTCCGGAAATTCATCTCGATTCGTGTCATCGATGTAAGAGCTTCACGGATTAATCAAAATAAACATTGGGGAGACTTCTTCAACTGTGTCTTTGCTTGTTTATATACTCCGAGGCTATTATTTCGTTATAAACTTTCTGTTTCACGTCATGATATTTTTAGACGTTGTTTTAATTAATTCTTGATATGTTTGATTTATTTTTTATCGTGATTTTTGTACCTAATTTTCGTTAAGTTAAGTTTTAGGGTGCCACAAACTTTTTTTCCTAAATAAATCCAAATCTGTACGCGCCCCGGTACGAATGTGTGAAGTAATTTCAATTTTAAATGAGCTCTTCAAAGTTTCCCAGTTTCGAGGTGACAATGAAATCAGAAATGTGACGATCCGTCGGGCGTGTCCCACCATTTTGCATCGAAAGTGTTCTCGGTAAAATAAACAAAACGAACGGTTGTTAACAAAAATGTTATTCGACCGAACTCTAGGAGTCTCAAACCGGAAACTTTTTAACCATAAACCGCGGCCGTGTAGACTCGCATACTATTTAATTAATTTGGGCCCTACGTTGACATACTTTAAGATATTAAAATTGCATTTTCATGCTCATGGAGCTTGAACTTTGATGTTTGAATACTTTAGATTTTCCTTTTTTTCTATATGTAATTAATTTCCCGTTTTTCGTTTTTACTTTTAAGCTTAAAAGCCGCTGTGGTGTTAAATAGAAAATTCAAGTAGACTTTTTTGTCTGCAACGCAAAAGGAAATGCACTTAATTTTACATCGCGTTTTAGTACACAAAAAAATCTCTATTGAATCTAATTTTAAAATAAAAACGAAATAAAGCAAATTTAAATTTGAGATAAATTACGTTGGCAATATATCATAATAGGCCTGCAAATATAATCATTTAGTGCAATAAATTAATTATGTAATATTTTTACGCCCCCCTCGCCCCGTAATTACTATAAATACCACAGGTAGACAGCGAAAGTATTTTTACGAATTCGGTAATGATAATTATAGTAAACTAAAAACGCCTGATGTTTTTTAATTGCACAGAGTTTCTAAGAAATAACGAACTACAGGAACATCAGGCTTGCGTGTGTGTTGACTTTTTTACATGTACGTTACAGTCGTCGACATGCAATACTATGTTAAGGACTCAGAAATAATATCGACTTGTAGATTTTTTCAAAATGTCAAGTCAATTAGGGACTTTCATTCTTTGGTGCCATAAAAAGCGACCAATTTTCGGTGTAAATCATATTTTGCTGTTAACGAGTTCGGACCAGGTTCGAAAATGGTGAGAATTTGGTCACTTAAAATACATGCAAATAAAATTCTTGCACGGGAAGGCTTTTCAATTCAATTTAATTCACAGGAAAGGCAATCGAATCGTTAGAAACATAAAATAATTGCCCATCATATGTTATTTTAATTTAAAAATACTATTTAAAACGATTTTTAAATATTATACGATTTTCAAATTTGGCAGCATTTGTTAAAATTTGTTATTGTCACCGATTGTAAATCGCTGTTTAAAGCATTTATGAAGAAATGAATAATTACTTCAATAAAGAACGAGCTTTTTGGCAAAAATCGTGGTTTTAATTAGATTTTTCGTCAAATATAACACCAGATCTTCTGCAAGTACTATTCAAAAATATGTAAAAAATTTGACAGATATGGCAATGAATAAATAAATATTCATAAATAATATTTATATCGCAGAAAACCTTTGAAGAAAGCAATATTTGCTAAGTACATATTAGTTGACAACTGAAAGATAGTTGGATATGTACGAAATGCTTTTATAATAAATTGGATTTAGTTCAATTGGGTTGGGTTGGGTTGGGTTTGGATTGGTTTGGGTTGGATTTGTTTCGGTTGGGTTAAATTTGTTTTGGATTGGATTGGGTTGATTTGATTTCGGTTGGGTTGATTCGAAGTTTCTTCCTGTTTTAATAAATTCTACAGATAATTTGTTTTTCTTGAAATCGTTGAAATCTGGCGAAGATTAAATGCCACTTAGATGCGTCAATTTGTTTATCGAAAGTTTGTATTGCCTCGTTGCAATCAGTTGACTTCTTTTGAAAGAAGTCGAATTATGGGCTAACGTTTAGAGAAATTGGCAGAAGATTGGGTCGAAAGTGATACAATTCGTGCTTTTGGGTTGACGGCATTTAGCCCAATTCTGCAACTTCCTGGAACAGCACATCGATCTGCTAGGTTGGGTTGGTATTGGCATAGGGAACAATGACTACCATGTCAGCAAGTTATCTTTATTTACGAGTCTTATCTTTAGTTTTTGCGATCTGATGGTCTGATACGCAGATGGGACGGAGGTTAAATTTAAACTTTGCTTTAAGGCGCCATTCAGGCTGAACATCTAGACTTATGGTTTGGGGTGTCATACGCCATGTAAGCAGATCACCTATGGTCATTTGTTCTTGGAAATCTCTTAACGATATTCTGGAATCCAACAAGATAATACTCGACAACATACTGTCATTATGATTCGAACGATCTTGAAGAAGAAAATTTTGTCTTGCTATGGCCATCGTTCGAAAGCACAGTTGCAGCATCCTTCAGACAACCTGGAGCAACTCCATGAAGGACTATAGAAAGAATGGGAGGAGATTCCTCAGCAATACATCAAATAACCTGATTTCCAGCATCCACGAGGATTAAATTAATGTCTAAGAGGAGATACCACTCGTAGTAACATTTTTTTCTTTGTCATTCTTCAATAAATTTTAATTTCTTCGCCTTTTTGGCGGTCAAATCAACAGTCTCGATGAACTATATTTGACTTAGACGTTCAATGATAGCATATATTAACATGGCGTTTTGCGTTATCCTATATGAAAAACCACGTGTCCAAAAACCAAACCACAGGTCAAAAATTCTAACTCGTATATTAGCAAAAAACCAAAGAGAATTGGAGTCGCTGGTGGATGAACGGAAACTATCAAATCCATAAATTTAAACATGAGAGATTATAATCAAATGAAGAAACTTGATGATTGACGTATCTGTCAATTTTCTGCATAAAAATTAGCCCAAGTTCATCGAGGAAAAATTCATCGTGGAGAGTTAAAATTGCGATTGGATTGGGTTGGGTTAGGCTGGGATGGATTGGGTTGGGTTAAATTTAATTTTGTCTTATGATAATGAATTTTCCCTCTATATTTTTTCCACGATGAATGTAAATCGTAAATCAAATGAAGGGCTAATGTAAGGGACAAAGAAAATTGGATTCACTGGTGCACACTAGGGTGGTTCCTTTTCGTAAAATAATGAACGGAAACTATCAAATCCATAAATTTAAACATAAGAGGTTATAATCAAAGGAAGAAACTTGATGATTGACATATCTGTCAATTTTCTGCATAAAAATTAATCAAAGTTCATCGAGGGAAAATTCGTTGTGGAGAGTTAAAATTGCGATTGGATTGAGTTGGGTTTCGCTGGGATGGGTTGGGTTAAATTTCTTTTTTTTCTTATGATAACAATGAATTTTCCTACTATGATTTTAAATAAAATGAAGGACTAATCTAGGGACCAAAGAGATTTGAAGTTGTTGGTGCACACTAAGGTGTTTTCTATCATTTCAAAGATATGAGTTTTCGAAAAATAATGAGCGGAAAGTATCAAATCCATAAATTTAACCATAATTATAATCAAATAAAGAAACTTGTAAGGAAATTTCCTTATTTTATGATGTAAGTGATAAATAACTTAATATAAAAAATAATGACGTACAGTGTAATATTTTCATAATAAATCGATTTGTGTGAGTTTAAAAACATGTAAAATTTATGGTATGAGTTAAATATGCAAAGATATTGCAATTGATATATTACTCGATTACTGTATTAGAGTTATGTAATAATTGGGTTAATTTTTCTTCAGAAAATTGCCAGATATGTCAATGAACGTTACGAATATTGGTGGTAATGATCGTAAAACACGCTAATGCATGTGTAGCTTAATTTGCCAAACAATAGATGGATAATTTACTTCCCTGGCGGTCATTACTCAGATTTTAATTCGAAACGTAGCAATTTTCCCCGTGTGATTTCGCATTAAAAATATCGCCTGGTATGAAATTAACATTGATAATTGAATGATGCGTATAATACATCAAGCCCCCCCGAATCGCGGAACGAAAATAGTGCGCTATCGAATTATTGATTTCCAAATTCAAAAAACCTCGGCATATACTATACGCTGTTGCCAATGTGATCGCATGCTCGAGCTATATTAATCACAGCACCTTGACATGCCCTCACCTCTTTCTAATATCCCCCACGCTTCGTTCGCCGCCCCAAACGGCCGCACAAAACAATTTTAAGCCCCACATCCAATTTCAGACTTTACATACACCCCCACCCAAAACGCTTTTTAAGTTCATTGATCAACCAAAAACTTCAAATAAACCGAGAAATTCGTGTCAAAACAGTAAAATATTGTTTACGCCAGCGGCAGATGATAAAACAACCCGGCGAATATGAAATACACATAAACTAGCGTACATACATCAAATATAAGGCACCAAGTATAAATCAAGGAAGTTAATTTTGGAAAATTGCATCAGAGATTTATTTGCCCTTATTTTTTGTTGCGCAAACAAAATTACGTTGATTTATTAGCAAAGTTTTAAGATTGATAAAATATTTCGTAATCTGTATCAAAAATAAATATTGTCAAATGTCACACACAAATTGAAATACAAATAAAAGATAACTTGCCAAAAACAAGTGGAAATTTTACGATTAGTAACAGGAATGAAATTACATCACATGAACTCAACGGAAAAATCAATACCAACCAACAAACGAAAAATAAATAAATCAAATCTAAATGAATGAAAAAAAATTAAAAACACAACCACAAAATCAACAAACAAACTGGCTGTTTTTTCCAAAATAATTTTACTTAAAACAAGCCAGAATTAATCACAAAAAGTATGTGGGTGTCAACTCGCCAAGAATGATTAAAAAAGATAATAAAAATCAAATGGTGCAATGACTTGATAAAAAAAAGTTAAACAAATCAAATAAATCGTTTTTTTATACATCATTTTTTCTTGGTACCAAAACCCAAATTCAAAATATCCCTAAAAAAGATATAGAAAATAATTGAAATTGAAGACAAATTTCCACAATAAAAAAATATAATAATGGAAATTGATTAACAATGAACAGAACACGTAAATGAAAAAAATCGTTTTTTCTTTTCTTTTTTTTCATTTTTATCCGCTGATTTTTTGGTAACTTTTGCATCAATTTTTTTATATTTGATTTTTACTTCGTTTATTCTTCTTTTACTATTCATATATTGGTTCCGTTTTATAATAAATATTATTTTGTTTAATTTATCGTAGATTCTTTTTTCGGCGTTTTTTCAGGCCAAAAAAAAACGAAGTCGTTTTTTTAAATTTTAATTCCCCATATAATTTTAAACATTCGTTTGATTTATTTCACCAATAAAACAAAACAAAAATACAGACGTAAATGCAAATGACGATTGGTAACAAAGCATAAATTAAACCAATAATATTTTCAGATGCTTTGTGAGTATGAAAATATTAATGGCAGTTAAACCAACGGAAATGAAACATTTAAAATATCTTAACAGAAACTCATTCAATAAAGCATTAAATTATCTCTGTTATTGTAGGGAAATCAATAAATTATCGCGTCGACCTTGAGTATTCACATCCTTTTATGAACAACATAATGTTATCTGATTATATTAATTAAAACGATTTTACTTCATCTCGCGAAATTAAAAACAAAGTAAACATGTTGTGTTGAAAACAGAGGACAAAGGACGCCACGATTTTCTCGAAAAGAAAGTTACGAAAACTATTGCCGTTAGTGACAATCAATAGACTGAAAGTTTCCCACTTACTATAAATGGATTAATAAAACATTCGCCATATAAAAGCGGGGAGAACTGTTATTATCGACATTGCTAATTATTTTAGTTTAATTTAGTGTATTTTTAGGCTAATTACCAAAGCCGTTGTGTACACAAATAATTATAAATGGGCGAAATGTGGAAACGTTAACGTCATGAAATTATACAAACGTTACAAGTACCACAATTTATACCAGATGTCCATTGCATGCAACTATTTAAAACAAAATATTTTAGGCGAAATTGTTTCGATGGTTTCGCTCGTTTTGTGAAATTATTCCTGTTGATTATTTAACTCCAACAAACAAGTTGTTTTCCTGTAAAATTGTATTTAATTTATTTTATTATTTTTCACTTTCGTTGTGTTTTTAAAATCATTTTTTATTGAAAACCATTATTTTCTCGTTTGTTTGTTTTCTTTCCAGTCATTGTGAATGTAATTGGAAATTTAATAATTTAAGAAACGAAAAGAATATAAGTAAATTAAATGAAACAAAAGAAATGTCAATTAAATAATTAAATAAAATTAAACAATAATTTAGCACAAGTGAAACAAATAGAAATTAAACTATAGGAAATAAATCAAACTAATGAAATAGTCAAAAATGTAGAAATTAAATTAAATCAAACGGCACAAAAACCAAATAAATCTAAGTAAACAAAAAAAAATAGAAAAACGACAACCAAACAAAAGTGAAAAATAAATACAAATTAAAATAAATTTATGAAACAAATCAAAACGTATTTACCATTTTTGTTGTATATCCTTCATTCGTTTTATTTTCGTTGTTGCTTGAATTTGATTTTTTTGATATTTTTTTGTAATAATTTAGTCGTCATTTAATTTATTGGTTGCGTTTACTTTATTTCGTTGTTTTTTTTTTGTTTGTTTGATGCATCTAGAAGTTAGTTGATTTGAGTTGGGTTGGGTTGGGCTTAACCTCGTAATTTAATTCGGATTCAAGCTTGGTTCATGAAAAGGACTAATTTACTAGAAAAACACAGCTAGAGCGAATCGTACAAATTGTTCCATTTGGTCCGAATTGAGTCGAATTTAAATTTAAACAAAGCTAAGAAAACAACAACAAAATCAACGAACCAATACCAAAAGCAATACCAACTATAAAAGTGAATTGGATATGAATTTGATTTGAGTTGGATTTGGTTTGGGTTCAGTTTCGAAGTAATTTAATTCGGGTTCATGCTTGGTTTATAAAAAGGACTCGGCTTGTTTTAGGAACCATTTTATATTACGTACTTTTTATTAGGAAAAAACAGACCGAATTCCATAAATTTGTTCCACTTTTGTCCAATTTAAATATAAATAAAGCTAAGATAACAAAACGAATCAAATACAAAAAAAAAAACTTGTCGACGACGAACTAAAAATAAAAATTAAATTAAAAATAAATTTAACAAACCAATATCAACAATAAAACTGAAATAAATGTGAATTTGCAAAGAAATAAAAGGAAACCAATGGAAATCTATTTACCATTTTTGTTGTATTTCTTTAATTCGTTATTCTTGTTGTTGTTTGAATGTAATTTTTTGACTTTTATTTGTAATAATTGATTTCATTGTCGTTAGTTCGTTTGTATTTGTTGCGTTTTCTTTATTTCGTTGCTTCTTTTGTTTGGGTGGCGAACCTAAAATTTGATTTGAGTTGGGTTGGGTTCAGGCTCTAAGTAATTTAATTCGGGTTCGAGCTTGGTTTATAAAATCTAATTTATTAGAAGAAAAAAAAAAAAAAACATGGGCAGAACTAATCGCATAAATTTGTTCCATTTGGTTGGAATAAAATTTTTTGGTTGGATTCCAGGTACCGATTTGATACTTCAGTAATTTTTTTAATTTATAAAGTTGCGTAATTTTGATTTTAGTTCGTTTTGATCTGCGATATTTTGACTGATTTTATTTTAAGTTGTTTAATAATGTTTAATAATTATTTTATATTTTCGTTCGTTTCCTTGGCTTAGTTATTTAATTGTTTTTTTTTGGTGAGTATGTTGCATTAATTTTATTTCTTTCCATTATTAAATAGTTACATGTACACACGCAAGGATGAGTTTTGCGCAGAACATAATTGGGCGGATAATAAAAAAACATAAGGGGTACCAAAAACGCTGAATACCGCGACAGGACCGCACCACCTGCGCCGTTCTAGCGACGCCACTGATTGCACGTCTAATTGTTTTAATATCGATAGTTTTTTCAGAATGGATATCGGTAATTTTTTCAACGAGTTTTAAACCAGTTTCGGTCGGAGCGGTCAGGGTTGAAATAAAAAAGTTGTTTTTATAACAACTCTAACGAAATAGTTAAATAGCGCCTGTGGAATAGTTGTGAGTACAAATAAAAGCAATGTAAGAATCCCGGTGCACACCCAACGGGAAATAAACGACGTGCCACTGTTGCAAGAGTCGAAAATAAAAACGCGCGAATGTCAAACCCCTATAAAAAGTAAAAGATTTCTGCGAGCTGAACTGAACAGTTGTAATGTGCAAATAAAAAGAAACACAGCAATTCAAACATATTTTCTTGGATGTCTCTTGCAAGTCGTTCATTATTACTCGCGGCTGTTAAATATTTCTTCAGTAACTAAAGCGCTTCCCCCACCCGTCCTCTAACGCTGTCCATTCCATTCAATGCGACAAGAATGCGTTGGCAATCTTCCAAATAATGCCAAAAAATAGCCGGCAGTCATTAATGAATTCGGTTGGCCAGGAGATTAGCTCTATTTTTCCATTACAATAAGGCAGTAACTCCGGCATTGATCGTTGCTTAATGAATGTGAACGTATGGACTCAGCAAACATACGACTGCGCAAATGAACGTCGGGTCAGTGCTACTAAAGGAATCCCGCTTAAAAGTCAGATATTCAAGCCGGCGTATAATTAAAATCTATGTTTTAATAAATAACGTGCACCACTGCCAATTCCTGGTGACATATCGATTGTGTAGTAATTTATTCGTTGGGAATAAAATGAATCTTTTGCATGATTTAAGTCAATTATTTCGCAATAATTCCATTTACAGTAAAACTATTTTATTAGCAGCGAAATCATTTCCATAATCGCCACATGTTAAAAGCTCAATTTCCCTACAAAGGAAAACATTCCGCAAACTTTTGTTTGAATTACAATCCTGGAAATATTTTACATATATCTCGCTCAAATGTTTCCTACAGACGGCTATTGTCAACTTTCCTTATATTTTAACGCTATTATACGACGAACTAAACAAAACTCCGTTCGCGAACATACTTAATCCAAAGTTTTTTTTTACGAACGATACATTTTCCACTTGTATTGGCACTGGCTGTGGTCACTCCGGTAAAATTAATACAACAGACTAGAACGTACACGAAGTATAACGCAACGAGCACTTATTATGTGACATATTTTATATACACTTGCACTACATCACCAACACGTTTTAATAAACTGACTGTGCACAGTCTACCGCTAGAGGTAGACATCCAAATCCTGCTTAACGCATGCGCTTTATACATGCATTTCTATTCTTTATACCTACAGAAGAGGTCGATGGTTAAATTTTACCGAGGGACAGATCTTAACTGCATTAACATGGACAGGTAGTTAACGTGTCCTATACTTTTAAAATACCGTCTTTCTTTAAAGTACTATTCTTTTATATACACTATTTCACGTACAAGGTTTAAAACTTTCGATAATTATTAAATATTTATATCAGCATATTTCTTATCTCATCTGAAAATTTAAAAACGCGCTTTATTTATTATTATTATTAAAGTTTAATGTATACATCTATAATATATACAAGATCAGACGGAAAATTTGAGCCAACGACTATTTATTAATTTAGACACTTGGAATTGCAAAAATTAATCATAAGGACATTTTGACACAATCTTGATTGCGCTGTCCAACATATCTTTAGTATTGTTTTGGCGTCTTTAGCAGTTTTCTTGGTTCCTTTGTTCGCATTTTCATTTTTTCTGGCTTTTACATTTAATTTTTATTTCGCCTGTGACTTTATTTTTATAATATTAACTTTCATTTCTTCATATTTAGATTTTTGATATCACTTAATATCTATATTTTTGTATGTTAATGATTTCTATTATTTTCTTGCTTTTAAACTTTGACTTATTCGAAATTTCGGGCTCGTTATTTTCATTGTTTGGTTTCGTTATTTGGTGATATTTTCCAACATGGATTTAATGGTACTTTGCAACATAATTTCATAAAAATGCCCCGTTGAAGAAGCACGCATATGGTGACGTCATTATGTATATTAGCGACTTAATATCATTTCTGGTTTCCTTACACAAGCTTCAAATGCATGAGCCTTTAATCCGCGAATGTTCGCGTTCATATTTCCGTAATCGATATCAACGTAATTTCAAATGAATTATGGAAATTTTCATTAATTTTTCGACATCATTTAAATATAAATTTAAACATGTTAGAACACGTTATAAATTAAGTAATTGCCTGATTATACAAATTTTAATTTTTTTCAAAATTATCGTAGTAAAAGTGTATAAAAACCTCAACGCCAACGATGACTCAACAAGATAAAGTTGTTACTGAATAGAATAAGCAAGTAAGGGAAAGATGATTAAATAAATAATTTCAGGGCAAATTTTGAGTGAAGTGTTGGCTGTTGACTTAAATGGAGGCAGAAATGAATCAGGCGACTCTTAACCCTCCGGTTGACGAGTTGGGTCTGTGAGGCGCAGGCAAATCTTTTTTTTTACATTTTTTAAAATAATTTTTTAATTCCTTGAGCTTTTTGGTACCTTCCTAACTTTAATAAAGACATGTTTTCCTTAATTTATCTTAATTTTATCATCTGCCAGAAGGGCTTTGGGCCTGTCAGACCCAACCCGTGTATTCGTTGACAGTTTAAGTACGAGTTTAAGGACATAACGCAACAGTCCAGTCTGAAATGTCAAAACTTGCTACTACCTAACCTTAGAAAATGGGAGCCCAAATGGAAAATTATAACAATTTGACGAATGATGAAGACTTCTTGGAGTTAATAGAGCATATTTTGATTTCCAGAGCCCATAGACAGTGCCAACAACGTCCTAATCATTTTGAAGTTTGGAATGAAAAGCAATTTATTGCAAGATTTCGTTTATCCAAAGTGGTTGTGGTAGGTTTTTTTATTGTAATAGTTGCCAGCGTTCTATGCAAATTTCTTCAGAAATGGTAACCAGCACCAGTTCTGAAGGAGTAATTCCTACAACGTTGGGGTTTTTGACAACGGGCAGTTTTCTACAAGTGGTAGGAGATTTCATCTGTATTGACAAATCAACAGCAAGTCGTATTGTAATCAAAGTAACGATGGCACTAGCAAAACTACGACTCCAACTCATTAACATGCCGTCAACTCCAGATGAAATTTCACACATAAAGCAGCGATTTTACGCAATTGCCAGATTTCCTAATTGCATTGGGGCGCTGGACTGCACCCATGTTAAAATACAAAGTCCAGATGGAGAACAAGCTGAACTGCTTCGTAAAAGAAAGCAATATTTTTCTTATAACGTGCAAGCAGGGTGTGATGCTTCACTGAAATTTTTAGACATTGTTTGTAGATCAGGCCATGTTCAGCTCATGATTATAATATTTTTGCAAACTCTAGAATTAGGGCGAGCTTAGAAAACTTAGATTTTGGAGATACTAGTGTTATAGTTGGTGAAATGGGAGAAATCATGGAATTTGAATATCACGAAGCAGTGGAAACACAAATACAATTAACTCTAGATATTAACCCCAACATTCTTGAAGACAATAGAGATGTAGATCTAAAACTATTTCGAACACCTATTATAAAAATAATAAGTAAATGTGAATAGTAACAACTGTCAGCTGATCGTCTCAAAATAGTGAGAAGTATGCAACGAACAAATTTCCAGTGCTGCCAACAGTGCCAACATGATGTAAACTTAGTTTAGTTAAGCGGAAACTGTTCCACGAATGCACAACGTAACCCACATTTGAACTTGGTTTACTTTATAAACCTGGTTTTCTAAAGCTCGAGTTTAAGCCCATTTTGAACAACTGGCCATAAATAGTTTATCTTCTGTAGGGGCATCACCGTTCTTTATGAACTTGGTTCGTACTATATAAAGCAAGACAAGCGATTATTTTTGTTTGGTTAGTATTGGAAGTGCAACTGAAAGTTAACGAGATGGATGCTTATGAAATGAAAATTATTAGACTAGAGGCACTTTACGATGAAGTACCAACCCCGGACGTTTCTGAAGCATCTGAGTCATAAGACGAAGGTGCACAATACATAATTAGCGAACACGATGCAGATACGGAGCAAAAAGAACCAGATGAAGATGACAACCAATCAGATACTTCTAGTACAACCTCGAGATCTCTGTATTTTTATGGAGGAGATGGAACCAAATGGAAAAAATAGCACCAAGATGCAAGAATAAATACGACATTGTACTCACTAATAATAATAATAATAGTGGAAATGGGGGCGTTTATCGGTTTGCTATATTTGATGTGGCTTTCGTATCTATATTCCAAATAAAAACAACAAATATGGGATCAAAGTGTTTTCTACAGTGGATGCAAAAACATTTTACACGTCGCATTTGGAAATCTACGCTGGAAGAAAACCAGAAGGTTCCTTTCAGATAGACAATTTTATAACAGCCGTTAGTCTAAGAATGACAACCACATCTCAGGAACTGGAAGGAATGTTACCATGGATTGATGGTTTAAAGATAGACCTGTAAAGTCATGACACTTACTTCAAATGTCCCAAAAAATTCAAAGGCAATTACTTGTATCGTCAATGCACTACGATTACATAATAGACGAAAATACTGGTGATAATAAAAAAACCAGAGATAGTAACATTCTACAATTCCACAAAAAACGGTGTTGATGTAGTCGACAGGATGGTTACATGTTATAATGTAGCTCGAAACACAAGGATAAATAAAACGAATATTCCAGATGGAGAATTTTGAAAAATGTAAATAGTTTTGGAAAATTTGGGCAAAGGACTTCGCCAATATATAAAATATTAGACCAATGAAAACGACGTTGTATCAAAGATTAAATAAATATATTTGTGTAACCAACGTTGTTACCCACTTAAACACAAATGGGAGTTAATATTATAAACGAAACAAAATTACTTGGATACGCGCAAGTGGTCGTGAAATGGAATTCTATTTACACGATTACTCAATCGCAATGACAAGAAATGAGCACATTTCTAATGTTGTGACTCTTATTACAACGCGGGCAACAGAGCGAGAATTGAGCCAACGCCCTAGATGCAATAGCCAACGGTCGAATAAACTGATGTTTCACACTATTATGCATTCTGATATAATCGCGTTAAAAAAAAGATCATTTTTATTTCTAATAACAAACATTCGTCGTAAATGACGGAAAATACTGTTTTTAGAAATGATACGAAACAAAATATTATAAACTTACAATTTAAATGAAGTTTATGGTAATTTAAAGCAATAATTTAAATCTTAGTAGACTACAGTCGCGATTCACAAGTTACGTTACTGCTGTATTTAATTCCATTGGCGATGAAATTAGAAACCATAGTCATATTCGGATTGTTTCTCTGGAGCTATACGAGATTTGCGAGTACAGTTGAAATCCCCATCTAATACTTGATTTTTCTATGGATATATTGTGATCTTTACGTAAGTTGTTGAAAGATGGCGTTGGGGAGCGATTACAGTATTATTAATTAATGGATTAACGTAGTGTATTTTTGTCATTATTTTGACTTGATTTGCAATTATTTGCTATTAACAGTGCCCAAACCACAGTATTTTATAAAAATTAAATAAAGATAGTTATAGCAGGGATGTTATATATCTAGGTATAATAGTTTAGAAGCGGCCGACGTTTAAGTTCGAAAAAAATTCGTGAAGTCGAGGTGTGACTTTGAACGCCTGCCATTTCTAAACTATAATAGGTAGATATATGCCGTTTCGAAGTTTTCGATTCGAAATTTAAACCAATTAAATGATTTCGTGGAACTCTTCTAAAATGCGAGTTGTTATGTTTTGCCCTCAAGGGACCATAACGATCCTTCTTTTTTCCATATTTTCTTGTCTTGTCTTGTCTTGTCTTGTCTTGTCTTGACCAATCCCTACCATGCATTTGTGTATTTTTGTCATTATTTTGACTTAATTGGTAATTATTTGCTATTAACACTGCCCAAACCAAAGTATTTTTATAAAAATTAAATAAAGATAGTTGTAGAGAATTAAATTTCCTAATGGAAACCCAGCGATGTTATATATCTAGGTATAATAGTTTAGAAGCGGCCGACGTTTAAGTTCGAAAAAAAATTCGTGAAGTCAAGGTGTGACTTTGAACGCCTGCCATTTCTAAACTATAATAGGTAGATATATGCCGTTTCGAAGTTTTCGATTCGAAATTTAAACCAATTAAATGACTTCGTGGAACTCTTCTAAAATGCGAGTTGTTATGTTTTGCGCTCAAGGGACCGTAACGATCCTTCTTTTTTCCATATTTTCTTGTCTTTGACCAATCCCTACCATGCATATTTTCAAACGTCATTCGCAGACGTCTACAATCGAAATATTGCAGCGTTCTCCTATATATTTATATAATAGCTGTCATAAACACAACTTTCGTCAACAAATAAAATGTTTTAATAGATTATATCGATCGAAAGTCGTCCAATGAAAACGAAGTTTTACGTTATAAAGTTGCATATCAGGAATTAAGTAAATACATTTGTGTAACCCTCTGCAATCTCGCGTTAAACATAAATTTCGGCGATATCTTTGGGATTTCTTTTATCCCGCTGCCATAAAACCCGTCGATAATCCTACGAAAGCAAATAAGTTGATTAAGTGTATAGAAAGTTTTTCTATGAAGACTCGTGAATCGTCGAGCGTTAGTCGTTAGAAGTACGGGATGGTGGTACTTGACCAGCAGAAATTATATCATCGGAAACATTTATTAGGAACGTTAAGGCAATTTAAAAATATCGATATATTTAATGTAAAATTGATATTTCGTATAAATCACCAGGGTTTCAATTATACGATATTGACTTACGACATAAATAATGATTAGATCCAACGACGATCAGTCTCGTCATGTTTGAGCATAAATAATGAATATGTGATTTTTAAAATTTTCTAATTTCTTATAATCATCGATTCGTCAATTTAAAAACACAGTTCCCAAATGCGTTTATTATATATTTATATCTATTCAAATAAAATTATTAAAGACGGAATAATCCATGTTGTAAATGTTCGTATTTCGAATACAATAGTCCATTTGTATTTTATTCTACAGTTTATTCAACAAAGCTTATTTGTGATCTAATGCCTTTCATATTATGTCTTTTAAGGTAATCGAGCTTATAATTGCAGCACACGTTTATGTCAGATGTTATACGGCTTCCGACTGTTACATATCCTGCAATTGTCATTTTCTAAGCTTTCATTTATGATGTGTTTACTATAGTGCCAGGAAATGATCACTTCGTATTGGTTTACACGCATAAAGCCAATTAAAAAGCAATAAATATTAAATCATGTAGTTGGAATAACTTGTCACAGTTTCATTTATAATTACGTGCGTGATGAATCTCGGAAAGAGATTATTAGCGTAGCTGATTTTTTTAATGGAAATGATTAAAAGTGATTCAGATAAAAATGGAGGGGATATAAAATCGAATCAGTACAAATAAATAAAGAAAGTAATAAAATTAATGAAAAATAATCGAAGCTAAAATTTATAGTAAAAAAGAAGTTGTCCCTTTTTTTCTACCCCATCAATAATTTTTTATCCCTGGTTTAATCTGGGGCCTCCACTGTACCAATTTGTTTATTCGGGTTTTGCTTTCTGGTCTCCATAGGGGCACATATTTTTTGTTGCTTTATTTTATGTCTTCTTTTAGATCTTGTTTAATTTCGTCGTTTGTTCTAGTTCTATATATTCTTTTTCCTTGGCCTTCTTCCCCTTCTCCTTTTATCTCAAATACTGGTCCAATTTAGAGTGGATGGTTGGTTGCTTTATATTTTCTGTTATTTCTAATTTTCCGTCCCCAGTTCCAGCTATTGTAATTCCAAAACATATAAACTTTTCCTCCTCTTAAAATTCTTCAATTCCTGATTTAATCCTTTATTTTTGTTTGTCCTTTGGTTTATCTTTAATCCCCTTATCTATTATTTTTTGTTAAACATAGGATTTATGTTTTATTTTTTCTGTTTCTTTGTTTCTCTGTTTCTGTTCTTATATTTCGTCTGTTTCTTTATCTGTTTTTTGTTTCTTGCGCCGTCTATTAACTTAGCGTTAGCTTTCATGATATCCTTGTCACAATTGAGCTTTTTTTATGTAGTTATAAGCTTCACAGGTCGGATTGCATCTATGGTTTATTTTCTCCGTGTAAATCCATTGAAACTGCGCCATTACTTTTTTGTAACTTTAGTTAGTTATTGCTGATAATTTTTATAAATCGTATTATGTTATTCCTCTACATACAGCCTTGGCACCTTTACTGGTCTCCTTTTTTGTGAATCGTTATCACTTCTCCTATCTCCCATCTCGTACCTTCCATTGCCCATGTTTTAAAATAGATGGTGTACCATTTCTTTCAGTTCATTTAATGTGTTCAATGTTGATGGTGTCTTTTGAATTGCTGTTTTCTTCATATTCTTTTGCGCAGGAGCTTTTGAATTGAGGTTTCCAACTTTTGCTAATCACTTTCTTCCTCATCCTTCTCCAATATTTCTGTCTCTTCCATGTATCAATTAATAGTTCCTTTAGTGTTCTATCCATTTACATTTTTCTTCTTCTAGTGCTGCTTTATTCTTCTTATTTACTCTTCCCTTTATTTAAAATTATCTTGTATTTCGTTTTATTTATTTTTTGTTAAATTTCGATCGGCTTCCATCTATGCATTCCATCTTCTACTTCCTTTATTAGTTTCTTGGTTGTTTTTTAATTCTTCATATTGCATTTTATCTTCAATCAATTTTCTTGTTTGTATTGTAATTTCTCCACATTCTTCATTATACCAGTTTTTTTCATTTTTTCTGTTCTACCCCCAGCATTTTCTTCCAAAGTTAACTTTAAGCTGTCTTTGCAGTTCCATTCGGGATTCAATTTTGCCAGTTTATTTTTTACCTTGTCTGTATATTCGTTTCTTATTTTGGTGATGTTCGTTTGTTTACATTCCATTTATATTGTGTGTATTGTGTTTGAACTTAGTGGAGGTTCTATTAAAGTCACAAAGTATTATTAGCATTATTGCTTCCCCGCATATTTTTTATTTCTTATCCATCGTAGAATGGATTTTTCTTCTTGTTCAGTTTTCTCTGGAAGTGATAAAACAATATTGGGATATTCACCTTCTTACATACTTTATCCCCTTTTCTAAAGTAACGTCCTTCGGTTCCGATACTTTCTTCTTCCATCCGTGTTTTCCTTTACATGGTCTCCTTTACATCCCCATGTACTTTCCTCCTTCTCTTGTGCCCTTCGCTTGCTTAGTGTTTCTCACCTTTCTCTCTATTTATATATATTTTTTATTTCTTTAGTCTTTCTCTCATGTTTGATTTCCCTCTTCTTCCCTGCACTCCTCCTTCATCCCCTTTATTTTCACTAAGATTTCTAGCCTAGTATCTTCCGTTTTCGTCCTCCTTCGAGCTTATCTCTTCACACTCTCCCATCCAATATTCCATTCATCCCAACCTTTTCCGCATAAGTCGCACCTCTTATATTTTGCTTCCATCCAGTATTTCTAGGACTTCTTCATATTTTCATATCTGAGCCTTGTTGTTATTTTTTCTTCTTCCGCCCTTAAATATTGGATTCCTCCAGCCTGCTTTGATTCTTTTGTACTTTGAGTTGTACCTCGCGTTTCTAATTTTACTTCCAATTACCTGCGATTCTGCTCGCTACCATCTTTCCACTATCTTCCTCTCCATCTGCTTCTCACATCTTCTCATCCTTTCCGCATCTCCCACGTGTGTGTTTTATTTGACTTTCTTCCAATTTGGAGATGCCACATATCTCGTTTACTTTAACTCATATATCATTTTCGAGACTGTTCTAGCCCCCAGCTCCATGTTATTCCGTACCTCACTGCTCGCCCGTCTCCTCTCTTATTATGTATTCTGGCGTTGACTTTTCCAGGTTCAGTGCAATTTTTAATCGTCGTTGGTGTATCTTTCGTATTCTTTTTTGTTTCTTCCATCTCTGCACTTCCGCTCCAATGCATGCATTTCATATCACCACTTTCTTCGAATTTCCTTTTTTTCTTTCCCCACGAATTCCACCTCAATGCTTACTACACTATCTTCGCTCACGTGTTTCATGTGCCCTTTGGTGGTATTGTTGTACCAATGATATATTTAATGGCTTTGCATTTACTCTTAGATCATATCCTTTCATTTATGGGGGTGCCTTTATGTTTTCTTGTAAATCACCCACAATGATCTGCATCTGCTATTCTTGCTGTGAGTAGTCTACCTCAATTGCTGCAATTTTATATCTCTCTCATATTTCTTCCATTTTCTGGCTCTAGCATTGTGCTAGAAAAAACATTAATCAACTAAAAATAATTCATTAAAATATATTGAACGAACGAATTATGTAAAAATAAAAACCTAAGTAAATTTTTGAAATCATTAAATAATTTACTAAAACGAAAATATTTAAATTACTTCGAATAATTGAATAAGTGAGAACAGAAAACTCAACAAGAGGATATATTTGCGTCGAATTATTTGTTGACTAGTTACTAGATAAACGTTATCGTACATTTACGTCTCGTTATATTTGTTTGTTTTTCGTTTTGAATAACTTATCGTATTTGATTTTTAACTTTTTCGTATATTTTTATATGAAGCCAATTTAATTGGTGGTTATTTCAGTTTTAGTTTAATTCGATTTGTTTTTTACTGTTTCATTTTTAAGATTATCCCATTCGTTTAATTTTTGTTTGTTTGTTTTAATTTTTCTATTTTTGTTGTTGTCGATGATCATTTTAATAGTTTAATAAGTTGATTTTCCATGTAATTTGTGTCATTTTTCTTTCTATATTAAATAAATAGTGATGAAGAAATAAAAAAAGTAATGACATTTATATTTATTTAATATAAACTTGTAAGTAGTTGTAGTACATGATACGGTGTTTAAAATTTTGTTGGTTATTGGCGTTGCGAACGATAACCGCGACCATAAATAGAGGGTGTGAAAATCTCTGGAAAATCTATTATCACGCTGGCTGGTGGAACGTACCGTCAAATATGCAAAGTTTATAATTTCGATCGTCCATTCAAGATTAACAAGTCAATTATTTAAAAACAAACTAAATGTAGCAGAAATTATGTGCTTAATTATGAAAATACATCGCGTCGAGTCTACTACAGTAGAAACTTAATTCGACTAGAAATGTATACTCAAATTGCTTCAATTCAAGTAGCTAACAAATACATTATACCCATTTAGGGTCTCCAGTTTATCAATGTGAAGCAGTGCGAGAAGAGCAAGTTGGGGAGGGTTTTATACAAAACTAAGAGACGCAGGGGCGCATTATTATTCACATAACAGCGTTCGCAGCGTAATATCTACGTAAAAATATATAGAAGGACAGACATCATCCCCTATTTATCTTTGAAATTATAACTATATATCATAGTGTTATATGCGTTAGGGAGCTGATAATCAGCAGCATGATGTGTTTATTCGATAGCCTTCCCGGCCTAGCTGCAAACATATGTGCCCACGAGTCTTGCTAGAAAATATTAAAAGAAAAATATATGCAATAAATTTTTTTATTTTATGAAAATTGTCGATGTTGTTTCAGTCTTTTTTTATCAGTTTGTCTTGAAATTGTTTCAGTATTTACTGGCATAAGACAATTAAAGAAAGGTTGTGGTGAAATAAATTTTAAATACAAATAATATATTTCCCTCGTGCTTACAAGGTTGACGTATTTAGTAGCATTTCTATGACGGAGCGAAATCTGTGCATAAATCTTAAATTAAATACTTATGTAATTGGTATACATTGGCTATGTAAAAGTACAAATGAGTGTGGGTTAAAGTAAAATCAAGCATCGACTTTAAAGATCAACGTCACAATGCAAAGGTAATTTTGGTGGAACACTCGACGTATTTTTTGATGTTTTTCTTCATACTATAATTTGGTAACTGATATGTCGACAATTGCTCTCTAACAAGCCTGTTAAAACCCCAATTTTTCTAGATTGTATATTTTCTTAATTGTCAATTATTTTCGTTTACGTTTGCCACCCCGGTTAATCCGTATTGGGATTAATGTTATTAGTATCAGCATTGCAAGAGCTCAGAAATTTTACACAAGTTACAAATAAAAATATAAAGATAATATAAATGATCTTACCAATTACAGGAACTGATGGGTTTATATATCCTCTAAATATAGTTGTATTATTCTTGTTTCGCATTCGCTGTGACTTCTTCTTTCCGAAGTAAAAGTAATTTTAATATCACACGGTCCATTTTGTTGTGTCTGCAAAAAAATATATATATGAATTAATGTCCTACATTTCGATTATTTTTGTTTTGGTCTGCATTTTATTATTATTATGTTTAGCTGCACGTTTTGATTGGTTCATATATTATTTGCAATATTAAACAATTCGTGCAATTGATGTGTGATTTCTTTAACGTTGCACGAGAATACAACCTTCAAAGGGCGAAAAATTTAAATATATATTAAAGAATAATAAGTGATATTTCAAAAACATGACCCCGATATATTCCAAAAAGTTCAAACGTGCGAAATTCGTATGAATGGCAAATATTCACCGGGGATTTCTCCTCGAATTCAGGAATATATTCCACAAAGTCCTGTAATTCGATCTATATATTTGACTCGCGTTTCTTTGGCGAGAAATTTGGGATTACCTATTCTTGAAAAACTTAACATAAAATTTCGCGTTTTACGTTCGCGACGCCGCGCCGTACTGCGGCGATGAAATACAAAATGGCGATGAAATAAAAGATGAGAAATGTTGCGGTCGGAGAATTAGCTGAATACATAATCAATAAACTGTAACTATATTTAACGCCGCGTAGGATATGGAATATTTGAAAGCGGATTTGCAATCCACGTTTTAAATCGAGTTATTTAATAGCTCGATCACTTTATGAATAACATTTGCAAACCGCAAATCAAATTATAACGTAAAATGTGTGTAATGGTAAGCATTTCGGTTTTAAACGGTTGCTGAGAAAATAGTGTTAACATGTTTTCATTTGTTTCATTTTGGTTTATTAAAAAAAGTTTCATTCACACTGATATGTTGGGAACCAATTGCAATGGAAAATATCATAATTTTTAAGGAACACAAAATATTTTTCAAATGAATTAATTTACTCTTATGTTTAGTTATAATTTTAGGGTCAATTTTGAATATAAAAATTACTTGTAATATGCCCAAAAACTGGTTTTGTAATCTTCGTTTTGACGTTTCTAAATTTTCTAGATGCAATGCAATGCAATGTTGCGTCACATTATATTTATTTCAAACAAAATTTGACTTTTGGGAGCTTGTAAATGGCTTACATATTCCAATTTTGATTATATCATTATGAGTTATACTGAATGACTTATTTTTATAATGTATGCCTTAACGTTGACTTTTTAAACCCAGACTTAATACATTGTTCATGTTCTTTTCATAAATTTCTGTATAGAGCTATAGAGGCTTTTTAATTGCAAAGTTGCTCTTCAACATTATCCCATAACGATTTTTATAATTCCTATATTAAATTTTCTTCAAAACCCTGAGCTACCGAATTGTTTTAGTTCTCTTTTATTGTGTTCTATTGTAACAACTGAAAGTTTTTAGTGCCAATGTGTTTGAAATTCTAAGTTGATTCATCAATGATGATGCTTTTAAATATTTATCAGAACACGTCTAGATATGTTCTTTAAAATTTTTATTTAATAATCTCAATGATTTTGATTTTATAAATTTTCCTTCTGTTTAAATGCATTTTCATTAAATAATCTGTCAAATCCTTAAACTACTTATTTGTATGAGTTAGAGTTGGATTTGGATGTTGCAAGTTGTTTTGTTATATATATATTTTTTTACTTATTACATACAATAATTATATATATACGTTGATAATACCGATAAATCTAATCACTATTTTAATTGAAAAATATCCAATTACATTTGCGGTATAGCGTTTTTAATCCAAATAACAAGCAATCTTTGAAAAATCCCCGTGAAGTAACAAGCGAAAATCAAGACATGAATAAACGATCATTTAACAACAGAAACCGTTACCTTTGAGATGCTAAAGTGTATTTTTATATTTAGGAGTCTCTTTGGTGAATTTAAAGACTTTAGTAAAAGTAAAAAATAAAAATCTTAAATTGTACACTTTGATTCGAGTCAAAGAATCTTTAAGCTGCCTTTCTGAAAATAGATGTTTAATGAATGGGCATTCGATTTTATTTTTATATAAATTAATGGGTTATAAAACTAAAACGCTAGAAGTTCGTAAGAATTAAAATCAAGTACATGAAACATTTTTATAAATTTTATCTAAAAATACCAAAAACTGAAACAACCAAAATGTCATTTTAAGTATATGGCAGCGTAATATGCTGGTGTTTTATGACTGTAACTGAGTAGCTAACAAAAAATGTAATGCAATTAAAGGAAGAAAATAAATTGACATTTACCAAGTTTGACAGCAAAAAGTTTCGTATGTTCATAAATGTAGATATGAAAAAAAATATTTTTGAAGCTGGTGTCACAGAAACTTAAACTCTGTTAAGTTTATCTTTTAATCAATTTCAATTAAATCGATTAAAAGATTATTGATATAAATTGCTTAATTATTAGAAGCTTTTATTTCATACCTAATTGTCTATTGAACTGAGAATCTAGGCAAGTCATTTAAACCTGATTTACACCAATCGGTAGTTTTTTAATTGCACTTTGTCATGATATAAATTTATTGCAAATATCGTCGCCAAATTGTATAAAATAAGATACGAGGACTAGCCACATTGTTGTAATTAAATTTGTCTTAACAAAGGACAATAAATATATTATCGACTGGTGTAGATTACATTTAAATCCGTCGCCTAAATTTTCAGATCAATAGACAGTTATATATGAATAAATAAAAGAAATAAAATTAATAAGTGCACGTTAACAAACAGGATTTTTTCATGTATATTAAAAATTATGATTAAATGATTTTGCTTTAATACTTAGTGTCCTTAATGCACTTAATAAGTACATGCAACTCGTGCAACTTATTACAAATAATATCAAAAATGTTTATTTATAATGTCTTGAATTTTGAATTTATTTTTAAATTAATTATATTTAAAATTTAAAATTGTTTTAAATTCGTTTAATACTCGCTTAATCCATTTTCTTTTATACGAACAAAAACAATTTCAAGTTTGAATAGAAAGCTAAAACTTATAATAAATTATAATGTATTAAGGTGACGATGAAAAAAATATTTTTGAAGCTTGTATCACAGAAACTTAAACTCTGTTAAGTTTATCTTTTAATCAATTTCAATTAAATCGATTAAAAGATTATTGATATAAATTGTTTAATTATTAGAAGCATTTATTTCATACCTAATTGTCTATTGAACTAAGAATCTAGGCAAGTCATTTAAACCTGATTTACACCAATCGGTAGTTTTTTAATTGCACTTTGTCATGATGTAAATTTATTGCAAATATCGTCGCCAAATTGTATAAAATAAGATACGAGGACTAGCCATATTTTTGTAATTAAATTTGTCTTAACAAAGGACAATAAATATATTATCGACTGGTGTAGATTAGGTTTAAATGCGTCGCCTAAATTTTCAGATCAATAGACAGTTATATATGAATAAATAAAAGAAATAAAATTAATAAGTGCACGTTAACAAACAGGATTTTTTCATGTATATTAAAAATTATGATTAAATGATTTTGCTTTAATACTTAGTGTCCTTAATGCACTTAATAAGTACATGCATCTCGTGCGACTTATTACAAATAATATCAAAAATGTTTATTTATAATGTCTTGAATTTTGAATTTATTTTTAAATTAATTATATTTAAAATTTAAAATTGTTTTAAATTCGTTTAATACTCGCTTAATCCATTTTCTTTTATACGAACAAAAACAAATTTCAAGTTTGAATAGAAAGCTAAAACTTATAATAAATTATAATGTATTAAGGTGGCGATGAAAAAAATATTTTTGAAGCTGGTATCACAGAAACTTAAACTCTGTTAAGTTTATCTTTTAATCAATTTCAATTAAATCGATTAAAAGATTATTGATATAAATTGTTTAATTATTAGAAGCTTTTATTTCATACCTAATTGTCTATTGAACTAAGAATCTAGGCAAGTCATTTAAACCTGATTTACACCAATCGGTAGTTTTTTAATTGCACTTTGTCATGATGTAAATTTATTGCAAATATCGTCGCCAAATTGTATAAAATAAGATACGAGGACTAGCCATATTTTTGTAATTAAATTTGTCTTAACAAAGGACAATAAATATATTATCGACTGGTGTAGATTACGTTTAAATCCGTCGCCTAAATTTTCAGATCAATAGACAGTTATATATGAATAAATAAAAGAAATAAAATTAATAAGTGCACGTTAACAAATAGGATTTTTTCATGTATATTAAAAATTAAGATTAAATGATTTTGCTTTAATACTTAGTGTCCTTAATGCACTTAATAAGTGCATGCAACTCGTGCAACTTATTACAAATAATATCAAAAATGTTTATTTATAATGTCTTGAATTTTGAATTTATTTTTAAATTAATTATATTTAAAATTGTTTTAAATTCGTTTAATACTCGCTTAATCCATTTTCTTTTATACGAACAAAAACAATTTCAAGTTTGAATAGAAAGCTAAAACTTATAATAAATTATAATGTATTAAGGTGACGATGAAAAAAATATTTTTGAAGCTGGTATCACAGAAACTTAAACTCTGTTAAGTTTATCTTTTAATCAATTTTAATTAAATCGATTAAAAGATTATTGATATAAATTGTTTAATTATTAGAAGCTTTTATTTCATACCTAATTGTCTATTGAACTGAGAATCTAGGCAAGTCATTTAAACCTGATTTACACCAATCGGTAGTTTTTTAATTGCACTTTGTCATGATATAAATTTATTGCAAATATCGTCGCCAAATTGTATAAAATAAGATACGAGGACTAGCCATATTTTTTTAATTAAATTTGTCTTAAGAAAGGACAATAAGTATATTATCGACTGGTGTAGATTACGTTTAAATCCGTCGCCTAAATTTTCAGATCAATAGACAGTTATATATGAATAAATAAAAGAAATAAAATTAATAAGTGCACGTTAACAAACAGGATTTTTTCATGTATATTAAAAATTATGATTAAATAATTTTGCTTTAATACTTAGTGTCCTTAATGCACTTAATAAGTACATGCAACTCGTGCGACTTATTACAAATAATATCAAAAATGTTTATTTATAATGTCTTGAATTTTGAATTTATTTTTAAATTAATTATATTTTAAATTTAAAATTGTTTTAAATTCGTTTAATACTCGCTTAATGCATTTTCTTTTATACGAACAAAAACAATTTCAAGTTTGAATAGAAAGCTAAAACTTATAATATATTATAATGTATTAAGGTGACGATGGAAAAAATATTTTTGAAGCTGGTATCACAGAAACTTAAACTCTGTTAAGTTTATCTTTTAATCAATTTCAATTAAATCGATTAAAAGATTATTGATATAAATTGTTTAATTATTAGAAGCTTTTATTTCATACCTAATTGTCTATTGAACTGAGAATCTAGGCAAGTCATTTAAACCTGATTTACACCAATCGGTAGTTTTTTAATTGCACTTTGTCATGATATAAATTTATTGCAAATATCGTCGCCAAATTGTATAAAATAAGACACGAGGACTAGCCATATTTTTGTAATTAAATTTGTCTTAACAAAGGACAATAAATATATTATCGACTGGTGTAGATTACGTTTAAATCCGTCGCCTAAATTTTCAGATCAATAGACAGTTATATATGAATAAATAAAAGAAATAAAATTAATAAGTGCACGTTAACAAATAGGATTTTTTCATGTATATTAAAAATTATGATTAAATGATTTTGCTTTAATACTTAGTGTCCTTAATGCACTTAATAAGTACATGCAACTCGTGCAACTTATTACAAATAATATCAAAAATGTTTATTTATAATGTCTTGAATTTTGAATTTATTTTTAAATTAATTATATTTTAAATTTAAAATTGTTTTAAATTCGTTTAATACTCGCTTAATCCATTTTCTTTTATACGAACAAAAACAATTTCAAGTTTGAATAGAAAGCTAAAACTTATAATATATTATAATGTATTAAGGTGACGATGAAAAAAATATTTTTGAAGCTGGTATCACAGAAACTTAAACTCTGTTAAGTTTATCTTTTAATCAATTTCAATTAAATCGATTAAAAGATTATTGATATAAATTGCTTAATTATTAGAAGCTTTTATTTCATACCTAATTGTCTATTGAACTGAGAATCTAAGCAAGTCATTTAAACCTGATTTACACCAATCGGTATTTTTTTAATTGCACTTTGTCATGATATAAATTTATTGCAAATATCGTCGCCAAATTGTATAAAATAAGATACGAGGACTAGCCATATGTTTGTAATTAAATTTGTCTTAACAAAGGACAATAAATATATTATCGACTGATGTAGATTACGTTTAAATCCGTCGCCTAAATTTTCAGATCAATAGACAGTTATGTATGAATAAATAAAAGAAATAAAATTAATAAGTGCACGTTAACAAACAGGATTTTTTCATGTATATTAAAAATTATGATTAAATGATTTTGCTTTAATACTTAGTGTCCTTAATGCACTTAATAAGTACATGCAACTCGTGCAACTTATTACAAATAATATCAAAAATGTTTATTTATAATGTCTTGAATTTTGAATTTATTTTTAAATTAATTATATTTTAAATTTAACATTGTTTTAAATTCGTTTAATACTCGCTTAATCCATTTTCTTTTATACGAACAAAAACAATTTCAAGTTTGAATAGAAAGCTAAAACTTATAATAAGTTATAATGTATTAAGGTGACGATGAAAAAAATATTTTTGAAGCTGGTATCACAGAAACTTAAACTCTGTTAAGTTTATCTTTTAATCAATTTCAATTAAATCGATTAAAAGATTATTGATATAAATTGTTTAATTATTAGAAGCTTTTATTTCATACCTAATTTTCTATTGAACTGAGAATCTAGGCAAGTCATTTAAACCTGATTTACACCAATCGGTAGTTTTTTAATTGCACTTTGTCATGATATAAATTTATTGCAAATATCGTCGCCAAATTGTATAAAATAAGATACGAGGACTAGCCATATTTTTGTAATTAAATTTGTCTTAACAAAGGACAATAAATATATTATCGACTGGTGTAGATTACGTTTAAATCCGTCGCCTAAATTTTCAGATCAATAGACAGTTATATATGAATAAATAAAAGAAATAAAATTAATAAGTGCACGTTAACAAACAGGATTTTTTCATGTATATTAAAAATTATGATTGAATGATTTTGCTTTAATACTTAGTGTCCTTAATGCACTTAATAAGTACATGCAACTCGTGCGACTTATTACAAATAATATCAAAAATGTTTATTTATAATGTCTTGAATTTTGAATTTATTTTTAAATTAATTATATTTTAAATTTAAAATTGTTTTAAATTCGTTTAATACTCGCTTAATCCATTTTCTTTTATACGAACAAAAACAATTTCAAGTTTGAATAGAAAGCTAAAACTTATAATAAATTATAATGTATTAAGATGACGATGAAAAAAATATTTTTGAAGCTTGTATCACAGAAACTTAAACTCTGTTAAGTTTATCTTTTAATCAATTTGAATTAAATCGATTAAAAGATTATTGATATAAATTGCTTAATTATTAGAAGCTTTTATTTCATACCTAATTGTCTATTGAACTGAGAATCTAGGCAAGTCATTTAAACCTGATTTACACCAATCGATAGTTTTTTAATTGCACTTTGTTATGATATAAATTTATTGCAAATATCGTCGCCAAATTGTATAAAATAAGATACGAGGACTAGCCATATTTTTGTAATTAAATTTGTCTTAACAAAGGACAATAAATATATTATCGACTGGTGTAGATTACGTTTAAATCCGTCGCCTAAATTTTCAGATCAATAGACAGTTATGTATGAATAAATAAAAGAAATAAAATTAATAAGTGCACGTTAACAAACAGGATTTTTTCATGTATATTAAAAATTATGATTAAATGATTTTGCTTTAATACTTAGTGTCCTTAATGCACTTAATAAGTACATGCAACTCGTGCAACTTATTACAAATAATATCAAAAATGTTTATTTATAATGTCTTGAATTTTGAATTTATTTTTAAATTAATTATATTTTAAATTTAACATTGTTTTAAATTCGTTTAATACTCGCTTAATGCATTTTCTTTTATACGAACAAAAACAATTTCAAGTTTGAATAGAAAGATAAAACTTATAATATATTATAATGTATTAAGGTGACGATGGAAAAAATATTTTTGAAGCTGGTATCACAGAAACTTAAACTCTGTTAAGTTTATCTTTTAATCAATTTCAATTAAATCGATTAAAAGATTATTGATATAAATTGTTTAATTATTAGAAGCTTTTATTTCATACCTAATTGTCTATTGAACTGACAATCCAGGCAAGTCATTTAAACCTGATTTACACCAATCGGTAGTTTTTTAATTGCACTTTGTCATGATATAAATTTATTGCAAATATCGTCGCCAAATTGTATAAAATAACATACGAGGACTAGCCATATTTTTGTAATTAAATTTGTCTTAACAAAGGACAATAAATATATTATCGACTCGTGTAGATTACGTTTAAATCCGTCGCCTAAATTTTCAGATCAATAGACAGTTATATATGAATAAATAAAAGAAATAAAATTAATAAGTGCACGTTAACAAACAGGATTTTTTCATGTATATTAAAAATTATGATTAAATGATTTTTTAATACTTAGTGTCCTTAATGCACTTAATAAGTACATGCAACTCGTGCGACTTATTACAAATAATATCAAAAATGTTTATTTATAATGTCTTGAATTTTGAATTTATTTTTAAATTAATTATATTTTAAATTTAAAATTGTTTTAAATTCGTTTAATACTCGCTTAATCCATTTTCTTTTATACGAACAAAAACAATTTCAAGTTTGAATAGAAAGCTAAAACTTATAATAAATTATAATGTATTAAGGTGACGAGGAAAAAAATATTTTTGAAGCTGGTATCACAGAAACTTAAACTCTGTTAAGTTTATCTTTTAATCAATTTCAATTAAATCGATTAAAAGATTATTGATATAAATTGTTTAATTATTAGAAGCTTTTATTTCATACCTAATTGTCTATTGAACTGAGAATCTAGGCAAGTCATTTAAACCTGATTTACACCAATCGGTATTTTTTTAATTGCACTTTGTCATGATATAAATTTATTGCAAATATCGTCGCCAAATTGTATAAAATAAGATACGAGGACTAGCCATATGTTTGTAATTAAATTTGTCTTAACAAAGGACAATAAATATATTATCGACTGATGTAGATTACGTTTAAATCCGTCGCCTAAATTTTCAGATCAATAGACAGTTATGTATGAATAAATAAAAGAAATAAAATTAATAAGTGCACGTTAACAAACAGGATTTTTTCATGTATATTAAAAATTATGATTAAATGATTTTGCTTTAATACTTAGTGTCCTTAATGCACTTAATAAGTACATGCAACTCGTGCAACTTATTGCAAATAATATCAAAAATGTGTATTTATAATGTCTTGAATTTTGAATTTATTTTTAAATTAATTATATTTTAAATTTAAAATTGTTTTAAATTCGTTTAATACTCGCTTAATCCATTTTCTTTTATACGAACAAAAACAGTTTCAAGTTTGAATAGAAAGCTAAAACTTATAATATATTATAATGTATTAAGGTGACGATGAAAAAAATATTTTTGAAGCTGGTATCACAGAAACTTAAACTCTGTTAAGTTTATCTTTTAATCAATTTCAATTAAATCGATTAAAAGATTATTGATATAAATTGCTTAATTATTAGAAGCTTTTATTTCATACCTAATTGTCTATTGAACTGAGAATCTAGGCAAGTCATTTAAACCTGATTTACACCAATCGGTAGTTTTTTAATTGCACTTTGTCATGATATAAATTTATTGCAAATATCGTCGCCAAATTGTATAAAATAAGATACGAGGACTAGCCATATTTTTGTAATTAAATTTGTCTTAACAAAGGACAATAAATATATTATCGACTGGTGTAGATTACGTTTAAATCCGTCGCCTAAATTTTCAGATCAATAGACAGTTATATATGAATAAATAAAAGAAATAAAATTAATAAGTGCACGTTAACAAACAGGATTTTTTTCATGTATATTAAAAATGATGATTAAATGATTTTGCTTTAATACTTAGTGTCCTTAATGCACTTAATAAGTACATGCAACTCGTGCAACTTATTGCAAATAATATCAAAAATGTTTATTTATAATGTCTTGAATTTTGAATTTATTTTTAAATTAATTATATTTTAATTTTAAAATTGTTTTAAATTCGTTTAATACTCGCTTAATCCATTTTCTTTTATACGAACAAAAACAATTTCAAGTTTGAATAGAAAGCTAAAACTTATAATATATTATAATGTATTAAGGTGACGATGGATTAAAATTTGTAAGAAAAATATAAAAGAGGTTGAAGATCGTGAAAAAGCTGAAGTTCTGAAGTAACGACATTCAAGCCTTACTCTCAAAAGCTTTCTATTCACGTTCAATTTTTCCAATAGAATAAATTCCTAGAAAATGTATTTTAAAGGCTGCATTTGAAAGGCAAAATTTGCCTATTTAGTTCACCAACTATCATTCGTAATGGCACCACTTATCCTTCCACGGTGTCAAATATAATAAAACCTGCATTTGCTTAATGGGTTTTCCGTAATATTTTTATTGTCATTACTAATTGTTTGAGTTAATTTGAAAACTTGTTTCATATATATAGAATTCAGCAAACGTTCCTCGAATGTTTATGTGTCACAGTCAATAAAATAGCACTTACTTTTAAAATAAACGGACTCATTATGCATATACATGAATAGATAAAGGCTCCGGTATCTTAAAAGTAAGTGTACATAAATACAAAGTTGAAATGCAATTCGCGTTGTTTATATCCTCGAAATAAGGCATTTAAAGTACTTTTATACAAGCGACTCGATAAGAAGTTATTTATAAGACGCAATAATTATAAAATATTAATATCGATTGCACGTATGTTTACAGTTAACGCGGGTACAGGTATCGCAAAGAATTTATGCACATCCTAAGCCGCCAAGGACGTGAAGGATTTTACTTTGTGATTTGCTTAAGGGCACGTAGATGTGTTTTGAATTTCCTCACTGTAGGTGTAAAAAATGGCCGTTTAACGTTGCATTAAATAAAGAACAATGGATGTTTTTGAAACTTTTTTATTTTTTGAAAGATTAATAGTGCGGTTAATGTTTTAGACGTAATTTATTACTTAATTAATCTTAAATACCGAATATTATACGTGGATTCGTGCTTTAAACAAGTGAATTTAGTTACTGGTTATATCAAAACAATGCTCCATTTATTATAAATATAACGATAATTTACAATGTGACAATTTGTGGGTTTCAATGTCGTTGTGGATTATATAAAAAAACGTCGTACGAGGTTAAGTTTTTATTACTGACTACATTTTCAAAAGTATTATGTAAAATTGTAGAAACATTTTTAGAATAAATAAAGATTTTTTTAATAACTTACACAAGTAGAGTAATAAATAAATTTTGCAACTCGTTTTAATTGTTACCAATTAGATTCAGTTGCCACGTACATAAATCACCTTGGATTTATTATTTCACTTAATTTTTTTTTTATTTCTTATAATTTCGATTAGTTTAATTTTTCTTGGTGAAAAAAAAACCATGGGCACATCATGTTCCAACAATATTTAACTAACTATAAAGGTTTTTAGTTAATAATTTATGAAAAAAATATATATATTTTATCAAAAATATGTACGACTGAAATATTATTTAATATTTTTTATTATATACATTTTTCGTAAACTTTTGCTTATTACATATATTTTTAAATAATTCAAAATTTAGTTGTTATTTTTACATAAAAAGACGAAACTTCCATCGATGTAAAAAAAATAATTATGTTAATACGCGATTTAATTCTCAATGGTATACAATAGTGGTACTAAATAATTGAAACCGTTAATAAATAATCGGCATGTGCCCTCAAAAGAATGAAGCTGTCAAAATCTAAATATAGAGAACGTAAATACCACCGTGAGAAATCAATACAATTCTATTTATCTATGTCTTATTATCTACAGCAAACGAAGGAATGTTAAGATTTAGCTTTAACTGTGTTTGTTCTAGATAGCCGCCTTGTATTTAATAAGTAACGTAAATATGCTTAGGTCAGTCAGGAGATGATAAAATTGTTTCTCTATATTAAAACGATAGAAATATGCGCACTAGCTTTGAATAGAATTTCACGGCAACATTAATGTAAGCGATTAATAATATGTTTTGGAAATAAAGTGGGGGGGGGGGGCTTTTTAACATTTAAAACACGAATAAAAGATGGGCAATAATTCAATTAATTTATTTGTTACGTAATCGTACTTATTAATAATTTATTTGTAAATTTGAAAAAAAGTTCGTGGAATGCTAATAAAAAAAAAAACGGATAAACATGGTAATATATGTTAAAGATATGTTGCCAATCGTATAATTAAGTTTATTTTTCGTCGTTTATTTTTAATTTTTCAAAAACTGGAAAGATCGTAATAATTTTCAATAAGTAATAGGTAACTATTTAACAAATTTTCCTACATTTAGCTATGTTAGTTTTGGAAATATGGGGGGGGGGGGGGTAGTTTTCGGGTTACGTTTTGAGGAATATATCGAACACATGAAATAAAAAAATCCTTTAAAATGATACCACATATGAAACAAAATTCTGGATAATATTTTTTAGGCTCTGGTTCTTTGATATACAAAATAAGTGTTTAACGAATGTATGGAGTATTTGTAGATCTTCCATATACGAGGGCAGAGCTATAAGTTTCTTTGGCAACGAAAAAAATTGTACCAAATTTAATACATTTTTCAACATTTCAACGTTTTTCTAATTTTTTGATTCCTACGATTTCTTCACCCCTTCAAAATATGAGTTCCTTGCGTTCGTTTTATTTTTCCAAATACAAGAATTTATTGCTCGATACTCAATTTGTTAAATTTTCGTAAAAACACAAAAGTAGACGTCAACAACAAACTTAATCACGTACCTCACTGAAAATGTGACACTTTTAAAGGATGACAAAAATGGCATTGAATTCTACTATCTTCTCTTCACTTCAAATAAGTGCATCTTAAAAACCATTGACTATCAAACATGAATCGTTTGTTATTATCGACAGGTTAATATTAACGAAAAATTCAATCATTGTATATTGCCATTTCGCTTATCATGTTTTCGTTTGTGATCTTTCCGTTTCCTGTCCATTTCCATAGACTGTCAACAACAACAAGGAACTTAATCACGTACCTGACTGAACATGTGACACTTTTAAAGGATGACAAAAATGGCATTGAATTTAATCAATAATATCTTCTCTTCACTTCAAATAAATGCATCTTAAAAACTATTGACTATCAAACATGAATCGTTTGTTATTATCGACAGGTTAGTATTAACGAAAAATTCAATCATTGTATATTGCCGTTTCGCTTATCATGTTTTCGTTTGTGATCTTTCCATTTCCTGTCCATTTCCATAGACTGTCAACAACAACAACAAACTTAATCACGTGCCTGGGTGAACATGTGACACTTTTAAAGGATGACAAAAATTGCATTGAATTTAATCAATAATATCTTCTCTTCACTTCAAATAAATGCATCTTAAAAACTATTGACTATCAAACATGAATCGTTTGTTATTATCGACAGGTTAGTATTAACGAAAAATTCAATCATTGTATATTGCCGTTTCTCTTATCGTGTTTTCGTTTGTGATCTTTCCATTTCCTGTCCATTTCCATAGACTGTCAACAACAACAAGGAACTTAATCACGTACCTGACTGAACATGTGACACTTTTAAAGGATGACAAAGATGTCATAGAATTTAATCAATACTATATTCTCTTCACTTCAAATAAATGCATCTTAAAAACCATTGACTATCAAACATGAATCGTTTGTTATTATCGACAGGTTAGTATTAACGAAAAATTCAATCATTGTATATTGCCGTTTCGCTTATCATGTTTTCGTTTGTGATCTTTCCATTTCCTGTCCATTCCATAGACGGTCAACAGCAACAACAAACTTAATGACGTGCCTGACTGAACATGTGACACTTTTAAAGGATGACGAAAATGGCATAGAATTTAATCAATACTATATTCTCTTCACTTCAAATAAATGCATCTTAAAAACTATTGACTATCAAACATGAATCGTTTGTTATTATCGACAGGTTAGTATTAACGAAAAATTCAATCATTGTATATTGCCGTTTCGCTTATCATGTTTTCGTTTGTGATCTTTCCATTTCCTGTCAATTTCCATAGACTGTCAACAACAACAAGGAACTTAATCACGTGCCTGACTGAACATGTGACACTTTTAAAGGCGACAAAAATGGCATTGAATTTAATCAATACTATCTTCTCTTCACTTCAAATAAATGCATCTCAAAAACCATTGACTATCAAACATGAATCGTTTGTTATTATCGACAGGTTAGTATTAACGAAAAATGCAATCATTGTATATTGCCGTTTCGCTTATAGTGTTTTCGTTTGTGATCTTTCCATTTCCATAAATTTCGTTCTTTATTTTACTTGGATACATTTCTAGTAAAACAATGATCTTTAAAAGATTAACTATCAAACATGAATCGTTTGTTATTATCGTAGATAGGTTAGTATTAAAGAAACATTCTTAAATATCAATCGTTCCAGCTGTTCTAGCTCCAAACATTGTGTAACATCGGGGTCCATTCACAATGTACTTTTTTCTATTTTGCGTCGTTACTAGACGTAGTAAAGCACCCGTTTGGGTTCGATACTGAGGATTTTGGGTGCTTTACCAAGCTAGTGTATTTTATTTTTCTGGTGTTGGGGGCATTGTCGTTCTTTCAAATTTAACGTTTACGTCAAATGTCGAGCTGCGAATGGAAACAATGAAATGTACAATAATTATTATTAACGTTGACAGAATTGTTACCGTACCGTGGAACTGTTAGACAGCATTTTGAAGAATATTAAAATATATATTGCTACTTGTTTTTACTTTGAATGTCAAACTGTAACAAACGAAAAACGGTAGGTATAACTTTCCTAAACTTGACAAAATTCCCTAAATTTAAAATTTTTTATATCTTGTTTGTTCCTACACTCGCCACTACGCGGCTTGTGTCGGAATTTCAAACGCATGCTTGAATCGATGCTTTCTCGAACTTGTAGTTTAATATAAAGATGTGTATATAAAAAGATTGCCCGTTGTTTCTGAATTACTTTTTTCGATAAAATATAATTAATTCCATGTCTTCACAGGAGCGAATTAGAGGGTTGAAACGAACCTCTGTAATTGCGTAGCAGAACGATTGTGGGATACCGACGTGTAGATGGCGTTAATAGTTACACGCAAATTTTTAATAACAACGGTGTTAAACACATCTACGATTTGAGTTCAAGTAGAATATGTGTATTACAACAATTTCAACAATTTCTAGTTAATTTCAGAATTGAACCAACACAACTCCGCCAGTGATTTTGATCATTTTTTAAGTTGTGCTTACTGGAATATATGTGGGTTAGTAAAGTGTTATTTAGTCCAGGAAAATCGACTCTAACGGACGAATAAACATATCACATAATGGCTCTGTTTTTACCTTTTGAGGTACATGAGTGTAGATACTATTGTTTATAAGTTTCACGATGTAAAATTTTGATAATGTCGTTGATATGGAATCTGGATGTAGATTAGTAGTGGAACCCTCCTGTAATGTATGCAATGATTTTGCTTTTAAATAAGCATGACACGTTGGGTTGGGTTGGGTTGGGTTGGGTAACAAATATTACGAAAGTTCCATTTAATATAAAACTATAAATTAATATACAGAAAAAGACATATTTATTTTAATTCTAAATATTGGAAATTTAAAAAAATATAGTTAGATTTTCTTTTAATTATGTTGAAAGTTGACTGTGGCGATTTTAAAACAAGTAGCAACGTGCTTTATAAGCGGAGACTTAGTTTCCTTGACGTTCATTTCAAATTTGACGTTTATGAAACTTTATTTACTTTGCTTTCCGCGATCAATCTCTCGTTGAGATTCCTCCACTCTCATTAGTCAAAACGAAACACATGATCTTTCTAAATTCTAAGGCTTACAATACTATTATTATTATAGCTATTACGTTATATGTATTTAATTTTATTTTATTTGGTGTTTAATTTTTTCAATCAACTTGAATACGTTTTTCGTTACCCCAATTCCATTGACCGTTTTGAAATTTCTGTTTGTGCAAATTTTTCTTCAATAATTTTTGTATTTTTATTTTAAAGAAAAAAATCGTTTCTTTGGCAAATTCGAAAGAAAATCATTTTTCATCAAAATAATCACCTCACAAATCCATAAAATTAATGCGAATTACTTCCTCGTCCACCAAATTGTCCACATTGTCCAATCGATTATTTCCTGTTTCTAATTTTCAATATTTCCTGTTTCCAAATGTTTAAAAAAGGGCTCGGTGGAACAAGATTTTGATTCTAGTGACGTCATCATTGAGACAAACGCATAGTTTGAAGGATTGGAAATATTGTAGTATTCAAGTTTATCGAGCAAAATAAAATGAATTTTGTAAAAAAGTTAAAGTTTTTTCCTTGTTCTCGTATTTATAAGGAAATAAATAAAAATAAATTTTAGAAAATATGAAATATTTTAGTCCACGGATTGTTATGTCTAAAAAATAAATTTGATGTCAATATTTTACGTTTGTTTTAATTTTATTTATTAGTTTGCTGTTCTTATTTATGAAGTTTACGTTTTAATTATATTTTTGTATCACACTATAAACATTATACACAAAACGCTATAATTTTCCACATTATTGGAAAATTTATAGCTACACTCAAACGATATTGGACGAAATATTGGAGATTTTAAAGTAATCCTTAATTATTTTCCGCATAAAACACTTTAACGATGGCATTAATCGGCAGTATTAAATTATTTTTGTTGGGACTGCTCTGAATAAATGGGATTCTTTTAATATGAAAGATGCACATAATGGAGTAATTTCTATGGGGACACGGCATTAACATGAGTTTTATTGTTTGCCAGGAACCATTAACACCCTCATATTTGATTATTCGATACCATAGGGGAAGTAACAATATACGAATTTTGAGAAGCCATATGGCACGAAAAGTGACGTCACGATTTATTCGCAAGTTAAAGGAATTTGGTAAATTACTTCCATCGCTATTTAATCACGTATTAATTATTTGCATGCGTGTTTCGCAAAATTGCCAATATTGTTGTAGATATCGATGTCATTTAAAATTTGCATAATATTTTATACCGGAGTAAGAGCCACTTAAAGCGAATAATGAATAGAAAATGGAGAAGGTACATCCGGTACGCAAATGGCTTGGGGGTTGCTGTTGCTTTTAGCTACATAATATCCGGTTTGCAAATGGTTTAGGGTTGAACCACATATACATATGGGTAACTCTACGACGGACGATAATTTATATAAAATTTTATTAAAATTAGAATGTTAATTATTTGAACTTTATTAATTTATTAATTGTCTTGCATTGCAATTTTATTTTATTTTATTTTATATGTAATTATAATTCCGGTCATCTATTTCAAACTCTAATTATGACCACATGGCCATTTATCTTTCTCATTTTATAAATGTATCTGAAATAAGGGCTCTTTAAATTCTAATTTGGCGCAAACGCGCCCTACAAATGTTGAATGGTTTTTGCAAATAAATTACTAGCATTTTTGATAGCAACTTTTATTTCCCTTTTAGCTTTTACTTGATTAAATGTAGTTACTAAAAGCTTTATAATTAGATTTTCATAAAGAACTATTTTGTAGATGCGGACGAAATTTTATTTGAAATACAATTTGTTAGGAGCTACCGCATGAAAATGTGGCAATTCGCGAAACATGTGCGTAATAAAATACGAACAATATAATAAAGATTCGGTCAGCTGTAAAGCTTATCTATTTATAAGTGGCCCACTTTTGTTGTTTTATACGTTTAAATCGTGACAGTATTTACGGTTTTACCGATGGCCTTGATTGTGAACCATAAATAATAACCATACGCAATACAAACTATTTCATAAATGTACTACATTGTGGTTTCTTTTACAGCTCGTGTTGTTCGGAATGTTTATATGTAAGAAATTCATGCATACGATATTTGAAAAGAAAGTACGGATGTGGCCACTTGGACGAAATGGCCAAGTGTTGAAATTTGCACCATTGGCCGGCAGATGGCCATGCTTTAAATATAAAGTATGGCTTGATGTAACCGTATAACCTCGAGTTCGTGCTTTTGTGGAATACATTAATAAAATCGTTATATTAAAATCGGTTCATTACCATAATCGTGATCATAATATAAAAGTGCCGAAGAGTTGACGAAAATAATTAATGAAAATTATTAATGCATACACACACACAAATAAATATATATATATATATATATATATATATATATATATATCCTCACACATATAGACCAATCGCCAAAGACCCTACGTTGACTACGTTGACTGAAAATTCAAACAATGATTTAATTGCTTCATTTAAAAAGAGGGCATTGATTGATGACCGTACTTATAACACATTTATTATTCATAACTCCTTCGCTCCTAAACTCTATGAACTCCAAAAATTCACAAACCTGACATCCACCTTAGGCCTATTGTATCATCAATATAAGGTCCTACTAAATTTCTTTCTAAATTTATTGCTAATATTCTTTCATTAGCTTTTCAAGATTTCAATTGTTATCGCATCAAAGATAGTTTCACGTTCTCTGAACTTATTAATAACTTTCAAATTCCTGAAGGCTATGTACTTGCATCTTTAGACGTAGTCTCCCTATTCACTAACATCCCCATAGATTTATTTTGCAACATAATCACTGACAATTGGGACCTCATCCAACCACATAGTTGTTTGCCACGTTCAACCTTTCTTACTACAATCAAATTTATCTTTAAATCAACTTATTTTTCATTTAACAATCAATTCTATGCACAAATTTTCGGAGCTCCTATAGGTTCATCCCTTTCCCCTATAACTGCTGAAATTGTTATGAATACTCTGATTAAATTTGCCATTAATAAATTATCTTTTCAATTTCCCTTTCTACATCAATATGTTGATGATATCATCTGTACCATTCCGGTTAACTCCAAAGAAGAAGTGCTACAGGCGTTCAATTCCTTCCATGAACGTCTTCAATTTACTATTGAAATGGAAAGCGATAATAAAATTCCTTTCTTGGACACCTTGTGTGATGTCATCAAATTAAATTGGTATCAAAAACCTACCAATTCAGGTAGATATTTGCATTTTGATTCCTACAGTCCAATGCAACACAAACTTAATGTAGTTCTTGGCCTTAAGCATAGAATTTTACACATTGCTCATCCTGACTTTCATAATATTAATTTAACTTTACTTTACAATATACTTTTAAATAATAACTATCGTTCGTTACTTAAAAAAAAATGTTTTTCTCCAATCAACGCCCTCCACCACAACAACCACAAGTCATACAGCCAGTGGAAAAGATATACCATAGCTTATCATACATCTAGCAATTATCTCGTTCTATAAAAAAACTTTTCCGGGGTGCAGGTGTTGTAGTCGCCGATCGAATCATCAACCCCATTGCAATGTTATTTACAGCTATTAAGGACAAAACTACTCTTTTATCACTTAGTAATATCATTTATAATATACCCTGTGGAGAGTGGATTTATATTGGCCAAACAGTGCAAAGGCTCAAACAACGTTAAACACAACATAAGAGCGGTACTCGCCTTAAACCTACGTATTGTGCACTGGAATCCCACTCAAATGACAAAGGACACCACATAAACTATGATGAAGTCACAGTCCTGGCACACAACAACAAATTAAACCAGAGACTCTTCATTGAAATGTGTTACATAGTCAACTCGAATAATGCCATGAATTTCAAAAAGGATAAAGACAATCTTAGCACTATCTACACAGGCCAATCGTATGATGTATTTTGAAAGTTAATTTTGCAGTGCTGCAATAAAAGTCGCTTAGCGACGGCAAATGACTCTAAAGGTAAATCTGGGTAAATTTTTGATGATTTCTCATACACTTAAAGCCTCGTATGTCGATATATGTGTGTTTTAGCTTTCAAACTCAAACCAAACTTCGTATAATTTAATGCTACAGATTTGCATATCGAAATGGTTGGAAAAAAAAGTTTGATTTGAAATGGAAAGGCCAATGTTTATTATTAAAAAAAGTTTATTAAAATTAAAATTGTATTGATTCGGGTTCTAGAGTATGGAAGTGGTCGATTGTTCGTAAAAATCTAATCTACTTAATGTTATTCTTCTTTCAATGTTTAACTTTACAGTTTTCACAAAATTTGTAAAAGTGAGTAAAAATAGCACTCAGGTTTAAAGGGCCACTGAATTAAACAACAAATCTGCTTTCAAGTTTGGAGTGCATTAAACTGAAATTATTTGAAAACTGTAAGTCAATTTTAAATAAATCATACTTTATGGACCTGTCATAATTTTAAATAAGTGAATTATTACAAGGCTACTTGTTTTACTTTTATTAGAAACATTGAATTTTGTAATGTAATTTGGTCTTATACTTCATGCTCTTTCCAAATTCATCATAAAGAAATAGCTTCCATTACAAAATATGTGTTAGCATTAAATAAATTGTAATCTAGAGAGGAAATGGTGATATTCAACCAAATTTGAATTAAAGTGAGACGAAAACAAATAGGCTTTGTATATGCGAAGGAAGTATTTGAAAAGTTTGAAAGATAAGCCAATGCGTGATGTGGCGATCTAACATAACCTTCTAAAAGCAGACTGCAGTAAAACAATTCCATCTGGGAAACAAACAATGGCCAAGTATAAACGAAATAGAAATAGATTTAAAACGTGACGATGCAATGCAAAAAATTAAAAATGAGGATGAAAGAGTTGTAGGTGAAGATGATAATGGTGGCTTGAAAAGACTCAGCGGTTAAAGAACTCAGGAAGGGTCGCAGTTCTTTCCAAATACAAGGAGCAAGGAGGAAAGGCAAACATGTTGGCTAGAAGGAAAAATAATGAGTGCAAAAAGAAATCCCTACAAGAGGTGCAAGGTGAAAACACAACATTTCTACAGAAATTGAGGGAAGTGTGAAACAAGTAAGGATTGAACACTTTGACGATGGCGACGAATACAGCGGAAGTAATATGCATCGGAAGAAGAGTGGAACAACAACCCCGAATATTTATCCAATTTGTTCTAATTTGTTCCAATTATTAGCGTACGCGTGAACCATGAAATAGAAGTCGAATGAAAGCAAGGAGGATGTTATGAAATGAAGAAGATGAAGATGAGTTATGAAGAGTAGGAGAATGGCATGGCTGGGACATATAAATGGACGGAAACAAGAAGAGCAATTAAAGTCATTGGAAGCCAACAGAATGCTTATAGGACGTCCAAGAAACTAGATGGATGGAGGTAGTCACTGAAAATCACAAAATGTTGAATACAAGAGACTGGATGAAAAGGATGTAGTTAATAGGAAGGGCAGGAGCAAAAGTTGTTAATTTTATTATATTCTAACTGCATGGATGGAAATGTTTGTTTGAAATATATGTATATATATATATATATATAGATATATATTTGACTTACACTTGCATTATAATATGTTAACCTGTACACAGAATATAATTTAGAGCTCATACATTATTCTTATTCCATAAAACCTTATTTTTCTTTGATTTATATTAACAATAACTACGAGGGCGACACTGAAAATATCTAGAATGACATGTTTCTAAAACAAATGAAATTAGTTTTTATTTGACAGATAGTTTTTAATGTTTTGTGAGTTGATTGCCGTTTAGTTTGTTCGATTTGCTCAAAAATGAATTTGACAAGGGAACATTTCCGGGCTACAATTTTTTAAGATTTTAAATCATCATTAACGCCTAAACAATGTGAAGATCGGCTTAGAAATGCATTTGGCGAAGAAGCCCCATCCAAGGCAACAATTTATAATTAGTTCAGATGGATTTCGTGAAGGACGCCCAAGGACTGCTGTTACTGCTCAGAATATTGCCGCTGTTCGAGCAATGCTTGAGGAAGATCGACGGACATCATATGAATTTATTCGGGCGACACTGGGCATTGCTATGAGTCAAATCCAAAACATTTACATCAACAGTTAGACGTGGGAAAACTTCGTTGTGGATGGATTCCACATAAACCCGATCAAAAAGAACAACGCATTGAATGGTGCAGAAAAACTCACGGTAAAACGGTACTTCAAATTTGGTTTGGAATATCATCACTGGTGATGCATCTTGGATTTATTGTTATGATCCTGAAAAGTGAAAAGTCAATCCGCTCAATGGGTCTTTCGAACAGAACCGAAGTCTACATAAGTCCGACGAACTCGCAGTGCTGGTAAGAAGATGATTGCTAGTTTTTTTTTCTAAAACGGGTCATATTGCTACTAAAAACTCCGTGAAAGAAGCCCAAAAGGAAAAATAATTTTACATCATCACAACGCATCGTCGCATACAGCAAAACTAACAATTGGATATCTGGATGCCCTAAAAATTAACACCATGAATCCACCATACAGCCCTGACCTAACACCTTGTGATTTCTTTTTGTTTCCAAAAATTAAGGATAAAATGCGTGGAATTATTTTTTCGTCATCAGATGAAGCAGTGGAACATACCTAGGTTCTAAAGTGTCTCAAGAACAGTGGCATCATTGCTTTAATGCAAAAATGTATTGACGTTAAAGGGGAATTTTTGAAAATCTTTAATTTTTTTTTTAAATTAATCCTTTTTTAGACATTTTCAGTATCGCCCTCGTACACATCGAAACGTATATGAGTGTACCTCTGTGTGTTGATTGTGGATCAGGACGTATCTGAGCAAATTAATTTAAAAACGATGTGAACTTCATTTTTCAATTACACATCTTAATCTTCGAAACTATAAAATGTAGATTATAATCTACTATACATAAAGTATACATCAGTCATATTTAATACATTTGGCAGTTGGGGAAATGTGCATTCAATTCAATGGAGGATATCAAACAACTTTAAAATACATTAAATATCAATAAATCAAAACTTCACCGTTGCAGTTGATATTTTAATTTTACGGCGGAGTCTTATTGATACACAGTTTCGTTTTTAATTAAAAGAAATAATGATCACATCGATTGAGAACCAAAGCGTTGGCTGTGGACATAAAAATATCATTCGCTTAAACAGGTTGGATCTGCAAAAAGAGAGCGGTTTGGTTACATGGACGATAGTTTCGTTTTTATTATGAACTAGTTGTTAAAGTCATTAATGCCGGAATTTAAATAATCAATAAATCGTATTACTTTATATTTACAAATAATTTAACTATCTTAATGTATTTTTTTAAATCGGTAGTGGTCTGCAATGAAATTTCTTATACGTTCGAAAAAAATTAAGTGGTCATTTTAAACTGATAATCTTGTCGATTGCTTAAGGGGGATCCTGCTTTAGAAGGCTCAAAAAATCGTTTTTTTTCATTGCTCAAATCTATGCCTAATATATCTAAGAATATGTATAAAAAGTTATAGCGGCTAATTCGCAATATTTTGAAAGATACAGCACTAAACACAGTGAGGTGTCGAGCAAAAAATATACGAACGCATGAATGCCCGGACAAACGAAACGCGCGCCCCTCCCCGCAGTAACATAACACCGAACTATGTACTGAAAAAAGTTCAATCGGTCGTTCAAAACAATAATATTTTGAATTCGTAAGAGCTATAGTAGGATTATAACGAGATATTCCGTAAGTAATCGAAAATTAACACTTTTCCTGATCGTGAACTTTAGAGCGCGTTTTCTCGAGTTTTCGTTTTTACGATTTTTCTAAACTGGTGGACGTGATTGCGAGAAAACTAGACAAGCAATCAAAACGAAACAATTTTTTTGTTGGCTTCACTAGCATTCTATTCTATTTGAACTAAAAAGATTAATGAAAAAAATTCTAAACAACTTTTTTAGCAAGTTGAAATGATTTTCTCTTCCTGCAAAGAGCACATTTATTTTCAAACCTGAGAAAAATCTTGAATTTCAAAATTTTGGTTTTTTTTTAGTTCAGATAGAAGAAAATATATGAGAATTACCATTTTCTTTGTTTTTTTTTGTTTCAGACAAAAATTACGGGCTACATCTTTCCCACCGATTGTAAATTGCAATTGAAAGGTGTTGCACAAATGTGCATAAAAATCGGTTCCGTTTAAATATTTTTCTCTCGACATATTTTTAATGCTCAAATATGCAATAAAATGCTCTAAAAAGTTCACTAGACTTGCTCAATTTTTTCTGCCCTAAAAAAAATTCCCAAAAACGCTATTTTAAGGCCTCCTAAAGCAGGATCCCCCCTTAACTAGTCGTCTTTTAGATGATTTTGTATTTAAAATTAAACAACGCTTCTATGTTTATTTATTTTTTATGTATGAATTTGGACAACTTATTTGACACTTATGTCTAGGACTTGTCCACTTGTGGTTTATTCTGTCAGAAGGCAAATGCCGGGTTTGGCCATTTTATTTCATTGAACTTAATTAAAACAAGATTTTCATTGATTTTTGATTAAAATTATGGGACACTCTGTATATTCTTCAATATTTCATCATATTATATTGAAAAGTCATTTAAATAGGCAAGTTTGTGAAACTTCATTCATATCAACACAAAAACATTTTTCGGATTTTTGAATGAAATAATACGCTATTGTTAAAGGATAAAGATACGACGCGAAAATCTATAATTCACACTGTCATACAATTGGTGAACCTTAGGCAACGGCGAACACAATTACATATTTACAATGTATATGCAATTTTATTACTTGTTTAGACACCGGGATTGTTAATTCGAAAATATTTATTTTAATATACGAATAAATTAAAGCTAGTGTATCGTGTAACGGCATCACAAATCAATAAAATTTCAATTGTGATCACAAGAATGGCTTCATATATGACAAATCCCCATTGTATCCTAACTAAACTGGGATCTCGGGCGCGCTTTGTCGACGCGCTACAAAATCATTTTAAATTACAATTATTTACGCGGCGCATTTTTTACAAAAAATAAATTATTTAGCTGATTCACATACCGATTGAAACCGGTGATACGCCAATCGCCATAAAATAAATACATCTTGTTATCGTTTTTAATTGACATTGTGTAATTATCTTGATCTTGTCTAACTTTCTAACGGTATCGCAGGCGCAATGCTACATTGATTTTGTGGTGTCGGTTAGCTGGGTTTTGCGTTTTAACTCTTAATTTGATAAAGCCTGCAAAGTCTACCCAATTAGAATTCATTTTCATTAACGAAAACATTACGTTTTAATTTAAAACCTAAGCTAAATATTAATTGACAATTAAACGGGAGCAAACAGCGGCAATGGAAAAACTGTTTAATAGAAGAGAAGTGGAAACGAAGACGCAGTTCCAGCCGAGGAAAAATCCTCTTAAAGAAAATAACCAATATCCAGTTTTATTATTTATTAATTTTTTTCACCTACAAAACAATTATTTGTTATATTAAAAAAAATCACGTCTAAAATATTTTTGCGTCGATGTTACAGTTTAATTAATTAAGCTTAAAAACCTGCACTGAACTTTCTTATACTTAGATAAATTTCAAATAAAAGTTGTTTAAAATTTCAATATTTTTTTCGATAACACGCCATTTTTTCAGAAGGAAAATGTGATAAGAGTAAACCATCACTTCCGGTTGAGATATTGCTTTCAAAATAAGGCGATTTCTTCCTCGTTATATACAAATATTAAGTTTCACGTTTCATAACTTTAGCTTTAATAGTTTTTGCGCTAGAGATACACACATAGAACAGACACATCCAGTGATGGAAAATAAAACAAAGTCCAACGACCAGGCATATATTTTCATGGGACTGTAATGAAAAGCTAAATATGCAAAGTTTAATATATATATATATATATATATATATATATATATATATATATATATATATATATATATATATATATATATATATATATAGACATGGAAGTCTACCCAATACAGATGCTGTAACGATTGTAACGAAGCTGGAGAATGTGTTGCGGTGGGTTGTCAAAATGTTGAGCGAATCTGGAAAAGTGTCTTTAAAAGTGAGTCGGAGAAAATTTATGCAAATGCAATCGACACTAACTGGTCAGCAAACATTTTCAGTCGTATTGGATCAGTGACTTCACGACGGTGATAACAGGAAGCTAGAGAAGATGAAATACAGGAAAGAAAAAGGATGCAGAAATATTGGGACGTTGAATAAGCTAATTAGAAATCAGAACATATCCAGAGAGTTAAATAAAAACGTCATTTCATCCTTGATTGAGACAAATAGACAATTTAGATAAAAGTTTTCATGTCTTTGGAATGCATTCAAATGTTAAATTCCAATAATTTTTTCATGTTTTAGATAATTTTGCCCATTTTTAAAAATTGTGGCCCAAAAAAAAAATTAAACCAAATCTATTTACATTTAAATGAAACAAATCATAGTACTTTATATACTTTTAGCAATTTTTACATTGACGGGATTTGTTATGATTTTTTTAATTGTAGATAATTTGATATATTTTTTTAACTTTAACAAGAAAGGCAAATTCATGAAGCCTTTTAGCCAAATTATGCATTCATTGTGTTTTTAAATTCTCACAATTTTACACCAAAGTGAGGAGTTGGCAATAAGAACGAAACGATCATCCAATAATTCAAACCGCGTTTCTGTTTAACGCACAAATAATGTTAATTTAAAAAAATATTTTTAAGGTTGGGTTGGGTTGGGTTGGGTTGGGTACGTCGTTTGATGTTACGATAAATATCCAAAGGTACCTGCAAAGATGAAACATGGCCAACATATGAAATGATCGAACGGCAGGTTGGAAAACTTGCAAGAAAAAATATGGTATGATGACGTCACGGAAGATATGTGCTTGGTGGGAGTAGCGGATTGGCGATATATCCGGAACTGTCAATAGTGCTAGGAGATTGTAAACAAAATAAATAACAAAACTCAAAGCGCAAAATCATGTCGTGTATCCGTGACAGTAGGTTTATTTTCTAGCCATGAACGTTCCATTCCATTCTATGCTGTTTTTAATTGTGTCCTTCCAGTCCTAGATCCCTAAGTTTCTTACGTCTTCGTAAATTTGATCTTCTCATCTTGCCTCTTCCTCTTATTCTGTCCTCACTAGGTTTCCACTCTCGTACCTTTCTTATCTTTTTTTGCTCTTCTCGCTGTATATGTGCAAACCATCGTAGTCTCTACGATTTTATAACTTTAGCCATCGTTCGTTAATCTTTAGTGTTCTTCATCAATTTTTTTTCGTCCTTAGTAGTCTCCTTTCAGATACCTTCAATTTCTCTTCATCTTTATTTATGCGCTTTGTTTCGACGGCGTCTACTACTACAGATCTGAATGCTGATTGATCCTTTGTTTCAGGAACCTATGGTACCTCTAGTAAGTACTGTTTCTTGTTTTTGTACGTTTTGCGATTTAAGCACTTCTTTCATTTTCTCCATTTACTATTACTCCTAGGTATTTGAAACTATTGCCTGTAGATTTGTTTCTGTCCTGGAACTTATCAATATTTACTGTTCAACTGCTAGTCCTCTGGATTTTGCTTCCATGCTACTCCTGTTTCTCGCAATTAAAGCTATGCCAACAGCTACTCGATATAGTACTATATAGCATCTCCTTGTCTTACCCCTAATTTTATTCTTCTGTCGTATGTTACAACCATTGCTCGTAGTTTCCCGTTAAACATTTTTGTCAATCTAATTAACTTTGTTGAGAGGTTCCATCTTCTCCATTTCTTCTATTAATGTTTGCCTTATGATGTCTTCGTATTTATCAATATTTACTTTTTAACTCTTTGTAGTCCTCTGGATTTTGATTCCATGCTACTCCTGTTTCTCTCAATTAATGCTATGCCAACAGCTACTCGATATAGTACTATATAGCATCTCCTTGTCTTACCCCCCTACTGTGATCTTTTCTTATGTTCTTTTTATCTTGCTTCCTTTCTCACCACTTTTGCTTATATTTGTTTCACCTTGTTCTGGTAAAGTCTACCATTCTCTTTCTACCATCAACTTCTTATATATCATTTTGGTCCAATTCCCTTTACTTATACGATTCTTATTCTTCATTATTTTTCCCTTGTCCTTCCACGTTCTTAATCTTACCAAATGAATCACCTCATTTATACCAATCCTAAGGATTCTTGTATATCCAGTTGTATGGTCAACTCTTCCTAATGAATTCTCGAGTCTTTTCTATTTCGTTGCATTTTCTCATCTCGATGTGAGACCATATCTCTTAATCTTACCAAATGAGTCACCTCATTTATACCAATCCTAAGGATTCTGGTATATCCAGTTGTATGGTCAACTGCTTCCGCATGAATTCTCGGGTCTTTTTTGTTTCGTTGTCGTCTCATCTCGATGTGAGACCTTATCTCTCATTTTCCCGTGCTCCCTTCTATGCCAGCCGTGCTATGTCCTTTTCTACTTTCACAACCGTTCTCGCTATTCGTCTACGATTTTGACAATTTTCGTTCATTACTTCCTCATTTTTTTCTTATATCCTCATCCACGAGTTGTCGGCAATTACAGCCAGTGTTACCTTTACGAATTGAGTATTTCAAAAATCATAACCAGAGCAGCGAACATAATTTACAAGGAAACAAACTGTTATTCCTAGGTTGTATTAACTAGCAGTAAAGATTAACATAAATCTACTTTCCTTGGCTTTGTAACTCTTTTGGTTTTTCTTTATTTGTATTTGTTTTCCCGTACTCCCTTCTATGCCAGCCGTGCAATGTCCTTTTCTACTTTCCCAACCGTTCTCCCTTTGCTATTCGTCTACGATTTTGACAATTTTCGTTCATTACTTCCTCATTTTTTCTTATATCCTCACGGGTTCCTCGGCAATTACAGCCAGTGTTACCTTTACGAATTGAGTATTTCAAAAATCATAACCAGAGCAGCGAACATAATTTACAAGGAAACAAACTGTTATTCCTAGGTTGTATTAACTAGCATTAAAGATTAACATAAATCTACTTTCCTTGGCTTTGTAACTCTTTTGGTTTTTCTTTATTTGTATTTGATTTCCCGTACTACCTTCTATGCCAGCCGTGCTATGTCCTTTTCTACTTTCCCAACCGTTCTCCCTTTGCTATTCGTCTACGATTTTGACAATTTTCGTTCATTACTTCCTCATTTTTTCTTATATCCTCATCCACGGGTTCCTCGGCAATTACAGCCAGTGTTACCTTTACGAATTGAGTATTTCAAAAATCATAACCAGAGCAGCGAACATAATTTACAAGGAAACAAACTGTTATTCCTAGGTTGTATTAATTAGCATTAAAGATTAACATAAATCTACTTTCCTTGGCTTTGTAACTCTTTTGGTTTTTCTTTATTTGTATTTGTTTTCCCGTACTCCCTTCTATGCCAGCCGTGCTATGTCCTTTTCTACTTTCCCAACCGTTCTCCCTTTGCTATTCGTCTACGATTTTGTCAATTTTCGTTCATTACTTCCTCATTTTTTCTTATATCCTCATCCACGGGTTCCTCGGCAATTACAGCCAGTGTTACCTTTACGAATTGAGTATTTCAAAAATCATAACCAGAGCAGCAAACATAATTTACAAGGAAACAAACTGTTATTCCTAGGTTGTATTAACTAGCATTAAAGATTAACATAAATCTACTTTCCTTGGCTTTGTAACTCTTTTGGTTTTTCTTTATTTGTATTTGTTTTCCCGTACTCCCTTCTATGCCAGCCGTGCTATGTCCTTTTCTACTTTCCCAACCGTTCTCCCTTTGCTATTCGTCTACGATTTTGACAATTTTCGTTCATTACTTCCTCATTTTTTCTTATATCCTCATCCACGGGTTCCTCGGCAATTACAGCCAGTGTTACCTTTACGAATTGAGTATTTCAAAAATCATAACCAGAGCAGCGAACATAATTTACAAGGAAACAAACTGTTATTCCTAGGTTGTATTAACTAGCATTAAAGATTAACATAAATCTACTTCCCTTGGCTTTGTAACTCTTTTGGTTTTTCTTTATTTGTATTTGTTTTCCCGTACTCCCTTCTATGCCAGCCGTGCTATGTCCTTTTCTACTTTCCCAACCGTTCTCCCTTTGCTATTCGTCTACGATTTTGACAATTTTCGTTCATTACTTCCTCATTTTTTCTTATATCCTCATTCACGGGTTCCTCGGCAATTACAGCCAGTGTTACCTTTACGAATTGAGTATTTCAAAAATCATAACCAGAGCAGCTAGGTTGTATTAACTAGCATTAAAGATTAACATAAATCTACTTTCCTTGGCTTTGTAACTCTATATTTTTCTTTATTTGTATGTATTTCGCCAATACCTTATTGTTTGGTTATGATGATTCACATTTCTGCCCTACTCGTTTACTTTGCATGTTCGTGTTTTGTTTCTTCTGGTTCTTCTTTTGACGTTGACATTTTTTCATGTGTTCTTTCCACGATTGTGCTTTTGTTGATAAATTTCGTCCTCGTTATCAATAGAGTTGGTGGTTTACCTGTTTTACTCATTAGGATTTTTTTTGTGTACAGTAAGTACGTATAGTTGCCACTTAGTACTCTATGTTATCAATGGTGTTTGTCGTCACCGCTATTATTGTAGAATTGCATGTTTTAGCATTTTCGTAAAATGCATGCGAGTGTACACAGTTTTGTGTCACCAATCGGCAGGGTAGGGTAGGGGGCTTGGTTTAAATGAATGGGTACAGGAGTGCAGTGTGCCTGTTGTGTTTCCTTGTGGGGATGATTGATTTGACGATAAACCATGATTTGACAATTATTGTGCTGCAATGCTTAATTAATAATATTAATTGAGTAATCGAAATAACTGCTATCTATCCTATCATATATATATATATATATATATATATATATATATATATACAGTGTGTTTCACTTAAGACTCTGAACTGTCAAAGTTGTTTAAAGTTGTTGTTGTTTAGGCGCAGCCACCTGTGCAAATAATATTTACCGAATTGGAATTACATTTGAAGAAAATTTTAACATTTTGAATTTTCATGAAATTTTGGATTTAAGGTTTTTTGGCAATTCTGAACATTTTTGGGAGTAAATAGAGCAATAAGTATTCTACGTTTGGAAAACAAAATTACTAAAATTGAAATAAAAATAAAAAAGATATGATGGTGTTACACCCTTAAGTGAAACACACTGTATATATATATATATATATATATATATATATATATATATATATATATATTCATTTCATATAAAACTTAATATATAATAAATTATTTTCAAAGATCTGCAATAAAATCTAGACTACAAATATCTACAAAAATATGGTAACAACATTCCTTAACGCGTGAGTAAAAATTAGTTTTTTGTCGAACTGAAGCGAGTCACGTTAACTGTAAGCAACAAGCACTCAATAGGTCAAATAATCAATTGCTTACTTATACTTCTTTCTAACAGAATTCAAATTTACTTTTGACCTCAACCTACCAACCCAACCTACATTCTATGATTTGTAGGTTAATTATTTTTTATATCTAATTTTTTGGTTTATTAAAAGTTCGAATGAAAACGTTATTTTTTAGTGTTTAAGAAGTATTTTAGTCTGCAATAATACTATCGTGAATTTTAATTTGACGATTCCAGTATTTTCGCGTTAAATGCAAAAATGATATAAATTACTTCGCAGCCGAATGTCTGACTGAATCATATTATTGGAACAATGCATGATTGATTCATTTCCAGCAAATTTACTCTTATCGATTAAAATAGTTTTGTTCCTGAAATTCGCAGTGGTTGTTCAAGTTTAAAATATTCATATACCAGTGACCAACCACCAGGTGTAGCTTGAAATTTAACCGATAATTCGAAAGTATGAATACCGATGCATATCAACATTCGTTATGAATGTCATGCATCAAACGTTTCATTATAAATTATTTGATTGTAAATGGATGGGAATTATAATGGAAATTAAGAGGAAATTAAATAACAACTAAATATTGCGTACATGGTTATAAATTGATTGTTTTATTAAAAAACACGAAATTATCTTGTAAAATACGAAAAATAAATTAATGTTTTTGTAATAAAATTGATTTAAATCCATCAAAAATTTCATTTCGCTGACATATTATTTCCACATCTTGTTTGTATTGGAAAAACTATTGACACTGGCAATAAAACGTAATGAAAGCTTTAATATCAAATTAGATCGCATTTAGATACTTCCTATCTAAAATTAGATCCGGCCAAAATTCCACAGAATGCTTCGTAATGTCCTTTTCTGTTATATTATTAATGCGATCTAAACTATTGATATAAATGTATAAATTCACATTTTTAAGAATATTAAATAAGCAGTATCCACAATGCGGCAATTAAATGAATTATTAAAAAAGATCGTTTTTGACGCTTTTGGAATACTAACGAGATCTATTTCCGTTATTGTGTGCGTACAGAAATAACTGCTTTTGACTCATGGGTTTGAATAAATGTACGGTTAGATTATTAATAATTCTTTTACGTGTCAGGATATAGTTTTAGTATTGTGTTTATATTTATATATATATATATATATATATATATATATATATATATTTTAATTAATCACAAAACAAACGATTTCGTTTCATTGAATTAAAAATTACACATTTAACCCCGCTGTGTACAGGATATTTATAAAGTACGATTTTTTAAATTAAGTTTTAATTACGGCCGATGGCATGCTGTGAATGACTTTAATCGGCGAGTAAAAAATTTATTATATTATTTTTAATATATCCCGGTATATTACAAGTAATTTATTTCCTAATCTCGCCGTTATTAAACTGGAAATAAAATACTGGATTATTAAATATGTTAATACGTACACCACAACCTTGTTTTGTAATTTTACAACCGATATAAAATATTAGCTAGACTCGCAGTCTTTGTCTTCAATCAGTATTTTTAATTAGCGCTAGGCTATATATTGTTGTATGTTTTTATTATTCTTTTCTTTCATCTTTTTTTCTAATTTCATGTATTTGCTTTAATTTGATTTTATAATATTTTTCTTTTGCGTTATTTATCTACTTTTTTTACTTTACTTTGTATTTCGTACTTTCTTCGTTCGCTATCATTTTATTTATTTTTCTGTGTTTTAATTATTTCGTTTTTTATTATGTTTTTTTTTATAATCGTATTTGTGGATTGTTTCAATTTATTTCTATTTATTTATATTCAATTTTGATACGAAGTGAAATACACAACTGTTGTGGCAACGTGCGACGTTGGCAATTGAATTTTTTTAAGGCAAAAACTTACGCTCTGCATTTCGCTGTTTACAACGGACAAATTCCACGTTTCTATGCGAAGATGTAAACTACTGATATGAAGTAAAACACTGTGAAACTGTTGGGGAAAGCGCGGTGTTTTTAACTGAAAAACGACGACAAAGAACTACGTCAATACTCGGCGTTTCGTTGATTAAAACAGTTTTCTTAAGAAGATGCCACACCAAAGTGAAAGCAAATATGACGTTTTTATTGTATATTTCATGTGCTTACTTCGCGCTTCGATGCAAAGATCTACGTCCATGCTCGACGTTTCGCTGTTTAAAACTTCTTGCTTGGATATATGTGATTCCAAAATCGAAGCAAATATTGATATGAAGTGAAACTGTGGGGGAAATGTGTAGTGTTTGCAACTGAAAAACGACGTTTTTCTTGCACATATTGCTCACGTCTTCAAAAGCTTATGTCTACACTTGGCGTCGTTTAAAACGAACTTTGTTTGTTTATTAGAACAGTCCATAATAAGCGTAAATTTCTAAATGACACATCATATCACAAAATATGATAATTATGGACTAATTAAGTTTAATTAATAAAACTTAGGCTTTGTGGCAATTGCAAGTTTTTATAATACTAGTTTAGCTGGTCTGCATTTATGTAGCAGTAAAAGTGTGTAGATATTCAGACCTAGATGGGGGTAATCGCTCATATTTGCATGACTTGATACAATTTCAGCGAATGTAGTAGGTATGGTGGTCTGATGAGCTCAAATATACATTCGCTGACGTTTACTTTGAATAAAACTTAGTTCAAATTAATTGTAGCTTCAAATTGTCAACTTTAGCAGACAGAACTTTAGCAAAAATTAAATCTTTAAAACTACTACTAAGGACTGCTCATTAAAACTTGATTCATGTAGTGAGAGAGTTATACATGTAATAGGGCTTTATACAAAATTAAAGGCATATGTGTAGGTTTCTGAGAATGTTGGTGTTATTGGAAAAGGGAACTTTTGAAAGTTGGTTCACATCAGAGTCACTGACCATAATGTTAACCATGTGACAGCCGGTGGAATTAGTTCTGCATCGTGTGGCGTAGGGTTGGTTTGAGTGGGGTTGAGTTGGGTTTGGTTGGGTTGGGTTGGGTTGGGTTGGGTCGGGTTGGGTTGGGTTGGGTTGGGTTGGGTTGACGTAGGTCGAGATTTGATAATAAAGCTAAGATAGGTGATTTCTAAACGCAAGTAAGTGATAGGTAGAGGATAACATGCGTCATGCGTCATGCGCAGGCGTTAAAAGTCGGTAATGTAGATCCCAACCCAATCCAAGTAGAGTGTTCAAACTATCCTGTAATAATATGTCAAACTTAGAAGGATGTATAACATACCCGGTAGCTGGTAAAATCAGAATTCCGGCGTGCATCGTGAACGAGGATTTTACATCAAGATTAAACATGCGTCATGCGCATGCGCTAAAAGCGGTAAAATAGATCCCAACCCAACCCAAATCGGACCTATCGTGTAGTACGAAGTAGAACTTAGCAGGCTGACTGATATGTATGAAACAAGTGCAGTAATTGGCGCTGAACATGGTTTTGATGTAAACGAAAACAAAGATTGTTGATTTAGAATATTAATGGGCTGGGCCTTCTCGAACAGTCAAAAGGATTTCGCGCACACTCGTCACTTCGTGGTTTGAAACAAGTTTTTATCGGACTATATATTTAAGAAATGTAATCAGTACTTCAGTTTGAAGTACTGTAAGGTGAATGTTTTAACACTTCCCATTTCATACGCCCAAGTAGATCTTGAACCGTATGGGTTGCATAGGGTCGATCATTATCATGCAGAAGAATGACACCAATTGTGAGCTCCCTGGATGTTTATCCTTGATCGCGGGACGTAAGAGATTTACGGTATCTACATATCGCACCAGGTTCTTCAAAATCCAAGAAAAGCACACCCAAGTAATCAAAAAATGCGGCAACCTCGTCCTACTGGAGAGACTAACATCTTTTCTTGTTTGGAGATTTTGCTTAATTCCAATGCATACGTTAACGTTGGGATTCGTAAAACAGAATTACATAACCCCTCAGCGGCTTTTTCAACTTATGGATCTGAACTCGATATTGTTGCGTTGTTGTTATCTAATTGTATACAAAGTAACTTTTTGTTTCAAATTTAAAATCCCATAAAACGAAATCGATCTGATTGAAAACCTAGCCTAATTAAAATTATTAACATTTAAAATAAGGTTTTGCCAATTTTCTTTCTTCCTTAGATCTTAAAACACACTATTGATGGGACAGGCTGGACCATTTCGATGCTCGAGTAACTTGGGACATGGGAGTGGTGGCTGTAAACAATATCTCCGTTGTGTCGGTAATTGACTGGTGGCTGTACTACTCAAGTGGTAATTCTACTTTATTCTGCCGAAAACGTTAACAACTAGGGTTGGTTTTGTTGGGTTGGCGATTTCGTTGGTAGAACGAATTAGATGATGTATAGTTTGAACTCATTTCTTTTTCAAATTCAGTTGTTGCAAATGTTAGCATCTTATATATACATTTATACGTCACGATTCCTTACTAGATTTTACGGAGAATATCTGTATTCTTAATAATACTTTTTTATTTGTTATTTCATTCGAAATAAACGAGTTATTAAGTTTTTTGGCTGTAAGTCAAAAACAGTCGAAAAAACAAAACAACACCATCGAAATGGCCTTGAAAAGTTGGGCCATGAATGCGTAAGTAGTTTCCATGTACCACAACCATTGATCCATGCAGCGTTTGTTATGCAAATTTTATAGAACCAACAAAACAGAGCGAAAATATGCTTTAAACGCGAATTTCAAGCGAGCGCAATTAAAAACGTGTATTTTTAATATTAAATCATAATCAATTTTCATTGAAAGTATAATACACTTTGTAAATGTGAATAATGAGCGTTTTTTAATTGTATCCAGTTGTATGAGCAGCTGAGAGCAAAACAATTTAAATTTAAAGTTTTTATGCATCCTTCCATTAGTGCTGGGCAGATGTTCACACATTGCTCCAAATAAATTTCTCGATACTTTGCATGAGAGAATTTTCATTTGTTTGATAGCGTTTTTCGGCGATTATAAATTCAAGGATATTGAATTTTAAATTGCGATGCAGCGCTAAGCATTTTATGAAGTAAAAGGCTGCGTTTGTATGCAAATAAATTTACCTCATCGCTCATTTTGTAGCGCGATATACGCAATGGTGTACTTACGTCACTCTCTAATAATGCTAATAACAAATTATTTAGATACAACTTATCTGCACAACAAACTACGGCTGTAAAGCGAATTTATGACTCGCAACGCAAACAGCAAGAGAAATATGGGGCATCTTTAATAATGTGCGAGGCTACATTGATCGGTGCTAAGAACAGGCAACTATTATGGTAATAATTAAAGTGGGTAAATTAGAATTTTGACATTTTTAGTGCATGGGAAATATTCGCCATTAAATTAAAGACTAAACATAAAGAGAGGCGCGTAGAAATAAACAAATCAAATTTATAATTAAATTAAGTTTTGGTGACCTCATTGCTCGTTGTTACATGAAATATAAAACCGTGGCAATTTAAAATGCAAATATTTTCTCTACAAAACTAAACAAGCAACAAAGTCGCATATTTGCTGCTGCGGATCGTTATAATTAATTAAATTTGCAATTGTGATTTTTCTAAAATTGGAACTAACGAAACAATTCAATAACAACAACGGGCGATGTCAACAAAGCTTATTAGGAGAGAAATGTTTTTATAAATCGTGCAGCCGCACGTAATGTATTTTTCTGGGAGACGAGTAACGACATGGTTAATTTTAAAACCCACAACACAAATCCTAAAATTAGAAGTTCACCGTTTTCTTTAATATTATTTTCGTAGATGATAATTTGATGATAACTTTCTTCAGTGCCTTTTTATATAATATACGGGATTAATTTAAGTGGCTGCTAATTTCAACGATAATTTAGGTAATAATTTAAAGTACACAGTAAGTAAGTAAACCTATAACGGAGATAAGATCCAGTAAATTTAAGAAGGTATCAACACCCTAATATATTAAGAAATATTTTAGGCGCATTACTCAGGAGTCTCCTTCCATTAGGAAGGAATTTTCTCCGATAAGTAATGCCTTTAAAATACCCATTAAAATGTTAGATAATGTCAAGGATTTCAACCGGTAGAACCAAACGCACACGTAGAAAAAGGCTTTATTTTGAAATCAAATAATACTCTTTGTAAAACCTACATTTACCGTTTTATATTTAGCATGAAATTACAAGCAACTTGACCCATTTAACCTACTTCGTATCTTTTATATTGCGATCGCATATTGTTATCATTGTTTTTATTATTCTATCCGAAGTTCTTTCGACGCCCGAGGCACATGCGTATACACGCTGGAACTACGCCTCAATATAATAATTGGTTTTAAATACAGGCATGTTTTGTTATAAAAAAAGCAATTCAAAGGATTGATTATCTCACGACACAAAATTATGAAGCTTTTGATGAGCTATTAAATTACTTGAAAGGAACACTACAAAGGAATACAATTCATGTGCTTAATCTAAAAAAATGAGGCCACTCGTTTCTTTAAACGATAGCCGAATATTATTTTTTAATAATAAAACTATTATGAAAAGATTATGGGTCACATGTAGGTAATTCATTGTAACTCGATCCAATCGACAAGTTCTCCAAGTTGGATTTATTATCAAGCGAAGAAATATTTTTAACAGTTTTACTATCGGTGCAAAATATAGGCCTATATCAACGAAACGGATTGTGAAAAAAAAATTAAATAAACATTGTTACAACCAGCAATCATTTCTGTATTTCTGTAAGGATTTCATTTTTGCGATTTAACCGACAGTCGTCTTTACATTTTATTTCTACTACACCGTTCAACAAAAAAAAAAAACTTCTACTGGACATAATCTGATATATTATGCAATTTTTTTTATTTTTTAAATATTTCATACACTGTAAAAAATGTATAGACGAAATGTCTGTTAGAAATCGCTAAAATTTAATGTTGATTTCTAAATGTAGAAACAAATGAAACTTATAGTGTATTACGCAGATATGATTTCTGGTCGTAACAATATTTGTCATTTTTGTCATTTTTTGTCAAGCACTTTGTTTAATATAGGCTTTCAAACACTTTTGCACCGATAATAGGCGTGGTTTTAAAAAATCGGAACTGGTTGGTTAACTGTAAAACTCTAAAAAAGTAAGAGCTGCTAATCATTAGACAATTACATGTTCAATAATATTTAAGGCCATAATAATCGCTTCGGCAGTTGCTTCTTTTAACTCAGGTGGAGTACCATGAGTACTCATCTCCATGATTCTCACAATTATTCGAAGAATAATTAATACAAATGTCAGATTGATTGAACAAATGTCAAATGAATTTAAACGCAAAAACATCGAAATTATTCGTATTTTGATAATTATTGAATAAAAACGGTGGCGATTGTGAATAAAGTAGTATACAATCCCCGCCGGAAAGTTTCATTACGTCTCGGGATATAGCTAACCTCGGCGCTTCCACCTCGGATGTAATATGCTATTTCCTTAAAACACATATAAACTCTTAATTTACTTAATTTCAGAGTCCAAGTCCGCCCGATCCTAAATATTGCTAACGAAACGACAATAAATTGTAAATAGGCTTTTCTCTGCATGTTTCGGTTGTTGCTTTTACAATGCATAGTTTAACTATAAGTGAAACATACACCGTACTCGTCACTCGATATAAAACTAGTTGAACAAAGATTTAATTTGCTTCGTTCAAATTATGAACATAAAGATGTTCAAATATGTTATTTGTTAAAATATACGCGAACTCTTAATTTAATTATTTTCAATTTAAATTAAAGTCAATCCGATCCTAAATATTGCTAACGAAGTTTAATAATTAATAGCTGAGATATACAACTTTATATTTTGAACAAAATACGTATCCAGAAGTAGTCAAAGTTAAACTTAAAAATAGACTTCACCATTTCCCTCTCATGTTCATGTGTTTAAGATGTTTAAAATACATCGAGTGAGCATCATCGAAATTTGCAACTTCTTTTCATCCACAGCTTTGAAAACTGGAAGATTTAATTGACTTTGTACAAATTTTGAAATAAATACGCAGTCACATATTTTGTGTTTGTTAAAATATACACGAACTCAATTTAATTAATTTCAAGTCTAGTCAAAAACACAAACCAACCAAACCCAACCCAATCAAACCCAACCCAACCCAATCAAACCCAACCCGACTCTAAATATTGTGAAACTTAAATTGTAACTTGGCCATTTTTCTGTTGCTACTTCGACTAATTTATATAATTTACTTTATTCAAATTTTGATCAAATCGTATCCTTATTAAAATTTAGACGAACCTGAATTAATTTCAGACAATTTGACGCTGAATATTACTGATGAAACTTAATTTCTATCTTGGCCATTTTTCGGTTGTTGTATAAAAAAATGTTTATATAATCGCTACCTGTTACTCCTGCCACGCTCCGATTGGCACATCTAGTTTAATATGCCCACATGCTAAGGCGCTCTCATTCACTATTACTATTATTTACAGAGTTCTACAAAATGGATCTTATTATCGTCACGAACACAATAGATCCGTTATTTAAATTTGCAACCACTTTTCATTGCTTTTACGACTTTGCTGTGTTGTCTAAATCATTTCAGCTATTATATTATTTACAGATATTTGAATCCATATTTCACATTTGGCTTTAGAGCGTCGAATATTTAAAGTCCTCATCCTGCAATTTTCTTACTTTGTGTACACCCACTTGTCCCCCACCATGTTCTGGCTATATTCTTTCAACCACACACGACCTTTGTTTTTCCCCTATCCATTCAATTCTTTCATGGCCCCCTTGTTCCATAATTCGTGAGTGGATACTTCTAAGTATTCACTTCCTGTTGATTTGATTTGATTTTATTTACACTTGCTCAGTTTTCAAAGTATTAATTTTCATTACTTCGTAATTATTTTAATTTATTTTAGTTGATGTGTTTCCACTCTTTTTAGATTTTCTTTTATTCTGGTGTACTATCTATTTTTATTATCTAGTTCGTAGTTTTTGTTGATTTTTTTTGTCTTTGTGTGTATAAAATTAATTTGTTTGACTATTTATTACATCGAGCTTATGGTTTCATTTTGTTTCGCTTTAATTCATTTTGTTGAATCGCATTGCTTTTGTTTGCAGTGCTCACCATTTGCTCTTAATGTAGTCGATTGGTGGATTAACTCGTATTATCTGTCCCCACGTTGGGCGCCAAATTATGTAACAGTGTCCGGCTTGCTGATTCGGGAGAATGCGGTACTCTTAATCTCACGGTTTTGGCCCCACGTCGGCCGCCAGATTATGCTCGACTTAGGTCTTTTACACTGATCAATATTCCATAGAAAAGTGTGCAAGTCATATAACACAAACTAAATGTAGAAACAAATGCAACTTATAGTGTATTACTATTAATATTTATTTCATTTTTTTGTCGAGCACTTTGTTTAATATAGGCCTTCAAACACTTTTGTACCGATAATAGACGTGGATTTCAAAAATCGGAACTGGCTGCTTAACTGTAACAGAGTTTACTTTTGTCTTGTAATTAAAACATTAATTCCTCCACATTCGTATATTAATTTGTCCTGAACAATCAAGTGTAAGTGTTCTAAAATGATAATATTTAATTAAATTGTATTGACTTTTGTTAATTTAGCAGGGAATTTAATTTAATGGCGTTTCAGAGTAGATAGGATATTTGTATTATTGCAACAATTAAATTGAAGTTTGGTGTTTGTGGTTGCAAGCATTCCACTGTCAGGGTAAATGAAATGCGTGACTCATTGAGCCCCTGCTTATAATAAATTTGCTATACCATGACATATTTAGCAAGAATGTCAACCAATGATTATTATGATTGATCTAAAATTGATGGAATTATCGTGTATAGTTTCTCGTTTCTATCTATGCATGTAATTAATTAATCTATTTTGATTTATTTTTTCGTTTAACTTGAAAAATTGTTAAATTATTAAATAATCCAATTAAATGAAATTGCTTCGCTAATTTCCCAAGTTCTCAAGTGAAAAAAATAAGAAGAACAAAGAAATTAAAAAACGTATGTATTGCGTGTCTGTTTATTTATGGTCTGGGTACTTTTGCCAAAAGACACGCATATTTATTTCTACGAATTGCACACCAATACCTTGTTTTTTTTGCTCGAAGCGCAAAATCGTTGGAATTTACCTCAAACGCCGGTTCGCCGATTCGAGTTATACGTTAATATTATTTTCACGAGACTATGGAAATAATTTTAAAAAACATTCAATTGGAAGCGTGCCCTCGATAAAAACGAACGACATCGATGAAAACGATACAACCGCCGCGAATTTAATCCACAATCGATAATTTTAATCCGAGAAATACGGGCGCATGTACCAGATTATGTTTCACGTACTTTGGCTTGAAATGTTGAAAAAGCCCGTTGCGAAAGATCACCGCCGGCATAATGTACGTATAAATCAAATGTGACAATTTAAAGTTACGGTCATTTTAATACGGCAGTATATGGCTCCTATAAATATAAAATACAAATATGTCGTCTACGTTTTCGCTCCTTTCCTATATCATAAAATGTGAAATTATAATCATTGCCGGCTCATTTACATTTTCAGTAAGGCATATTGATCGACACTAATTGTTATGAAACGCGTGCAAATTATTGTTATGGTTATTATTTTCCACACTATAATTAACATATACACATATTGCTATAAATATTTATACGTGAAGTTTATTTATTTCTGTTATAGGCCTGTTTATAAATCCTATTTTATTGGAAATCGTTTCATTGTTTTAGTTATGATTATAATGCATGGGAACTCAAATTGGGTAATGTTAATACAGAATAATAAATAAATTATCGTGATACTATAGTAAATTAATTATTGGATAATAAGAGTAACAAAACGATTACCTACATATTTGCAATTGTGCATGCCCACTGACTGAACTTAATTATTGAATAAATCCCATGATCGATCGATGTACAATGTGATCCAATAGTGTCGAGAGAAATATTTGTCACAGATTTAAAAAAAAAATTGTAACAATTCTCAAAAGTTATGTAAGTTAAATCCAATAAGCTTGCACTATCAATAATTTTCATAATTCTATAAAAATGAAAATCTTAATTGTTACGGGAGCCAGATTAGTAGTATTTCAAGAAACACTTTTTAGAAACAATTAATCAAATTTCTGCATTGAATTCGACGTAAAAATAAAACTTTATTTTATTTTTAATTTACAACAAAATTTAAAATAAATTTGAAACAAATCAAAAGGAATTTACAAGAACATTATTAATTAGTAGCTCTACAGGTTTGTAGATTAACGTTTCCCTTTACTTATTTTATTTTATTTTCAGTACCTCATATTACTTTCACCACTTTCTTTCTAAATGTTTTGCCCAACTCAACCAAACTCAACTCAACCCAATTCAACTCAACCCGACCCGACCCAACCCGACGCGACCCGACCCAACCCAACCTAATCCAACCCAACCCAACCCAACCCAACCCAACCCAACCCAACCCAACCCAACCCAACCCAACCCAACCCAACCCAACCCAACCCAACCCAACCTAAATCAACATAACCCAACCCAATCACAATCGTCTCGTTCTAATTGATATTGGGAATTTGCCTTCATAGTAGTAGAGTAGGAAAAGGAGACACAGTAACTATAAAAAAGAAACAATAACGGGGACTGCTGGAATTCTGCCTAGTACACGATCTTAATTATAACAAATACGTTTTACAAACACAAAGATATACACAAATACACGAGAGAAGATGAATAGAGGATAGGTCAATTGTACATTATATTATAGTGGAAAAGAGGAACAGAATTGCCATAAGAGATATGACCGTGGAAAGAGGGTAAGAGATAAAGAGTGATGACTATTTATTAGTGGTAGAAATCAATAGAAATCAAAGTAAAGGATGAAGACCAAAAGAAAGGCGATATAGAATATAAAATTAAGAAAAACACGGATATAAGATCATACAAATTAAACGACAAGATGACTAAGAGATACACAGAAAGAGTAAAAGAACAAATACGAAACCTGAATCCAAAAACTGAAGAACTAGGAATTAAAACGATGTGGGAGAGTTATTATCGAATCAGGGCCGTCACTGTGTTTGTGTGTGTGGGTCATAAATAGACATAGTGAACATAAAAGGCAAAAGAACAGTTGGTAAAAATGCATAAATAAGAAGACGATAGCCAGCTTTGAGGAGTATAAAGAGCAAAGAAGTAAAGTAAAAACATGGTAATTTAATGAAAGCAGAAAACATGGAAACACTTCGGTGCAAATATGGGGAGAAATAGTAAAAACAACCAAAAATTACTCTACAAAGTCTTGAAAAACCTAAGGGACAATAAAATAGATAATCTAATAATTACAACTTAATATGCTATTTAATTCTTTTACACCTCCTTTTACATCATCTTTCCCGTCTTCTCTCTCTTTCTCTGCTCCTCCCTACTGACCGCTCTTCCCTCTCTCTCCAACTCCCGCTTGGCCACTTTGCCTATAACATATATTCCTTTATCTCTTTACACGTTTCCTGCTTTTTTTACCCTCTTCTATCCTCCACTTTCTATTCCCTAATAATTCTGCTTCCTTCTTCTTCACCCCCATTTATTTTTCTTCTCAGCTCCACACCATTTCCGGATACTCCTCTCACCAATGTTCCCAATCTCTTCCTTTTCCACATGCCTTGTATCTCTTAAATTCTTCCCCCTTCCTATATTTGTATCCTCTTTTGGTTGCCGCATCTAAACTTCGCCATGACCTTTACTTCCCTCGCCGTTTTTGATCCTTTCAGATTTGCCTGTTTCCTTTTATGCACCTGTAATAACTTGTACCCAATTTGTATCTTGACATTCCTTTGACCTTTTTCCGTTCCACTCTCCTCCTTTTCGCCTATCTCACCAATAAACCCCAATTCTCGTACATTTTTATTCTTCCTTTTCCCCATTCTAATAGCTCCTTGTCCTGCCTTTCATCTATTCTCTCACCTGACGTATCCCTTTCATTTCCATTGCACCGGCACTTCCCTTATTTTTTCCCCACCTTTCCTGAAAACCATCACCCTTGTCTTTGTGTTGAGTTCTAACCGTCTCGTCTCCAGGAAACGTTCTAACATTCTCCTTTAGTGCTTTCTCCGTCTCCGCCAGAATGACCACATCATTTGCAAATACTAGTAACCATATATATTTTTTCTTTTATGTCAAGAGAAAAGGAACATAAACACATATTTTCCCATATTTTCTCGTCAAGATTCCAAATTTTGTCTTTGTATTTGATCCTCAAAGGCATTCCAAATATCTATAAATTAATCTCCAGGATTTTAATCAATATTGGGATATGATAATTGTTAAAACCAAGATATGACAAAGTCCACCATCCAGAAAGTCCAACCCCTTTGAAATAGAACTTTTTGATTTGACAGGTGTTGGAAAACGATTATGAGGTTTGCCACCCAATCCAGCCCTGGTTTCCAACCCAACCCAACCTAAATCGACCTAACCCAACCCAACCCAATGACAATTTTAACTCTCCACGATGAATTTTCCCAAGATGAAACCTGCAAATCAGTTTGGGACTAGAATTGATCTTCGATAAAACTCTACAAAATCCAACACAATTCAATTTCTGGGTTGGGTCTGGAGATAAAAATCTCTAAACCCAAAGCAATTCTTGTTAAGAAACACATGCATATTGCACATTGGTGTTCAATTGGGTTTGCTCGGCCAAAGTTGGGTTGGGGGTGATTTTAATTGCATCAACGTCGTATTGTATTCATAACTCTTCTAATGAGCAACAAAAATCGATGCAACAAATTGGGTTTAGGGATAAAAATCCATGTAACGTTGGCTCGTCGTTTCTACGTCACTTCTTCGTTGCCTGAAAACTATTTGCTGTCAAATTAAATCCAAATGAATTAAAATATATTTAAATCGATGCAAATTAAATATATTTGTTTAACATCGTTGGGGTTCGCTGAAGAAAGTGCCATTCGAGAGTAAAAGACGATTTTCTGAGATCGTCCTGGAAAGTGATGTTAGTGATATACTTGTAGCGTTGTTGGGCCAAATCTATGTTTTATCACCAAATTATATTATAGTTTTAGACGATTATTTAAGCTTAAGTTAAAAAATGTAAAATATTGTAAAATGCAGCACGTTATATGTAATCATTACGTTGTGAAAATAACAGGGAATCTATTAACGTATTTCTTAAGTATGTTAGTGTTAGGCCTAGTATGACCTAAATAAAAAATCCCGTCAACCTAGAAATTTTTAAAACGTCAAAAGGACATTGCAATACCCGCTTCAGACACATAGAATCAGAACAGTACTAACAAGAAATACAACAAAAGTTGTTCCCCCGAATGATGACAGCAAGGATCTAAAAAAATCGAACAAATACAAAATTAATTATATTTTTGGCCGGGGTGGTTGGGGTTAATTTGCATTTGGTTTACGTTAGATTTATTTGATGTGGGTTGTGTTGGATTCGATTTGTAAAACTTTTAATTTTAACATCTTTACTTTTTGTTGTTATTGTTTGCATCTTAGACAAGTTTGAAATATATTGACAAATTCGAAAAATTTATAATAATCATTTTTCCATTTTTGTCAATTTTAAAATTTTTCACAATTTTGACAATATTTGCAACGATTTTAACACATTTTGAATTTTAAATAATTTTTACATATCTTGTTAGACAATTATAACTGCTTTATATAACTGCTACAAAATAAAGTTGGGGCCCATGGTTTTAGTTTGCCAGCAAAACTAGTAGAGTTAGTTTCGCATATCGACCGACCCTGTAATTTTACAGCGAACGAAAATACTTTTGGGAAATTTTCTTTGATAAATCTTTATGAAAATTTGGGAAAGTACTGCTACAAATAAACCAAGCCAACCCAGCTAAGTCCAACCCAACCCAATCCACCCTATATTTTCTGTTGTTACTCAAAATATTTACAAACACTATTTTGCTCTTTCCAATCTTTCTTTGGCTATTCCATTTCTACTCTTTTACCTCAATCTTTAGCTTCTTATATCCAATCAATCCCATTTTATTTTCCCATTTCAGCTCTTTCTCGAATCGGTTTTCCTCTTTCTTTTTTGCTTAAATGGTTTATAAAAATTCATTCATTACTGATATTCTTCAGCTTTAGCTTATTTTGCATTATTTTTGTTTTAAAAAGTACTATTTACAAAAATACTTTCTAATGTTCTGGTTCAGCAGGGCTATAGTACCTGCGCCTGCTGAAATAACTTAATTTTACTTAACGTAATCTTTTTGCCTATCTATTAGGTGTAAAGTTGCTCTTCTTACATATTTTTAGCCATCTCTTCCTGTTTTGTGTCGTTTCTCCAAATGTTGCCTCTCTTTACCACTGCTAACACATTCTTCATGTTCTTCTTGGTCTTCCGCTTGTTTTTACTGTATCACCGCCATGCCAACTCATTTGTGCTTCTTTGATGACTTCCAATATGAAATTGATATCCAGATTAATTCTGAAAATTGTATTTCCTAATTTTATGTCTTTTCGGAATTGAAAACATTCCTCTTACGAATCGTATCTCTATCTTGTAATTTTTGCTCGATTTCTTTCCGTCCACGTTTCTGCTGTATTTTTCAATATTTGGACAATAATATCTTTTGGAATTTCGTTCCTTCCCAGAAACAAATATTTAATGCTGTTGAATATTTTTCCTCCTGGTACCACTGTTTCAATTATTCCTCCACAACCTTCCATCCTTTGACATCATTGATGCCAAATATTTAAATTTCCATAGTTGTTCTAGTCCTTCTTATTCTTCTAGTTGTACTATAATTTGTTGTGTCGTTCCTTCATTATTTTCATGTCTGTATATTGGTATTATGGGTTCATTCATCTTTCGCTATGATGACCATATCACTAGCAAAATACAGTTCATTTATCTTTTTCATCTCCAGTACCTAATTTCGTAAACTGTGGTATATTTTTTTCTTCATTTATTGCTTCGTCTATTGCGAACAGTAGTGGGGTCACGATACAAGTTTGTATAATACCCAGGGTTATTATTTCATGCATTGTGTAATTGGTTAGAGAGAAAAATAGTACGTTTCTGAGTAAGTTTCACATAAAATGTTTTAATTGGTTTTTATTTTCATTTCTTTAGCATGCAGCCGATGGAATAATAGTGAATTAAGTGAGAATATTATTTGTTCGTTTTCTAGATACTTGCAAAATACGTGCTTTAAAACTAAAGTAAATTATATAATTTTAATGAGAGTAGCATTTCCAATGTAATAGGATATTACAATTCTTCAAATAAACGTTTTACGATGATTTGTCCTTAAAGCTTATGCCATCGTAATATGTCACGTAGCCGTCATGAAAACATAATATATTTATATTAGAGGTAGGAGCACACCCTGGCATTCGTATATTTCAAAATTATTACATAAAAAGTCCATTTGTTATGTTTTCAACAAAATAATTACATCTTCCCCCTGTGACAAGACCTCAAAATTATATGTATGTATGTTGGTGTTGTTTTCCATATAAATCATCTTTATTATAGTAGTAATGCAGATATTTTGGTCTTGAAGGAATACGTATATTATGAGGTAAATCATAAAATTAATTGACGAGTGCCACTTTACATGACAAAAAACGGATCGAATTTAGAGGCGCGAGTGTATTGGATGGGGCACGAGTGAATGAGAGCGAGGGGATTTGTACGCCATAGAAAGCGATAGAATAGCTTGTTAAGTCGCCTAATGCATACGTGCCTTGGTTCGAAGAAAAAATGTGTTCGGAAGGCTTAAAATCAAAAAAAGGTTGAAATAATTCCAAGGCATTGCCAACAGTAAAACATTATTTTTTGTTTATGAACTATAAATAACATTAATACTTCAAGCTCGAGTATAATTTATCACTCCAATAACATTTTAAGATAAAATGTCACTTTTATGTTTAGAACTAAATCAATTATCACCGCACATATTAAATGTTATGATCCGGAGAGGTTAGGGGTGAAACAAATAGCCTTTGTTGTTACTTTAATGATTCATTATGGTTATATTTATGGCCGATGATAAATTTGTGTACATACGTTTGAAGGCGTTTTAATATTTCATCGAGTTTTTTTTATGATTCTCAACCAATTCTGACGCAAATCCACCGCAAAGGCATTTCCTATTGTCATTTAAAATCAGCCCGCACAATATCAGCGTTATTGATTTCGAACCCAATTTTGCTACGGAAGGAAAATTCCAATAAACTCCTTTTGCAGATCACGTATTTGTCAGATTTATACATCGTCTTATCGCACACTTTGATTATATCTCAATACACTAATTATGCAAAATTGTATATTATCCGAGTGTACATCAGCGGATTATTATTGCGTGTGTAATAAAATGGATAAATTATTCCAATTTTCTGTGTTCATATGTAATAGCTTCTATAAAACGTTTAAGCTTTAGGGAAAAAATACACGCAAGAAAATTAATGAATATGTTTTCGTCGTCAACATTTATTGCAATTTTTAATTTAATTTTTTAAGTCTCAAATAAACTTCGAAAATTATTATATGCGGTATTTTAATAAATGTTTTCATCGTTAGATTATTTTTGTCTGTACGTTTGGGATTTCGAAATTATTCTCATTATTAATTTTCTCTCGCGAGTTTTTTTTTTATCGAAGCCGCATTATCCACATATTTCATCTCCACACCCATGGAATTTGCAGATGGGGTGAATATAGTATTGATTACCCCTTCTACAATCCCCGCCCTTTAATATTCCCAATTTTCAAAAGCATTGTGTTGCTTTACCATATTTTTTAGTCGATTTATTTTATCAAATCTAATTCTGTCTTATCATCATATTGTTTTTTTTATTATCTTTTTGACTCGATTTATTTATCGTATTTGTATTTCTTTTCAATTTTTTTCTTTAATTTTCCTCCTAGTTTACGTTTCATTGTCGTTGTGGTTGGATATTTTGTCTTTATTTCTTATTTTACATATTTTACCCCCACCCTAAGTACTCCATTTTTAAAAAATGTATTGTTTTAAAATTATTTTTAATTCGGTTCATTTTCTAATCTAATTTGTTTGTGTTTCTTACTAACCGATTGTTATTTTTGTTATAGCCTTCGATTTACTTTAATTTTTCGTTTTATTTATATATTTGATTTTTCTTCTATTTTAATAGATTTTTGATTTTTTAAATTTAATATATATAATAATTCTTTAGGAATTATTTTCCAGCTTGGTGTTTGATAACCATTTTTTTTCTATTTCTTGGGAGTGAAATTTGCAGTCCGAATATTATATCCGCAGATTTCATCTCCACCCCATGAAATTTACAGTTCAAGTAAGTCTTCTCATATAACTAATTCATTTTTCCAACCCAACCCAACCGAACCCAACCCAACCCAACCCAACCCAACCCAACCCAACCCAACCCAACCCAACACAAATAGTACTAGAAGATGATAAATTGAAAGTACAAGAATAAGAAAATTGAAATAAAAAATAGAAAAAATAAGGAATACGACACGCCTATCATAAAAATAAGTAACGTAACTTTTGTTCCAATGCGTTTTCAAGTTTAAACAATCGATCTTTGATTACAGTTCGTTTTTAAATATAAAACAAAATGGAATGGTGAATTTTTTGCATCAATGTTAAATTATTGTAGTATTTCATATTTAAAATATTCAATTTTTTGGAAATTTCAATTTTTTATCATTAATTATACTTTCTTCCAGTTTCATGAATTCTTCATATTAGCTAATGTTTTTAGTTTCTTATTTCTTATTTTTAGTTTCTTATTCTTTATGTATTTTTAATTTCGCGTTGAATTTGTTTTTGATTTTTCCGTCTTTTTGCTTTTAGTTTATTTTGACGCAAAACGATTAATAAATTGTTGATATATTTCGAGTTTGAACGATTTTCGATTTACCTTGATCTTCTTGCCAGTTTAGTAATAATTATAATTGTTGATTTCTGTTTCATTTTTTTGGTTTTGTTCTTGTTTTTGCTCTTGTATTTAGATTTGGATTATATTTGTTTAGATTTATCACGAATTACAAAATCAATCTGATCTGGATTTATGATTTGTCATCGACTTTGGATGACTTGACTTGGCTTCTTTTTGATTTTTTTTTACAAAATGAATCCGAATTAAATAATGATATGATCTTGATTTATAGTTTGTCATCGACTTTGTATGCCTTGACTTGACTTCTTTTTGATTCTTCTTACAAAATGAATCCTAATTAAATCCTGAAATGATCTTAGGTTTGTTGGTGATTGAGTTTTTTAAGTGTGACTGTTAGATGTTATTTTAATTATTACTTTCTGTTTCAAGATTTTAATGTTGGGTTGGGTTGGGTTGGGTTGGGTTGGGTTGGGTCGGGTCGGGTCGGGTCGGGTCGGGTCGGGTCGGGTAATTAAGCTATTAAAGCTAAAGTTCTGAAATTTTAAACTTACGTTTTTAAAGGAAACGTCCTATTTTGAAAGCAATATCCCAACTGGAAATGATAGTTTACTCTTATAACCTTTTCCATATCTCGCAACAAAAGTTAAAGATATTTGATTTTAAACGACTTTTATTTGAAAAGTTCTTTCGAAAAATGTACTTGCTGGAAATGTATAAGTATAAGAGAGTCCACTGCAGATTTTTTATTGTTGCCTCGTAATTTTTTAATTATTCGTTCAGTGATTTTTTTTTAAAGTTCTTAAGTTGTCGTTTAGAGTAATTCGTACATATTATATTTTTATTTATTTCCTCATTTTATTTTTATCCTAATTGGCAATATTTTCATTGACTCTTTCATTTAACTGATGCACCAAAAGATCGCCTTTATTTATGAAGCGATTCGCTGTAAAGAATAAAGCGTGGAACCCTTATCTGAGTGAATATTTCAGATCAACGACAAATCGTGATCATCGTGAACCTTATCTCCGAAATAAAATTTCAATAACACGTTGAGATTTGAACCCTGGAACGTAGGATAAGCATCCTGACGATCTATACCCTAGACCCGTAATAAATATTTATTGTATATTACTTATATTTTTCCCGTTGTGTTTATCTGGCTGCACCTCTGGTAATGCGTTATTCTATTAAATTAAATACCTAAATACAAAATAAATCAAAACCTTGCCTATATTATTATTGAATATATTTTATTAAAATTATAATTACATTTTTAAAAATAGTTGTAAAACATCGCCATACAGAATATTTGCATCAGAGAGTGCTATTTCATGTAAATTTAATATATTTGGGAAATATCTATTGCCGACGTATAATTTTAGTACACAACATTTTGGCAATTAGTTGTTTATATGTGGAAACAACGTAGCGATATTTAAATAACGCATCTCTCACATAAATGTCAATACTTTATAATCCATCAATTCAGATGTCTTTTTTAGATGCTTTCTATACGCGAATATTAAATTATGAGATAATTTCACAAAAGAATAAACACATTATCGGGCATAGTAGTTTATTATATCACATATCCCGTTTTATATATGCACGTGATAAAGAATAACCGGATGAACACTAACATTATCAATAAATTGTGACAATTATTTTAATTTATCAATATCATCCGCTGTACAAAAACCGTGGCAATCTATTTTTTATCGCATTCAAATGCGTTATATATTAATAATTAATTTAAAACTATTTATAAATAATAATAATATTTAATCGAACAATTCGTAAATATTTGAAATTTGGAAAAAAAATAATAATTAACTAAAGACCATCCCGACAAACACAATACCGTGTGAACATTTTGCTTAACGTATAATCAGTCCCAAACTTGGTGATGAGATGCCAGAGAAGGCGGTAATCTTCTGGACTTGAGGTCTCGTGACCTCTCTAAATAATAGTTTCTTAAAATCCATATATTTTTAAACACTCTAGTGACGTATTTTATTTTTTTTTATATTGGAACAAATCAATCATTTTTAATAATTGTCTACAAAATACAATTAAAACAATTGATTTTTCCAATTATTTTAGTTACGATGTAATGAAATTTCTAAGAAATTACCAAACATGTAAATTTATTCATGTATTAATAATTAGGGAAGAATTCATCTATCTGCTAAACGGTTGCTATTTTCCATTGCCATTAGCGATCGAGGTAGTTAAGAATCCATCAGTTTAATTTATCTAAACATTATCGCAAAAAATAAATATTACAGGTAGAATGAAATGGGACTTTTCAAATTTCTATGTCATACAACGTTAAAATAACGATTTAATTGTTACGTTATAAAACGTTATTCAACGTTTCCCAAGATAAACTATTTGAAATCAAATCTATAAAATAAAATGAATTTATAATGTTTAAAAATCAAGATTGAAAAATATAATAAATAATGTTAAACAATAACAAAGAAAATATCATATTTTTCGTAACCGACGATTTGAGACTACAGGCCACTACTTTAAAATTATGTTTAAAATAACTTTAAATGAAACGTTATATAACAATAGAATATCGTTACATCAAATGCTATTATTACGATTTTTTACAATATTTCAATGTATTTGATTTAAAAGAACAGACCAACGATATTAAAAACTCATTAAAAAAATCCAGGTGTTGATTGATAGTAGTGTTTTTTTATTAGTATTAAAAATTAAGCCTAATTGGTGTAGAGCAGAACGGTGCAAGTCAAGTTTAAGTTGAGGCAGGTGAAAATAAACCTGATTTTTTATTGTGTGTATGTTTACATGTCCTACAATACAGTTAATAAGTCTGTAACATTGTTTCAGAATGGAGCGGTTAGAGAGCAGCTCTGCTATTAACCTGATGGGTAAGTGTACATATTTTACGTATATGTTAAGTGTAATGTCCAACGAAATTGCAATTGCCATAAATAAATATTTTGGTTACTTTTATAACTTCACTCGTATACATTAAACTTTATACGTGTGTGTTCTGAAAATAATATATGTTGGTGTCAATGTTTTATACAGACTATGAAAAAAATGAATTAAACTAAACCAAACTTATGCAAGTCTGGCATGCAGTAGATGTTGATGCAAAGTCGGTGGTCCAAGAGAGAATATATTAGATGTATGACCTTAAGATGAGGGCGACAGAGATGGAAAGATATACTTCAGTTGCTACCTGGTTTCAAGGTGGAATATAACAGCATCACGCACGGACCTCTATAGACATACTACTCTTAGTTGTCGATATTTTGACACATTAATCACATTTAGTAACACAATAGGGTTAGAAGACAGTAATTAATAATTAAGCAATATTAATTCTAGAAAATTAAATGAGCGGTCGATTTAATGCAGCGCAGATGTAAAAACAACGTTAACCATAAATTAAATATACCGAATAAATCAATCTGTGTTGGGTAATAGATAACATATTTAATATTACAACAGGCCGCAAACATCTTACGCCTTTCACTTTTGCACAAAAGCGTTTACATTACATTAATCAATAACACGCAACAAAAAGCTAATTAGTGGTAAAATAATTAGACGTCGATATAAAATGCCGCGTTGGATCATTCGAAAAATGCAAAATAGTTTTACGGGGAGCACAGATGTAGTTCAAGACTTGCTTTTCTCGAGATCTTAGCCTCAACTTAGTGTAATAGCCACGGCAGTCAACCGCCTCAAATAAAAGTTGAATGACCGAAAGTGACCGAACATTTTCTTTCATGAATAACGAATAAACAATATTTTTTGCAAACTATCGAAACATTTGGATCACTTGGAAAACATCATCAACGTTTTGTGTAATCGGCTGAAAGAAAATCCGAATCGACAGACTCCCTCGACTCTAAGATATGTTCTACAAATTCGCTTTCACGCTACTAAGAAACCAACAACACGCATCTAACGTTATGTCATTATAAAAGTTTCAATTGGAATGTTATATATATATATATATATATATATATATATATATATACACACGAATGCTCAAAAAAATTGAACAATATCTAAAATACTTCTTTTATTGATATGAATTGACTACGTTAAGTAAAATTACCCCCACATTTTTATAATTTTTTGATCAGATAAAAATGTTCATTTTTTAGTTTCTTCAAAAGTAAGGTGGCATAAAACACTCAAATATGCTAAAAAATATGAACACAAAACAATATGACTGCTAAGAAAATATTTAGGTGACAAAAGTCCAATTGCAGTAACTATTACACCTTATTACACAATCTCTTATTACATTTAGTTAATTACTCTAATCGATTACCAAATAATTTCAATAGTTTGAAATTAGTATTTTTCTCATAAAGGATTGAAAATTTTACTCAATTATGTTTTTTTATATATTTTTTTTATTTGCGGTATTCCCACGTTGTTTGCCACGTGTTTTAGGTTTCCTACCAAAAAAATATTTGTCTTTATTATCTTCCATTCATCAATTTATGTGGAAGTTCATTTTTTCTATTTCGTTCTTTCGTTTATTTTTAGTTGCTTTCTAAAGTATTTTCTTGAATTTTTATTTAATTTTGTTATGTTATTGTCTTCACTAATTTTTTACTTGAACGTTTTATTAATATAATTCATCACCTTTTAATTTTCGATTTCCATTTTTTCTATTCAGGCCTCATTTGTCTTTGTTTCAAATTATTTTTCATTGTTTCGCCATTCTCTTTTATTGGCATCGGGAGTCGTTGTTCTTATCTTTGTTTGGAGGACAATCAGAGTCGAGCATTTATAATCAAGTGGTTATGAATTTTATGAAACTGAGGTCGAGGTGTCGACGAGATTTTGTTGTTTTTGTTGTTACTTAGTCCCTATTTAGCTTGCAAAGGTAACGTACGTCGTGTCCAAAGTGAAATAAGTTATAGCTTCAAAGTTTTAATAGAAACAAAAAGTAAATAATATACTATATTCACACACAAACTCTTATTATGCTAGCATGACTTGCTGCACTTTCAGCGGATGTATGTGGGGTGGTTCGGTGAGCTCAAGATACAGCGAAACATCGATCATCACCTTAATAAATTCGTTGGAAAGGAAATGGAAAATAAAACAAAGACAAAAAGCAAAATATTAGATGCTATATAGTTATTTTTAGTTGCTTTCTATAGTAATTTTGTTTCGTTTTGCGGCGATTCTTTATTTTGTTTGCGTTTTCTGCATTTTGTTATGTTATCCTCTTTACCGATTTTTATTTGAACTTTCTATTAATATAATTCATCATTTAATTTTCGATTTCGGGCTCATTCTTTGTTTCAAATTATTTTTCATTGTTTCGTCATTCTCTTTTAATGGCATCCGGAGTCGTTGTCTTTATTCTTGTTTGTAAGACAATCAAAGTCGAGAATTTATAACCAAGTGGTTATGAATTCTATGAAACTCAGGTCGGGGTTTCGGGTTAATTAGTCTCTTTTTAGATTGCAAAGGTAACTCACGTCGTTTCCAAAGCGAAATAAGTTGTAACTTAAAGGTTTTATTAGAAACAAAAGGTGAAAAATATACTATATTCATACACAAACTCTTTATTATGCTTGCATGATTTGATGCACTTTCAGCGGATGCATATGGGGTGGTTTGATCAGCTCAAAATACAGCGAAACAACGATTATCACCATAATACATTCGCTGGAAAGGAAATGGAAAATAAAACAAAAACAAAAATTAATCAAAATATTAAATGACATGTAGTTATGTTATAATCTTTTCGAATCATTTCGAATAATTTTTTCTGTTTCGTTCTTTCGTTTATTTTTAGTTGCTTTCTACTAGTAATTTCGTTTCGTTTTATTTCATTTTGTTATGTTATTCTCTTTACCGATTTTTATTCGAACGTTTTATTAATATAATTCATCATCTTTTAATTTTCGATTTCCATGTTTTGATTAAGGCTCATTCTTTGTTTAAAATTATTGTTCATTGTTTCGTCATTCTCTTTTATTGGCATCCGGAGTCGTTGTTTTTATCCTTGTTTGTAGGACAATCAGAGTCGAGAATTTATAACCAAGTGGTTATGAATTCGGGGCGTCGGCGTCGACGCGATTTTGTCGGTTGTTTTATTATGCTCGCATGACTTGATGCATTTTCAGCGGATGCAAGCGTGTCTGATGAGCTCAAAATACAACGAAACAACGATAAACACCTTAATACATTCGCTGGAATTTACGTTCTAAATTCCGTGACTTAATATTTGAAAATATATCGTGCAGGGCCTTTACAAACACCCAATTTCGACTTTATTATTTAAATTCGTGCTCTTCTTAAAACCCATGTATCTTTTGCTTCAGTATTGTTTCGTATATATCTGTAAAAGTGAACGCTAATATTTATCTATTTTATTTTGTGCCAACCGTCATCGTGCATCAACGATTTTTGTAGAAACCCTTGTATGGAACTAGCCCTTCTCCATTTGAATTAGGCCACGTCATATAACATTAAGCACAGCTTGACGTGCTGACTTTAAACGGCGCCAGAGGGCTACGAAGAAAAATATTTCTTTATTTTTGTTTTGCAGCTTTATTTATTGCATATTTTTGTAACGTTAAATTATTTTAAATAGAACGTCCAGCATTTTTCTTTGATGTACGGAATGTACATGTGTATTTTTTTATTAAGTATTTGACTCTCTTTTTGATGTTACGAGTATTTATTATGTCCAGGTTAATGGTTTTAAAAATCAAAAATGATTTTATGTATTACGCATAAAATGAACACCCGGTATATATATAGATAGGTGCGTGTATATGTCAGTGTATGTGTATGAATTTATTTCTTTCTACTAACAAAAGCGTTTTAAATATGTAAATATATACAAAGCAAGTATGATAAATAATAAAAGAGAACTAATACGTCTGCAGTAAAATTCTTGGATGTCATTTTAAGTACTTATAGATAATGTCAGACATTTCATACGAAAATAATCATGTATAAAAGCGATAAAACGAAAGAGTGGCTCGAAAAGAAAAGGAGAAACGATAAGTAGGCGTAAAGCTAGTAAATGAGATTCATTAAAACAAAACCCTGAAATACTCGAGCCATCAACTTTCGTGATCTACTGCATTAATACAGCCGGTCCTTTCAGTCCATATCCATTAATAAAGGTATTGCTATCAATTTTAAATGTACACACACGTTTAAATACAAAACTCAAAAATTTAATCGCTTTTTGATATGATTGTATATGATTCGAACAAGCGAACAGCATTACACTATATCAGGATCCATTAATTCACTCAAGGTCAGCGTTCAACGTTCCCAGGTGACTATGTCCCAAAACACGAATGAATACCTTCTACATGTGAGACATATGTAGCGCGCGCTACGTTAGGTGAAATAATTACCTTTGATACCCTGTCATACCAGCATCGATATCACTAAATCAATTCCAAGTAATGCATTGTTATTAAATCATTGCGAACAAATCATGCTACAAACACATAATCATGGCCGAAAATGTGTCACGAATACCAATCAATGTTATAATTTCCACTTCACCGCCAACAAAGAACACATAACCCGTGTGTTTAACATTTACGCTGCGCTACTGTTAATTATAACGCTGTTGGTAATTAATTTAACAAAAAAATACAACCACATGTAATATTTATTTCAAAGGATAATCGTTTAATATTTAATTAACATATAATTTAACTAATTGTTTAATTGAAACGTTGCTATAAAAAAACGACCAAATTATATTTATCGCTGGCATATATGGAATTATTCCTTTTTTTTACTGGGAATATTAATTTTATGCAAACACGTTAACTAAAAAAATATGAAAAAAAGTAATAATAAAGATCCTGGGATATGATATAGATATGATATAAGATCAGAACATGAATTTGAAAAATAATTGGAAAACGCAAATATTGACACTCTATGATTAGGACAGGGAGACATAGATTAGGAAATGTAATCAGGTATAAAGGAAGACACATAGGTCATTTTCTTTTAAGGTTTGACATGAAATTAGGAGAAGATGCAGCCATAATTATTACGTACAAATTGTAGGAGAAATAAAAGGACGTGTAGAAAAATAAATAATAGGAACAAATACTTTCTTTAAATTTGGTCATAAATTTCAAAAGTAGATAAGCAATACAAACTAGAGGAAAAGAGGCCAAATATGCGGGAGCTTGAAGTTCCGTTCTGGTCCATAAGGATCACCACCTGGCAAAGATAAAATGAACTATCTTCCTTGTATTCCGGATTGTTTCTCCTCTGTTCTCCATCAATGTTGCTATTTCCCTTTCCCATGTTAGTGTCTTCCAAGTCTTCGCTTAGTGGATGTCCAGATTCTTCTTGTTTGCACTATTACAGGCTCGTTCATACGTTGCAGGTGGGCTTACCATCCAAATTCATTATTTTCTAATTATTTTCTGAAAAGAGGCCAAATATGCGGGAGTTTGAAGTCCCGCTCTGATTCATAAGGATCACCACCTGGCAATGGTAAAATGAACAATAAGGGACAAGCGAAAAAGAAAGCATTGAAACAAATCGTAGGAAGATAGTTGAATTAAATGTTTCAAAAAGTGATCAAGAATCCAAAGAGGAAATAAAAGAATACTAGACATATAAAGGCCGAAGGTTGACTGGTTGTATTAACAATGTCTTGGGTACAACATGTTACCATTTTTTCTGTCTTTAGCTATCTTCCTTGTATTCCGGATTGTTTCTCCTCTGCTCTCCATCAATTTTGCTATTTTCCTTTCCCATGTTAGTGTCTTCCAAGTCTTCGCTTAGTGGATGTCCAGCTACTTCTTGTTTGCACTATTGCAGGCTCGTTCATACGTTTCAGGTGGGATTACCATCGAAATGCATTATTTTCTGAAAAGAGGCCAAATATGCGGGAGTTTGAAGTTCCGCTCTGGTCCATAAGGATCACCACCTGGCAATGATAAAATGAACAATTAAGGGACAACCTAAAAAGAAAGCATTGTAACAAATCGTAGGAAGATAGTTGAATTAAATGTTTCATAAAGTGATCAAGAATCCAAAGAGGAAATAAAAGAATACTAGACATATAAAGGCCGAAGGTTGACTGGTTGTATTAACAATGTCTTGGGTACAACATGTTACCACTTTTTTCTGTATTAGCTATCTTCCTTGTATTCCGGATTGTTTCTCCTCTGTTCACCATCAATTTTGCTATTCCCCTTTCCCATGTTAGTGTCTTCCAAGTCTTCGCTTAGTGGATGTCCAGATTCTTCTTGTTTGCACTATTGCATGCTCGTTCATACGTTGCAGGTGGGATTACCATCGAAATTCATTATTTTCTGAAAAGAGGCCAAATATGCGGGAGTTTGAAGTCCCGTTCTGGTCCATAAGGATCACCACCTGTCAATGGTAAAATGGACAATAAGGGACAAGCGAAAAAGAAAGCATTGAAAAAAATTTAGGAAGATAGTTGAATTAAATGTTTCATAAAGTGATCAAGAATCCAAAGAGGAAATAAAAGAATACTAGACATATAAAGGCCGAAGGTTGACTGGTTGTATTTACAATGTTTGGGTAAAACATGTTACCACTTTTTTCTGTCTTTAGCTATCTTCCTTGTATTCCGGATTGTTTCTCCTCTGCTCTCCATCAATTTTGCTATTTTCCTTTCCCATGTTAGTGTCTTCCAAGCCTTCGCTTAGTGGATGTCCAGATTCTTCCACTATTGCAGCCTCGTTCATACGTTGCAGGTGGGATTACCATCACTTTTCTCGTACTTTAATATTTTTAACTTTATCTGTTTTTATATTCAGTATTTCTTCCTATCCTTTCGTTACCACCTTTGCACTTGTCTTGCTTCTATTAATTTTCATGCCACATGCAAACATTTTTCGCTGTTTGTCATAATTACCAAGTCATCTGCTTACAAGCATTTCATCAATTTTTGTTCTGTAGATTTCTGAAACCCACACTTCACATTTTTCATGTTTGATTTACAAAATGGGGCTTGGGTACCCCTCCCTGTCACAGCCCACTCTTAATTTTTGCTCACAACATAAGATGTTTTTTAATGTCTTGTATTAGTATTAGTGGAATTTTCTCCTTTCCAAGCTAGTCCACACTATTTTCTTTTGGACTCGAACGAAAGCTCGATTATTTGCTTTACTGTAACTATGTGGTCTTGGATACTTATTTCTTTCCAAAATGTACTTTGTGTCTCTTCTAGTGTTGGTTCCACGTACGTATTTAGTCTTCTTTCCTATAAGTCCTCGCTGCTGCTTTATATGTTGGTACTATCTGACCTATCTTCCAGTCTTCCGCTGTATTCTCTTCTATTCATACTTCATTGCATATCTCCCATAATTATTTTCATTGTTAATTGATCGCTAAGATATATACGTTGCCAAAATACATAATACGCAATTCAGCAATCTCTGAATGCAAACCATAGAAAACTTCTTCTTCTTCTTCTTTCCTACAATGAGGTTCTATGCTTGCGTATCTCATATATTTTATTGATATCTTGATTAAGAGTGAATGAGTCAAGGTTTCTCTCTCATTCGTAAAGGTACAGGGAAGGAAGTGTCATTATCTTATTTTTCCTTAACCCAGGTTCGCAAGTATCTAATCTGTTCAATCAAAATATAATTCGTATATATTTTTTGGTAAAATAAAAACTGTTCCTCGGAACATTAGTCCATGTCGCATGTTTGCATTACATCTCAATTTCTTATAGTGAGGAACACAATTTATTACACAATGTCGATATATGGTTTTTCCAGTATAGATTGTTATCAATGATGCAGCCAAGTGACTTATCAGAAAATTTATTGACACGGTCAAAGAATATTAAATTGGTTTTCATACAATTTAGGCTCAATCCATTCCTGTCATACCAGTTTGAAGATTTGAGACACGTTGAAATTTCGTTCATATTCAACCCAGATATGATAACCGATGTATCTATCGTCTGCAAATTGAGTGATATCTTTTGACGAAAACTACGAATAGAAGGGGCCCTTAACGAATCCTTGCGGCACTCCCTCTACGATTGGAATTAGTTCTGAGATGCATGTAACCCATTCTGAGTAATACTGATAATCTGTCTGATCTTCTAATTGATATTGGATCTATTTAAGACATACCATGTGAGATAAGTCAAAAAAGGCTCATGACTTGTGAGATGCCAAGATGTTATAGGTTCTAAAAACATCGGTTTGCTTTCGCTTTCAGTAGTTTCCATAATTTCAGTAGTTACTCTAACATTTCCTAGTCCTTTACAACTCTTCAATGTGATAGTAGCTTCTATTACACCTACAGGATCCAGTTTTCTCTCGTCTCTATTAGTTTTTGGTTTATGTCCTTCATTTCCATTGGTCTCAATCTTGTTGTCGTCTATATCTAACAATTATTCAAAATGTTCTCTCCACCTGTTCATTATTATTATTTTTCCATCCTTGTCGATAATTGGTACAGGTATGGCCATTTTTCCTGTCCTGGTAGTTTTTAGTGATCTGTAGAATATTTTTTTCTTCTGTGGTCGAAGTAATAGTAATAGAAACGAAGAAGAATAAGAGCAAGAAAGAAGATAATATGTAGCCGACAAAAGGACGAAAAATCGCGGGTACTTAATCCAACGCTATTTATAATTATGGGTAACGTAATGAAAGGCACATTCGATGACATCAACTGCATGTGTAGCCCTCTCATAATCCATTTGCAATTACATACACTTACTATCCACGAAACTACTAAACCATATTATAAAGAAATTGCAGAAGAGAAATATCATGATTATTGACAAACACAAAAGTGACGTTAAACTAAAAATATATGGAAACGAATTTGGACAAGTAAAGACATTTAATCTAGTGTCGCACGTACCAGAAGATGGAAAATACGAAGCGGAAGTAAATGAAGGATTAGATCTGCAATCAGGTTGGGCCACACGTCTTTATGCCTTTGGAAGGAAATATTATCCACAAAAACGATCGACGTATACAAGTAAATTTATTAAGATTGCAAGTAGAAATAAAATGAAGAAGAAATGTATTACACTAACACGAATACTCTACATAAAAGTAGTGTCAAATGTTTTCGTAAATCATCGTAATTCGAATTTTTAAATTGACAGAGTATATAAAATTATTTTGAACGGAGCTCAGAAGCGGACGCGCGCAGTTTCGTTGACAACTGAAGTTAAACTATCCAACTATCAATTTTGCACCTATATTTATAAAAATGTTATATTTCAAAATTGAGATTCGTTCACTGATGCCAAGTTCCAATCCCCGAAAATATTGAACAAATTACACAAATTTCATGATAATAAAAACTTTAAAGAATTGCTATATCTTACAATGTTCGCCTTTAAGTGAGCTTTTCGAAAATATATAACGCGCGATAACATTTATGCCATACGGAATAATTAGAATTTTCGATTTTCTGATATTTTAGAAAATATACGACAAATTTAAAATAATTTAAATTTCATGTCTTGCAGGGGGGTCCTGCTTTAGAATGCTCAAAAAATCGATTTGTTTTTTATTGCTCAAATCTATGCCTAATATATCTAAGAATATGTATAAAAAGTTATAGCGGCTAATTCGCAATATTTTGAAAGATACAGCACTAAACACAGTGAGGTGTCGAGAAAAAAATATACGAACGCATGAACGCTCGGACAAACGAAACGCGCGCCCCTCCCCGCAGTAAGATAACACCGAACTATGTACTGAAAAAAGTTCAATCGGTCGTTCGAAACAATAATATTTTGAGTTCGTAAGAGCTATAGTAGGATTATAACAAGATATTCCGTAAGTAATCGAAAATTAACATTTTTCCTGATTGTAAACTTTAGAGCGCGTTTTCTCGAGTTTTCGTTTTTACGATTTTTCTAAACTGGTGGGCGTGATTGCGAGAAAACTAGACAAGCAATCAAAACGAAACAAAACTTTTGTTGGCTTCAGTAGCATTCTATTCTATTTGAACTAAAAAGATTAATGAAAAAAAAATTCTAAACAACTTTTTTAGCAAGTTGAAATGATTTTCTCTTCCTGCAAAGAGCACATTTATTTTCAAACCTGAGAAAAATCTTGAATTTCAAAATTTTGGGTTTTTTTTCAGTTCACATAGAAGAAAATATATGAGAATTACCATTTTCTTTGGTTTTTTTTTGTTTCAGACAAAAATTACGGGCTACATCTTTCCCACCGATTGTAAATTGCAATTGAAAGGTGTTGCACAAATGTGCATAAAAATCGGTTCCGTTTAAATATTTTTCTCTCGACATATTTTATGCTCAAATATGCAATAAAATGCTCTAAAAAGTTCACTAGACTTGCTCATTTTTTTCTGCCCTAATTACATTTAGGTTGAATATCAAAATTTTTGATTAGACTTTAGTTTTTTTATTGAATTTTGGAGACAATTAAATTTGACTTTATGACTTTTAGTACTTCTTGTAATGTTAATCACTCTTTTGGGACTCGGTTTTGTTCACAGTGGGAACTTGTACAAAGTGCATTGATCAAAAATCTACAACAAAACACAATGTGTTATTTATTAACTTTGCGTACACAAACGATCTATCTTAGTGTTACAATTGAACTACTCACGATGTTAAATCAAAGAATTTCACTGAAACTTTAATTTAAAAAATGAGGTTATGAACAACGATACGCAAGGTACATGGAATTTATGTTTAGTACCAAGTAAACAATATGAGGATCAAGTTCTAACTGTCAATGAGTTTAAATTATTAACACTATTTCATTTTCGGTATTTTACATTTTATTTTCGACGAAATTCTTAATTATTGTAATCTAAATTCATTAGAATATCATTAATGATGAGTTTCATTTCTATTCGAATTCCTGACATGTCTGGTGATTTCTAATGTTAATAATAATGTTAATTTTGTACCACTTTGCATTTGATATTGGATTTCCTCTACATGATTATATTTAATTTTTCTTTGCACAATTAATTTTAGATCTTACGTCGACAAATTTGCGTGTTTGTCTATCTGCTAAGAAGAAACAAAAAATGCAATCAAATCCAATGAAAACCAAGTAGCGAAACAAGTGCCTCTCAAACAATACAAATATTTTGATTTAAATTGAAATTGAATTCAATGCAATCCACTTGATATTCTATTTTTATAATTCATGCCCAATTTTTGTTTGATGTCTACTCATTGATAATTGCGTGGGTATACGAAATATTTGAACTAAAATATTCGTTTCGTTACTTCTTTGAGTTGTATTATTATTGGATAATTATTTGTCGCTTTCAACTAAGTTTCAAACGTTCCTTCGTTTATGCAATAAATACAAACGTGTAGAGCTAGAAAGCCATGGCCTCATTAGGATTTTAATTCAAATCAAACGTTTTTTCTTTCACGTGAAAATTTATTGCCTGACAAAGAAACACCTTTTTGCGAGGGAAGGGGTCTCAATAAATATTTCTATTGGTATTTATGTTATTCGTTTAAATTATTACTTAATTATTAAGAAGTTAACTATAAATTGTACAGTATGACAATAAATTTGTAAGAGCAGAATACAAGTTTATGTATAAACTGTAGCTATTGAGGCAACCTGAACTTTCTGAATTCGAACATTGAGTATCTAAAAGTAAATTTCCGAACAACCGAGACTGAGTTGTCTATCCCTTGAGGTTATTTAAACTTTTTGTACAAGAAATATTTGTTGTTTTTCACTAACGTGGAAAAGTTGCAGTTTGAAATTTATTCAGAAATTTTGTTCTCGTAAATTTACGTACGAAGTTGTAATATTATTTATTATCGATAGCAAACTTTACGCCGTAAATTAGATTTTTTTTTCGCTGGTGCTTAATTCAAACCGCGCATGATTTGCGTCGATGATTTTCACATGTCCGGCGCACATGTAATTGGTCCTTTTATATTTTACTAAGAATTCGTGCAGATGCTTTAACGAAAGAATTGTAAAAACGAGTTAAACGCCATTCCGCAAACTAATTTTTACACTCTAAATGGGCACTAACCATGCCATCCCGAAACAGTTCTTTTGTGCGCGTATACTTTTTATGCGCGTCTTGATAGTTCAATGGAACAACAATATACAATAACTTTAACAAATCGCTCTTTTAAAAAAAAAGCACGTAAAACACGAAACGAAACGTTTTCCTAGAAAATAAAATATTCTGTGCAAGTATATTGAGGCCACGTAAATGTAATTGGTGATTTTTCAAATAAAATTGGAGAAAATTAAGTGGAATAATTGCGCGTCGCGTCGTTCGTATAACTCATTAAATTTGGAATCAAGTAAAATAGAAAAAAATATTTTTTCATGGAAGTAATAAATATTTGTTATGAAGTCAGTGACTAACTCGGAGTTAGTCACTGGTTTTAACTATCGTTGTTGATTCATATCACTTATTACTTGTATTATAATTTTCCTACATTTTTTTCTTTATGAGATATCGATTATTCGTTGATGAAATTTGTTTCCGTTTCACATGTTTTTGCCATCTGTTGTAATTTAGGTCAAACTGTTTTTGGTAGGGTGGTTTAAACCTTGTACACTCCGATCTAGACATGCACGTTTCTTACTGAATATTACTGAATGAATGACACATAAGAAATAGTACTGATTCCTGTCTCTCGATACATCAGTTGGTAGAGCTGTATAGCCTCTAGATAAGATATTCAATTATCCAACCCAACCCAACCCAACCCAATCCAACCAAACCCAACCCAACCCAACCCAACACAATTTTCTAATGTATTATTTCAGCTCATTCGTTTGCTATTTATTTACATTAAACTACAAATACAATTTTCGAAATTTCCCTTAATGAACTAAATAACGAAAATGTGGATATTCATTGGGCGTAAATAATTGTTGTATGACGTATGTTTCCTTTCTGGACCACATTGTTTTAAATTATACATTACTTTAATCTCACATTCACCACTATTCCCAGCATTAACCAGTCTTGCAAGTGCAACATCACAGCAACACACTGATTCAGTGCGCTGAATATTGATTCGAGTTACGCTGCCCGCAGTATCTGAAATTTCCATAAAAACCACGGTCGTCGCATATTTCATCTTTGATTGACTAATAATATTTTTTTACAAGCGCGTCGTAATAAAATTGAACGGCTCGGTCGGTCATTTGATATTCGAAATTATATGCCGTGCGAAACTATTGCGCCGATAAATCTGTTTATCTACTCTTACGGACCCATTCTGCCAATCCAATCCAATTCAACTTTTTCATTAACTGCACTTGCGAAGTAACTATTCGTAGTTTTCAATTTATTTCTTACATCGAGTAAAGAATATAGTGGGTATAATAAAATTAGCATTCAGTCGGTTTTATTTCCGCTAAAACAAATGGTTTAAAACTGGCGACTCCGAAACTTTTTAAACCACCCATATAAAAGTTTAACAATCTTTGACAAGAACATATATGTTTTTATTGATTTCGATTATTCGTTTGGTTTTCTTTGATGTTAACCCATTCAACGAAATGTCCCCAAAAAAACATCGTTAAAGTGACCTAAACTTGCTCCACCCTGTGCGCAAAAAGTGATTTTAAAAATTCACCATGGCGCCTTCAAAAAGCATAAATAATCACTAAAAGGGTAATTAATCATTATAAAAGTAGTATTAAATTAATTCGCCTCTTAAATCATGGAGACAATTTAACTAACATATATGCACTCTATACTCGCCTAAGTAGCCTATAAGGTAATAATAATAATAATAACAAAATTGTCAATAGAAATTAATCAAGTACTATAAACCACACCTTTTACTTAGTACTCTGAAATGAATTAAGTTTTAACGAGCAGTCCTTTTTTGTGATGCTTTAATTTTGATGATTTAATTTTTGAACTAAATTTTATTTGCTAATGTGTAACAATAAGTTAACAATTTGAAACTACAATTAATTTGAGTTAACTTCAATTACAAATAACTTAATGGTTTTGAAGCGAGGGGTGTCAAAAGTGTCAAAAAAAAATTCGAAAAACGTTTCATGAAACGCAAAGGTGCTAATTTGAACTCGTCCCATATCTAAACTTTAATACATAGATATATGCCATCGCGGGGTTTCCGCTAAGCAATTTTATTACTTATTGGCTATTATTGCTATTATTGCTATTAGTCTTTTCAAGAAAAGACCAAGTTTGAACGCTTGTTATTTCTAAACTATTATACGTAGACGTATTTCGCCAGGGACTTTATTTTATAGAATTCAATTCTTTGCATTTATGTGCAACTTTGTCACATCTCGTAGCGTTTCTGCAGCGTATCGAATGACACGTAAAAGTGCGAAATAGCAACGATTAAATAAATACAAACTTGTAGATAATTAAATTGCCTAACGGAAACACGGCGATGATATATATCTATCAAGGTTTAGAAAAGGGCGGGGTCCACAGTTGTGTATTTGAACGCGTCCCATTTCTAAACTATAACAGGAGTATGTCATCCTGGACTTTCCGTTCGGCAATTTAATTCTCTACAACTTTATCTACGTATAAGTAATTTTGTCGTACTTGGTACCGTTTTCAAGTTTCACCCGTCGACCAGTCGTATGGCCCAAACCCGTCCATACGTTCTTTAGCGGCTCAATGAGCAGACAGACTTTGTCTAATTATAATATGCGTGAAATATAAAGAATTTGACGAATTTTCGCTTGTTATACACCTTATTTGGTATGCGTATTTATGAATGTTTTCATAAATTCTTAAATCTTCTATTGGAAATTAAATGTGCAAAAAACGCCAAACCGAAAAAATTGGATTTTAAGTACTGGAAAAATATCTGGTTAAATCTAAGACACGTGTTTTTTGTCATGCTGTCATCACTATCAGTTTTAAGCTCTTAAACTAATGCACGTGTTGATGGATAGGTCACTTAGACCGCTTTTCATGTAATTTTTTTTTATTGTCGGTACGTTAATTAATTTAACTCTAAAAATGTTGTTAATTATAGCTTTTAAGCCTCCATTAAATTCTATCGTTGATTATGATACAATTCATTCGTTGTTATTGTTTGTCGAATTATTTCATTTCATTTCATTTTTATGAAAACTTACTTCACTTAATTAGCATATAAACGATATTGGTTTTGCCAGTGAATTAGAATTGTGGTAAAAGTAATTTGCCGTTCCGAATCAAATTTATATCGGCTATAAAAAACTTCAAAAAGCTTAAATAACCACCAAAACTGTAGTCATGGTAAAATAATGTCAAATAAAATCGTTTCGTAAATCGTGGAGAAAATGTATATTTACAATGTATATTCGTAGATATATAAGAAGCCTCTAATCATTGTAATAACAAAAGAGGCATGGTGTCGATAAATACATCTGCAAGTACTAAAAACTTCAGGTTTCACTAAGTAGTCTCAAATGATTCAATTTTTCGTTAGTTAAGTCGTTGATTTGTGGATAAGATTGACCAATTCTTGTTTGTTATTATTTTTAATGAATTTAAAAAAACGACCTTTATTGGCATTCTTTACATTTCATCTATTTCACTATTTACAGATCCCTGTGCGTGTCGTTTTGCCTTACGTCCCCCTGTTTCTCTTCTCTCCGCTTCTTTTGTCTTTTCTCCTCACTTAATCTCTTTATTTTCTTCATTTTCTCCAATTCTACTCCTATCTCATCCAAAATGTTTTTACAGTTTCTTTCCTTTATTTTCTCCTCCTTACTCCATTCTATCTCTCCGCAATTTTCTATCCAATGCTTCCACTCATCTGTCCTCACGTCGCAGAACTCACACCTTCTATACTCCTCGTCCATCCAATAATTGTTGCTTCTTTCCTCACTTCCGCACCTGAATCTCGCTATCACTCTTTCATCCATCCCCGATTTCCCCCCTTTCAGATATTCCAGTCTATCCCCATATGTGCAAATTTCTTTATATATCTTATTATATCTTGCCTTCCTCATTTTCCCTTCTCTTCCTTGAGCTTTTACATGTTTCCATCTTTCCAAGATTTCACTCTCCATCTCCTTCCCTTCTCCCCTTAACCTTAGTGCTTCCTGCCACGCTATCCCTGCCTTTTCGTAAAGGTTCTTCCTATACACCTCCCATTTTGATATTTCTGCTTTTCATTTTTCTCTCGTGATCATCTCCCTTAACGCTATCTTCCGAAATCTCTCCTCCCCTTCATCCTCTTCTCCAACTCATATCTAACTACCCTTCTTCTATTGTCATATTTTCCTGTCCTGTCTCCTGCAATACCACGTATATAATATATTTTATCGCTAGCACAAAATTATTCGAAAAAACTATTTGATGATCTCTGATTTTTTTGAAAAAATTATTAAATCTACGATGTGTATCTACTTAATTCATATGCAAATGAGCTAAGTGCTAAGTTATTAGTTTTTTCCTCTGATAGCTTTCCAGTTTTGATTATTTATTATTCAAGACATTTCTGGTATATTGTAATGTTAATATGTTTTAAAAATTTAAGAATAAAAAAAGTGTCTCATTTAGACATTTTAAAAAATCGCTTTTACAAAAAACGTGGAAAAGCTCACATAATTTTAAGACCAAAAACCCGAAAGTAATCAAATGTATTTTTGATCTATTTATAGGAAATCGTGTTATATAATTTTACTCCTATATAATATTATAAATAACATATTGCGATCGAGGCAAAATATATAACTAAAATAATCTGAGAATTTTGGCATTTATTGTATATACGAGAATTGCGATACTTATAGCGCTTTGTAGGAATTCGCGTTGTAGGAACTCGTGTTCTAAGACTTAATGGCCATAGAAAAAAATACAATGAAAAACATAGCAGTTAAACAAACAAAATTGTGCTAATGATCCAGAAAAGCAAAACAAATGGAACAAATTAAAAATGATCAGAACGATTATTGAAAACCAGTATATACAATCGGTTAGTTTTTAACGTTTGAATTTGTTTTTTAATTTTTAGTTTCTTAGTTTTAGTTTAGTTGTTGAATTTTTAGTTTATTTGTCGTTTCGAAGATAACATTATACAAACGAAACATAAATAGACAAATGTGAAAACTATACAAATATATAAAATAATATTGAATTCAATGTATGGGCTTAAAAGTTGATACTTGGTTTTTCTTTGATGTATACTTATGGTTCCTTTACATTAATTGAGTGCAATTATGTGATAGCTATTTAAAATTGTAAATGTTTTAAAATTAACAATAAATTGTAGCTTTAATTGTGAAATCAAGATAAATGTTTATGCGTTCATATTTAGGTCGATAGTGGGCCCCGATCAATTGTCATTTAAATATTTATTGCGTGGAATTAAATTGTAATTAAACAAACATAATAAGCAAGCAATCATATTCGTCGAATTTAAATAATTTTGTATTATTTAACGAAAAATTTCCTGGGTGGTAAATAGCTTAAGCTTTTAAAATTAGAACAAAAGAAAAACCATGGAAGTTATGGTTTTAATTTTTGTCGAATATTCGAAAGTATGTCTTTGTGAAAATGAATAATGCAATGAATTCCTACGCATTAAGAGCTAGACCATGGTGTGAATGTAAGTATTACATCGTAAAAATAATAGCTTTCCATGAAAATACATAAATATCTCCGAAACTAAGAAATTTCATACCCTAGGAATTATTAAAAACGACTCTGTGGCGAAGATATTCTACTTTTCGTGCATATGCATGGTCCATTAAGAACGGCGAAATGAACAAAGGAAAGTTCCATTTGGAACTGAAGATTTTATGTATACATATATATATATATATATTTATTACGAAATTAAAGTTGAAACATACGATTTTATTTCGCTACCGGAATTAATATAAAACATTTCTAATGCCGCTGGATTGATAATAAATTTTGTAATAAATTCTCAGCGCACGAAGGGTTTAACATGTATATATCTTGTTTCAAAAGTTGTAATTTTAAACATATAATATATGTCACCGCGTTATATAGTGCTGTCAGACCTTAAATATAGATCAGAATTATTGCATTTTTTAAATATTTTCGTAATAAAAGAAGACGGATAGAAATATATTCCCGTTTTAATAATAGCACGAGGGGTTGGTTTCCTGAAAAGAAACTCGGGTAGAACTTCAACGGAAGACGACATAAATGTAAGAATGGGATTTAGTAGCAGCATCAAACGTATAAAAACTTTCACTAGAGATGAAATCACGTATATAAAATGCACTTTATTCAAAACTGACATAATCTTTTCGTAAGTAGGATTTTTTCCTCGCGGTGATAAAGCAAATATATCTTTATGAACGAAATTGTTCCTCGATTTGTTGACTACGAAGTTTTAGCCCTGTAATCTGCCACATTCTAAATTACCCCAGAGATAAATCCACTGGTTTGAAATCTTGTAGATTGGATTCCATAAGAGTGGTATAAATCAAAACTAAAATTACCTCATTTATTACACTTTCATAACTAAATTTTGATTGGACAACTCGAAATTATAATTTTGTAAACGTCACTGATACATACATTCTGCAAATATTAACATAATAATCAATAAAATAATAATTTATACAAACATAGTCTAAAAATTGCTATATAAATAATAAAATTAAACATACATCGTGGTTCATAATGAACGAAGTTATAATAACTATTTTTGAACATTTTTCAAAACAATGACGCATGAATTGGAAAATGTTCCCATAACCATTAAATTATTTTGTTACGATAACGTAACGATACGTATATATACATATATCGTTATAATAACCAATAAATTATTTCATTATTGATTTTATGGCGCACAGTATTTTAAAATTAGGTATAATTAGTATTATGGCAAAAGAATTCCTGTGAGTATTCCTGATATTTAAAAACATACTGAAAATTCAGTTGATGCTAAACCGCATCCTAAAAAACAGTATGTTGTGAAAAAAGCTTGGTTTACTTGTTGGTGTCCTTCTGAATACTAGTGGGGCATTAAATACAGAAGCAAATATACTTAACAAAGACATGTCAAGAAAGTTATCTCTTATACGAAAATTACAAATGGCATAAAGCAAAATAACTCTTAATCTCTCCTCGTTTTTTTACCTCTGCATGTCAATGAAAATTATTGAGACTCATAATCAAATCATCTCCAACTTAATAAATAGTGCACCACACTGAGGTGATTCAAGTTTAAAAATTGTTCAATAAATTTTGTTAGATTTTATAAAAATCATTGACGCGGTTGCTAATTAATTAAAATAATGGTGATTAAACTGGAAACACGTATTTGACACAATACATGGGGATTATTATTTGCTTATTAACATAATTAATTAATTATTGGGGAAAAATTAAATGTGAATAATTTGATTTAGGTTTCTATTGAAGGATTATAGGCCGCGGCAACTGAAGCCCCATCTACATATAAAATTCTGTAGGAAACCGCAACGATCAAAAATAATTATGTATAAATTAGTTATCTCGTGGATCGGCTTTTGTTCGAACTGGGTTTTATTCTCAATGAGGGAACGTTACAAATTGAGCAACTTATGAAACAAAATAATGTGAATAAATTACGTGTCTATGAACGCTTACAATCAAATCGTCAAAATAGGTTTCCGATTAATTTACAGTAAAATCGAAAGCAATTTAATGAAATAATTAATAGGTATCAAATAGACGTGTTTTAGCAAGAATAAAACACCTACTTCGACAAAGTATACGGCGTCGTTACCTTAAGAAACATCTTGGAACATAAATTGCATGTCTACAACATGCTTTTTATAGCAGGTTGTTAAAAAGAAAACTCATGTCTGAGATCTGCAAAACACCCGTCGGCCGCCATTTTCACATCAAAATGTTTAAATCGTCTGTGTGTCTTAAGTACCTGTACATTTATTTTAATAATCTTTTGAAAAAGTAACAACAGAGTACTGACGTTTGAAAACATAAATAGCGCCATTTTACTGCCTCTATAAACTACATCAACGGAACGTAGCGAAGTAGGTAACAATAATACTAAGAATGTTGTTTCTTTGCACTGACATATGTTCGGAATTTTTGAAATGTACGTACCTTGGGCCTACTGCTCGGCAAATTGTAACACTACACTTTGTACATAATGTATATATCCAAGGTACACCACGAAATCACGGCAGGAACACTAAAACACCTTAAGATATTGTGCATGTGTTGGTTTCAGTTCATATTTACACCATCTCAGTTCATTAATATGTAACATTTATTACTTAATAATTATTTACAATGTTCAATTACAAAGTTTTTCTAACAATCAAGAACACGATTTGTTGACATGGTCGTAGCAAACAAGTCCTGATATGTTTATTTTCTTGATTCCATTTAAATATTTATAATTGGTCCTTTGCCAACGAATAACTTAAATGATGTTCGATAACGTGAGTCAAACAAATTTACTTCTTATGTACATTTTTATTCATAAACAACGTTTTGAATGTTGTGCTTTGAGGGAATAGTCACATTCTTATGACACACAACACATACCAACGCTCAAACTCGACTGACTACTGAGAGCAAGCTTCACGACTTCTACCGATCTCTTACGATGACAAAAGCCTACTGGGAATTTAATTGTTATGATATAAATACATAAAAAATAAATTTCTATAAAGGTCATTGCGAGTATTCGACACAATCAACAAAAAAAAATAATATTAAAACAAATTTATTAATAACTACGTAAATTTAAAAATTATCAAACAATAGGTTTTTGTATATTATTATAAAGACGCAACAATAAACAATTAGTAATTGACCTGGTACTTCTTCATTGTTTATTATTTTTATACTTACCTCGCATAAAACTGTCGAATAAACGTTATTTTTAAAAGTTACTCATGTTTTATATTCACGTCACCAGTAAATTAAGTTGTGCTCGCTGAAACCCGTAATACGTTTTGGACGTGAATACTTCGGGGCAATTTTGAAACACAACCGAATATATTTGTTACGTTTAGTAATAAACATGTAGCTATAACACTAAAAATGAGAATAATTCGACAGCTTAAAATAACGTGGGTAACAAAATTAATCGTTAATAGGGAGTGGAAAAAGGGACTGGCTAAATTCATAATAAATCTAATCTTGTATAAGCAAAACTAGGCTACAATCTGCGAATTATCAATTATTCATTTCCAAACCGAGGAGATAATCTCGCATAAAATTTGAAGTTGATATAAATAGAAATAATCGATTATAGGTCGCTAGATGATTAATAATGTAATTAATTACGTTTGGATTAATCTTGGGAATTGAGGCGAAATTAACAAAATGGAAAAGATATCCATTATATTAAACATGACTTGGCAACATTTTTTAAATTGCAATAACATGACATTAATGGTAAATAATTAATACCAGGTCGAGAAACACAAATTAAAACATTTTACCCTAAAATTAGGTTAATCATATTTTGCTTGGATTGCCACTTATATAAAAAACTAACAATTATAATTAGCCGCCGGAAAAGAATGATTTCTACAACATTCTAATGCTCTAAGTTTTATTCAATTTTGAACGATTAAAATCCCCATGACACCTTTTAATTTACTACGCCACTGAATATGTTTATACCTATTATAGTTTTATAAACTATACGTACACGCAAATTAAACAACCTTGAGACGTGTATATTAATTAATATAAAATTAGGTAAAAACAGGTAAAGTAAATGTATGTGTGACGAGAAGTATCCATCTCTTGAGTGGGAGATTTTCAAGAATCGATAATATAGGTAGTAACTTACCGACATAAATCAATAGATATATTTATATTTTATTACACGTATTTAACGTTTTATCCTTGGATTTTATTTATAAGCAATTTATTACTATTTAAGTAGATGATCTGATTTGTGTAAAATTGCTGGAAATATACTACCCTATTAGTTTGTAGATGTCGCAGTTGTTATATGCACTTTCTTTGAATTAATATCAATTTTGTTACGTGTTTAATATGATTTAATAATGCTTAAGTCGTCGGTGATATTTAATATATTTCATTTTTATGGTTTGTTTGTATGAATTTAGTGCGAATTAAATTAAATATAACCTGCGATTGGTAGATGTCGCCACTTGTATTTCTTCATATTTCTATTATTAATTTTAATTAATCAAGAATAAAATTTAAGTTTAAGTTTTGTGCTTTAGTAACCACGACAAATACACGTTATGTTGTGTTGTGTTGGGTTGGATGTCACATTTCATTATGGTAGGTTTATATCACTGAAATGCAATTGCAACTAAACGAAAAATGATTGATAAATACATTTTACAATCAACAACAATCTAGAGGTAAACATGAAATTATAACAAAAAATTTAAAAAATGGTTACAATAGAAATTTAACTTTTTAAAATTTGCAATTAGTAGTTTTACTCATTTGTGTACTCGTATGTACCACCTCCTGCTCCCTCGTATCACACCTACCATTCTTCTTTGCATTCCTCTAAGCAAGTTTTGTATTATTTTTTGAGGAATGTTTTCTCACTCTTCAAGAACAACCTGTTCCAATTGCTGAAGCTTTTCAGGTATTCGTTGCCGTACGCGCTTTTTAAGTGTGTTCAATTGGCCAGTTCATACGGCGAATGCCAACTTCGTGAAGATAATCTAAAACCATTATCTTGCACATATAAAAATTCTTCACCAATTAGAGGAGCGAAAGGTACTACGAGATCTTGAAGGATGTTCTCCACATACCTTCGTGCATTCATGGAAATAGCTCCACGTACAACTACAAGCTTTGTACGTGCTTCATAACAGATTCCTCCCCAAAATATTATAGAGCCCTCACCAAAAGGTACACGTGGAGAAAAGTTGCATTCAGCAAATCGTTGACCAGGACGTCCCCATGTCCGTCCACGTCCATCTGGTGATTTTAGACTCATTCTTGTCTCATTCGAGAATAAGACTTACTTCGATTGCTATATAGTCCATCCAACGTGTTCTCGTGCAAATCTTAATCTGGCAACTCGATTGCTTCTGGTAAGAAGAGGGCAGGACAGGACAAACCATTATCTTGCACATATAAAAATTCTTCACCAATTAGAGGAGCGAAAGGTACTACGAGATCTTGAAGGATGTTCTCCACATACCTTCGTGCATTCATGGAAGAAGCTCCACGTACAACTACAAGCTCTGTACGTGCTTCATAACAGATTCCTACCCAAAATATTATAGAGCCCTCACCAAAAGGTACACGTGGAGAAAAGTTACATTCAGCAAATCGTTAACCAGGACGTCTCCATGTCCGTCCACGTCCATCTGGTGATTTTAGACTCATTCTTGTCTCATTCGAGAATAAGACTTGCTTCCATTGCTATATAGTCCATCCAATGTGTTCTCGTGCAAATCTTAATCTGTCAACTCGATTGCTTCTGGTAAGAAGAGGGCAGGACAGGACAAACCATTATCTTGTACATATAACAATTCTTCACCAATTAGGGGAGCGAAAGGTACCACGAGATCTTGAAGGATGTTCTCCACATACCTTCGTGCATTCATCGAAGAAGCTCCACGTACAACTACAAGCTCTGTACGTGCTTCATAACAGATTCCTCCCCAAAATATTATAGAGTCGTCACCAAAACGTACACGTGGAGAAAAGCTGCACTGAGCAAATCGTTAACTAGGACGTCTCCATGTCCGTCCACGTCCATCTGGCGATTTTAGACGCATTCTTGTCTCATTCGAGAATAAGACTTGCTACCATTGCTATATAGTCCATCCAACGTGTCCTCGTGCAAATCTTAATCTGGCAACTCGATTGCTTCTGGTAAGAAGAGGACAGGACAGGAGAAACCATTATCTTGCACATATAAAAATTCTTCACCAATTATAGGAGCGAAAGGTACTACGAGATCTTGAAGGATGTTCTCCACATACCTTCTTGCATTCATGGAAACTCCACGTACAACTACAAGCTCTGTACGTGCTTTATAACAGATTCCTCGATAAAATATTATAGAGCCCTCACCAAAAGGTACACGTGGAGAAAAGTTGCATTCAGCAAATCGTTGACCAGGACGTCCCCATGTCCGTCCACGTCCATCTGGTGATTTTAGACTCATTCTTGTCTCATTCGAGAATAAGACTTACTTCGATTGCTATATAGTCCATCCAACGTGTTCTCGTGCAAATCTTAATCTGGCAACTCGATTGCTTCTGGTAAGAAGAGGACAGGATAGGACAAACCATTATCTTGCACATATAAAAATTCTTCACCAATTAGAGGAGCGAAAGGTACTACGAGATCTTGAAGGATGTTCTCCACATACCTTCGTGCATTCATGGAAGAAGCTCCACGTACAACTACAAGCTCTGTACGTGCTTCATAACAGATTCCTCCCCAAAATATTATAGAGCCCTCACCAAAAGGTACACGTGGAGAAAAGTTACATTCAGCAAATCGTTAACCAGGACGTCTCCATGTCCGTCCACGTCCATCTGGTGATTTTAGACTCATTCTTGTCTCATTCGAGAATAAGACTTGCTTCCATTGCTATATAGTCCATCCAACGTGTTCTCGTGCAAATCTTAATTTGGAAACTCGGTTGCTTCTGGTAAGAAGAGGACCAGTTGCATGACGGCTGTTTGTTAATCCTGCTTCTCTTAACCTTCTCCTTACCGTTTTAGCAGAAATATGCACATTTCGTCTCAGTTGCTGCTGTAACACTGGTAACCATCCGATTTCGAATTGTAGTTTGTCTTAAAAATGTATCGTCTCTCTCAGTGGTTTTACGAGAATTGCCCTGGCCTTGCCTTCTGGTGTAACAACCAGTCTCGCTAAATCGCCTTAACGCACGATTTATTGAAGAATGAAGAACTAAAATTCTAGCCATGTTGAGAACGATCCTCGTCTAGCAAAGTTAATGCACGAACAACTTCGACTGCGGTTAAATGTCTTGTTCTTCTTTCCATAACAACCAAGAGCGATGTAAACTTTATGAAATCAAAAAAACAACCGAATAGTTGTAATTTTGAACTGAAGGAAATCAACACAATAATGTTATCAATCTGTTGCACCAAACGATCACAACTGACAAAGGAATCTCTTCAATTTCTTTAATTAAAATTAAAATTAATTTGTTAGCAGTATCAGACATAATTTTTATTTTCGTCGAAAACGTATTTTACAAAGAATACACCTCGCATTACCTAATTAATTTAGGAAATTAATTGCAAATTAAATTGAAGTGTCACATATATAATTAATTACATCGCCTTCAATTACCGAAACACTCTAAAACCTCCCCATTTATAAAAATTAAAACCATGAAGCTAAAGATCATAAAGATCACTACAATTTAGCTGGAAATATCTGCGAAAATACGTGAGAGATTTTTATAGGCAGTGCATCTTCTGATTGCTCACCACCATTGAGTATAGAAAATTAGAAATACATAAACATGTTTAATCCAACGATCAACAACGTGTACAAAAATGAATTTGGTGGGTAGACCGCGCACCAAATTGCATGTAGCGGCATCCGGTGACGTAGTTCCAAAACAAAATTATATCTATCCTTAGCTACTAAAGCTTAATAAAGCCAGTACGGAAGCTTGAGGTTAGGTGGCGCCAAATGTTGTGTGTATGTCGGTTGCATACGCCGATAAATTTTATTATCGTTTGTGACACGCATCCAAATAAGTATAGAGTCCATTTAACGAACAGATGTAAAAAAGGCGTAGTCTCCGACGTTATGGGCATCAATAACCAGTTTCACACGATACGTACAAATTAAAAAAAAAAACACTGGAACGCAATCACGATTGCCGAAATTCGTAGTTGCGTGTTTGGGATTGAGAAATTCCACCAATAGACAACTTCTATTTAATCTTCGTGCACTTGTGTGGGGAGGCGCATAATTATATCTAATGGGTAAAATATATCTCTACCGGAAATGGCGGTTTACTCTTCATCATCTTTTTATAATAATATCTTTTTAAAGATATTGAAATTTTAAACAACTTTTATATGACAAGTTCTTTCGAAAAATGGAGTATAAGTATAAGCACGTTCAGTGCGGAACGAGCCTTCGCCGGATAATCGAAAACACGGAAAATCCACCAATTTTTGTTTTTTTTTGGACTTCGTAACTTCTACACTTTATAATTTCTTTCATTTTCTAAGCTGAAGCACATCAATGTCATCAGTTCCAAACTGTTCTTCAAAATATTGGATAAGTACATTTACTGCACCCCCTGCTTCTCGATGGCTGATGAGGCAATTATTCTCATCGTCATCACTACTTTTGTCAGAATTTTCTGCAGAGGTCAGGTTATCTAAATAATCGTCACCCATAATCTGATACCCCTTTTCTTTGTGATCACATTCTATCCATTCCTGTATTTTTCGTTGTCCATTTCTTCCAAACCTTTTGATTTGCGAGGCTATAGGCGCTATGTATCCGATCGATAACTCAGCTTCATTTAAGTGATCATCGTCTTCAGTACCTTCCCCATCTGATGTTTCTTCTAAGGTCATTATTTTATAAAATGCTTTTTTAATGTTAGTCGCTTTCACTTCACTCCAAGTGTGAGTTACAGCATAAATTGCTTCTTTAAAATTTAGACGTTTCCAAAACCCCATAAAGTCACATTTTCACAACAGTTGAAGCATAAGGTCTTTCTTATAAAGCCTCTTCATGGTCTCTATAACACTTTGATCCATTGGCTGGGCAATAGATGTTACATTCGGAGGAAAATATGTTCCCATCTGCTGATTTTAGTTGCTCAACATTAGGATGCGATGGCGCATTATCCAGTAACAGTACAGCCTTGGGTGGAAGGTGTTTTTCTAGCAGATAAGTTTTAACTTGGGGTATAAATTTTTCCGAAATACACTTTTTAAAAATTACTCAATCCATCCAAGGTGCCTTTTGATTATAATAATCAACGGGCAGTGTTTGTACATTTTTAAAAGCCCTCGGATTTTTGGATTTTCCAATGACGGCTAACCTAAGCTTATGCGTTCCTGACGCATTAGCACAGCATAACACTGTTAAACGGTTTTTGCTTATTTTGAAACCTATAGTATAAAAAAGCTAACTTGATGCGCTAGTTTCTGAGCCTGCAGCAAGTGTTCTTTTAGGAATTGCTTTCCAATGAAGTCCAGTTTCGTCTCCATTATACACTTGCTCAGGTTTTAGGTCGTGCTCCTTTATAATATTTTCCAAATCATAGAAAAATTCTACCATACCTACATCCTCAGCACTTAATTTCTCCCCTTGAACAGCTAATTCTTCCGATCTTTTCTGCAAGAACCACCTCATGGTCATAGCATCATCAAGCTCTCCAAAAGTAGACCCTTTTAGCGATTTCCTGTCAGAAATAGCTTTTGCACTGTCAGCTTTAGCTACAAAGCTCTGTAATTCGGCTTTCTTCTCTTCTTTCTTTCATCATGTTAAGTACATAACATTAGCACATGTCTTTCCTTCAAATCTGGTGATTGATCATTAGCAGTTAATTACCGACCCATTTCAATATTGTCAAATATATCGAAAATACTTGAACATATAGTAACTGAAGATATTTATAATTCTTTTCATGCCATAATAGACTTACATCAACATGGTTTTTGTGCTGGGCGGAGTACTCAGACAAACTTGCTTCAATTTTCACAATTCATTAATGGTGCTCTGGAAATGGGGTATCAAGTGGATGCCATCTACATTTATTTTTCCAAAGCTTTTGACCAAGTCAACCACACACTACTAATCAAAAAATTCTCCTGGTATGGCATAGGGGGCACATTCATTTCATGGCTTAAATCGTACCTAACAAACCGCATTCAAATTTTAAAAAAATGCCTACATCTGAATCGACACCTATATGTTTTCCGTGTTTATTGTTCGCCCGTGGTAATGCAAAACATAGTTCGAGAAAAACCGGTGTAAATGATTTAGGTCATCTTGCACAAAAAATCAAGAAACATGAAAACGCACAGTCTCACATTAATGCTCAGTTGGATTTTAATTTATTAGGAAAACAAGATATTAGGCAACAACTAGACAGTGCGTACCGACGAAATGTTCAGCAACATAATGAGCAAGTTAGAAAAAATAGATATGTTCTTTCAAAAATTATCAACGCCATTACATTTTGTGGCGTTTTTGAATTAGCTCTTCGTGACCATGATGAAACTGACACCTCGTTGAATCCTGGGATTTTCCGAGGTCTCATAAACTATACCTCTGAACTGGATGCAGCTTTGAAGGACCACATTGAAAAGGCCACAGTTGTCAAAATCAATTCAAAATGAATTGTTAGACTGTATGTTAGAAGTGTTACAAGACACCATAAAAAAATAAATACTGAATGCTGATTTTGTGTCATGGCTGACAAAACGACAGATGTCTCAGCAGTTTTTCAAATGGCTGTAGTGTTCTGACATGTTTTACCCAACGGGTCTCCTGTAGAACGTTTTTGGGCATTTGTGAATCCTGCAGGTCATGACGCTGCCAGCCTAGCAGAAAAAATCAATAAAGTTTTGGAAAAGGTGTTGGATAAACCAGAAAAACTTATTTCGCAAAGCTACGATGGGGCTAGAGTGATGTCTGGACAATCTGGGGGTGTCCAAGCAATAATTCAAAGACACTACAAATATGCTTTTTATATTCATTGTTACGTCCATCAATTAAATTTGATACTCTCTCAAGCTGCAACTGAAAATCAACAAGTGCGAGTGTTTTTTTCTAACTCTCCTCAAACGGTAGCAATTCTAGATGAAATAGTTGGTTCCAGAATTCCACGTGCTTCATCCACCAGATGTAATTTTAGAAGTAGTTTCTAGCGTTTTTGAAAATAGGGAGTCACTAATTGAATGCATGGAGAAAATGCAGGAAACTTCCAAGCAGACAACGGCTATTAATCAAGCCTCCGCAATATCTCGCATGCTCCAGGATCCTGAGTGATATTAGAATTTTTTTTCCAACTCTCCTCAAAGGGTAGCAATTCTAGATGAAATAGTTGGTTCCAGAATTCCACGTGCTTCATCCACCAGATGTAATTTAGAAGTAGTTTTTGAAAATAGAGAGTCACTAATTGAATGAATGGAGAAAATACAGGAAACTTCCAAGCAGACAACGGCTATTAATCAAGCCTCCGCAATATCTCGCATGCTTCAGGATCCTGTATTTTTATTTTGGCTGACAGTGTTCCAGCGAATAATGCCACATAGTGATATCTTGTATAATCAGTTACAAAAGACTTGTACTGATTAAGTCCAAATACAAGAATACTTGAAGACATGCATTCAAAAAGAGAGGGATAGTATCGACAGTGTTCAAACTGAAATTCCAGAAGGGCCAACGCCAGTTAAAAGACCAAGATAGAACGATGATCCGTATATTTCAAAAATTGTTGCTGCCAAGGAAATTTGCGATCTAATTATTAATCATGCAAAAAATAGGTTTTCGTTCACCAAACATCTAAGTGCCTACAACCCTTTTTCGGCCCAAAATTTTCCAAAATTTGAATTTCCTGTCGAAGACTTGAACACTGCAGTTGAGGCATATCCCTTTCTTAACGGTGTAAGGCTCAGAACAGAATTAGAAATAATTTATAAAAGGCCGGACTTGCGTTCGACAATGAGCCAAGACAGGTTAACAGCCCTAGCCATGTTGTCTACTGAAAAAAACTTGCTTCAAGATTTTCCCAATTTTAATGATTTGGTTATAGATAAATTTGCGTCTTACAAAGACAGAAGAATTGATTTGCTTTTTAAACATTGCACTTGATTTCTGTTTTTTATTTTGTATTATCATATTTATGTGTTATTTGTCTTTGTATTTTCTTGATATTTTTATTTCTTTTTGTTTTTATTTTATTTTATTATTATTATTATGTGAACCTCTGTAGTTTCAACTCACCGGCCGCCACTGCTACATACATATACATATATGATTAAATAAATAATTGAATAATTAAATATGTTCGTAAATACCGATAAATGTGCGAGTCGGCGCCGGGTATCGATGTCAACAAGTGCGCTAGTCTCGCTTTTGAGAACCGCTAGCTGCGAACCAACAAAAAAAGTGCGGTCGTCAATTACAAATACGATTTTCGCCGAATTTTTTTTTGGTTCCGAGAACTGGGTGGCCTTCTCGAGGACGAATATATTTGACGATGAACGTCAATCACACGAATGAAACAAATACGATTTTACTATTTTTATGACTTCCAAGAAAATCAACGACCTCGACCTACACACGCTCGTGTACGACAATAAAAAAAACGCGGAAGAAGTGCGGTCGTCAATTACCTCGTGAATGAAACAAATACGATTTTCGCCGTTTTTGTTTTCCGAGAACTCAGCGACCTTGACTCGAGACGAATATATTGTCGACGATATTAGATTTACGAATGAAAATTCGGACGATCGTCAATTACATAAATGAAATAAATACGATTTTAGTATTTAATGACTTCAACCACCTCGACCTACTCGAGCACCGATTTATATATAAAACAATTTGTTTTTAGTTCGATTTTAATTAAAATATAAATATTTATGGAATAAGTAATATAAAAAAATTTGTCGGACATTTTAAATGAACGATGTGATTAAATAGATTAAATATATAATAACAAAAAAGTTAAATACATGCGTAAATACCGTTTAATGTGCGAGTGAACGCCGGACATCGACAACAAGTCCGTCGGCCCCGCTTTTGAGAACCGCCGGCTGCGAACCAACAAAAAACGCGAACGAAGTGCGGTCGCCAATTACTACAGGAATGAAACAAATACGATTTTCGCAGAATTTTTTTTTGGTTTCCGGGAACTCGGCGGCCTTCTCGAGGACGAATTTATTGTCGACGATATTAAATGAATGAAACAAATACGATTTTACTATTTTTACGACTTCCGAGAAAATCAACGACCTCGACCTACTCGAGCACGCTTAATGTGTACGATAGCAAAAAAACGCGAACGAAGTACGGTCGTCAATTGCCTCATGAATGAAATAAATATGATTTTTGGGGGATTATTTTTTTGGCTTCCGAGAACTCAGTGACCTTGACTCGAGACGAATATATTGTCGACGATATTAGATTTATGAATGGAAATTGGTTCGAACGTCAATTAAAAGAATGAAACACATAATATTTTAATATTTTCATGACTTCCGAGAAATTCGACGACCTCGACCGACTCGAGCACACTTTAATGTGTACTAAATGAATGAAACAAATACGATTTTCGCCGAATTTTTTTTTGGTTTCCGAGAAATCGGCGGCCTTCTCGAGGACGAATTTGTTATGGACGATATTAGATTTATGAATGGAAATTTGAGTGTTTTAGGTTTATGAATGATGACCCCGATTTATATATAAAGCAATTTGTTTTTAATTCGATTTTGATAAAAATATAAACATTTATGGAATAAACAAAATAATGTCGAACATTTTTGACTCACGATGTGATAATATGTTCAGCAATTGTATCATTGTATTCAGTTTTAGTTGTCTTATTTTGAGAAATATTTTATAAAAACGAATAATTCTCGTAAACGATTATATAATATAATAAAATAGCACAATTTGATTTTAAGTTGATTCACCAAATTTTAAACAACTTTTATTAGAAAAGTTCTTTCGAAAAATGTACTTGTCATCGCGACTGCGCCACTTTGCTGGAAAAATTTAGCTAAGTATAAGAATGTTCAGTGCAGATCACTGCAATTTTTTATTTACACGTCCGTTTGTGATATCCACCCTCCCTATTTCAACAATAATCATCTCTTTCACTATCTATTACAAATACAGTAAATTTAATGAAAATAAAACGTAAAATTGAATCTTTTAATCCTCCGTCATTTCAAGTTCCCGAAACATTTATTACTGTTTGGATAACTGTAGACGAAAAATTTTAGGTTTACAGTGTTCTTTCTGATTTTGTTAGTTCTGTTATTCGTGAGTAGGCGCCGGCACGGTATGTACAAGTCCCCACCGCACGTCGTCATTCGTCAATCATTCACCATAACAGTTTATGTATTTATTTCTTAATAATATAATATAAATATAAAGATTAAGGTTATAAGGTGGTAATAAGGTATCATTGAAAAATAGAAGTGGCTTATTAAACGTAAAATGAGACATCTGTTATTTGTACCACGAAACTAAATCTAAAATAGAGCAAATCTTATCAGTGCCATCTACATGTTGGTGCTAACAATTCTTGATTTTTTACTAGAAAATAGATATGGATGCTGAGACTCAGCTTGACTAAATTTCTGCTGATGTCATCCTTCTTGTATTAAAGCTAAACTGGCTCTTCGTAAGATCCGCAGTAGTAACATTTTCATCACATCTTCATAGAAATGATAAGTTGTACAAGGATCGTTCCTTCTTTGTTCTTTTCGAACGTCCTAAAGATGCAAAAACAGATTTTCCACTTTGTTCTCAGGTAATGACCTGCGTTGTTGGATAAATTTGTGCTCCATCTTTTTGTTATTTCATCTTCTAGTCTTCACCATGGAGCTAATTAAATCGCCCTAAATGTTATTTGCAAGTTGACCCCATGCTTCTTTAATATATTTCCACAGTTATTCTGCATATATTTTTTTCAAGAACTTTAAGAAAAAGGTCCCGAACATTTCGATTGGATTTAAATCTGGTTTGAAGGCCACTGAAGAACTTCTATGTTATTAATTCTAAACAAGTTATTAATAATTCTAGCTGTATGGACCGCGCAATTATCATGCTGGATTATATAGGTGGCGAATATATGCTCAACAATTTGAAGTGTATCGTATTCCAAAAAGTTTTTATAAGCAATCGGAAATATACAGGCAATCCGATTCCTTGGGAAGCAAGAATTAATTCCAAACATACTTTCTGATTAATTTCTCCTCCTAGTCTATTTAACTGGAAATACAAACATTTTTATTTGAATTGGGTTGAATTGCATGTGGTTTGTTTTACGTTGGGTTTTGTTTGATTTGGTTTACTTAATTATTTTAATTTGTTCTATTTTTCAAACTGGTTTCCGTTTAATTAATTCATTTAGGAACATAAACATTTTAATTGGATTGGGTCGGGTTGAATTTGGTTTGGTCGGTGATGAGTTGTGTGTCGTTGATTGGTTTACGTAATTGTTTTGCTTTGTTTCACTTTCTAATTAGTTTTACTATTAAACGATCGATCGTGTTTGGGAAATCGTGGGACAAAGTGACTCTTTATAAATACAAGTATCAAGTACGAGATAGATGTCGGATAAAAAATTTATTAGAGAAGTAGAAGATAAACATCAAGGCTTTCAAAAAATAAAAAGGTTTTACGATGGCTTGGCCAAAGATAAGTAGGGGAAGTCAAAAAAAGGGGAAATAGCAACACAACCGAAGGAGTACATAAAGGAGGAAGGTAGAGAGAGAGAGAGAGATGGTGAATGAAATATCTATTATTGACTACTTCATAATAAGCAAAGAAAATTGGAAAATGTACGAGTGCAACGACATGCCGAAATAAAGATCGATAAGTATCTGGTGGAAATGGAAGTCATGACAAATACACGAGAAGATAATGAAGCAAAGAGGAAGAAAATAAGAAAAATTGAAGCAAATTGGAAAACAACGAGATCAAACAAATCGACCAAGAAGTAAGATGAAAACTATAAAAGAAATAGAAGACAAATGGAAGCAATTCAAAGAAGCTATACTAGAAGCAGCAAACGAAGAATTCTGCAATTTGTTTGAATGACACTTTTGACTAAAAGGGAAATACCCAAAGATTGGAATAGGGGAATAATATTACCCATATATAAAAAAGGAGACATGAGAAACTGCTAAGGAATTACACTGACCAGTATCCCTGGAAAACTACTAACAATGCTATTACAAAAGAGGTAAGAGATATATTAGAACAATATTAGAAGAACAACATCAATTCAGAAGAGGTGGAAGCTAGGAGGAAAATTCCTTAAAAAAATGACGCGAAATACACATCTACTTTATTGACCTGCAAGAAGCATTTGGCAAAGTCTAGAAACACCTAGATGGGAAGAACAAATACGACGAACGGCAGAAAAAAGAGAAATACAGTGGTGTGGGACAAGGAACTTAGCACAAGACATGAACTTATGGACAATGTAAATTAATGATGTGTAATTTATAATTATAAAGGATATTTAGTTTAAAATAAAATACTATTATTTTTTCTCGCTCATTTATTTAACTAGAAACACAAACATTTTTATTTTGATTGAGTTGGGTTGAATATGGTTTGTTTTGTATTGCGTTTCGGTTTACGTAATGGTTTTAATTTGTTTTACTTTTTAAATTAGCTTACTTTTAGTTACTTTCTGGAATATAAAAATTTTGATTTGGATGTGGGTTAGGTTGAATTTCATTTGATTTGGGTTGAGTTGCGTGTCGTTTTGGTTGGTTTACGTAATTATTTTACTTTGTTTAGTTTCCTTCTAGTCAATTTATCTGGAAACACAAACTTTTTGATTGGGTCGGGTTGAATTTGATTTGGTTTGGGTTGAGTTGGATATGGTTTGGTTAATGTAATTATTTTTCCTTGTTTTACTGTTTTTCAGTACAAATACATTCTTCAATGAAACGGTACACTTTGATTTTACTATTGTAACTTGACTTACGTCACTAAAAACTGGGCCACTTGTAGTCAACTTCCAATAATTCAAATCATTGTTGATATGATTTAAGACAAAAGTCTTGGCCTGTTTCTGCTCAATGATGAAATACGGCTTCCTTACAGCGACGCGACATTTCTGAACGCGCCCTATTTCTAAACTGGAGTTTCCGTTCGGCAATTTAATTGTCTACAACCTTATCTATGTGCAACTTTACGCGTTTTACCCGTCGACCAATCGTATGGCCCAAACCCGTCCATGCCTTCTTTTGCGGGTCAATGAGCAGAGAGACGTTATTTAATTATAATATGCGTGAAATATAAATAATTTGATGAATTTTCGCTTGTTATATGGCTTATATGGTATATATATTTATGAATATTTTCATACAGATTTTTAAATCCTTTTAGTCTATTTATATTTTTTCAATATTGTCATTTCCACTAATTTTAGGCTCTTAAACTAATCCACATGTTGTTGGTCAGGCCACTTCGATCACATTTAAAATTTTAACAAAGAATATTAATGTAACTATAGTAATATGTCGATTCCTAACCTTTTCGAGGTTTGAAAGTACGTCATTCTTAACTGTCCTTATTTTCCCACGGGTCGAAAGTAATCACTTTCCACCCACTGGCGAAAAAGTAACTAGAACTGCCAACCATTAGACAATTACATTACAGTTACATTTAACTAGAACCACGAATATTTTCATTGTTGACTTCTCGTCAATTGACATAGAAATACAAATATTTCAATTTGGATTTATTTATTTTTACGTAATTATTTTACTGTGTTGCTCTTTTAAAATTAAATTCCTTCCAATCAATTATTTGTGAACACAAACGTTTTGATTTGGATTGGGTCGGGTTGAATTTGATTTCGTTTCGGTTGAGTTGCGTATGGTTTGGTTAATGTAACTATAGTAATATGTCGATTCCTAACCTTTTCGAGGTTTGAAAGTACGTCATTCTTAACTGTCCTTATTTTCCCACGGGTCGAAAGTAATCACTTTCCACCCACGGACGAAAAATTAACTAGGACTGCCAACCATTAAACAATTACATTACAATTACATTTAACTAGAACCACGAATATTTTCATTGTTGACTTCTCGTCAATTGAGATAGAAATACAAGTATTTCAATTTGGATTTATTTATTTTTACGTAATTATTTTACTGTGTTCATCTTTTAAAATTATTCCTTACACTCAATTTATTTGGAAACACGAACGTTTTGATTTGGATTGGGTCGGGTTGAATTTGATTTGGTTTGGGTTGAGTTGCGTATGGTTTGGTTAATGAAACTATAGTAATATGTCGATTCCTAACCTTTTCCAGGTTTGAAAATACGTCATTCTTAACTGTCCTTATTTTCCCACGGGTTGGAAGTAATCACTTTCCACCCACTGGCGAAAAAGTAACTAGGAATGCCAACCATTAAACAATTACTTTACAATTACATTTAACTAGAACCACGAATATTTTCATTGTTGACTTCTCGTCAATTGACATAGAAATACAAATATTTCAATTTGGATTTATTTATTTTTACGTAATTATTTTACTGCGTTCCTCTTTGAAAATTATTCCTTCCAATCAATTTATTTGGAAACACAAACGTTTTGATTTGGATTGGGTCGGGTTGAATTTGATTTGGTAATATGTATAGTAATATGTCGATTCCTAACCTTTTCGAGGTTTGAAAGTATGTCATTCTTAACTGTCCTTATTTTCCCACGGGTTGGAAGTAATCACTTTCCACCCACGGGCGAAAAAGTAACTAGGACTGTCAACCATTACACAATTACATGCTCAATAATATTTAAGGACCTTCAATCTTGACACACTACAATAAAACAGTAATGAAGGTAGTATTATTGAAAGGAAACAATTTAATAATAAATAGATAATTCAAAATACTAATTTAATACAGTTTTTTGATTAGCATCTAAGTTCAAATTTATCGTCACACTTGAATTGCCAGAACTGTTGACAGTTCAATAAACTCCGTGTGCTGTTTGCTCTTTAGGAATAGCAAATTCTTGAGTTGACGTGCTTGGCTTAGTTATTTGTATACTAAGGAGGCTTCGCGCCTTGGTTAGCTAGCTATTTTATCCCTCGGCTGTAATAAAACACTTTCCACTTCAGATGTAATATACTGTTCCTTGTTTTACAGTCTTTTGGGACAAATGTATTCTTCAATGAAACTGGTTTCCTGAGGGGTACACTTGGATTTTACTACTGTTGACTGGAGTCCTTTCATCGCTAAAATCGGGTCATTTTTAGCGATGAAGTCAACTTCCAATAATTCAAATCGTTGTTTATCAGATTTAAGACAAACAAACGTGTTGGCTGTTTCTGCTCGATGGTGAAATACGGCTTTTTTCAGCGACGTCACATTTCTGAACGCGTCCCATTTCTCAACTGTAATAGATAGGAGCATGTCATCTGGACTTTCCGTTCGTCAAGTTAATTCAAGTTAAGTCAATTTTGTCGTACTTGGAACCGTTTCTGGGTTTCACCCGTCGATCAAATCAAATATGGCCCAAACGCCCATACGTTCTTTTGCGGGTCAATGAGCAGAGAGACGTTATCTAATTGTAAAATGCTATGCTATTGTCGACTAAAATAATCAGAGAATTTTGGCACTTACTGTATAGACGAGAATTGTTTGATACAAAAAAAAATCGTCGCGATATTTATACCTCATTGTAGGAACTCCTGTTTTAAGACCTCGCGTTGTAGGAACTTCGTGTTCTGCGGAAGTACTCTATATGCAAAATGAGATAATTTTTTATAATTGAATAGTTTATTCTTTAAACAAATATTCATTTGTCTAAGCTTTCGTGAAAGGAACAAAAAAACATCTGATGAAGATACATTTTCAAATATTCTGGGGAAATACATCTGGCACCAATCGATGTAAAACAAGTCAGATTTCAATATTGTTTCCAAGCACTTGTTCTGGAAGCAGGAAAATTTATGTTTACCAGTACCTTATCCTCTTCAACAGTTGTCTTCCTGTTGGAAAATCTCGTTCCTCGCTTCTGCTTTAAAGTTATCTCATTTTCAACATTATTATCAACATTTCTTAATATAAATACCGTATAATTATTTGAACATAATTGAAAACATTTAATTAATAAATCGAAACGTTGACTTAATACAAATTTAACTTTTATTCGTGTGATCGTGCAAACCGATTTTTTTAACTAATAACAAGTCAATTTCAAAATGTATTTTTTCCACGTATGTTATTGGCCGGCTAAGATTTTCTATTCTCGATTTTTGCAATGTTTATAAAGTCACTTGACTATCTGACCTCCATCAAGATTTAAGAGGCAGCTTTTTTATTTAAGTCGACACGTTGGGTGTAAATTTTTTGTACGGGTTGACTTTTATTTTAAGCGACAAATTGTTATGGACGTCAATTGTTATGATGAGAGGTGTTTGGTACTTAGCTAAATGAATTGTAAGAAAAGGCTGGTTTGCATTTTATTTAATATAATTTTGAAATTTTGTACTTGACGATGGGATTTATGATAATAATGCCGTCCTGTTCTTCTGATTTTATTCGCAATCACACATTTGATATTTATTATTTTCGATCGGCTCTTTCGTCGTCGGAACTATTGAACCGAATCGGAAAATAATATTGAGTATTTATTATTATATATTCTTGATCGTTCTAGTATTTATTAAAGTTTTCAGTCCAAATGACGTTTCGGAGCCCAAAATGTCTAAATTTGTATTCCTAATTTCATTTAATATTTTTTTTTCTACAACAAAACTTAAGGTATATAAAATTGTCGTCGCATCATATTCTAATTATTTTATTTATTTATTTTTTATTTTAGACTAAGTAATTCTGCAACTACGGCTACCCAAGGCATATGTTCAGCGCAACTAGCAAGGTAGCAAATTAACTAATTACAATAAAAAAATACAATTATTTACGTAGTATTTCGAAATATGTAATAATGGAGTAATTTTTAATTGTACGTGAGAAAAAAAATAAATAAAAGATTGTGCCACCTATCGGGCAAACGATTTGTTAGGTGGATACAAACACCAATGAAGAAAAGGTTTTCTACTTCTATATTTATCGATCTCGTTAAATTCCTCACGAATTATAGGAATGACGGATAGATGGGTGACTGTCGTATCAATTCGAAATTTTAATTACAGCATTGTTTCCTTAGTACTATTTTTAATGAAATGTAATTGAAATGAGTAGCGGTATTTTAACGTCGACAGTAATATAGTATCGTTTGAATTTGATTAATTTTGATAAACTATGTAGTTGTGTAAGATCACATCCCATAGACGTACGTAATTGTATATTTTTTAAATTTTAACGTAATATTCTTGACGGGTGGTTATAAATAATTAAAAATCAACAAATTAATAAAATATTTTTTAAGTAATTTCGAACAGATGTGTAATTTACCGTTTGGTAATATTTTAAAAGAAATGATGTAATGTAATTTGAATTGTCTTTTGTTAATATTGTGAAAGATCATTTAAAATATAATAAAAAAATGTAGCAATATCAATATTTTTCATGGATGTAAACTTTTAGAATTCAGTGTTAAAAAAAACATGTGTTTATCAAAATATATTTTTTATTTAATTACAATTATACTTAGATTATCACTGTGTTAATATATACTTTAATAGAATACAAAATTATTACAAACGACGAGGAAACAGTTCAGTCTGAAAATCACAAGACAACGAAATTATATTTCCTAGAGAATCCTCATCGATTGCAGAACACTGTAATGATATTGGTATGTAAAGTAGGAAACAACCAGACAAATGCAAGAGTTGAGTGTTCATAGTCGACATCGAACGAAAAATAACAATGAAAATAAAATCATCCAAAACAAAAATTCTGGTTGTGTTAAAATTGCTCTTTAAATTGCACTTGACAGACTGATATAACCAGTCCAATTAAAAGTCAAATGATAAACATAAGAAAAAACTTTGGTGTAAAATACATTGCAAATAACTTAGAACAGTCATCATACCTCAGAACATACTTTTTAGACTCTTATCTACAATGCAGTGGCGCACTTTGTACAAAAATAAACTTTGACATAAAATTAATAATATGATACAAAAATTTACAATCATGACTTATAAATTACAACTAACTAAAAAAAATTTGTACTAGTAATTGGGTAAAACTTGATGGGTTACGGATATTTATATTCTCTTAAACGACGAAGACCTGGTTGTGGTTTTCAGGCGAAAGTCGTTGTTAAATGTCTTTGATTTCGCCCTGAAATGCCGTAGGTCGCCGTCGTGTTTAGGATGCAACATGGGCAGGTACGCCTCTGGTGCGCACAATCCCGGGTGCTGCTCGAAAAACTTCTTGTAACCGCCTTCGAGTAGATAAACTTCGGGAAAATGCAGGAATGGGTAGAAATCTTTGTTTTGCTTGCGGTCCGTTTGCCGCAAAAATCGGGATCTGTAGTAAATAAATGTTAATATTTCGAAATGACATTTTTGGAACTAACTTACAGATTTGGGCCGCGTTCGCTGGAGAATTCGCAATGGAAAACCAAAATGTGCCTTTTCTCACTTTGGTTGTCTTGGCCTTGGGTTTCCGCAACCTTGGGTTCGAGTAGGTTATCCATGATTTGTTGCTTCGTGTAAAGATTGATCGCACTTGCAATGTGGCCTCCGTCGTATTCGTACGGGTACCGACAGTCGATTATTTTAAACGAACCAACTCGATGATTAAATTGTCCTTTTATTAATAAAGCTAATGTAACCGGGGTTATCGATTTCAAATCGGGGTGTCGCCCATCGATTAACGGCAAACAAAATGATTTGCTGAAATCTCCTATTAAATCTGGTTCGTTCAAAGAACGTTGTAACGCTGATTTTATACTATCTTCGTTAGCCGTCAGCGATAAACTACGCGTAAACGTAGGTTTTATATTTTCTTGGTCATCATCGAATATCCTGGAGCGTTTAATGTGACTCGGACTGCAAATGTCTGTCGGGGGTTCGGGCCGTTTAAAAGAACGCACATCGGTTTTATCAGATTGTTTAAACAAACACGAACGGACTCGCGTTATACTGGGCGTGCTGCTTATTTCAGATATAGCGCGCCTGTAGTTCGTACGAACGAAAGTTTCCGGAGATTTTTTGTTGTGTGTCGACAGCAACGATCCCGTAATTAATTTATTAAAATCGCCGGGGAGTTGCGCGTTTTCATCGTCGTCTTCAAGTCCACAGATGTCCAAAAAATCATCGTCCATAGAACCCATCGAACTGAACGATGGCTGCGTTTTGGGGGAAAACAATTTGCTCCTTTCATTCGGACAACTTGCACCATATCCGGAGTCTTGAGAATTATTGTCGTTATCTTCCAAGGGTGGATGCACTTTTATTTGGCGTAAACAAGTAGGTGAGGCGTCACACTGTATGGGTACCGGACTCGTACTTTCGTACAGCGATAAATCCGCATCCTGTTTCATAGGACTTCCGAGGCACCCCTGCATATTTTCTTTGTCCAAATATGAAGAACATTGCTGCGAAACACCGCATCCACTTTTGCCCATACTATAAAAGAAATAAAACGTTATTGATATTAAAACGCGAAATTAAAGAAAAGTGCAATCGGATGGCTCATTTCAATTTGATATCATCCAATGACTTATATTGGCATGCAAAATATGCACCGACCGGTTTAACATTAACGGCAACTGTGTATTAAATTTCGCGCCAACAAATTTTAAAACTTGTTTCTCATTAAGATATGAATAGGATGTAAAACATTTTTATCGAGGAACAGCTGATAAAAGTTCAATTAGCGTTTGACACAACCTCGCGTTTACACACAAACAAACACAAGCTCGGTCACTTAAAAAATAAATAAAAAAATGCCGGTATCGCAAAATCTATTTTCGAATTATAATTACCTTGAACATTGGCAATAATCTCCGTTTTCGGACATAGAATCCCACATTTTGCACGAACTTTGTTTACAAAATGCACACAAATTTTTGTTTATCTTAATCACATTCACGTAAAAGTCCTTGATAACACCAGATATGTACTCGCACCAAAAAAGACGAATGCTTACTGACGCTACAACGATCAAACGACCTCTATAAGAGTGCACCCTTGAACCCCCCACCACGAAGAAAAGGAGTGTCTAAAAATAAGGCACGTATGGCAAAAGTACAATTATTTGAAATGATACTGAAAACCCGAAAAATTTATATTTTTGATTTCAGTTCCCTACACAGTCACATTAAAATTTCGCACGTAATAATAATTTTTACATAAATATCAATATTTCAACTAAGTAATCTAATTAATCTCCTCTATAATAAAATTGAATTTTAATATTTTCTTAGCTAGTTTAATTTTCTGAATAAATTTAATCGCATCCCAGGAATTCCAGTCGTATTTACACAATTTTATTCGAAATCAAAAATATGCGAATTTGCTCTGCCCGCAATAAAAATCGTTGCATTTCTTGAATTTAAATTTCTACACGCCGTCATATTTTTAACGATAAGGAAATAATAATCGGTTACGTAGCGATTTATATCAAATGAAAGTAATTTTAATTTTTATGGTTGTCAATGACCGTGCGTGTCTCGGAACTCATTTTTTTCTTATGGCTGTTATTCATAGAAAGCGTGTATGAGAATATTAATATTTGGCGGGAGATTGTTTACGATTTTGTTTCGCTTATCGTCAATTGGTGTGTAAAACATTTCCAATTTCACGTACATCGGTAAACATATCGATTGTTTAAGTAAAACGTAAGAATTTAAATCACACGTAAGCAGGGCCGGAACTAGGGTTACAACGCGAATTATCGCAATAACCGTTACTTGGCTTTTTTTTAATCGAAACCATTCAATTAATACGAAATCAAGTAATAGTAAAACAATTAAAAACCACTAAAATGGAAACAAGAAAATAAAATAACTTAGCAGTAGCCAAGGACTTTCGAGACCCATTGAGGCCTCCAAGTCTGGTCTATTTAAATACAAAGATAAACACTGTTGCCGTATTTATTTACATAGTCGGTAGGAGGACATTTATCATTTATTTTGACATATATCACCAGTCTTAATCTAAATGTAATAAGACTACTTCAGTTATGTGATCAATGAAAGACATTCATTGCAATTCTATCAATAACAGTTTTTAATTACCGGTTTTTTTCTATCCAAGTGTCTATCAAATTATAAGCCTAATTTGGTCGAAATTGTAAGGTGAATCAATTCTGCACTGTACATATTTATTGAGATTTTATTCTTTATGTTCTATACTTTTTGTCTATCCACTATTAACTCTAACAGGCCACGAAATGCATTTCATTTAATAAAATAAAAAATCATTAACAATTAATTTATTTGTTATAATGATGCATTTAAATGCGAAACAAGTCGGATTTGCAATAATAACACTTTTGGATTCTTGGACAATTGTTTCGTTTTATTATGAGCTCATCAGCAAGAGTTGTCAGTTTTTGTACACGAGACCTTGTTAAGGAAATTTTATATAAATGTTATTTAGGAACCAATTATTTCATCATACCATTTTAAGATTTTAATAGTAGACACCGATTTGAGGCATCGCTACATGTAAGACAGACCTATTGTCAAATAGCAAACGTACATACATCACAGTAGCAAATATGTGGTTTTGCAGCGTTGCAAGACAACAGTTTACTTCATGGCGATCCTGGCGAGTTCGGGTTTTATCTCATGATTATCTCAGTTATCGTATCCTACCATAATCGCCATGTGATAAACTGACAGGAATCGCCATGTGATGAACTGTCAGTTATCATATGACAAGCAAAACAGATAAATATCAGTTTACGTGACGATTCCTGTCAGATTATCAATGACGATTCCTGTCAGTAGCTAACTAATCAGTCGAGCAACACTGTATCGATTTAAATAGTAATAGGTTTTTCAGGTTTTTCTTAGTTTATGCAGTAAATATTGGAGAATATAGAACGTGGGCTGGGTTTTATGTGGAAAGGATGTTAGAGGTAAGGGACTAAAATATAAAAGCAGGCGAAACTGTAGGAACTGCGATTGTGATAGCCAAGAGAAAAATCTTTGGATTTCATCGAAGATTTTTTTTGGGCCTAAACAGCACTGTTTTGATATTTACTCAGTTCTTTATTTTCTCTCGAACATTTGTATTTAAACTTTTACTGCGTGAATAAAAACGCCACTTGGTTGAAATCTCACCGTAAATAAGTGATGTTTGATCTAATTTATCAATTGGGACAATTATGAGAACCCTACGTAAATGAATTATTCTGTTGAATAGGTTGAAATTATGTTATAATGAAGCCAAACGATTAACGGAAATATTTATTTTCTCAATTCCAACTTAATTAATAGTATAATAAATTTGATTAAATTTAAGAGCACCAATTAGATTTTATCGTAATTAATAATTAAAATATAACTCGTCATTTTAACCAAGTTAAACGTAAATACAATCAAGTCAAATTGTATTTCTCGGAATTCACAGTAAGCGGCAGTGGCTCAACAGAAATATCAAGTGGCACTAAAGAAATTTCCCGCGTAAGATAATTCTACCTTATAAATGTGCTATGTATCCGGTTAAACGTTCCTTTAAACCGACAGTCAAAGTAACGCGATAAATTACATAAAAGTATATTTACTTATTGATAAAACGTCAACTTCCACATCCATAAAAAAAACATGATCAATATTTCACCTAAATTTTTAATTGTGGCTCCACAAACCAAATGCGTATTAAATATCATTTTTATTCTTTTAAAAAAGTGATATTTGTTGATATAGGACACGGTGGATAAAAACGTCGGTTGTAGATTTCGCTATAAACGTTAAACGGGAAGTGTGGTTATCTTTTGTGTACATTTAACAGAAAATGTAAGCAAACGCACATTATAGTTTTATTTGAATAAAATGTTTATCTTATCATCGTGGATCACAATATGTGTGTTGTTTTTCTAAACAATAATTAATTTGTTACTATTAATTAACGTGTGTTAAAATTTCATATTATTGCATCGCGGTTAAATTAATTTATTTCTATTTAAATCATTTCTAATTAAACAGTTTGAAAACCAGGTAGTTCATGCGCCAGAATTGCAAAAACGTGCCCTGTTGGCATTGTTAATCTCTATAGACGGAGGGACACTGCGTGAGAAATTTATCTCGTGTATATTTAGAATATCTTCTTATGGGAACTGAAAATCAGAACAAATAGGTCCATTGTGCGAAATGCTCGGAATCGCAATTGTTTAAAGGTATGCAAAATAGGCACCTTGGACACAGATTACGAAATTATCATTTCAACTGTAAATTACTTAGCCGTGAAGGACCTAATACGCAAATGCACATTTGCACATTTGCCAGTTAAAATAAGCTCCTTACGTTACATTAAGGTAATAATGCAAACTAATTGTTTAATTTTACAGTATTCGACCACCCTGAAAATGAAATTTTTGCGGTTGTTGCAATGTTTCATGTACCGAATGATTTTCATTTATGTGAATTGATTCAATTATGACAAAAAATAATATAAACCGGTATCATTTGAGTTTATCGGCAAAGAAAACAAGTTGTGAAACCTAACCAGAGACGTTAAACAAATTTAATAACTTGCCATTCGCACTTAATACAGGAATGTTAGCAAAACCGATTGCTACAACGACTGTTCTATGAAATGCCACAAATTTTCTAATTAAAAAATATTAAAATTATATATTAATATTATAACTAAAATTTTTCATAAATGCTATAGTATACAGGTTCGATAGAACAATACGTCAGATCGATTTCTGCTGGTTCTGCTAGTTTTGTGTCAAGCGCATACTTATTTTCATTTATTAAGTTTTATTTGTTTCACTGCTCTTCAAATTTACTCCAGTTTCATAGTTATTTTATTTTGCGGATATTGTTTTCCGTTAATTTTATTTTAAATTATGTCTTGTGCTGATACTGTCTTTTATCATCTTGTATGAAGGGAATAGTTGGTGAAAAATAGTAATGATAATTTATTAGCAATCTAAGTTGTTTAAATTTGCAAATGAATTCAGTAAAATGTTTGTAATACCTTCCAACTTCCTGATAAGGTCAAAGGAGACAGAAACAATTGTCAAAAAAAATTAATATTGTTCATTTTGCCAATCATTATAAAATTTTAATTCATAGCATATTTATGAGACAAGACAAGATAAGACATCAAACACAGTTATTTATAATTATGTATCTTTATTTTCCTTCAATTTTTGTTTATTTCATTATTGGCTTTTTAAGTTAACTTCCAACTTCCTGATAAGGTCAAAGGAGGCAGAAACAATTGTCAAAAAAATTAATATTGTTCATTTTGACAATCATTATAAAATTTTAATTCATAACATATTTATGAGACAACACAAGACAAGACACATCAAACACAGTTATTTATAATTACGTGTTTTTATTTTCCTTCAATTTTTGTTTATTTCATTATTGGGTTTTTAAGTTAATTTGCAAGATTGTATATGTTTTGTCTTTAACATCTTAGGTTGGGTTTAGCAATTTGCCGAGGAGTCCAAACGAGGGCGAAACATTTGTCGAAATATACTAATATTCTTCATTTTGCAAGTCCTTGTAATTCTTAGTATTTTTATGCAAGATCCAAGACAACAACAAGTAACATTTTTAAATATTACCTTTAATTTTTGTTTTTTTGTCATTGTTATTAGCTTCGGCTAACTTCAGTTTGTGCCCGATTTATTTCTCGTTATATTTAATTTGATTTGTATCTTGTGTTTTAAAGTGACATGTGTCAAGTTGGTGACAAGCTATGCTAACGATGAGTTATTACCTATCTACTGTTATTCTTAAAATGTTCAAAAGAATTCACCAAAATATCTTTAACATTGGCAACTTGCTGAGGAGCCCAAATCAGAACGAAACAACTGCCAAAAAATACACTAACTAATTTTGCAAGTCATTGTAAAATTTTAATTCATATATATTTATGTGAGACAACAACAAAGACGGTAATTTTATTTATGTCTGTTTATTTTCCTTTAATTTTGTTTATGTCATTGTTATGAGCTTCTTAAGTTAACTTCAGTTTTATAGAGTTTGTGCCTGTTTTATTTTTCGTTATATTTATTTTGATTTGTGCCTTGTACTTTAAAGTGACTTGTGTCAAGTTGTTGACAAGTTATGCTAATGGTGAGTTATTGCCTATCTACTGTTATTCTTAAAATGTTCAAAAGAATTCACCAAATATCTTTAACGTCTTGGGTTGGGATTGACAACTTGCCGAGCAGTTCAAATGAGAGCGAAACAACTGTTCAAAAATATACTAACTTGTTCATTTTTCAAATAATTGTAAAATTTTAATTCATAGCATATTTATCTAAGACAACAACAAAGACAGTAATATTATTTATGTCTACTTATTTTCCTTTAATTTTTTTTATTTCATTGTTATGAGCTTCTTAAGTTAACTTCAGTTTTATAGAGTTTGTGCCTGTTTTATTTTTCGTTATATTTATTTTGATTTCTGCCTTGTACTTTAAAGTGACTTGTGTCAAGTTGTTGACAAGTTATGCTAATGGTGAGTTATTGCCAATCTACTGTTATTCTTAAAATGTTCAAAAGAATTCACCAAATATCTTTAACGTCTTGGGTTGGGATTGACAACTTGCCGAGCAGTCCAAATGAGAGCGAAACAACTGTCAAAAAATATACTAACTTGTTCATTTTTCAAATCATTGTAAAATTTTAATTCATAGCATATTTATCTAAGACAACAACAAAGACAGCAATATTATTTATGTCTATTTATTTTCCTTTAATTTTTTTTTTATTTCATTGTTATGAGCTTCTTAAGTTAACTTCAGTTTTATAGAGTTGGTGCCTGTTTTATTTTTCGTTATATTTATTTTGATTTGTGCCTTGTACTTTAAAGTGACTTGTGTCGAGTTGTTAACAAGCTATGCTAATGATGAGTTATTGCCTATCTACTGTTATTCTTAAAATGTTCAAAAGAATTCACCAAATATCTTTAACGTCTTGGGTTTGGATTGGCAACTTGCTGAGGAGTCCAAATCAGAACGAAACAACTGCCAAAAAATATACTAACTAATTCTGCAAATCATTGTAAAATTTTAATTCATAGCATATTTATCTAAAACAACAACAAAGACAGTAATTTTAGTTATGTCTACTTATTTTCCTTTAATTGTTTTTGTTCTATTGTTATTATGTTCTTAAGTTAACTTTCTGAGGAGCGCAAATCAGAACGAAACAACTGCCAAAAAATATACTAACTAATTCTGCAAATTATTGTAAAATTTTAATTCATTGCATATTTATGTACGACAACAATAAAGACAGTAATTTTAGTTATGTCTACTTATTTTCCTTTAATTTTTTTTGTTCTATTGTTATTATGTTCTTAAGTTAACTTTAGTTTTATAGAGTTTGTTCCTGTTGTTTTAAGTTATAGTTATTTTGATTTGTGTCGTGTGTTTTAAAGTGACATACGTCAAGTTGGTGACAAGCTATGATAAGTTATTACATATCTTTTATTATTTTGAACATCTTGGATTAGGATTGGCAACTTGCTGAGGAGCCCAAATGAGAGCGAAACATCTGTCAAATTATGCTAATTTTATTTCATTGTTATTTAATTATAATTTAATTTCTTTTATAGTGTTTTTTGACCAAGGATGCTAACTAACATTGTTCGTTTTGGAAATCGTTCGTAGTTAATAACTAATTTAATTTAATATTTTTTATTTCTTTCTTTGTGCGATTTTTATTTATTTTAATCTAATTTGTTGTGCTTGTATTGTGCTTCCGCTTGATTGATTATTTGCAATTAATTTATTATTTTACGTACATTGGATTTCATTTAATTCATTTATGCGTTCAGTTCAATCCGTTGTCGAGTTTTTCTGTGTGTTATTCGCCGCCACTTTTTCTAACATACTTTTACGACTTAAAGATCAAGTGGCGTCGAATTATCACTGTACGAGACAGTAATTTATCTCGACAGCTAATTATGATATTTCGGTTGTTAAACAAGGCTTCTTACACCATAACGATAAAATCCAATTACTTTTTCTGCAAGTTTTCCGAAATTGAATGCTTTGTGTCACTTCCGTTGATATTAGGGTTTGTTTATTTGTTAGGACTGAGAAAATATTATCAACGTACAATGTACGTTATACGATAAACTTTCGTTGCGCAATTTCATCACACTTATTAACTCAAGCAAGCGTAGTGCATGAGGACAAATTTTTCGACATGTGTGACGCAAGTCAGGCGGTATTTGTTACCGGTAAACGGAAGGGGGTGTCGCGGTTCAAGAGTCGATCACCAGTGCGCATCGGCATCTGCCCATGCATATGACGCCATTTGACCCGCGATTCCAACAAGGTACTCTGCATATTCCATTCTAATTGTTTTTTATTCGTTACGTTTCCTTTGGTCATTAAATATTACTTTGCAAAGAAGTAAATTCAATTCTGGAATATGTTTCCCCAACAAATATTTATTTCATACGATTTGTGAAGATCGTTGAAAATCCAATTTTCAACCAATGTTAAAAAAAGTAAAATATAATATTTACTTTCTGTTGGTATTTCAAGAAACGTAAAAAAGTAACCAGGAGTATGCATTAAAAATAAATTATGAAAATAGAAATTTTAAAGATAAGTTATGTTGTATTATTTATAAGGGCAAGTAGAAAAATTACAATAAAAGAAATGCAGAAAATGTGAATATTAATTGAACTGGGTCAAATAATAGCAGAAAATACCAAATTAAAACTACGTCACTGGGAATGAAATTATAAAGAACGTGAATCAAATTAATCAAGCCGTGAAACAAAATCTAAGAAAAAACACCGAGAGAAAGCTTTTCTATTTTTTTATTTCGTTTGAGTTTATAATTTTTATTAATTTGTTTTTGTTTTTATTTACACTATTGATATTAGTTTTATGTCATCTTTTTGGGATTCTTTCTTGTTTGATACACTAACGCAATTGGGTACAAACATGAAGATATTAGAGCAACTACTGAGCAGAAGAATAAAGGCAATGATAGAGAACAGAGAGACCAATCACAAAGAGTGTTTAGGAGAGGAAGAATTATCAAAGATCGCACATTTACACTCAAAATATAACACAAAAATCCATGCAGGAAAAATAGAATATTTTTAGAGTTTATCTAGAGAAGACCCTCGACAAAGTGCCGATGGAGAAACTATGGCAAATTCGTAGCGAAAGAGGTAACAGTAAAATATTAACCTTGAAAATAATTTACAAGAATGACACCAACTTCGTAATATATAACAATTAAAGATCAGAAATATTCACAATCCAAGGTGACTAAGATAATGGCTTGGATTGAGTCCAGTGCTATTCATTACATCATGTCCATAAGAACCAAAAAAAAATACAATGTGTAAATAAAAAACTAGTATGGAACACAACAGTTAACAGAAATGGAATGAAAATTAATAAGAGCTAAAAGAAAGTGATGATAATAGGAGAAGACGTGATGGTCAAGATAGAAGTGGAACAGATAGAACAAATAAAGAGAAAGAGCAGATAGAAACCAACGATAGAACAGAGAAAGTAGCTAACCTGGCAAAAAGAAGCACAAGCTGCAGGAGTGAAATACTTGAGAAGAGACCTATGAGTTACTAGGAAAGATGAAGAATGAGAAACCACAAATATATTAAGAGAACTAGAAAGTCAACGAATCCTATCGTGTCAGAACAGGAATTGAAGAATGGGCAAGACATAATCGTGAAAAAGCGGAAGCGTTTGCACCAAATCTTGAAACCGTCTTCAGCTCCTACCAAGCATGCGATCAGAAAATGAAGAATAATCCTTCTTTGAAACCCCACTGCGCCTACAACTTCCATTACAATCACTAAGGGTCTCTGAAACACACACAATAATTTAAAACAAACCCAAGCGTTAAGAAGGCCCCAAGATATGACCTGATCATTGGTCTAATCCTCAAAGAACTGAACCAGAAAATGTTTAAGATTCATCAATATCCTCTTCAACGTTATCGTGAAAAATCTAGTCGTTCAAATAATTGTTAGCCATAAACTCGGAAAAAATAACTTCTTATCGGCTTATTAGTCTATATATTAAGAAGAGGGTAAGAAGCCAAAGTGTAGAAAAACAACAAAGAGGGAGACATTAACAAATATGAGATAAATCCTTTACAAGGAAACAAAGACAGGGGCAAAGAAATTAGAAATTCATAAATAAGTACAAATAAATCCCGCACAGTTATATGGTTATTTTGGTTTGGTCATATTTTAATGCACTGGTGTTTGGTTTGTTTTATTGTTATTTTGTTTCTTGTTCTTTTATTTTAATTTTCTGTTGTTTTAGAACAATTTCAGTTTGCATATCTTTTATGATTTCCTTATCCATCTTCAATTTTCTTTGCTCGGTTATTTCTTTTGCATCGTTTTCATTTCTAATTATTTTATGTTTTTGTCTGTATATGTATATGTGTCACTGTGTGTCTATGTTCCATATCTCGAAATGTATTATCGAAAAAATGTCCTTATATTAAGTTAAAAACATTGAAATTTTAAACAACTTTTATTTCAAAAATACTTCAAAAAAATGTACTTGTCATCGCGACTGCGCCAGTTTGCGTTACCTTTATCTAAGTATAAGAAAATTCAGTGCGGATCACTGGAGATTTTTTCGTTTTGTATTTATGTATGCAGTATTACTTTTATGCTATGATTGATTTACTTCTGGATTTATTTCCATTAAATTTTTTTAGTTTAATTATGATATTTATTTTCATTTTGATTTTCTTTTCTTTGACATTTTATTAAAGTTGTTTTCGAGAAGGAAGAACTAAAATGTGTAACATTATTTTGTGTTGTTGTTCATTACACAATAGTTAATATTTTGAGGTTATGTTCAGATAGAATTTCTTTGCTGCAAATTGCTACTTTTAAATTATGTTTACCAGACTGCAATTTTGTAATTTAAGTAATTATTGATAAACAGTATTGCGCTGTTACTCTGTTATTACCATCTGTTTGTGCCTTATCTCTCCTTTTACGAAACAATGCCCGTGATACTTGGCGTATTATACATTGTTTCGTTAAATAAAGGAGTAATAAGCAGGTTTACGTGATAGTTTTGTTCTTCTGACAGTTTTTCTTATTTCAAATATACACAATAAAATGTGTTCGGCAAAATTCTGGGAAATGGTTAATAACAAAACAACGACAATCGACGTAATGATAATGTCGACCCTACACGACGCGTTTACATTTATTTCAAAGTATTTTATCATGAAGTGTTATAATAAAAGCTTTAAAATTATTTATTATTATTTATTTAAAATGATAATCATGTTAACGAGTATTTCAAATAATGTAATGGCGAATAATAATAAATAAAAGATAAATAAGGAAAATATACGTTTTATTGCAATATCTCACTATAATCAATTACGTATTAATTGGTTCTTGAACACACTTGAAATTCTTTGTGCCGCACTATATTCAAAAGCTGTCAATGGTTTCTCACCATAAAATTTTAACAATAAAACAAATTCCTCACAAAAGTAAAGTTATCTATGCTATAAGGCACATCTTATTTTTAACAGAAGGCTTTGTCAAAATATGTTACTCTGCAGGTGAATAGCAGGTATTCTTCGACAATATTAAACCGTCCATTATTCAAAGAATTAATATTTACCCAAAAACATGATTTGAAAATAGTCGCCCGAGAAATACACTTCTTGTTAAAATTACTTGGTACGTAAAGTATAATTTTTATTATTTTTTTGTGGTGGTTTTTATAGGATAATGAACGAGTGATATTGATGATACAGACTGATTTGTTGAAACGGTTACATTTATTCCGATAACATTTATTTATTTATTATTACGGTATTAAATGCGTTCGGTTGCGATTAAATTGAATCGTAGTAGTGCAAATTCGCTCTGTGAGAGTAAATAAATAAGATGTTCTTACGGCTGGATGGGTGGGGGTAACGTGAAATATAAAATATATCAAGGTTACCCCACGACGTGAAATTTGCTAGATACAACGAATATATGACTACACAATAAGCGTAAGTTAGTAGGGAAGAGGGATTTCCCTATCAGCTGCTATAAGAAATCAACGTAAGAGTAAGAATATGACCTCATAACGGCGGCCTTGCAGCTGTCTTTATTGCAGACCCTAGACTGGTTAGGGGTGACAATGCTTCACATATGCAGTTCTCGTTGAAAAAACTAGATAAACTCGCATAATGCCGCAGTCCGTTTAAGATACCACTAGTTGCGTCATTTTTACTAGTAATCTATTGATCGATTGTGTTAACTATTTCGGTTATTGTACTCATTCGTATATTTTTCTATTTTGAGTCATTTAATTAACTACAAATATATATATATATATATATATATATATATATATATATATATATAATGTGTTAAATGTTAATGTTTTCAATAAATAAATAAATAAATAAACGTGTTAATTGTTAAATAATATATTTATAGAAATTCATTTTAAACTTATAATTATAGTGGGGATGGTTGCTAGAATACAACACGTGCTACTCCTAGGGTTGGTTACCACCCCACGGGTTGATTCGGTGTGTGATTTTGATGGCGCTAAAACTAACGTCTTTGGGCGGAAAACGTTATACATAAGAAACATGAACGTGTACGTTAAAAATTTTATTTTACTTACATCAAACTAAATTGCACGAGTACTGTGTTGATTAAAACATAAAAGCTTACTTAAATTTAATGAAGTTAACGTTTTAAATATGATGATTGGTTATTATATTTTAATACATGAAGCTTCATAAAGTCTTAATGTGCATTAATTTTTTTTAATTTCACGAGTAAATGGCGCGATAAAAATAAACTGCAATAAATTTTCTATATCAGTTCTAATCTTATTTAAAATTAATATTTATAGTTACGTCTTGTGCTCGTTTAGCTACGTTAGTTCATTTTGTTGAAATATAAGCTATTAATTAACTAATATTAATTGATTAATTATTAATTTTCTATTTAAAAAATTAATAAAGCGTCGTTTCAGTCAATTTTAGAAAAACAATCTCATTTTCTTTTTATATATGCCGTTTACTATTTAAGTCCTGGTTGTCAAATTTTGTTCATTAAATTCTTTTGGCATTTATTTTGGCATTGGACCAAATAAATAAGAAAATCTACCTATAATTGTTTATGCAGAATATTACTCTAATCCTTTCTCATAAACCAACTCATCCTTTCCCGATTTACAAGCTTCTTCTTCTGTCTTATTTATTCCCAAAGTTTTATATACGTATGTTGTAGTTGGTCTTGTAACTTTCCCATACATATGCATTTTTGCCTTCCTAGAAATAATCTGTTACTATGGAAGGCATCGATCCTGCACATAGTTCACTTTTACTATTATTGCTTTTATCTCCGATATCCTGTCCACGTCATCCGCAGCCATACTCCCAGGTAACTGAAGTTTTTACAATTTTCGAAATTTGCAGCTCTGGTTGTTTGCCTTTCATGTCCCTTCGCATATACTTGGTCTTCTCTGTATTAATCACCAATCTCACTTGACGTGTGTTCTTCTTCACTTTTTTTATCACTGTCTTCAGTTCTTGTTTAGTCCTTGCTAGAATGGCCAGATTATCTACTACTGTTCATGTTCGATTTATTATCTTTTCTTGATTATCTCTAATACGATGTTGAACAGCAACGTTGATAGTGGACCCCCACGTGTTTCTACTTTCACTTTACTGACTGAATCTTTTAATGTCATTTTTACCAGTTTCATTATCGTGTTAGGAAGTTACATTTCTTCCAATACCTTATACAGTTCCTCTTTGCTTACTTCATCATATGCTTTCCTGAAGTCACTGAAAACCACATGGAACTTCTTGGACGTAAATATTTGGTTCATGACGGTGCAGTTTTTCTCAACCCATACTGGTGTTCCCCTATATCCTCTTCTGCGAGATCTTTACCTGTTGATAATTGCGAGTACTTTATATAGAGAATCCAGCAAGGAAATACCACGTATAGTTATAAGTCTCCGTTTTATCTCCTCTTTTGTGCATCGGTATTATACACTGCTCATCATTTGAACTGATCCACTTACAAGAACATATATAAATGACAATTTACTACTTTTTGAGCAACACCTTCTTGCTTAATTGATAGTATATGATTCTGGGAAAAACTTTTATCGCGAAGAATTAAAAGAATACAGATTGAATAACGAATTTCAAATGTCATGCGTGGGACCTCCTCAAGGTCTTATGACCTCTTCGCAATGTTTAGGCATGCAGGAAATCAAATCCTGAATTTAATGCTGAGGAATATTTGGCCATTGTTCCAAAATGGCAGTTCGGAGCTGATGGTGATTGTTTGGATCCATGCTCGTGACCTTATAAACGTTTTCAGGTAATCCCATACGTTCTCTATGGTATTAAGATCTGGAGACTTCGCTGGCCAATTCATGTGCGTAATATTCTTCTCTTCAAAAATACATTGATGTGCCTTGTTCTATGAGGACCATCGCCTATTTCATTGGCAAATGGCAACACTACATGTTGTGATACCCCATTAAGATACCTGACACTATTCATTGTAGCATTTCCAAGCATAATCAATTCAGTATGACGAGTCTGTGAAATACCTCAGCAAACGGTAATTGAATCATCTCCATAAGCTTGATGGTAAGTCACATGGTTCTCAATAGCGTTCTCCACTGTTTTTCAAAACTTTCACTCTTCCATCTGAGCTATGGAGACGCACTCTAGTCTCATCACTGAATAAACAACGACCCCAATCTTCAACATTCCAATTTTGATGTTGGTGCGCCCACTCTGGTCTCCTTCTTTTATGGGCTCTGGTCAACAATAGACATTTTTTAGAAGGTCTGCACCTTAAATTTACCACGTGGAGTATTCTTCTTACTGTTTGAGTAGATACTTGAGTACCTGTTGCATTCAACAACTGAATTTGGAGTGTTCTTGCGGTAGAAAATAATTTTTTCACTTCGTTAGTCGGTTGAGTTGCAGTAATCGTTCACTTGTTTTTCATTTCCTTTCTTACCTTCTTACATTCGAACCAATTTTCTTGTTTTCCGCCCTTTTGAACTACTTGCGTTTGCTTTGTTTGCATTATTCACCTTAGTTTTTATACATTTTCGACGATTTGCAATGGTGTTTCTGTACGTTGAACATTTCTCGATATGACTTCTTCTTTTTTTAAAAGGTTCCATCTTGTGCCTGTCTTGCAGTCTCCTTGTTTCCTTGTTGTTTTTTTATATAAGAACTTTATTATTGTGTGGTTAGAACTTTGCACACCTTTTATCATTCTTTTATACATGTCGTGGACCACTACATGATCGGGGGCGACGCCGATGTGTCTCATATGTTCACAGCATCCTATATATCGGGTGTTTTTGAAATGTACGAACAAAAAAATAGTAATAGATGATGCTAAGTAGATCTCATAGACAACAAGTTTTTCTAATAAAACTAGTTTTGTTTTTGAGATAAAAATAATTCAAAATTTGTTAAAATTTCCAGTTCGCTATTGAGTTAGATCTGAATTAAAAGCGAAATCTTTGTTGCTAGACATAGGCACCAGTAATGAATACTATGAATAGTAAATTCGATTTTTTTTAATTGTCACGATAGTTTGAATTAAGTGTTAAAACAATTTGAACTCTACAATGGAAGCTTATACAAATCATGAAATGTTTCCCCAGCGAAGATTGACAGACCACCGCACATTTAATACCGTTGTTCTAAGTCTGCGGGAAAATGGAAAATTTACTCCTGTAACAGTGGACCGTGGTCGAGAACGAACGGAGAGAGTTTTGGATGTTGAGCCTGTCATTTTCAATCTTGTTGAAGTGAGTCCAGGGATTAGTATAAGGAGATTGGCTTACTCTGTGGGAGTTTCGCCGTTCATTGTGTGGCGCACATTAAATGAACACGGTCTTCATCTTTTCCATATACAAAAAGTCCAGGCATTGAAACTAGAAGATTTTCCCTGAAGGATCAGATTTTGTTAGAGGGTACTTCGTAAACAAGAACAAGTACCGCAGTTTGTTCAAAAAATTTTACTCACAGACGAGGAGGCAACTTTTACCAAATATGGTATTATCAACGTCCACAATACTCACATTTGATCAGATGAAAAGTACCATGCAATCCACGAATGTCATTTGCAGTACCGACTTAGTGTTATTTTCGGGACAGGAATGGTAGAAAATCTTTTGATTGGGCCTTACGTATTTCGAGTTCCTAAATTCCAATTTGAAAGATTGGAAGACGTCCCTTTAATTATTTGAAGAGACATATGGTATCTTCATGATGAGGCCCCGTCTCATTTTGCTTTAGCAGTGCGGACATGGCTCGTCAATAATTTCACAGGGAGGTTGATAGGAAGGAATGGTCACATTTCTAAGCTAAAAGGTTTCAGTTTTGATGTAAGCTCTGCTTATTGGCCGACTTTCCAAAACAATTCGAAAATGTAGACTGCCATTTACAATTATTGTTTCCCGTGGAATACTCCTGTTGTTGATAAAAATATAATAATTTTTAACTAGATCAACAGACCGTATAAAATGTATATAATAATTAATTGCATTCCATTTTTTGAAAGATCCTGTTTATACAGAGTGACACTCGCGATTGAGTTGGGTTGGATTATCGACAAAAATACATTTTATTACGTAATAAGCAAATTGGTCGTATTTCCGGTATCGCAGGAAGTGGTCGTAATTTTAGATTTTCAAAGGTGGACATCCTATATACTTTTTCATATTTCATTTAAGGATAATATTTCAGTTGACTACGTATTTTTTTTAGCAATTTGATTTGAAATTAGTATTCTAGATAATTGGGGATAAAGTCGTGCGAAACTTTGAAAGAAACATACCATGTCACGTTTCTGATTCTTCACGATAGTTTATTTCGTTTGATGTCAAATTGTGTAAAGTCTAATAGTAAGAATATGACGTATGGAATAATATTTGACTTGTACGTTATATTAGCATTCATAAATGAATTAAGAATTTTGATACGCCGCTTTAGACATTTCTAAGAAATTACAGTTCATTACGTAGCGAAACACGTCTTATCAAACGAGATAAAAGCCATTAGACGTGAAGAGTTACAAATAGTAATTTGTTTCTGCAATTTATCTCTGCAATTGCACGGAGCTTCTGCTGCAGAGTTCACTTCCATGATGTAACTCAAGTGCATTCAACTTATTTCGCTATTATTTATTAGAGGATTCTAACAAGGGACGAAACCGTACATTTAATTTATAAAAACACCCGATAAGGCACATTGTAATTACTATTTGATGTAATAGAATGAGAAAAGTAATCTTATGTGAAGTGAGTCGTATTTTAGATAATAAAAATTGCCGTAAAGAAACACGTTTAACCTGTTACATTAAACAAATATACGTATGTCCATGCACCTTGCTTACTTTAGTCACTGTTGTGTATTTTATTTTATTTTATTATTTCTTGAAATATTCCAATTGTGTCATTAAAATATATTACCTATAATTCTGTAACATACTCCAAGGATTATCTATAATACATTAAAACGGATGCCGCAATTTTCATTCCTAGTTTTGTGGCAAAGAATCTTTAAATCATGATCGTAAGTCATTGCAGATAAATATAAATTAGTGCAGACTTGGAATTTTATTGATACGAGTGGAATTGATAAAATAGTTAGACAGATTTGTCTACAACAAGTCACCATAAAATTGTGATGACAATTGGACCAGTTCTGGTTGTGTTTTCACAATTTACGTTGTAAATGTTTTGTAATTGTCCTGAACTAATACCCCCTCCCTTACTAGTTTGTGTCAACTTGTAATTTAAGTGGTACGAGTTGAATTGGTAAAATACTTAGTTAATTTATTTACAACAGGACATCATAAAATGCGTAATAGTTGTAATAATTGAATCGGTTGCATTATTATTGCATAGTCAATATTTTATAAGTAAAAATACACACGTTTATATCTATTGTCAAAAAGTACAACATTTTGACGTTTGGACCATTATTGTGTCTAGTTGCCAACTTGCAATGCATTTAGGCTCTTCCGCCCTATTCTCATCTCATCCTTGGTGTCCTCTCCTACCTGCATTTCCCTCACCCTCCTTCTCCTTCAATTCCTTTAGCTTTACCAATAATCTATATTATATTAATGCATATAAAAAATTGACTGTGACAATATTTTACCCCAATAATCAAAGGAATGCAATATAATGCCCAATGGTTAATGGCATACAAATAAGTAAGATACAACAGCAGATGTAGTACATATAATGAGCAAAGCATATGTGGGTGTATGTACATGCAAGTCAAGAAGGAATTGAATGACAAATAGTTTAATCCAAAATCAAGTATGCCAACATTCCTAATAATTTGTAGTTTCAAACACCACCAAATCAATATGAACAAAAAAAGTAGTACTACGACATCCAGTCCATCAAAATGCATCTCCAATTTACAACAATTCATATTAAACTGCAAATAGCAAGGCCAGGGAGATTTCTTCGTAATATTTTCATGTTCAGCACAAAAAAATTGACTGAATGTTAATGTACACTAGGAAGCTTCTTAGCAAGCTACATGGAGCTTTGAGCTTTCTTCATACCTTATGTGAAATGATTCTATCATGGAAATACTAATTTAGAGTAAACAAATCAAAATGGCGCTGTTACTAAAATTAGGAGAATAAGAAGACGAGTCAGTGGATGACCAATGTGACAATATAAAAGCAAATATGAGCGTTTGGGTTGGGTTGGGTCAGATTAGGTGAAGGATGTCAAGTCGACCATCTCAGATTTTGGTTAAAAATCATGTGGGTTGGGTTGGGTTGGGTTTACTTCTGTAAAATCTATATCTACAATGATTGGGTAGCAAGGACGTCACTTATTCACGAATTAAATTCAACGAAACGTATCTTGAAACAGTGCTTTAAAATTTCAAACACCATTTCAACAATTTGTGCACCACAATACACAATTAGGCCTTAAAGTGGTCACCAAAATTTGTCGCGAACAATTTTAATTCATATGCAGGTATAGCTGACATAATTTGTAAATAATTTGAAATTTGTCATTTTGCTCAATTTCGATTGTTCTGCTGTCTGCCTGCCTGCCTGCCATCTGATGGATGTCAAAAATTTTGAAAAAACTAAATGGATCAGAGCCAAATATTTCAAAAGGTATCATCGCCAATTTCCCAAACCCAACCCAACCCATGTGCTACTCATGACTTTTTTGAATATGAGAAGGGTATCGCATCTGATAAAATTACGATAACAGCTGTTAAATCAAATCTGACAGATGTCATCGAAAAAACCTAGCAAATAGCATTTAATAATTATTTCTAAATAAAACAATCAGGACTCCAATTCAAAATGTTAACTCAATTTCAAATAAAATATTGAATTGATTTATGTTGGCAATAAAACTAATTTTAATTGTATTTCAACTTTCTTGGCAGCTTTTCATAACAAACGATGCACCACCAAATGGGACACAATATTTTCCAAACTAATGAAAATTACGAAAATATATTATTTTGCCAAAATCAAATTGAGAAAAAGTAGTAAAAGCTCAAAAGCTTATAAGTTTAAGTCAAAAGTACGTTATTGGCATGGGATTCATGTAGACGTGGTGCATTTAAAAAATAGAAATAGATAATTTTATTAATTGTAACTACTTTAGAATTTTGCTGGGAATTTCATAAAAGGAAACGTTTCACAGATCGAAGACAAGACAAGACAAAAATAAATTAGACTAAACAAGAATTACTTTGTTATATCCATTCTAAAGGCACTATGTGTTTTTATATGAGAAAGTGTTCAAAACCAAAATCAAAATTGACATCAACATGATTTACAGTTCTTTGTAAATTCATCATAAGCAAAATGATAATAAGAGAAGCCAAAGGAGAAGCAGCCAGAATGATTGACAGGGACATCGTGGCAATGGCACCAGTAAAGGCCCAGAGTAAAGTCGCTGGACGGCATTAGAAAGGAGTCCAGCAAAGATTGCACTACCAAAGTAGAAACTGCATTGGTGCAGTTCACATGAGTCTTCTTGCCGAACGGAATTGGTTCGAAATTTATTGCCAACAATAAATTATTTGCCCACATCAAGTACAAACACAAAAATGACTTTGTAGTATGTAACAAATATAAGGTACCTTCAAAAATGTGGAGGAAGTTAGCATTCGTTCTTTGACAAATTCTTCACCATCTAAACTATCATAAGCAAAAATGATAATAAGAGAAGCCAAAGGAGAAGCATCCAGAATGATTGACAGTGACAACGTGGCAATGGCATCACGATATGCCATGAGCTGAATATGGTCGAAATGGCTTATAAAGAATGGTTTCTTAAGGCACAGCGAACATTGGAATTTTTTCGAGAACACATAACGATAGATGACAACAAAAGTAAGTGACACGAAGCTTCATAGAAGAAGACCCGTTGTAAAGGCCCAGAGTAAAGTCGCTGGACGGCATTAGAAAGGAGTCGCGTGGGCTAAGATCCAGCAAAGATTGCACTACCAAAGTAGAAACTGCATTGGTGCAGTTCACAGGAGTCTTCTTGCTGAACGGAATTGATTCGAAATTTATTGCCAACAATAAATTATTTGCCCACATCAAGTACAAACACAAAAATGACTTTGTAGTATGTAACAAATATAAGGTACCTGCAAAAATGTGGAGGAAGTTAGCATTCGTTCTTTGACAAATTCTTCACCATCTAAACTATCATAAGCAAAAATGATAATAAGAGAAGCCAAAGGAGAAGCATCCAGAATGATTGACAGGGATATCGTGGCAATGGCACCACGATATGCCATGACCTGAATATGGTCGAAATGGCTTATAAAGAATGGTTTCTTAAGGCACAGCTAACATTGGAATTTTTTCGAGAACACATAACGATAGATGACAACAAAAGTAAGTGACACGAAGCTTCATAGAAGAAGACCAGTTGTAAAGGCCCAGAGTAAAGTCGCTGGACGGCATTAGAAAGAAGGTGCGTGGGCTAAAATCCAGCAAAGATTGCACTACCAAAGTAGAAACTGCATTGGTCCAGTTCACAGGAGTCTTCTTGCTGAACGAAATTGGTTCGAAATTTATTGCCAACAATAAATTATTTGCCCACATCAAGTACAAACACAAAAATGACTTTGTAGTATGTAACAAATATAAGGTACCTGCAAAAATGTGGAGGAAGTTAGCATTCGTTCTTTGACAAATTCTTCACCATCTAAACTATCATAAGCAAAAATGATAATAAGAGCAGCCAAAGGAGAAGCAGCCAGAATAATTGATAGGGATATCGTGGCAATGGCACCACGATATGCCATGAGCTGAATATGGTCGAAATGGCTTATAAAGAATGGTAAGAAACCATTGGAATTTTTTTCGAGAACACATAAAGATAGATGACAACAAAAGTAAGTGACACGAAGCTCCATAGAAGAAGACCAGTTGTAAAGGCCCAGTGTAAAGTCGCTGGACGGCATTAGAAAGGAGTCGCATGGGCTAAAATCCAGCAAAGATTGCACTGCCAAAGTAGAAGCTGTATTGGTCCAGTTCACAGGAGTCTTCTTACTGAACGAAATTGGTTCGAAATTTATTGCCAACAATAAATTATTTGCCCAAATCAAGTACAAGCACAAAAATGACATATCTCCAGCTTTGTAGTATGTAACAAATATAAGGTATGTTCAAACATGTGGAGGAAGTTAGCATTCGTTCTTTGACAAATTCTAGGAACGATTGGGTTGCGTTGGGTTAAGATAGGTTGGGTTGAATTCAGGCCAAATTCCGTCCTGTCAGGAAGGTGGTGCTTTCATCAAAGTGGGCAGTTTTTACATGCGAATTGTGCATCAATAAGATTTTAAATCTAGTAGTCTAGAAGAATCGAGAACACTTTTAGAGAAATGACTACTTACCACTACCTTGATTTTTAAGGCTTAGATTATTGCTTAACTAAGCTGGTTAAGTAAACAGTAGCATAAAATTATGTCTTAAACAAATCCAAAGAACGTGACCCGAAATAATATCTTCTAATTTTAAAGATATGAACCAAAAGATGTGAACAGCCGTTAAATCTGTTGAAACCAATTGAAATGCATTTGAAATGAATTACTGGTTAGTACAATTGAAAAAATAATAATGAAAATTGAGATGATTCGTGCACAAATTCTAAGAAAATTGGTAAAAAGTGGAGATTTCTGAAGAAGTTGCTTTAACCTGTAGTATGCAGTACTTTTTAATTTTTCTTTTTTTTCATTTGGTTTGCATTGTGATATTTATACTCACCTTTTCCAAAACAACATTTTTTCTGATTTTGATTTGTTTGTCCTCTATTTTTGCTGTACGTTTTAAGTTAATTTGTTTTTAATTCGTCATTTAATTATTTTATTTTAATTCTACACGTATGTCTTTTATGTGGTTTTCAATGCGTTCAATTTATTTTAGAATTATAATTGCTTTCGTAATTGGTCACGTCATTGAATGATGTCATTGAATAATTTATATTTTAATTTTGATTTCAATCCAATGCTCTTTTATTGTCGTTAGGTTCTATATTAGTGATTTCTTGCTGATTTACATTTATTAAAAATTAATTTATTAGTTTTTTGTATTAGTGACTGGTTTCGTTTGTGTTTTATTTTGTATTATGTTTTATTTTACTTTATTGTATGTTAATAGTTAGTTACTAGTTTCTCTTTCTCTGTCGCTCTCAAATTATTTTATTCGTTCGTCGAAAGTAAAGCGAAATGATTATCCACTACCAAGAAATTTGCTATTAAGTTCGATTCGCACTTTCAAGTTACCGGCAAATAGTCCTGTGAGCAAACACATGCGTGTGTTCACTTTATAATTGACATCCAAGGTAGGAAAATTTGACGTGATTTTAACGACGTCACCTTATAGTTCTAGTTAAGAGATTTGGGAATTTTACCGAAATCGCTACAGTTAGGTGTCTTTGTATGGGTTATTGCAATTATTTCCACATTACTCGGTGTGCATGTGTGGTAGCTAGGACGCAGGGGCGGCTGTGGGTAGCGGTACAATTTGTACCGTTTTAAAGTAAAATGGATTTTTCCATGTTTGTATTTTCTTAATTCGAAATTTTTATGACCAGAATTATCATCGAAAGAAATTGCAAATACATTATCGACGCCCCCGTTTGAAAAATACCGCAACGGCGCCTGTGGACAATAAAACGGTAAATACTACTAGACATAGGCGGTGAAATTTCCAACGAAAAACTATTACATCTTAATTTAAAACTTCTAAGAGTTCTTAGTTGTTTTTACTGTTATATTAATAGCGGGGTTTGCAGAAAATAATTGGTAATAAAATTATTAATTGTTACAAAGTTACAAAGTTATTTTGCGTTGTTTGAATGTCGTTGGAATTTAAAAAGAAATATGCGCTGATAACAAATGAATTAACTCCATATGCGGTTGTTGCAGTTCCATGAGAATTCTTATTAAAAGATTACCGGTGATCCAGAAACGTTGTTTTCTTACAATATATGAATTCGCTCGTGCCCCATTGTAAGATGGGGGACCCTTCGTAAGAAATCTCGAACGTTAAAGAAGCAGATGTACTACAGTCTCTGTATAATTTTGTTCCATATAAATCGTTATCACACATTATACTCTCACATCAGGTATATCCTCAGATCTAACGTTTACATTTTTTCATCAGCCGTCAACTTCCGATTTCAGGTAGTTCCGGGTCGTGCAATCGAAAGTAGTTTTAACGTATTGTATATAATGCAAAAGGGGCGTGCACATACGATCGTTGTACTTATGTACTTTATTGCATTTTTTATTTGCAGGTGAATTATTGCAATTATACGGCGTTTACAGTTACAAATAAAAAAATATTGATGTTTGGAATATAAGTGCATTAAAATTTTTTTTTTGTGGTTTATACAAAAGAACAATGTTACATAAAATGGTAAAACAATGAGAAATTAATTACGATGGCATAGATGAATATTTCCATAATTTTATCAATAACTGAAATTCTTGACATTTAATTTTCTCGTCAACAAGTCTAGAGTTCTTATTTTATTCCAAATCTAGTAATTAGAAACAAATTATTAATTTTTACTCAACTGGTAAATTTAGCCACTTAGGTGACGTCTTCTGAGTTTAAATATCTTGTGTTTGGTATTTTGTTAACGGTTATAATAAATTGCTGACTAATTTCACACAAAATGTATTTAAAAACAATATTTTGCAGCATTCGGTATTTCTTACTAGGAAATTGAAAACAAAAATGAAGGTCCCAACCTGTTTAATTAATCTTCATAACATTTTATGCATAATCATGCATAATACATCAGTATAGGAATTTGTATTTATTATACCTTTTTGTTACGTTTAACAGCAACCATTTTTTATATTTTTTACATTTAGAAAAAAAATCGTGGGAATGCAATTAATTGGTTTTTGTTTAAATCACAAAAACTCGACATTCCTTTCCATTATAATTATCTTCTAATATTTATTAAAATTTTCTTTATTCAAATCTGAAATAACCTGAAAATGTAGTTTATGCAAAAAATTGTGATGTTTCATATTTGAACGAATTGGCGGTACGTGGTTCTCAGGGAGTGACGATTGTACACCCAAGACAGATGGTCGAGTTTTATCAAAATGTGTGAGCAAGGCCACTGGGGTATATTTCACAATCACCCCAATCACATATTATAGCCGAATCAAATACAAAAACCAATAAATAACCTAATAGAGCTTAGTTATCAAAGCTCACTATTTTCCTATTTGAATGGCAAAATTCAATAACAATAATCCTTATAGGGGTTACAGATAAGACAAAACAAACATTAATGCACGTTTCAATATTGTCAAAAAATATAAATTTGATAACGTAACGAAAACGAAATGAATTCACTGTCCATTCGATTCCCAGCCGGTCAATAAGAAATTTATTTCGAGACAGATGCACTGCGTTTGATCGCAGAAAAACTCATTTCCGTGGGAATCCATTGATCTGGTTACGGTTTAGGTCCGAATGGGAAATTTCAAATGGACCATTTAAATTTATTTGTTGCGAATATATTTTGCATAAAATTGTTAAAATTACAGGGGTTCGTTTTATTAATGACTGCACAGATCAGCTCGGTAGGTTTTCACTTATTTTTCAACCAGGTTTTATTTTTTGGTATAGTTTCATTTATTTATATTTTTTTGTGACTTTTCAATGCAGTTTTGTTCTTATTTTTGTTATTACATCTTAGTGTAATGAATTAAATTTCCAAATTCTTGGTAAAATAATTGAAATAATTAAGATTCACTAAGCCCATTTTGTGGCTGTTTTTATGTGTGTATAATTAAAGCAAAATTTATGAAACTTTAATTTAAGATTTGTACAAGGTGGCTACGAAAATTGGAGTCACTTTTCTTCAAATTGCCGAGAGATGTCGCTGTTTTTACAACAAATTTGCGGTTTTAAAAAATATATTTGATTAAATTGCATGGAATTCAATATTTCGTGTAACTGACAGTTGTCAAATAATTGTCAATATTTGTCCATAATGTATTTCAATATTGAGCAGCGAATAAACATCGTAAAATGGTATTATCTTGCTAAAGAAGGTCGCTCTGATAGAACTGCAGCATTAAGAGTGCAAGATCGTTGTTGTGTAACATATCCCAATCAGTTACAACCAACGCTTGGTGGGATTATCAAAATCATTAAAACGTGTCAACTGGTTGGGGATGTTACAAATTAGCATAAGAACAGGAGCGGTAGATCTAAATATGTTGTAACTGTTGAAAATGCAGCTGAAGTCCGCAATCATTTGCTGGACGAAACTTCAACATCCCAGAGGCAACTTTCAGTTTGGGTTTTGCAGACGATCGATTCAGAAAATTATTCGTCAGATTGGATTAAAATGTTATCGACCAAGGTTTGTGCATGGTTTGAACGAAGATGATCCCGATCGAAGATTGCAATTTTGCGAGGAATTTCAGAGTTTGCTGGTCGATGAAGTTGATCCAAATTTTTTACTTGATCGTATTTTGTGGTCTGATGAAGCTAAATTTCATTTGTGTGGTCGAATTAATCGCCACAATTGCGTTTATTATTCTGACGAAAATACCCATGCATCATTGAAAAAGATTTTAAATCGCTTGGAATAAACGTTTGGGCTGGAATTTGGAGTGGAGGAATTATTGGCCCATTTTTTATTGACGATAATATTACTGGAGATGTTTATTTAGCTCTGCTCGTAGAAAAAATATTGCCAGCAATTTGTTACACTGTTCTCCGGATGTAATTCTGCAACAAGACGGGGCTCCACCTCATTATGCTGTACAAGTTCGAGAGTTTGTAGATGATCATTTTCACCATTTTTGCGGTCATTTTCCCACGAAACGGTTTTACAATAACACTTAAATACTTATTTAATTACATGAAATCATTTAATTTACATTTAATATAATATATTTACATTTATAGGAACTCAGGTATAAAGTCTCGACTCTGATTAGGCAAAATCATCTAAACTGTCAGATTTTTCGATTTAATTTGCAAAATGTGCCCAAATTTCAATACAATTTTCATGTCATATCAAGTCCGAAAATAATCCCTGATCTTCGTAGACTATTCGATCGTCATTTATTTACGTGATTTCTCGACTCTGATTGGTTAAAATTAAAACACAACTGTCAGATAAAATTTCGAAATTATCCCCCTTCTATGCAGATTATTTTTGTCGCGTTATTTACTCACGAAAAGATTTTGTTATTCTATTGTATGTTATTTTATAGTATTATTGATATAAAACCATTAAACCAGAAGATTCATCGTGGCCAGTTAAAATTGTGATTGGATTGGGGTGGGTTGGGTTGGGTTGAGATGGGTTGGGTTGTGTTTGGTTGTGTTGAATTGGGTTGGCCTGGCTTGGGTTGAGTTAGGTTGGGTTGGGTTGGATTGGGTCGTATTGGGTTGGCTTGGGTTGGATTGCGTAGGATTGGGTTAAATTGACTTGGTTGCCACGCACCTCCATAATTTTATTTCTAACAAATATTGCAATATTGCAATAGTGCAATAGTTGAGTGCACTAAACATTACTGGCGTCCTGTGACATATGACACAATCCTGAGAAAAAAAATAATTTTCTTACTATTAATAACGAACCGGATATAATTTCTGGACTCTGATTAGGCAAAATTAAAAGATGCCCGCCTAACAAACCTAACATCTAAACTATCAGATTTTTCGAATTAATTTGCAAAATGTGCCCAAATTTCATTACAATTTTCATATCATATCAAGTCCGAAAATAATCCCTGATCTTCGTAGACTATTCGATCGTCATTTATTTACGTGATTTCTCGACATTGATTGGTTAAAATTAAAACACAACTGCCAGATAAAATTTCAAAATTATCCCCTTCTTTGCAGATTATTTTTGTCGTGTTATTTACTCACGAAACTGTTATTTTATGTTATTTTATAGTATTATTGATATAAAACCGTCAAAACCAGAAGATTCATCGTGGCCACTTAAAATTGTGATTGGATTAGGGTGGGTTGGGTTGGGTTGTATTTGGTTGTGTTGAATTGGGTTGGCTTGGCTTGGGTTGAGTTAGGTTGGGTTGGGTTCGGTTGGATTGGGTTGGATTGGGTTGGATTGGGTTGGATTGGGTCGGATTGGGTTGGATTGGGTTGGATTGGGTTGGATTGGGTTGGATTGGGTTGGATTGGGTTGGATTGGGTTGGATTGGGTTGGATTGCGTAGGATTGGGTTAAATTGACTTGGTTGCCAAGCATCTTCTTAATTTGATTTCTAACAAATATTTGTTCGAATGTGCGATTTGTCACTGTTTGATATTTTCACCATGTATGCGTTAAATTTACTTCAGTGCACTGTCTTGGATTGGTCGAAGAGGTCCGATAGAATGGCCTGCGAGGTCATGTGATTTAACACCAATGGACTTCAGTGTTTGGGGAATTGTGCGTGATTTGGTATACCTTCATAATGCTTTTGAGGACGTGGAAACTTTGAAGGTGATGATTCAAGAAGCATTTCAAACGTTCACTCCTGAATTATGCAATAAAATTTGTAGATCCTTACAAAGGAGGCTAGAATTATGTACAGAGAATCGTGGTCATCAATTTGAGCACTGTTAATATTAGTAGATATTTTTGTTTTTGCTGTATCGCTTTTAATTTTATTTACGTTATTTGTTTTTGAAACTGTTGGTTATTACTAATTTTTAAATAAAATATTTCGAAATTTTTGAAGACGCGATATTTTTTAAAGCATGGTTACGTGAAAAAAACAATGTTGCCAGCAATTTCATTTAATTTTTTTTGTAGTTCCATCTTTTGTGCAAAAGTGGAAACTACAATTTTCGTAACCAGCTTGTATATAGCGAGAAATCTAGTAATGGTTTACTCTGATCACATTTTCCATATCTTCAAAACGGTACGATTTATCGCAGTTATAGATGTTAACATTTTAAACAAATTTTATTTGAAAAGATCTTTCGAAAAATGTACTTGTCAACACGAAAAACATATGTGAATATAAGAAAGTTCAGTGCGGACCATATCTTTAGCCCATCCCATTCTCTACAATTAAATTGCATCGTTGGCAACGGTCACCTGTTCACTTTACTGAGTGCTCGTCGTAAAAGAGTATGGTTCCGAATTTCACATTTTATTTCACCATCGTATTAAATGAGTAAAATTGATAAAATTTAATATCGTTTTGTGGTTTAACGAGTTCCGTTCAGAAAAACTGCGCAATATTCATATAATCGACTCATTATGACCCGAAGTGGCGAATTAAAAAAAGCATTTGTGTTAAAAAAATTTATCGTTTTATTATTTATAATTAAATAAAATGCGCAAATCTCGCTCCTAATTAGGTCTGCAAAACATATGGACAGATTGATAATTTTTATCGTCTGTTGTTTCGCTCCAGATACGAAACTTGCTGGTTTGTATGTTTTATAAATACGCAGCGCTAAAAGCAGCAGGAACTTCTAAATAATTTAAATTGATCCTTACAGACGAACGTATGCCGAACCACGTCGGTGAAATAATATGCGTAATATTATAAGAAACATGATAAACCTTTGCGCTCATCGTCTGGAGTTTGATGCTTTTATCTTGTTTTACTTCGGTGGTAATGTGGAATATAAAACTTTTGTCAGTATTAAATTACCAAAAAAATACGGTATACGTTCACGACATATGGGAAACGCGCAAACTATGTAACTTTATACAAATTATTAATTTCAGGAACTTCGTAGTCACCTATTCCGACCAATTGAACAAATAATAAAAAAAAGAAAAAGGTAATTCCACAAATAACTTTTATGGAATTAAAACTATAAGTATAGACGCCAATGCAAATTAATAAAAAGATTTTATTGTAAAACAATTTCGAGGTTCAAATGTTGAATGTGGATTGAATCAAAAAGTGTATTAAAAAATTGTGTCCAACGTTTTGCCCCAATTTTTTTAAATTAATATGTAATGTTTTAAGTTATACATTATTACATGAAAACCCAGAAGCCGTTTGAGATCCTAAGGTAGATTGCCTAGATCGCCTTTGCATTGATTTAAATTATTATGATATTTTATTCGTTTTGTACTAATTACTTTACAGAAATATATTGCCCACAAATCATAATTAACTGTTGGCGTACAAATTAAACATTTATCTTTTTATTAATCAATATTCAGACTCATTACAATTATCTGGTGGTGTTCGTTACAATAATTTAAATTTACGTATTCCATTGAAAAATTGTGAAGTGTATTATGTAATAATAATACTACTAATAATAACAATTTATTGGCCGTAAAATTTATATGAACAATAACATTGCCAGGTACAGTAAACAAAAGATACGCAAAAATCGCAACTTAATAGAAAATATAGAAGCAAAAGATAAAAATAGCAAGGTTATAATTTCGCGAAATCTAAAACAATAAAATGAATTGTCTAATAAAAATTTAGTATTGTATAAGTTTCACGCCCACCTTAAAATATTTACCCATATTTATAACAAATAATAAAACATCTGTAAATAAACACAATGTTGCCACATGTCGAAGTAACCATAAGTACGAGTCAAAGAAAAACTGAGTATTAACCTTAAAGATCAACGCCATCGTTTCTCTATCCACGATCACTTTCCAAACATTTGGACTACTGATTTAATCGTAAATGTATTTATATGATCATACAATGAAAGTTCTAAGAAATTTAAAAATTGTGGTTTTCAAAAATATTTTGATATTTTATATTTTTTTTTTTAAATTACTACGTCGGGATATTTTTGAACATCTTTCGGATCTAGGGCCTATATCGCCGATAGCTTACTATAAAAAATAAATCAAAATCATAAATTTTGATGAATTTAAACGTTTGTGGATTTTACTCATCTCCGGTGCTAATTTATTTTAATGATTATAACCAGACAAAGAAATAATTAAAAAATAATTTAGTGAAGTTAAATGAAAGGAAATAAATCAAAATTGAAACAATTTAATGCCAATATGGTAACTGAAATTAGAAACAAATGTAATGAAATTAAACCAACACAACCCAACACAAACCAACCCAACTCAACTCAACTCAACCCAACCCAACCCATCCCATCCCAACCCAACCCAACCCATCCCATCCCAACCCAACCCGATTTAAACAAAATTATTTAAACCAAACAACAACTTGCTTTTATGGGTTGGGTTGTGTTTGGGTTGGATTGGGTTGTGCGTGAGGTACATTTAAAGCCAACATTGTAACTGGAATTACAAACAAATTTAATGAAATCAAACCAAGCCAAACCCAACCCAACCCAGCCTAACCCGATGTAAAACAAAATTGGTGAAACCAAACAAGGGGAAACAAAACTTGGTTTTATGGGTTGAGTTGTGTTGGGTTGGATTGGCTTGTGATGGGTTGGATTGGGTCGTGAGTGAGGTACATTTAAAGCCAACATTGTAGCTGGAATTGAAAACATTTAATGGAATCAAACCAACTCAACCCAACTCGCCTAATCCGATTTAAAACAAAATTATTGAAACCAAACAAACGAAAACAGAACTTGCTTTTATGGGTTGGGTTGTGTTTGGGCTGGATTGAGATGTGAGTCAGGTACATGTAAAGCCAACATTTTAACTAGAATTGCAAACAAATTTAATGAAATCAAACCAACTCAACTCAACTCAACCCAGCCCAACCCGATTTAAAACAAAATTAGTGAAACAAAACTTGCTTTTATGGGTTGGGTTGTGTTGGGTTGAATTGGGTTGTGAGTCCATTTAAAGCCAACATTGTAACTAGAATTGAAAACAAATTTAATGAAATCAAATCAAATTATCCCAAGCAGATTTAAAATAAAATAAATGAAACCAAACAAGCAAAAATAGAACTTGGTTTTATGTGTTAGGTTGGATTGGGTTGTGAGTCCATTTAAAGCCAACATTGTAACTAGAATTGAAAGAAAATTTAATGAAATCAAATCAAACTATCCCAACCAGATTTAAAATAAAATAAATGAAACCAAACAAGTAAAAATAGAACTTGGTTTTATGTGTTAGGTTGGATTGGGTTGTGAGTCCATTTAAAGCCAACATTGTAACTAGAATTGAAAACAAATTTAATGAAATCAAATCAAACTATCCCAACCAGATTTAAAATAAAATAAATGAAACCAAACAAGCAAAAATAGAACTTAGTTTTATGTGTTTGGTTGGATTAGGTTGTGAGTCCATTTAAAGCCAACATTGTAACTAGAATTGAAAACAAATTTAATGAAATCAAATCAAACTATCCCAACCAGATTTAAAATAAAATAAATGAAACCAAACAAGCAAAAATAGAACTTAGTTTTATGTGTTTGGTTGGATTAGGTTGTGAGTCCATTTAAAGCCAACATTGTAACTAGAATTGAAAACAAATTTAATGAAATCAAATCAAATTATCCCAACCAGATTTAAAATAAAATAAATGAAACCAAACAAGCAAAAATAGAACTTGGTTTTCTGGGATAGGTTGGGTTTTGAGCAAGTGACGTAAATGTAAAGCCAACAATGTAATGGAAATTGAAAACGAATTTAATGAAATGAAATCAATCTAAAATTAGTGAAACCAAAGCAACGAAAACAAAACTTGCCGTTATGGGTTGGGTTGTGTTGAGTTTGCTTTTGGTTTGGGCTGTGAGTAAGTGATGCAAATAGAAACAGACGTCAAACTTAATTGTAAATATTTCTATATTTTTGACGTCTCAAGATCAATACAGGCAAAATAAGTATTTGTTCTGCAATTATCTCTTTTAGGGTGAAGGTGTATACTTCAACCCCTTCTAACACCTTTTTGCGATTCCGCAGGTGTAAGTTCAATATTTTCTTAGCTTGCTCTCTACATGTTCATAGACTTTTAGAATTGTACTCAATAAAGTTAGTACTCTCATTACTCATTACTCATTTCCAAGAATAGTTCATTTCATTTTGGTACCAAATTTAGATCATGTTCGTTGTGATTTTATCCTGGCTTGTACTTTACCAATTTTTAATTTGTTTGTTATCTCTTTGCGATCCATCGTCTAAATCTAAATGAAATGTTCTTGCTAAAGATAACTATGTTCGTGCTCTTCTTCTATACATCTCCTGACAATATTCTTTCCATCTTTTTCGTTCTTTAATATTTTGTACATTTTATTGGTTGCTGATTCATTAGGTTTGCGTTTTCTTCGAGAATTTAATTCCTAGACCTAGTTTCCCTTACTTTTCTTTTTTCAATGTTGTTCCCGAAATCTATCCTGTCGTTGTTAGTTCATTATTTCTTTTTTTCGTTCCTGTTTATATTCTTCGTAGTTTCCTGTTCCATTTTTAAGTATTTTTGGGACTTCTTTTTTAACTTTTTATCTTATACCATGCTTTGATTTTTCTGGTTAATTATTAGTTCTTTAATTCTTGGCTTCTATCAATTTTCTTTTCTAATTCCTGTTAAGTTTTGCAATTTTTTTGCAATTATTTAATTTTTCAATTTAATAATATTTATAAGTTTTTATTGGTTTGTCAATGTAAAAAAATTATAAATAAATTGCAAGATAACAAGAAACTGGTTAAAAATTGCTGTAAAGTTTACTTGCTCCTATTACGCAATTATTTTAGACGGTTGCGTCAATGTTTCTAAGTATACGTAGTTAAATTATCCGACGTATTGAAGAATTTTTATAGGCGCTCATCAATTACGTTTTTGCACTGCGGAGGTAAATGTAGCGCAATTATTTCGGTTGCAGACCAATAGCAATGCAATAGACAATGAATTATTATCAACAGATGTAACAAACGCAGTTCAGTGACCATTCCAATCAGAGCGTTTCCATTGTCGTTACATTGCAAGTGCAGCATCTCGACTAGCTGCTAGCGAGATCGTTACTTGCACAGGATTTTTTTCTGGCTCAAGGACAATTTACATAAACACAACGCTAAGTGTAAAATATATTTGAACTAGAGAAATAGAGGGGTTATGAATGAATGGAGATTAAGCACTTAAATAGAAATTTACATTTTTCTCGGTACGGTTATGTAATTTCTTCGTTGTTTTAAATTGTTTCCAGAGTTGTAAATTTCAATTAAATGAAACGAGACAAAAAAATTAAATATTTGATAGCGAACAAAATATATTTAAATGAAATAACAAAAATAATTGAATCCAAAATAAAATTGCACAGTGACATACAATTAAGAAACAAAATAAAATCAACAAATAAATTAAAAAATGAATTTATGTATCTTCAGTGGTCCGCGCTGAACTTTCTTATACGTCAATAAATATGCATAGGGGGACTAACTACTTCCTTATACATAAAGTATAAGAAAGTAACTAAGCTATTAAGCTATTAATTATTATTGTTAAAAAATATGTAAAAACTAAACGAATAATTGAGAATGAAAGAAAAAAAAATTATGAGCGTATTTCTTTGAACTAGTCTGCTTCTTGAACTAGTTGGTCAAAATATTATGAATCAAGTTATCTTGGATTTGTATTTTTGTTTTAAATTAAGATGTTTATGAAAATGCCTGTTAAAAATTTTGAACAACATTTCGCCAAATGAATCTCATCTTTAATATCATTAAATTTAATTCAATTCATAAATTTAATTAATGAAGTATTAGTTTACAAATAATGAATTAATCCGAGACAATGCAATATACTGGTTTATTAAAGTTGCTTCACAATGTGTAATGTTATAGGATATAAGAGATGCACGGAGAGGACGTGGTTAAATCCACTTCTTTTTTTGCCTGCGGCTCGTCTCATCTTGTAACGGACAAAATTCATTGACCAACCTGCATCCGCCGACTGCACCCACCTACCATGACTCCAACCATTGAATGCGTTTATTATGTAAACACTAAAGTTTATCATACATTCCAAGTTATGGCAATTTTAATATTTATCGATAAATCGTTTTAAACGCTTGTTATTGTACAGATACGGTAATTTAAGTAGGTGCTATTTTTTGATTTAAGTGCCCCGTCTAAAAACGCCCATGCAGGTCACGAATTACGAATTTAAAAATAATTGATGTGATGATAAATTCATCAAATTAATTTTTAAAATCATCGTTTTGCATTTATAATTTAACAGTTAAAACATATAATTTTTTATCAATATAACTTTATGCAACAAAAAACGAACGTGCGCCACCCCCAGTTACGTTAAGCTTGCATGTGGGCCCCACGTGACTTTTAACGATTATAATGCAAACATAAATGGCTATAAAAAGAAACGTTCCATATTTACGATACGTAAATAGAATTGGTTCTACCGTGGAAGGAAATTAATACGTGGTGGCCTAAATATGCGTGTTTTATAACAAGATTGTACAAGTCGATCAAAACCACTAACTAGCAATGTACCACAATATTATTAAAATTTGTAATCAATTTTAAAATTTAATTGCGTAAATATTTAGTTTCGAATTTCGCGGTCGATTAGATTTTGTTTGCGAATTTCCGGCGTAATTATTTTTTTTTCTTATTGGAATTTTGAATCTACAATTGGGAAAAAATTTAATTTGTAAAATTGTCAATTTCGAAATTAAAAATTGACGCCAGATCAAAACATTTGACCAATATTTCGATAAATCGCTATTAGAATTTATTTTTTGTCTCATTTCTTATAGTTTGTGTAAGAAAATATTATAATCATTAAAAATTTTGAAATCTATGTTTTTAAGGTTTGGCCTTCCCAATCGTAACAGTCTAGACAACTAGACTTTGATGAAATTGAGAAAATAATTTTGGAGATTATGCCCTCGTCAATTAACTCAAATTTAAATATAGAACCGATGTTTTTTAAGTTTGCGAGTTGTAGTAAACAAAATGGTAAACATCAGGTTCAACAAATTTTGCAATAGAAGAAGAAGAATGGAAATGGAACGAGGAAAAAAGAACCGGATTATTTTTTTTAAACAAATACCGAAAGCTGGTCGTAATAAAAGATGACCAAGAAATGAAAGTGGAAACAAGAAGGAACCAGATACGGGAGATAAAATAAAAAAATTGAAGGTAAGGGAAAATGAAAGGGAGAAGCATAACAGGAAAAGAAATGGGAGAATTAGGAATGGAAATAAAAAGATAGGGGACGAACATTACCTATATTACTTTGGGATTACAAGAAAACAACGAGCAAGGGAACGAGTTGGAATAATTATAACAGAAGAAGTAAATAGAAAAGTAATAACACAGAGACCAGACTAGAAACTTTTAGAACTAGATTTAAAAGAGACAGTGCCTATGATTCAGATATATGCACCAGTTGCGGTTACTAGTACGGGTACAGGATCGGAAAAGATAAAGATACATGCTAAGTGTAAGGGGATAAGGGGAGGACACCTTGAATAGAAATTGATGGAAAATGCAGCAATTTTGCGAAACAAATGAACTATTGATAGGGACCTAGCACTAGAGGAACGTTATACTAGATTATGTAGCTTATTCAAAAACCTAGAGAATAGAGCAGAACAACAATGCTTTTAAAAGTTACGCGCGATATCCGGTCCAGACAATAGAGTTAAATGATTTTTGATCTCACGCGATGTAGGTACTTTTCCATGAAAATTCTTAGGAGCTGAGTATCGTCGTCGAAGATTTGCTTTAAACATATTGCAACAATAGAACTTGAACACAATTCAAATTAGCAATAACTGAAATAAAAATTCATATTTCTTGTGCTGTTAATTTATGCTCTATTTTGAATTTCGAGTGTTCGAGTATTATACAATTTGAAGGCAGTGTAAATTAGTCTTTCGATGCAATATTCTGGACACGCTGTATTGGGAAATGCCCGATAATTATAATTAAAAATTTGCGGTGGCTTTAAAATGGAAAATTAGATGAAATAATTATTATTGACAACTGGTTTATATAAAGCATTGGGAATTTTTGCATCGGCAACAGTTGGAGAATTTTTGCAACCGTTGAATCTTGAAGGCTTGGGCTACTTTTTGTAACCGTTGGGGAACTTTTGCAGCCGTTGGGAAATTTTACAAGCGTTTGGAAAAAATATGCCCATTGAATTGATGAATTAAAAAAAGCCTAATTTTTTAACTTATTATTTTAGCACTGCTTTACATTTCTATAAATTGAGTCTATAGATAAATTTGCATTAAACTTTGATACTTGTAGGGATCGATATCCCACTGGTAATCTAGTGAAGAGAATATCTTCGAAGGTAACACCTTAGCTAGAAATACCAAGTTTAACACTTTTATTTTTTTAGCTTTCTGCTGAAGATGACAATTTATTATAATTTACCAAAATTGAATTTTGAATTCAAATTTTTCCAATTTCTTTAGTTTTTTTTAAATTTTCATAGTTGGGTTGGGCACCTTGGGAACACTTCAAACATTGAATTTTAACTTTGTAATTTTCAAAATTTCTTTACTTTTTGTTTGTTATCATAGTTGGGTTGGGTTGGGTTGGGTTGGGTTTGGCAAGAAGCAAAAACTTCTACACAACATAGTTAGTTACAGGAATGCAAGAAATATGAGAAGAAACATTAAGAACGAAAAGACATGAAGAAGAAATATAAAGAGTTAACAAGAAAACAAACAGGATTGGACGTTAGCTAAGGAATGGTATTTTTTTTGTAAAATCATTGATGGAAAACCTGTAGAAATATGTTGAAAAAGAAAATATAACAACCAAATAAAAAGAGCGAGATGGTGGAACGAAAATATCAAACAAGTTATAAAACACATGGAAACGGTATATTGGGACAACAGATGAAAAAGATAAAGCAGAATACATGAAGCAGAGAAACAAAGCGAAACAATAAGGCAAGCAAAACAATATCTGAAAAGAGTTTAGGCGAAATCTAAATGAAGCATATGGAGCAAATATTAGGAATTTTCGAAACATTATAAGAGCAAAAATAGGACCTTCAGAGAATGAAAAGATTTGCAAAGGACCGGGTGGAGTGGAAGAAATGTTTAGAAGATTAGGAAGAAAGAAATTCGACCCTAATTAGAGTACCAAGAATAAGAGAAAAAGGAACAGAAGAGTTGTAAGTCCACATTGGTCGTACTATTTGGAATACACTCAACAAAATAGTTCTTAACTTCATCTGGATTTCGTAAATTAGCGGGAAAGTGCACATACTTTTTATTTGAAATATAAAGTTCCTTAAGTTGTTTCCAAATCGATTTAGAGTCAATTGACTTTAGTACTGTCTAGAATAAGCTTCCTTTTCATTTGAGATACATTGGTTTAAGTTTCTAATACCTTTGTAGGAGACAATATTGTTCTTCTGAATTTTACTTTTGACTTGCCCTATAGTGACATTTTATATTCTTCACAGTTCAAGAAGCTTTAGGTTTTTTACAGTTGCTCCTGAAAAAGTTGGAAGTTTTGATACCTAAGAACTTTCGGCTCATTGATCAACTCCCTAGTGAGCATTTCGCAGTAAACAAGTTCTTGGTCTAATATGTGTACAATACGAAACGAACTATGATTAAGTCTATCAAACTAGTCTTCAAAAATCTTGTAGATTGATTCATAATTTGTCTAAGTCCAATGGCGTCAAGAGCAGTCACCAGATACGGCAGCATCCGAATCACTCAATTTTAATAGGCCAGTGTTTAAGTCATTTGCTATGACATTGGTAAACAATTTGAAAACTATAATTCCAGTTCCTCAACGACTTGTCGACACTGATTATTAGGCCTTTTATGAACAACACCAAAAAACAAAAGTATAGATCAAGCTTATCCACAACAAGCTAGTTTCCGTCTAGGCAAGTCTACTTGACTCAATTCATTGAGGATGGCATCGAGGAGAGACAAATCACTGGTGTTATATAAATTGATCTCGCAGCAGCATACGCCATTCTAGGTCTAGGTAAACAATCAAGGGGCACTGGATTTCCATATAACGTTCATGATTGGCACTAGTCCAAATTGACGGTTCCATGTTAGTTTAATGGGGGGAAATAGCAGATGGAGAAACCAGACAAATGGAAGTCCTCAATGTGTAGCACCATAATATAACTTACTTAATAATAATTAATAAGCTATATCAGATAACACCATAAAGTTCATGTATGGCAACGATAGAGCAGAAATTCTGGAGAGGGTGAAACCAAACTGTCCAAAGTACTAGAGGAACTATCTACCTAGTACGACTACGAATATCTTAGACTAAACCATAGCAAGACACAGGTGTGCGATTTACTCTTGAGAAACAAACAGACGTGCATTATTTCGAAGCACCAAAATACCTAGGCGTTACAATAGATTGTAGATTCAGTTTTAAGAAGCATTACATAAATACAAAGACCAAAGTAAGCGCTTGCAATAACATCTCGAGGAAACGGCCCAGTAGCTGATCCACAAATCTTGAAAACATCCGACCTGATCTTATGTATCAGCTTCTGAATATGCAGCACCGGTCTAAAACTAAACCCCCTATCCAAGTACTATCTTGAATGGGAATTGATTCAGCTGGCGAGGTTTCCATCCCTTAAGGAGATGAGTGTCAAGAAATAAAGCCAACATGATTAGAAGAAAATCGCATTGTGAGATACAAAGGAGAACTAAACAGAAAATGTAACAGAGGAACTTGGTCCAGCTGGTGAGGTCTTCATCCCTCAATAAGATGGGTTAGAGTGCCAAGAAGTAAAGCCAACATGATTAGAACAAAATTGCGTTGGAAGATAGAAAGAAGGACTAAATACAAAATGAGAAAGATGAATTTGCTCCAACTGGCGAGGTCTCTATCCCTCAATAGGATGAGGTGAATTATTAAGAAATAAAGCCAACATGATTAGAAGAAAATCGCATTTGGAGATAAAAAAAAGAACAAAATAAGAAAGAGGAACTTGCTCCAGCTGGCGATGTCTCCATTCCTCAACAATATGAATTGGAGTGTTAAGAAATAAAGCCAAAATTATTAGATAAGGGCTACTCCTAAACAGTGCGCACACAGAATGGGGCAGCCCAGGACCATATTCATCTTCTGCTTTGCCCTATGCCTAAATATTGATATTTTTAACAAATGACAAGGCACTAACGTTTTGAAGATGAGTGTCTGATCCGGGCACAGAATTTTTTTTTTATAAATTTTTGTTTGTTTTAGACTTCAATTGCTGTTGAAAATTATTCCTTAGCTTGAAGGTTCAAAAATTTTCTTGAAATAGATTTATTATAATTCATTAGTTTGCGTTGTTTATTTACCGAAGGTTCGCTATAACATTGATGTTTAATATTTACAGAGATTAACTTTTGCCATATGTAAGTAACACAGAAAAACATGCAGTTATCATTGCTATTTATATTTAGTTTTTTACACTTAAAGAGCACGCGTAAATAAAACTAGAAATATAATAAGGATATGATGTCATTATTTTGGACCAATTAATGTACATTGTACTCATTACGTTAAATGTGTTAATTGGCACATCTTATATAATATACACAACAATTTAAGTATTTAACCCAACCCACCCCACGTGGCATTTTTTCTTACTTGAGTTTTTTTAACTTTCCATATTTTATTTTTAATGCACTATTAACACATTTATATAATTTTAAGAATAGTAATTATTATATAGACAGCAAACTATTAGTTATCCCTTTTAGAAATTTCTTTATGATTTGTATTTCATTTTGCAACCAAATATTTAGAAGCATATGAGTATAATTGAACTATTGTATGTGTAAGCAAATCGTATATAAAATTACGATAAGATATCTTTGTGTAATGTCGTTATATATAAAAGCATGAATGAACGGCGAATGTAATAAATTTTAAATTCAGATTCAACGGGATTAACTATTTATGATAAACTATTTAGTAAACAAACGATAAATGAAGCTGCGATATTTGTATTGCATTGAAATGTCAATTGCTCCTTGAAATTATTACGCGATAGTGTAAGTAAATCAAATAAGGAAATAATATATTTTTTTATTTTAGTAATCTTAACGAATTGGCTGAATGTTAAGAATATATATCTTAAGTAAATATATATGCTTAATAGAAATTTTCACATGCAATGTTTCGTATTGCTAGTAATTTCTTTATATTTATTTGAAAATAAATTTGGTGCTGATGGACCGTTTCGCCCGTCTGGGCTCATCGGACCACCAAATACCATAATTAGAATTAAAATAAAAAATTAAACACTTGGTTAAAGTTTCCCTAAGCGATATTATAAATAAAACCAATGTGAAACTTTAACCAAGTCGTTAATTTTAATATTAATTCTAATTTAAAAAATCAAACAATCTCGATTATAAATCAACGAATACATGCGTTTATGTATTGACGTCCAGATGACGTCAATACATACATACTTGTGTTTATTTGTTTGGCTCTTAACAGTAATTTTTTTAATTATTTCTATATTTTATTGTGAATTATTGTTGTTGTTTTGACTCCTTTTAATTTAATTCCTCCTCCATCTATTATTTATTTGTGTGTGTGTGTGTGTGTGTTTGTGTCTATTACCCCGTCACTAGAAAACTTCATATTTTAAAGGTAATGTGCCAACCGGAAGTGACGGTTTATTGCTGTCATCTTTTTCGTATCTCGAAAACAGTACGAGTTATCGAAAAATTAAAAAAATAATTTTTCAGTAACTAATATTGAAATTTTGAACAACTTTTATTTGAAGTTCACTGCGGATCATTGCAGATTGTTTACTTTTAACAAAATTGTGTTCAAACTGAAGTGGGTTCGTAGAAATATTAATTAACTATTTGTTGTCTTATGAATTTATGGATTGGGTTGTAATATACAATGAGGTAAAAAAGACGAACGTGTATTTAAAATAAATATTTCTTCCTTTACTCGGCGAATATCTGCTTCCAAAAATAATTACGTTTTATCCTTGAACGCTAACTAACTTCAGTTGAGTTGATTTAATTTCTTTTCAGAACTAATAGTTTCACAGACGTTAAAATAAAAATAATTGATATTTCTAAACTTCAGAAACTAACAGCATGACCATTTCCTTTTAAACCAGGGGCACGTTTTTTATACCTTTAAAGCGCCGCGCCGCCTGTTTGTGGAAATGCTTTGCAAGGTCTTTTATTGTCAATATAGATTTACCGCATCTATTTGCGTAAATTGCTTAGATAACATCTACAAATACTAGTCGAATGTCATTAGAAAATCTTACTTTTATATAATGGTGTAATTATTTTCAAGAAAAGTATTAAACGTCATATAAAAAGTGGCCCAAAAGGAACCATTTCATTAATTTACTTTGTTGTGCGCCGTGACGACGTTATTTAGTTTTTGTGGCAATTCGAAGTTTATCGGCGCCTAACTGCGTTAATGTCGAAGATATAAAGTTGTTTAAATTAGATTTGTAGTTTTTTTCCGATTATGATGATGAAACAAAAAAAGAACAATTGAAAGTCGCGTTTTCGTCATCCCACATTTTTAGAAATGACTTCTAGTACGAATAAAAATACTTTCAATACCTCAACGTTTTATATTAGGATTTAAATTTAATACATTATGTCAATGATAGATGTTTTAGTCCAATAATGTTTATTTGATACATATTTTGTCACATTCAACGCCGGCCTATATTCTATATACCGAGTGATAACCACCAAACCTGGCCATAGTATGCATGCTTCAACAAAATATGAGTTGCCTTGAATGTATGTCGCCTACTTTATAAATTCCTACTAAATAGCACATACATTTAATTATCATTAGTAAAATGGTCAAGTTATTATAAACAGTTTTATTAACAAAATAAACGAAAACAAACTACATCAAAAATAAACACAATACTAGTTAGGTATTTACAATAAATGTTGGAATAATCCTCCATTGTGGTTTAAGCAATATTCCAACCGATGATAAAAACCAGTTGTCACATTCGCGAGTTGTCTTTCAGTTATATGTCTGCATTCCACAATGACGGCCTCCCTCAGAGAATTAATATTTGGATGTCGTTGTCTATAAATTTTGTTTTTAAGATAGGGCCACAAAAAGAAGTCACATAATGCAAGATCAGGAGATCTGGCTGCCCAATTTATTGTACCACCACGACCAATCCAACAATTTGGAAAGATTTCGTTTAAGTGGGCTCTCACATTCACACCAAAATACGCAGGCCAGCCGTCGTGCTGGTACCAAACCTCCTGATCTTCATGTGCAACTTCTTCAAGTGCAGGACCTACCTCATTTATCAAAAGGTCTAAATATGTTTGCGAATTTAAATTTCCTACTATCTCAAACGACCCAATTAGTTTATTATTATAAATACCAGCCCAAATATTAATTTTCTGAGGGTAGTGAGTTGTTGCAGCTAAATTTATTCGCGAATTCTCTTGAGACCAATATTGAGTATTCTGGGTGTTTGCCTCATTATTTAATGTGAATGTACATTCATCGGTGAAACAAATAGAATTCAGAAAATTTCTGTATTGGTTTGCCCTTTCCTGCATTTCTTCGCAAAAAGTAATTTTACTTTCTAGGTCAACATCAAAGATTTCCTGATGGCATTGAAGTTTGTACGGGTGATAATTATGTTTATGTAAAATTTTCCATACCGCTGTGGATGTTACATTGCAGTTTTCCGCAATAGTTCTTGTGCTACTCATAGGATCCGCGGTTATTATTCCCAAAACCATTTCTTCTAAAGTATTATCGAAGTGTCCTTTATTGCCTCCTCTGGGCTTTGTTGTAACACTACCAGTTTCCTTAAATTTTCTAATGCAATTATTTATTGTAGATTTCGACGGTATAGGTCGGTGATTGAATTTATAGAAAATAAATCTCTCACTCTTCTTAGACTATTGCCAGAGTAAAATGATTGCACCATGAACGCCCTTTCTTCAATTGAATAGTTCATGTTTATAACACAACTTATAGCACGAGTTATAACGCAATTTCATAAACTTTCAATAAGCTGTCAACATGACATTAAACGAAAATATGTCAAGGCAACTCATACATTTTGTTGAAACATGCATACTATGGCCATGTTTGGTGGTTATCACTAAATATAAACAGCACTACTAAACAGCACTACATGAGCCTTATAGGCTCACGGCTTCAATTCAATCCTGAGGTCTTCGTTTACCGCTTTTTGCTCGGTCTTCTAAAATGGCTCTTCTCGTGATTCTTTGAGTAGGCATTCGAGTTACAAGTCCTAACCAACTGATTCTCCGAGCTCTCAGAACCTGCGCAATCCCCATAAATGTTAGTAAGTTTTCCTCAAGATATTTCTGTCCCAGATCTCTAGTTTAGTGGCTCTGATTATTGTTCTATATATTCTTAGCTTTGTTTACCTAGTTATTAGCTTTGACTTCATTATTTTGCATAAACTTCCCATTGCTTTGTTACCTTTCGTTATTCTCTTTTCGATTTCACTGCCCTCTTCACTCTTATTGCTTATGGTTACTCCAAAATACTCGAAACAGTTTTACGTCCTCGAAGCTGTATTCCTTATTGTTATCTCCTCTTAGTGTTATGTACCCGTCCAAAACCTTTTCATTTGTATTGATAACCATGCATTTAGTCTTATTCTCGTTAATAATAAGTCCATCTTTTTGAGTTCCTTTCGATTTCCTGAAACGTTCTGTTTAATTTTTTCTTCGTTCCGGTCAGTATTACAATAACATCAGCATAAGCGATTATCTGGTGTTTATTGTGGTATATGACCCCTTTCGTTTGGATTTAACTTTCTCTCATTACATTTTCTAATGTTATATTAAAAAACGCCGTGGATAGTGGATCGCCGTGCCTTAAACCCCTTCTCACTTCAAAATTATTTCCTATATTCCCATCTATTTTTACTGCGTTAAATGTTTGTTTTAACGTTATTTTAATTAATCATTTTTTCCGGGATGCCTATCTTTTTAGCGCAATTTTGTTGCTATCTACTGAATCATATGCCTGCTTACAATCGATAAATAACATGTGCGAAGCCACATTTTGTTCGTAACTGTTGTTTTGTGTTTGTTTAAGAGTAAATATTTAGTCTATAGTACTTCTTCATTTTCTAAAACCTCCCTGATATTCATTGACTTCTTTTTCGCTATACCTATTTAGTTTTTCTCTTATGGTTAATGCTAAAATCTTGTCAGCCACGTCCACAAGTGCTATTCCTCTGTAATTGGAGCATAGAGTCAAGTCACCTTTCTTATGTACAGGACAAATAGTTGCGTTTCCCCAATCTCTCGGTATTTTTTCCTCCTCCCATGCCTATTTTATTAAATTTATTATTCTGGTGTCCAAGTACTTTCCGCCGTTTTTCCAAATTTCTGTTTTCCATTTCACCTCCAGATTTATTGTTCTTTAGTTTTAGTATAATGTCTTTGATTTCAGTTTTCGTTGATATCTCTAATAAATCATTTCCTTCTGTATTATCTTGCGCGTTTTCTTCGGGGTCTGTGTTCACTTCTAGGTCGTTTAGGAGTTCAGAAAAATTTTCTGCCCACCTTCCTAATTCGCCAGGAATATCACCACTCCCCTTCCTTACTTTTAACTGGTGATAGGAATAATCGAAATATTTCAATAATCGATTATTAGTAATCGATATAATTTAATAATCGACTAATATTAGTAGTTAAAATTAGTAGTAGTAGTACTAGTACTAATTAATGCAACGACAACATTAACGTTTAATTTAATTTACGTTGAAACAGACTATCGTCTAAAAATTTAGATCAAATTATATTCCTTAATACCACATTGGAGTTATGAATGAGTTATGAATAGTTTGCATTTTATTCTGTTAATTATTTTGACTAATAAGGTGGTACCTACTTCTTATAAATTTGTTTTATTAATTTTTATTAATATTGTTTAATCGCACGTTATTAATTTATTATATAGGTACCTTTGTTTTTATTGAGAATTATACTGTTGTTGTTATTTGCTCATATTTTTTATATATTAATGTGGCAGTTTATAAATGTTATTGTAAATTTTGAAGCGTTTTATTTACTAACGCAATATCATCAACATGATTGTACTTATTTAAATTTAAATTATTGTATTCTTCAATCCGACAATGACCATCGATCGAGAGTACAAAAAATTGAAAGAGAATCGGCCATGGCTTCGCGTAGCGATACGACTAATATTAGTTGCCATAATCGAATGAGTAATGTTAAAATAAAATATCTCGAACCTCGAACTAGTACTAATATTGTGGTGGGAATATCTCGAGATATCGAAGTTCTCGGTATCAGTCCCGCTCGTACACATTCCGTATATCGACGTTCGACAACTAATTTAGTATTACTAATTTTCGCAGTGCAGTCGAACCCGAGATATCGAGCTTCTCTACTAATTCGTCCGACTACTAATTTAGTAGTACTAATTTTCGGAGTGCATAGTCGATTATCTCGAGAGATTTTAATAATCGACTAATTCGTATATCGCATCTCGATTATTCCCATCACTACTTTTAACATATATGGCTTGTTTATTTTACCTTTTTTTATTTCCTTTAACTTCCTGATAGAAACTTCGGGTATTGTTTACTATCATTTGATCCTCTATCTGTTGCAGTTTTGTTTCCCAACTCTATCTTTTCTTCTTCCTGCATGTGCGTTTCGCCTCCTTTCTTAATTGAATATACTTAGTTTTATTTTTATGTGTATCGTTATTTAATATTTATATTCTCACTTTATTTCTTTTTTCTCTTCGCATTCCGTATCGAACCATTCTTCTTTTTGGTTTTCTCCGATTTAAGCCATTCTTCAGCTACGTCTATTACTGCTGTTTGTATCTGCTGCCATTTGCCTTCTGCTTCCTTTTTGAATTTTTCCTTAAATTCATCTTGCACCTTACTTCTTATATTTTCATCTTTCAACAGAGACAGAGAGAGCAATTATATTTTTTGAATTTGCTAACCTTGTTCTGTATATTATTACTTGGCCGCCCATGCTTTATTCTTGCCAACACCAAAACAATGATCTGAACTGATATCAGCGCCGTATAACTCCTGATATCAAGAGTTCTTCTGTTTGCTGTCAATTAAAACGTGATCTATTTGATTTTTTATTTTTCCATTTGGAGGGATTCAGGTAGTTTTGTGGATATCCTTGTGATCAAAATTTGTACTCAGTATGTTCATATTACATTGCATAGCCAGTTCGATTACCATTTTCCATTCTGTTTGCTAGTCTCACGCTTTCCGTTACCTTTTTGTACATTTCCTCTCTTGCCACCTTAGCGTTTAAATCAGCTATTATTATTTTAACGTCATAATTCTGACCTAGCAAATCCTATCTGATATTGGTGTAAAAGTTCATTTTATTACTTTTCCATATATTCATATCCGTTGCCGCTCCGATTTCATTGCCGTATTCCTGTCCAACTTTAGCGCTTATTAGTTTTTTTGCTTGTCTATTTCTGAGCACCCTGTTAGTCATACCTATTGCACCATGATATGTTCTTGTCAGTTCTAGTGAGGGGCGTAAATTAACGGTTCATAACATTTTCCTGTGCCATTATTCCACTTCCATAACTTAAAATAATTTCCTTGTAATGATTCCCGTCGCTATTAATTTGGCAAGTAGTATAATTGTAATTTTTTATGGAATTTTCGACTCTGATTGGCCGAAATTAGAATATCCTCCTAACGACACAAGTGTCAAATGTCAACCTTTTTTAAATATAATCTCGAAATAATAATTTATACATAAAACTGTTTAATTTTAATAGACGCCAACTGAAAATTTCGACAACTTACAAATTTTTTGTTATAATCCAATCATTAATTACCAAGAGCCCCACGTTGGGTGCCAATTTATGATGATAAGTTGAGGTTTGATTAACACTTGTTACTTTCATATTGAAATTTCAACGTTACAAAGTGATTGAAATTATACTTCTGTTCTATTTATTTAATTTAAATCACATTTGAAACTGATTCATTTTCCTGCGCCGTTATTCCACTTCCATAACTCTCCGTTAATAATTAGTTTGCTGTAACCTATGTTCACATTTTTTCCTTCGCTTATTCCTTCTCTCGCTATTTTCGTTATTAGTTTTCCTTTTTCTCCTAACTTTAGTACTGATTTGATCTGCACATCTATCTCCAAACTTTGTTTAAGCTTATTCTTGTATAGTTTCTAAAATTCGATATCCTTGTCATCTATGCATAAGTAGATTTTTGCTTTAACGAAGCTCCTGACACACGGCGACAAATTAGGAGTAATGGGATGTGAATAATACTGCAAAAAAATTACAGTGAAACTCCAAATATTAAATAAATAAAAATGTGAACTTATGGAAAATTAATTGAAATTGTTATTGTATGTTTCAATTAAAAATTGTCATAAAATAAGATAGGTAATTATATTTTTTGTAAAAGTGATTATTTTAAGCCCGGACCTGCATTTGACCAAACTATGATGGTTCAAGGTCTTCGTATTAAATTGGCGCCAAAACAACACTAAGCAACTCCGATTGACATATAATAAATACCTGCTAGTACCGGTCATAAACGTCATTGATGCAACGCCAACTTTCTTTATCATTTTCTTAAGTTATTATTGCAAGTTTTAGTTTGATATTATTGTTAGTGCTAATAACCGTATATACGTGTTGCATAAGAGTCAAAATTGGGCAACACATGTATGCATCGTTATCTCAATTCGTATGTTCTCGAAATATCCAGCTTTGTAGATATTTAAGTAATATAAGAAGGCCATGGCACAAAAGGCGAATATCGATCAAAAAGCACACCGTAGGATTCCCGCCTTCCTCGAACGAACGACCCAAATCAATCAGCTGACCAAACTTTCCCAGGCATTTAAAAATGTCGGCAATGCGGGTGGCAAGTGTAAAACGCCCACGGCCCTTAAAGATTCTTCTCGGCTCTTTTAAGAATCCACTTGCTTTTCGATTCATATTTTTAGTTTATTGAATCGAATTTGTATTTACGACGATTTTAAATTAAATCCATCATTAAAAGTGGTTTTAAATTAATTCTTTAAATTCGCTACATTTAACTGTTTTTCAGATATTCGAAATAGATTTTTTTATCGTTTATTGAGCATGAAAGGAATTATAAAAATCGTAAGTGTTCGATCACATTATGTATACGTGGTAAAGAGCAAATAAAAAATGTTTGGCGACTTCTCGGTAACTGAAGTTTCTGATTTAAGAAATTCCTGACTTAAGTAGCTATAAATGCGTGCAGTTGTGAATGGATCATATGGTCAGGATGCATTTTAAGGCGGGAAACCTCAATGCACTTGTGCGTTTCTTTCCTTTCATTTCAACCTGTTCTCCCAACCGCCCGGATTATATTGTTCGTTTTAAAGCCCACAGGTATCCAGGAATGTGTTTGCAATACCGACAGATTATTCCCATTTGATTACATATTTCACCAATATTTTCATAAAAACAAAATTATAAATCACTTATAAAATAAAATTAAAAGAAACATAATAATTAAAAGTTTTATCTAATTTAAAAGCAAAAAACTAAAAGAGTTTAGACATTTCCCGCCATTTTTATCATTGTCTAGGGCACTAACAAAAGAGAAATGATTTACACTGACGTTTCTCGAAGATAACCATAAAATTTAAATACGAACTCTCAATGTGTTTGTTTAGGTAGGAAGCTTCAAAAACATCTGATCTGTACCCAAATCAGCTGTTTCACGACGTTTACGTAGATTTGAAAGTTGTATTTTTTCGTTTTATAATCGCTATGTCGCTTATATCGTTGAATTGTGTGTTATGTTGTATTCAATTGATGTGATTTTTAACACTCACGATGAGTTATAAATAATAAGGCGGGAAACTGGTCGTCGTAATGAGCGATAAGGTCGAGAAGAGGCGCGTAAATCCGTAACAAATCTGTGACGTTTCAAGTTACCCCCGAATTCTCAGCGTTGATACCTGCTTTGAAATAAACGGGAAAGTTTTAAAATCAGCTGATTTATGTATACAGAGTCTAATGTATAATATTTAACAGGATATTTAATATAAATTAAATAAACCTTGCAATACTTATTGAAAGGTTACTAATATATATTTTTTATAATTATACGTTCTTTTCTTTTCATAGATTTAAAAAATATATAAAAATTATATATAAAATTAATAACAACCGTAATTTTTTAATAACTGATTTACGCTAACAGTAACGCCGCCGCCGCTCAATGGAGACGGCGTAGTTTGAATGGGAACCACGAAGTTGAATAATTTCGCTAAATAAATGATGATACACAATAAGTGTGATGTGTCTATGAATATAAGAAATGTTGACTTAAATTTTTTGAAAACATCATTGTTAATAAAAGGCCCACTATTTCGGCCAACTAAAGAACATTAATTAAAAAAAAATAAATAAATATGAACAAAACGTTCAATATTAATTGAGAATTTTAACTTGATAAGCAAGTCTCCTTGATTCTTGCTTTACAAAATTAAGGAAAGGGGGAACTCACGATGAAAATGTCTGCAATTAAACATATAAGTTATTAGTTCGTTACCAATAAAGATATTCGAGCAATTTTTTTTTCAGAAGTTGGAACATACAATAAATAGTTTGCTATTCCTACGCATTTATAAAGTTGTAGATGATTTAAATAATTTTTTTACGACAATCCTACCGACTGCGCCAATTATGGCTACTTCATGAAATACGGGAGTACTAGATCATAATCGTTTTTTAAACACGAAATAAAGTGTTTTCTCGATGTAGCCATTAATGTGGAATAATTTGCGTGAATAATTTAAATAATTATGAAGAATTGTAGTTCATATGCTATGAACGTTTTTATAATTATCTGCCTCATTCTATATACTAAACTAAGTGCACAATAATAAAATATATCGTACCGGTGAAATAGATTTAAATACATGTGGTTGATTTTCCCACCCATACTGTAAAAGTTTGTGTGCATCAAGGTACCGTAAAGGTATTTGTCGTCGATAGTTCCCTTTAAGATATCAGCTGATTGTGTCTCGCACCGTTTCTGGCGAATCGCAAACAAAGAAGGACAGGTTAGATCTTTGTATAAACGTTCACATTTTTGAAGATTTTAACGTTTAAAATACGTTATTGTGGGAGACCTGCGAGTAACCTGTCCGCGCATAATGGAGGGTAGAAATGTACTTCACATATCACAACAAAGGTGGACCTGTTTGCCGTTGGTTTTAATCACGCAACCTTCCAGACTACAATCTTCCAAGAAAGTAGCCCTTGACGTGGGAACCGGTCAACCAGCCCATTTACAATCTTTTCGTTTAAAACACTCCGGTGTTTTATGTAAAATTCGTAGCTATGTATTTTGCGCCTTAAATATTATTAACCGTCTGGCGCAACTTGTTTGATGTAGGTTTTAAGCAAAGTTGTTTTTTGTGAGGAAATTATAATTCTTAATTTTTATTTTGGCGCTTTTTCATTATTAATACATTTGTGTAGGTCATAGATAGCCCTTTGTAATAGAGCCTTTGTCTGAGTTAAATTATGGGCAATATTAAATATGAATAATGCTGCAGTCATTTGCGAAAATTCTATTTTGAATTTTCGATCTAGGTTTCTGTTGCGTCCAGTTGAGGTAGTTGATCGATAATGTAGTTCTCCCAGACATGCGAAATGCGTCACCAATTACTATTAGGTCGATCCCATAAGGTTCGTGATTTAAGTCATAGTACTCTGATTTGATTAAATTGACGGTTTTTTATGACGGTGATCATGTGGTTCGGTTAGTTATCATTGAAACAATTGTATTACTTAACTATGTTGGAGTAATAGACAAGATGCGAGCACTACATAACGTATTTTAAATATCTAAATACGAGTTAGAATATAACCTGACAGTTGCAGTAATTTAAGAGATAACAAAAGTTATTTAAGAGAAACAAAATATCCTATAAGTTACAAATTATACGTCATCATCTTCGTCATCGTCTTCATCATCGTCTTTGACATCGTCTCAGACATCGTTTTCGACATCGTTTTCGACATTGTCTTCGATATGGTCTTCGACATCATCTTGGACATTGTCTTGGATATCGTCTTGGACATCGTCTTCGACATCGTCTTCGATATCGTCTTCGACATCGTCTTGGACATCGTCTTCGACATTGTCTTCGACATCGTCTTCGACATCGTCTTCAACATTGTAATTGACATCGTCTTCGACGTCGTCTTCGACATCTTCTTCGTAATCATCTTCGACATCGTCTTGGCATTGTTTTCTTCGACATCGTCTTGGTATCGTCTTCGACATAGTCTTCGTCTTCGCGTTCGTCATAGTCTACATCATCGTCTTCGTCATTGTCATCGCCTTTGTCATCGTCATCGTCTTCGACATCGTCATCGACATAGTCTTCGACATCGTCTTCGACATTGTTTTTGACATCGTCTTCGATATCGTCTTCGACGTCGTCTTCAACATCTTCGTCGTAATCATCTTCGACATTGTTTTGGCATTGTTTTCTTCGACATCGTCTTGACATCGTCTTCGACATAGTCTTCATCTTCGCGTTCTTCATAATCTTCATCATCGTCTTCGTCATTGTCATCGCCTTTGTCATCGTCATCGCCTTCGTCATTGTCATCGCCTTTGTCATCGTCATCGTCTTCGACATCGTCTTCGCCTTTGTCATCGTCATCGTCTTCGACATCGTCTTCGACATCGTCTTCGTCATCGTCTTCGACATCGTCTTCGAAATCGTCTTCGACATCGTCTTTGACATCGTTTTCGATATCGTCTTCGACATCTTGTTCGTCATCTTCTTCGACATCGTCTTGGCATTGTGTTCTTCGACATCGTCTTGGCATCGTCTTCGATATCATCTTTGTCTTCGCGTTCATCGTAGTCTTCATCATCGTCTTCGTCATCGCCTTCGTCATCGTCATCGTCTTCGTTATCGTCTTCGTCATCGTCTTCGTCATCGTCTTCGTCATCGTCTTCGTCATCGTCTTCGACATCGTCTTCGACATCGTCTTCGACATCGTCTTCGACATCGTCTTCGACATCGTCTTCGACGTCGTCTTCTTCATCGTCTTCGACATCGTCTTTGGCATCGTCTTCAATATCGCCTTCGACATCACATTCGCACCGTCTTCGACATCGTCTTCGTCATCGCTCTAAAATTTTAATCGAATGGACTACAAGATGATGCTGGTGAACTCCCGAAAAATTTGACTGCAACATGGCCGGAAGTAGCAAGAGATTGGACCAAATGACAAGAATTCTTTAGTTGGTTTACCACTATTCCATCAATCATATATCATCTCTTATAATATTTCTGGATATTCAAATAAAAGCTAGTATTATTACTGTAATAACAGGCAAATATAATCAACGATGATTAAAGACGATGATTACAGACATAAGACAGGGACAGAGAACATGAAGATGAGAGAATTCATAGACTTATTTGGATCAAAACATGAACCATGGTCATAAACCATGATGACCAAAGATCCAATTGGCTTTATTACAATGTTTTAAAAATCGACAAATAACGACTTTTAGATAACCGAATTATTTGGTATACTACTGAAGAAAATCTGCTGAAACAATGTAGTCCAAACTGTGGGCCGATGATAAAAAATTGGTGATTAATAGCAACAAAACGAAATTCCTGCCTGAATTGCCTCCAAAATATTCGAAAGTAGGCCAGTGCACATTGCGCATTATTCGATAGAATGACACTACATGGCACAGAAAATACTGAACACCAGAAAACGGAGGATTTTTGTTCAAAAATAATTGGCTGTAAAGTCGATGATATACATTAGACCATGGCAAGGATTATGGTCTATATATATAGTCTTGGGAAATACAAATAAATATAGATCTAGAGCAATGGATGCAGTGATCAGATTCAATTAGGACAAATAAGGTTAAACAAAAACTGGTTGATGATGAAGGGATGCTGAGGAAATATAAATTATAAGATTCGGCTATTTTTTAATTGTCCACTGCGTCTGTGTTCTTGTATTTATTTCTAGTCCTATAATTACTCCTTCCTGATTTATACAATGGGATAATAGCTACCGTTCTCAATTTTTGTGAGCTGCATTTGCTCTCCTGACTTGGTTTTATGGGTGAGGATTAGATTTGAATTGACAGTAAATGTGAAAGGAAGACAAAGTTTGCTAAAAATTGTAGAAGCGAATTATCGAAAGAGAAAGAGGACAGTATAAAGATATATGAAGAAGCAAGGATATTGATAGTAGAGACAAAAAGACTGAGGGGTTGGGTTGGGTTGGGTTCAGCTGCTATCTCTCTGCCATGTCCTACTCCAGCACTTAAGGGAAAGTGTTGGAGTAGGACATGGCAGAGAGATAGCAGTTGAACTCAACCCAACCCAAACCAAACCAAGAAATGTTAATGGTAATAAAAGGATGGTGAAGAACAAGGCAAAAAACAAATTAAATGTAATTTATAGTTACATTGAATTTGTTTTTTTGCCTTGTGTTTCACCGTCCTTTTATTATCATTAACATTTCCTGGTTTGGTTGGGTAGGGTTTCGTTGAGTTCGGTTGGGTTTGGGTTGGGTTCAGTTGCTACCTCTCCGCCATGTCCTACTCCAACACTTTCCCTTCTCCCCTCCCATATAAAAATAAAATCACAAAAAATAAAATGAAACAAATACCTCCACAATATAATTAATTTGTCAAACAAGACTTAAACATAAGCCAAGGTAACAAATATAAAAAAAAATCAAGAAAAAATGCGTCATTAATCATAAAAGAAATTTAATAATGAACAAACAAAAACCTAAGAAACCAGAGAAAATCAAAAAACCAACAAAATTTACTGAAGTAAAACTATAAAAGTAATATTAAAAGATGTTGGAGAACGGGAGAAGTTATTCAAGGAAAGATCATGAAAATAAAAATAAAATGTAAACTAAATCAAATAAATTATCAAGGGAAAACCAAAGCAATGAAACATAAGAAAGGAAAAACAATAGAACGGCGAAGGAAAACAAATTAAAACAACAACAATGTAACAACAAATGATGTTTTTTATAAAGAAAAAAGGAAAACGGATAGAACCAAATGCAAGACAAAACTTACCACAAAGCAAAACACCAAAAAAACGTAAGCGAATAAGAAATAGCAAAGTTATGACATGAAATAAAAATTCAAATAATAGAATAATAAAACTACTATGAAGAGATCAAAAATAAAGAACGAAAGAAAAAATATTCTGCAAAAAATTCATCGAACCTATTTCTAAAATAGGTTCGCGATTTTGTAGTAGTGGGTTCCCTATTTTAACGTTAGTGCTGAATCGAACCAAGAGAAACTGATAACAAAATTTATAGCTTTAATGCTTTCTAGCTAGTACAAATCTGTGACAGAACGTCCATTAATTTATATTTGAAAATGTCCTCAATACAAATAACACATGTTTCATCCACTTTTTTTGCCTTTTATGACTTATTTACGTAAAAAATGGGAATTACATGAACCATTATGTCTTATACAGAAATAAAGTTATTTTCGTTTCGTGGAATAGGTAAAATAAACAAATGCTTTGGTTTGTTTTGGTTTAAATTAATTACATTCCGAAAATAGGCAGGTACAGGGAAGGTCGCTTCTGTTAAATATAAAGTATAAGAAAGTAAAAAAAAAAATTAATGAAAAGCAATCGGAAAAATTATGCAAATAAAAATGTTGACGTGTTGAACTACACATGTGCATAACCAGTAATTTAATTAATTTATAATCTAACGCACAAAATTTATCGTTGCATTTTCGTTGATAACGAATCTAATCGTTAGAAGTACCGAGAGCTACGTGATGTTTTAAACTAGCATTTGTTTACATACCACATCTGTTAGCAATGCAAGGAAGTAATATAACTACGATGCAAGAACCTGCGACTACTATCAATTTAAAAAATAACAAATTAACGATTTGTGCTTCATAAACTGCTTCGATAAATATTATTATTATTGCACAATTTGCCATATCCATAAAAACGACGTTAATTAGTGAGAACACGAAAATCATGTTTGTTTTAAAAATAGTTTCTCGTTGCTTAAGAGTCTGAAGAATTTCGTAACAACAAGTGACGGTTAAATCTAAGATGTGCCACGCCTCTCACTGAAAGTTGAGCTTTATGTTGCTTGGGATGAGACGTTTGGCTCACAAAGCAAGATTTATGTGTGGTAAAGAATAGTCAATAAATTATTTAATAGGTGATATTGTTTCATATTTTTATGCCATTATAAAGAGTGTGAGCACTGGAAACAGTTTCAAAATATCGCATACAATGGCAATGCGTCGAAACTATCTATCAGTAATATTATTTATCGTATGCGTATGCACATGTTCTGCACAGGACGTAATAACTATTAATTTGCACATTTTCCTCATCGCGAACGTTTAATAGCAACATAACTTTTTAACTTGTGTGATTAAAAAAGATTAGAAAAGTTCATAATACTAATCAAACGATCCGTTAAAAAGCTGTCATTTTATTTTAATTTATGTGATAAAATTTGCGTTTCTGCAATTTTTTAATTTTCAATTTGTTGCATTGTTTGGTTTTTTGATTTGTTACATATTTATCTCAAATAAACATTACCCACTTACCACAAAAAGAATCTATTACGAGAAAGATAGAGCAGCTCAAGGTCAGTTTATGGCGCCAAATTCTTCCTATGCTTATATATGTAACACAGCTAGTGAAGCAAAAAATGATTTTTTTTTGTAACATTTACTGGTCCCGTAATTCTTTTATCCATCCCGGCGTTAAAAATTAATTTATAATTATTGGTTCCACGCGAATCGCGCACTACAGCAACGATGATATTTAGTTACATTTTTGCATGTAACAATTTCTACATCGAGGCAGATATCAATGAAAATTTAATTCCGATGTTTGATTAGTATCCCCACCAAAACAGTTCCTATAACTGACAAACGCGGGAATCTAAAATCGGGTCGTTACCCCCCGTCTACAAACCTGCTTCACCGGTCCAGAAGATCAGCCGCAGTGGCGTATCGCCGGCGTAATTAATTACAATTTCGGCAACGTAAAAGTGCGTCGCTCAAACGCCTCTTATTCGTCATCAAAATCGCATATAAATTCAAAATGCGCGTTAGTTTCCACACGTGTTCTCAACCGCGTGGGATAACACGCGGAAATGTCGCAAGATTTCGATAAAATTAGACCAGCAACAATTATATTTTAACGCGATTGCTTTTAAAATAAATTATCAGTAACGGAATCAGTCGACGTAATTATAAATCAGCGTTTAATTAAATTATCTAAATGTATAATTTAATGGAATTAATTACCCACGCGTCTACGCCTATGAAAGAAACTTGCGATTTACCTGAAAGAATGTTGAATGTTTTGGCGGGAAATTACGGTCAATGTCATTACCATAAACAGTTTGTTGGTAACGATAAAAAAAGTTTGATCATTAATTGTTCAGTACAATGACTTAAAGAACTTGCACCGTGCAATAATACAACCCGGAAGTGTAATAAAAATGCACTTCAACGTGAAGAAATTAATTAATTTTTGACGGGAATCTACGTTTGAAGTGATTGCTGGCGGGTGCTATTATGGTCATTATACATTTAGTAGATAAACAAGTATAACACGTCATAATTTCAAGGTCATTTTATTTTATTAATTTCCTTGATCATTAATTGTTCAGTACAATGACTTAAAGAACTTGCACCGTGCAATAATACAACCCGGAAGTGTAATAAAAATGCACTTCAACGTGAAGAAATTAATTAATTTTTGACGGGAATCTACGTTTCAAGTGATTGCTGGCGGGTGCTATTATGGTCATTATACATTTAGTAGATAAACAAGTATAACACGTCATAATTTCAAGGTCATTTTATTTTATTAATTTCCTTGTCTAATTTATAGTCGTGGGAAATAAATATTTAATTATTAACAATTAAAAACTAATATATGATATAATTCAACAATAAATTAAAATTGACTTATTTTTATTAATTACTTAATACAAACTCCTATCATTTTTTTTTTAATTTTAAGGCAAACCAAACGTTTGGAAACAAAACAAAATTGTAAATGAAAACCACAATAGATCATGTTTAGTAAAACAAAGAACAATGAATATGAAAAAAAAACAAATAAGAACACAATAAAAAATATACGTAAACGAGGAGGATATGGGGGAAACGAAATCAATTAATTTAATTTATTATTAATATTATTAATAATATTTGGACTCCAACTTCGTTACGTTGGAGTCCAAATATTTAACGAACGAAAGGAGCGGAAATTAAATCAACAGAAACATTGAAAGTCAACGATCTAAAATAACGACCTCTAAAATAAAATAATTAAAACTAATGCAAATCAAACAAATGAAAATTAAATTAAATTGTAATGAACTTAAAAAAAAAACAAAACTCACTATGATTTATGTCAACTGTTTAAACCAGGGGTCTCCAAACTTTCCAGCCTTAGGGCCATACTGATTACTCTACTTGATTACTCTAGTTCCGAGGGCCAAAACCATATTATCATTGTTGCCGGTGGTAAAAAATGAAATAGTCCACTGATGAAAAAAAAGTCCGAAAAAGTACGCAACGTTTAAAAAAGGCTGCAAATCGGAGTAAAGTCCGCAAAACGTGTTTGTGCGTGTTTAAGTTTAAGACATCTCTGTAACAGTATTTTGATTTGAATTATTGCTTTTGTGTGTGATTTAGTAGTATGGAAAAGAAGCGAAAAATTGATAGTGAATGCAGAAAATTCAAAGATCAGTGGAACATTCAGTATTTCGTAATTGAGTCCAGTAACAAGGCGCAATGTTTGATTTGCAATGAAAGCATAGCCGTTCTCAAGGAATATAACATTAAACGTCATTATGAAACAAAACATTTTCAAAATTACTCAAAATATACAGGAAGTTTGCGGACAGAAAAATTCGAAGCTATGAAGCGCGGATTGAAATCGCAGCAATCTTCATTTACAAAACTCAAAACTGAACAAGAGGCTGCAACTCGTGCCAGCTTTCGTGTGGCTCTTGAAATTGCGAAACTTGGAAAACCATTCACCGATGGAGGAATGATCAAAGAATGCATAATTGCAGTAGCCGAAGAAATGTGCCCTGAAAGGGTAAATTTATTAAAAACTGTCAGTATGTCAGCAAACACTGTGGCTCGAAGGGTAGAAAACATCGCTGAAAACATATCTTCTCAACTGTTCGACAAAAATGGACATGTTGAGTGGTTTTCTTTGGCCTTGGATGAGTCAACGGATGTGTCAGATACTGCTCAGGTGTTGATTTATATTCGAGGAGTAGATAAAAGCTATGAAGTGCATGAAGAACTTCTTGATATGTATAGTATTTATGGCACAACTACTGGTATAGATATTTTTAAAGGAGTTGAAATGGCCATTAATCAAAAGAACCTTCGATGGAAAAACTTGAAATGTATTACAACTGATGGAGGCAAAAACATGAGTGGGAAAGATAAAGGAGTGGTCGCTCTTATGTCAAAGGCTGTAGAAAATGACGGTGGTTCAAAACCATTAGTCTTAGATTGTATCATTCATCAACAGTCTGTGTGTGCGGAAAATGTTTGGATATGTCTGAAGTTCTGAAACCAGTCATATCAACTGTTAATTTTATCAGATCTTTTGGGCTGAATCACCGACAATTCCGACAATTTATTGAAGAGATTGGAGAAAATGACCTACCTTATCATACTGCCGTACGTTGGCTTAGTTGTGGGAAAGTCCTTCAGCGCTTTTTTGAACTTCGAGCAGTGATCGAAATTTTTTTGAATGAAAAGCATCGCCCTCTTACTGAATTACAGAACAACGCATGGCTGTGGAAGTTATCATTCTATGTTGATTTAACAAAACATGTGAACGAAATGAATTTGAGATTGCAAGGAGAAAACCAGCATCTTCCTGATTTATACACTAATATCAAATCATTCCGGAAGAAATTGATACTGTTTCAATCACAACTACGAAGTAAATGTTTTTCAGATTTTAAAACATGTGAAATATTCAGCCACACCACTGAGACTGAGTTTCCTATCGATTTTGCAATCGAAACTTTGAGTGCTTTGAAAATAAATGTTGATAGTCGTTTCTCGGACTTTGATGCCATTGCGAATCAAATTAAGATTTTTCAGAATCCTTTTGATACTGACATTGAAACCCTAGCCCCGGAACTTCAAATGGAAATGATTGATCTACAGTGCAGTGATATAATTAAGAACAAATATCAAAACTCATCTTGTTGGAATTTTATAAGAGTCTTCCACTGACACAATTTGATAATTTGCATAAATTTGCTCGTGGGCTGTTTTCTGTTTTTGGTACTACTTATTTGTTTGAGAAGACCTTCTCCAAAATGAAGTACACAAAAAATGTTTACAGATCTAAATTAACTGATGAACATCTTAAATCTCTTTTAATAATTGGTACAAGTAAAATTAGTCCACAACTACAAACTATTGTCAGTGGAAAATCTCAATTACATAAATCTCATTAGTATTTCATATGTCATTATGCTTGTTATAAGTTATGCTTTCATTTAAAATGTATAAAATGTTAGTTGGATTCATTTCAATAATTTGTTAGTTATTATATACTGAAGTTAAATTTTCTGCGTATTATACATGTCTTTACTCTATTACAATTCTGTGTTTCTTTATCCAACTTATCACAAAAACAATAACAATAAGCCTACAACAATGTTATGAGTAGTTAGCTCATGACCATATCAATGTAGATGTCATATTAATAATTATTCAACATAAAATTAGAATACTTCAGTAAACTAAATTTAATTTGCTATAAAAAATATGTTCTCTAAAAGGAGTTTTCAAGTATGCTAGCTCTCCGCGGGCCGGGCAAAATCTGTCCGCGGGCCGGATGTGGCCCTCGGGCCGTAGTTTGGAGACCCCTGGTTTAAACGAAACAAACAAATAATAATATAATAAAAAATAATGTAAATATGAGAATGATTGATAATGAATCAATTACATTCTTTGATAACTCATACTGTTTTGGAAATATGAAAAATGTGACAGGAGTAAACCACCACTTCCGGTTAGGATATTGTTTCCAAAATAGGACGTTTCTGTTTAAAGTATAAGGAAGTAAAAATTGCAAACTGCTTAAAAATTGTATCCTATGGCAAATCTTAAATAAAATAATAAAAATATAATAATAAAAAATTATTTAAACTAATAATAATATGAAGTGCAAACAAATCAAAATAAAGTAATTAAATAAAACCTAAAAACGGAAACAAAATATCTAAAATGAAACAACAAATGAAACCTAAACAAATACAAACTGAGTAAATAATAATGCAACGGCAGTTAAAATCAAGAAATATTACATTCGGTTTACAGAAGCACCATAAATAAATACAATTATTTAACAAAATGTTGAAATCTATCGGCTTGCGTAAAATAACGGCCTCATCTTTTGCAAGGCGATCGTTACGTCTCAATTTATCGTGTTTATGCATATTTGTGCAAAGAGATTACGCATTGTGCATTAATAGTTGTCGAGGATCATGATTTATCCACAGGCGCCAAAACGCACATATAATAAAATACTCCGTCTAGAAAAACCGCAATGATAAAGGCAAGAAGAATTATTAAGTGCTGTATATTTAACTTTGCGTCATTTATAAGTGAAGATGTCGATATATCGATCTAATTTGATTATAACTCGACCACTGTAAGTTGGTACTAATTTCCAATCAAAAAGGCCCAATTGGTATCGGGTGGCTTAATTCTTATAAAAGCTCCTTATCAACGGATTCTTATCGTCATTCGAACAATTATTTTATTTCAGGTTGGAAACTATGACTTTAGTTGTTTAAATGACAAAGAGTATCTTTATTTTTTATGTGAAAAAATTACTTAAGTTATTTATTTTTTATGATCAGCAGGCGAAAATATATTTTTTATATTTTTTATTAAATTTATGTTTGTATTCCTTGAAACTTGCCACGTCGTTGTTTTTGTTTTATATTAACATTTAACGTTTTAGATAGCTCGTTAGTAAAGCGCAACGTAGTGTACTCGTGCTGCAGTTGAACGTATTTGAAACAGCTGCAATAACGGCACGTGGCAAGCTTCTTAGTGAAGGGGTGGGTATTGGACATTGTATCTTAGGGTAGGTCATCACAATACTAAATTAGTATTGTATTTGTTGAAGAAATTATTGTAAAAGCTGTTCGAAAAAAATGCTTTCATGAAATAATTTTAATCTAAAGCAGCGAATATATTAATCAATTTTTTAGTGCCTTTATGGGCACACATTAAGATACAGTTTTTACAATCGAAGAAAACAATGCACGTAATTAGTCGCCATTAATAAACGCTCCATCCATTCGCCTTGCAATATGACCTAATTGTATATGATCTATACCATCTATTATAATTTTAATTATTTTTAAAAATTAATTAATTTAAAAACAAGTTTAACTTTAATATGAAACAAAAGTAATCCAATTTTGGTTTGGATTCAACGACCTTCACGATGCAGATCTTCGACACTTCGTACTTGTTTCGTTACGTTCAATACGTATAGGTGTAAATATTTTTCGTAATAAATACAATAACGTCTTAAGCATAAGCAAGCATCGCATTCATCCTTCATAGAAAGTTAACTATTTTTTTTCTAATCTTTTCAATTACGTATGTGCATTTATAACTGTACATGCTTCCCGTGTAATCTATTCGAGAGTTTTATCACCTACCACGTATTTCGAAATTATCGTTATTTTACAGGTTCTAAAACACGTCGTCGGAAATATTTTGTGATATTTCTAAACGACATTTTTACAATTGTAATTAATATAAGTATACTTTTGCGGAGCGTTAGATATACGCTTCCTTATGTAAATTTTGCTTCACGTGTGTTGATATTCATGCGTTTTATCACACATTTCGAAACCGTGGGACGGTACAGGAACGTTTTATTTACGAACGTTTGTGCGTAATAATGCTAACAATAGCATTAAGTTTTGTGTCAAACTCGCTACAAACTCGTAACAGTCACTTACAGGAGTTTACCTGGCTGATTAAACCAATCGTTTCGCGTATAGAAATATTCGCGTAAATGTCAACATTTGGGGAAAATTTATTCGTAAACTTTTTTTAAAAGTTAAAGTTTCGTTTAAAATTTTTCTGTCCTCGTTGGCTAACTTAATTTCATACGCATCAATATTTACCTAAAATTATTTCTGTAATTTAATGAAGGTTATCAAGATTTTTTAAGTTTGGTAAATTATCGTTACTTAGAGTACTTAGAGTAATAATAGTAAGAAAATTAATTTTTTTCTCAGGATTGTGTCATATGTCACAGGACGCCAGTAATGTTTAGTGCACTGAAGTAAATTTAACGCATACATTGTGAAAATATCAAATAGTGACAAATCGAACATTCGAACAAATATTTGTTAGAAATCAAATTATGGAGGTACGTGGCAACCAAGTCAATTTAACCCAATCCTATCCAATCCAACCCAATCCAACCTAATCCAACCCAATCCAACCCAATCCAACCCAATCCAACCCAATCCAACCCAATACAACCCAATCCAACCCAATCCACCCAAATCCAACACAACCCAACCCAACACAATCCAACACAATCCAACCCAATCCAACCCAATCCAACCCAATCCAATCCAACCCAATCAAACCCAATCCAACCCAACCGAATCCAACCCAATCCAACCCAATCCAACCCAATCCAACCCAATCCAACCCAATCCAACCCAATTCAACCCAACCCAATCCAATCCAACCCAACCCAACCTAACTCAACCCAAGCCAAGCCAACCCAATTCAACACAACCCAACCTATCTCAACCCAACCCAACCCACCCCAATCCAATTACAATTTTAACTGGCCACGATGAATCTTCTGGTTTTAACGGTTTTATATCAATAATACTATAAAGAAGGGGGATAATTTTGAAATTTTATCTGATAGCTGTGTTTTAATTTTAACCAATCAGAGTCGAGAAATCACGACTGACCTGCTATAAGTGTAAATTGTAAATGTAACTAACAAAGTGTTTAAATATTATTTTAAAATCAATTTGTAAATAAATGACGATCGAATAGTCTACGAAGAACAGGGATTATTTTCGGACTTGATGTGATATGAAAATTGTATTGAAATTTGGGCACATTTTGCAAATTAATTCGAAAAATCTGATAGTTTAGATGTTAGGTTTGTTAGGCGGGCATCTTTTAATTTTGCCTAATCAGAGTCGAGACTTTATATCTGAGTTCCTATAAATGTAAATATATTATATTAAATGTAAATTAAATGATTTCATCTAATTAAATAAGTATTTAAGTGTTATTGTAAAACCGTTTCGTGGGAAAATGACCGCAAAAAATATAAGCGTCAACAAAAAAATCGAGATTATCTTATAGTTTGGAATTCGTGATGCTTTTGTATATGGCATTTGTATTATTTCAATTTCGACCAATACAAGTGTAAATAAATGATTGAACTATTTCGATGTAGAAAATAAATTTCAACGAATATAGTAGACGGACCGTATCGCACTTCTGAGCTCATCAGAACACCACAGATGCATTCGCCTAAAGTTACGAAGTAAACATAAGTTACTAGCGTTTGTGTAATTGTATTCAAGCCATCTAGACGTCAATTCCCACATATTTAATCGGTCAAAGCAGTTCTCTGTAATTGCATAGCTGTGCGAGTGCTGTGTTTTTATTATATTTCGAATGAACGGTACCTTCATTCGACCCTGTCGGAAATTTTACTGCCGTTTTCTTAGCGGCGTTACAAATTCCTGCGATAAATACAAATAACGAGGGCAAGGTTTGTTATTAAATTTCTTTCGATGTCCTATTTAAATTAGTTCACGCACTTATCAGGTTGTAGTCAAATATTCTCTGGATAAGCCATATATTTTATAGTAATATTTTAAGCGTTTTGACCTACAAGACCCTATCGTAGATTGTATTGGTTTGGGTTGAGATAGTCAAGTTTCAAAAATAGTAATTGTATCAACCTAATGCTGGGTTATGTTGGTTTAGGTTGAGTCAGATTGGATACACATTGGATAATTGAGCGGGGAGACGAGGGAGAAATCAACAATGGAAAGGCAGATGCTAATAGAGATAAATAAGGGAAGCAAAATAGATCAACGTAGCAGACGAACAAAATGATGGAATACGGAGGCAAAGGATAAAATAAATGGGAAGAAGCCAACAAACTAGAATGCGACAACATCATGAGGAGTACATTATCAAGCGGAACACATTAAAGATGGCAGTAGTTGATAATGCGTAGCTGGGAGAAGATCACATGGAAACATAGGTAATTAACTGCTATTTTGGAATTAAATAAAATAGTCAAAAGGGATGAATTGAAAATGGGTATGGAATATAAGCCAATATAGGAAATACCGAAGGAATTCTCCGAGAAAAGCTTTATATAATGAAGAAGATGTTATAACAGAAATGAAAAATGGAAAAGGTAGTGGAGAAGAATCCAGATAGCATCAGAAATGATTAAATGATGAGGGTGTGAGTGTGAACGACTGGAAGTGGCTCAAATTCAAGGGTGCAGTAAAGAAGGAAACTATGTCAAAAGAAGGGGAAAATAATATAATTGCACACAACGAACGCAATGGCGGAAAAGGATAATTCCAGGTATATCTATAATAATCAGTAGCATATAAATATACACTAGAATACTGGGGAGGGGATATAAATACAAGGAACTCATAGAATTTATACTCCTGATTTTAGAACGGAAGTAAAGAATATAGCATTGGATCAACTTAACCCAAGCTGAGGACGTTATATGGAATTTCAACCCAACCTTATCATTAGAATTCTCATCAAGTATTAATCATGAATTCAATTTTGATAGCTTCTCTAATTGTGCTTAAAATTCTGTGTTGATTCCCAAATGTAACCTAAACGCATATTTATTTAGATCATAGGAATCTCATTGACCGATTGATAAAGACTAATGTACTTGACTAGATTTCAACCCAATGTAAATGTAATGCACTTTGGTACTAAAAAATATGCGTTAATATAGAAGAAGCAAAAAAAAGCAATCTAACCCAAAACAGCCTGACATGTTCCGCTTCATAATTTATTTTTTAGGTTCGCTTGAGTTTATTTCGAATCTAACAATCTCTAAATTAAATTAATTAATATCAGGGTAGTATTGAAGGTAATTCCATATTGTGTATGGTCTTACCTAAGGTTTGATTGAAACTTGTTTGAACCTTAATCTAACCCAACCTAACCTAACCTGAGCACTAAACCTTCTGCAACAGTATGAATCATGAGCTTAATTTCCTCGCTTCTCCTCACCGCCTAAATAATTAATAAAATTTGATTCTCAACTCAGAAACTCTGATTTAGCTAATATTCTTCTCAAATAGGTTTGATTGAAGTTGAACCCAACTTAATCACTAAAAATTGTTTATGAATCGACTAAGTTTGTGATGTTCAACTTCTCAACAATCTTAATTTCGCTTTTCCCTAGCCATGTTTCATTTAAATTAAACCGTTTCAGTTAATTTTCTGCATTCCTTTCTTTGTACAATTTTTCATGACCAAATTCCCCCGGAAAAGTCTTGGAAATTGCTGTCGACAATTCGTCGATTAACAGTTGACTTTTATTGCATTGATCGTTTATAAATTTATTTTAAGGTCGTCCAGTTTCCGTTGAACTTGAATTTGCGTCTTAATTGAATTTTCGCCGCAAGTTCCGCATTGAAACGAGAAAGGACGCAATTTTAAATTCATTCCGTTATCTCCGCCGTTTTAATCTGCTTGTGTTTTTATAATTTTCTCCGAAAATTTGCATTTATAAATTTGCATAATCGGTACCAATTTGTTTTATCCAAACTACTGTTTTGAATAATTTATTAAATTGAGTTTTTTTGAAAATTTTATATTTATGTAGGTATTTATTTTGCTTACAAATTCCCCCACTGTTACACAAGCGTAGCCAGAGTCGTTTAATTTTTGTCACATACACGTGTATCAAAGTGACGAATAAATTTAGTTTAACCCCACGTGCTATAAATCTACGAATTTACATCTCCCGGGCATGAGCAGCTTAAAATATATATAAGTACTTATTAATTAAAACTAATTAATTAATTTAAGATTAATATTTTAATAGTTAAAATATAAAATTAAGTCAAATTAGTGTCCAGGATTAAGCAGGAATTTATAGGTGAAGCCCCTGAAACAAAATAAAATTTTGGAAATTTAGAACCAAGCCTTGTAGTGCTAGATTATGTAACAATTTCTTCTTAGGTTTGAAACAAGTCACATGCGAATAAAAATTTAGGGCTTTTGCAAAGCATTTAAAATTTGTACCGCTAATTGATTTTTATTTATTGACCCTGAGTTGTCAATTTTTTACATTGGGGGATAACATATAAGAGACTAGACACATTACATCATAGGTAAAGTCATGAATGAAATAGGTAAGGTCCCCGTCTATAGTCGCAGACGTTCAGAGATCGCAGCTGGGGCGCAGCTTCCGAAAAGGGTAAGGGTCTCACCGTGTGAAACGTCTCAAAGACAAAACCCAAATTCCCGAATATGTCGGTCAATTCGCATATCACGTTTCAAAATCACACGCCAAAAGTTACCGTCGCGTCGCGAATACGTTGCTCTTTAAATCGTATTTTTTTTTATTTGAGACGTTATTGCGTTGCATAATAGATCAAAATCAAGTTCGACAATACAAACGCGTCGACAATTCAATAAAGACCGTATAATAAATCCTTGAAAATCGTAATGTAGTGATTTTCAGTTCCTTACCGAGGGCATCTTACTGCAGCTTTCTCAAGATGTTGGGGTCCCACAATAAAGTTATTGTTATCGTGTGGCACGAGCGCATCTGTAAACACAAAATTTTTAAATGACGATCGTTCAATAGGAAATAATTTTTGAACAAATTTGCCCAATTTTTACATTAATTTTGTTTTTAAATTATTTGCTGCTTCACCAAAAAAAAATACGTTTTAAAATTGTTTTGATTTAATATTTACGTAAATATTTTTTTTAGTTTATTAACACGATCTAGATAGCACCAAAACGAATTCATGCAATTAACCGTTATAAGTAATAAATTCCAAAGTAATATCGATTATACGTATAACAGCAGATGTGTTTAATAGCTCCCAACTATTTGGCAAAGTGATTAGAAAATGCACGCGTGCCACACATACAATATACATAACAAAACGTACGACCCCTAATTTCTTGAAGAACTGTTAGAAGGTGTTTTTAGGGTAAGGAAGAAATTTGCCAAATCACAGCTGCCTCAAAGTTTTATTATAGACTTACAGCTGCTATAACCGGCACACTATGTACTTTTAAGTTAAAATTCAACACTAATTACAATCATTCATATTTTAATTTTACACATCGTTGATTCTTACGAATATGTTTTTAAGGCCTTAACATTAAAATACTTGTTTAAAAATATTTATATTACAATAATTGATATGGCATATTTTTTGTTAAAATTCTTTTTACGAGGTTTTAAGTTAAAGTTAAGTTAAGTTGAAGTTTGAAGTATTTTTGAATAATTATACAAATACTTGTTACGTATGATATGTAAAAAAATTGAACTCAAATATTAAGTTGCGATGAATCCGGAATCCGGGTGTGCAAGAGCCGTTATTCGGAGAACGTAGTGCAAGTATCCAAATGTTCCAGGTGTAACGGTTTTGTGTCAAAAATCTACTGTTTTATGAACTCCTCGATTGGAAAAACTCATCAAACTAAAAAGTTATTTTCGATTAAATAACAGAAATTTCATTCATCCATTCAGGTTCAGAAACTCCGGTTGAATAAGCTTTGTTGTAAAACTCTGGGTAAACAAATCCTGGTCAAAAACTCCTGGTACAAGACATTTTTGCCCAAAAGCATAGGATATAAAAATCATTTACTTGCTTAGTCCTAAGGCTCTCTACCGTTCAGTAGAATTGTTAACTTTCAGTCGACTCTATCGTGGTCTTGGGTTAGTTGGGTCCTGGGCTAGTTTCCTCGTATCTCTCGTCCTCCCAGATTTTATCGTCCTTCCTCTTGAGTTTCTTGTATGCCCTAGCCATCTCAATTATCTTTTTTTGGATCCTTACATCTTATACAGGTTTTATCTTCAGTTGTTCTCCGAATGTCTCGTTTGCAATTTTATCCTTTTTCCTTATATTTTCTTTAAAAACTTATTTCAACTGCATTTGTCCAAGATTGGCATATTTTTTGTTAAAATTCTTTTTACGAGGTTTTAAGTTAAAGTTAAGTTAAGTTAAAGTTTTAAGTATATTTGAATAATTATACAAATACTTGTTACGTATGATATGTAAAAAAAAATAACTCAACTATTAAGTTGCGATGAATCCGGAATCCGGGTGTGCAAGAGCCTTTATTCGGAGAACGTAGTGCAAGTATCCAAATGTTCCAGGTGTAAAGGTTTTGTGTCAAAGATCTACTGTTTTATGAACTCCTCGATTGGAAAAACTCATCAAACCAAAAAGTTATTTTCGATTAAATAACTGAAATTTCATTCATTCATTCAGGTTCAGAAACTCCGGTTGAGTAAGCTTTGCTGTAAAACTCTGGGTAAACAAATCCGGGTCAAAAACTCCTGGTACAAGACATTTTTGCCCAAAAGCATAGGATATAAAAATCATTTACTTGCTTAGTCCCAAGGCTCTCTACCGTTCAGTAGAATTGTTAACTTTCAGTCGACTCTATCGTGGTCTTGGGTTAGTTGGGTCCTGGGCTAGTTTCCTCGTATCTCTCGTCCTCCCAGATTTTATCGTCCTTCCTCTTGAGTTTCTTGTATGTCCTAGCCATCTCAATTATCTTTTTTTGGATCCTTACATCTTATACAGGTTTTATCTTCAGTTGTTCTCCGAATGTCTCGTTTGCAATTTTATCCTTTTTCCTTATATTTTCTTTAAAAACTTATTTCAACTGCATTTGTCCAAGATTGGCATATTTTTTGTTAAAATTCTTTTTACGAGGTTTTAAGTTAAAGTTAAGTTAAGTTAAAGTTTTAAGTATTTTTGAATAATTATACAAATACTTGTTACGTATGATACGTAAAAAATTGAAACTCAACTATTAAGTTGCGATGAATCCGGAATCCGGGTGTGCAAGAGCCGTTATTCGGAGAACGTAGTGCAAGTATCCAAATGTTCCAGGTGTAAAGGTTTTGTGTCAAAGATCTACTGTTTTATGAACTCCTCGATTGGAAAAACTCATCAAACTAAAAAGTTGTTTTCGATTAAATAACAGAAATTTCATTCATCCATTCAGGTTCAGAAACTCCGGTTGAATAAGCTTTGTTGTAAAACTCTGGGTAAACAAATCCGGGTCAAAAACTCCTGGTACAAGACATTTTTGCCCAAAAGCATAGGATATAAAAATCATTTACTTGCTTAGTCCCAAGGCTCTCTACCGTTCAGTAGAATTGTTAACTTTCAGTCGACTCTATCGTGGTCTTGGGTTAGTTGGGTCCTGGGCTAGATTCCTCGTATCTCTCGTCCTCCCAGATTTTATCGTCCTTCCTCTTGAGTTTCTTGTATGTCCTAGCCATCTCAATTATCTTTTTTTGGACCCTTACATCTTATACAGGTTTTATCTTCAGTTGTTCTCCGAATGTCTCGTTTGTAATTTTATCCTTTTTCCTTATATTTTCTTTAAAAACTTATTTCAACTGCATTTGTCCAAGATTGGCATATTTTTTGTTAAAATTCTTTTTACGAGGTTTTAAGTTAAAGTTAAGTTAAGTTAAAGTTTTAAGTATTTTTGAATAATTATACAAATTGTTACGTATGATATGTAAAAACATTGAACTCAAATATTAAGTTGCGATGAATCCGGAATCCGAGTGTGCAAGAGCCGTTATTCGGAGAACGTAGTGCAAGTATCCAAATGTTCCAGGTGTAACGGTTTTGTGTCAAAAATCTACTGTTTTATGAACTCCTCGATTGGAAAAACTCATCAAACTAAAAAGTTATTTTCGATTAAATAACTGAAATTTCATTCATTCATTCAGGTTCAGAAACTCCGGTTGAGTAAGCTTTGTTGTAAAACTCTGGGTAAACAAATCCTGGTCAAAAACTCCTGGTACAAGACATTTTTGCCCAAAAGCATAGGATATAAAAATCATTTACTTGCTTAGTCCTGAGGCTCTCTACCGTTCTGTAGAATTGTTAACTTTCAGTCGACTCTATGGTGGTCTTCAATATATTTTTTATCCTGGGCTAGTTTCGTCGTATTTTTCGCCCTCCCAGATTTTATCGTCCTTCCTCTTGAGTTTCTTGTATGTCCTAGCCATCTCAATTATCTTTTTTTGGATCCTTACATCTTATACAGGTTTTATCTTCAGTTCCTTTTTCCTTATATTTTCTCTAAAAACTTATTTCAACTGCATTTATGTAAGATTCGCTTCCATATATCAGTGTCGGAGTTACTGCGTTTTCTATTACCTCTAGTTTTATTTCTTTTAGACCTTATTTTTCTTGTTTTCAACATATACATTCTTCCTTCTTTTCCTACTCTGTCTTCATTGTTTTGTCCAGTCTTCTATCTTCTTCTATATTTGCTCTTGAAGTTTCTCACAATAGTTTGCCATTCTAGGTGTTACGTGGTTTCTATTTCCTTGGTATTACCATTCTGTTTAGCTCTTCATTCAGGTTATATATGGTAATCCCTTTCCTGATTTCTCCACTAATGCCATATCATCGGCGAATAAGTTATAAGTTAAGTAAGTTTTGTTGGTTTTATTGCTTCAATTTTATAGTTAGCTAGTTTAACTGGTTTAATTTTCTGGTTTGCACGCTTTATCGTTTAGTCTATTATCATTGAGAAGAGTAAAGATCTAAGGTACACACCCCTTAGCCGTATTTTCCACTCGAAGCTTAGTAATTGATTTTTGGTTGTTCTTACATTTGGTGAGTTTGCCTTTATAACCTCAATTATCCGTCTTTTCTTTGTAAATTTTTCCGGACATCTTCTTCAAATGTGAATCTTTTAGTTCTTTCCTATACTCTTCTCAATGACTTGTTGGGTTATTAAAATAGGATCCTGCATTTTCTAAAGTTTCTTTTAATCTATCCACAATTATTGTTGGTAGTATTTTCTTTAGTTTGCTCGTTAGCGTCTTCACGTGCTCTTGTATTTCATTATATTTTCATTTTTATCTTTTAATTTTCTCAAATTGTATTTCTTCTTATTTCTTAATTGTTTCAGTATCCATTAAAAGTATGTTTTTGGTATTTTCCTCTGCTTGTTTTTCTTTTCGTTTCTTCGTTGTGCTAATGGAATATATCGTAAAATCATTCACAAAAATCGATACTGAGACGACTTCGCTGACATAGAATTTGTATCCATATCCTGTTTATGATCGTTGACTTGATATCTTAAAAAACTAGGTTATCTATCTATTTAATTTTTTTTCAGAGATTAAATTAAAGATCTTTTACGATAAAGATGGGAGACGCATGAAGTACTCATCAGTACCAAAGTACCACTGTAGCACTCTGGAGCCACTATCTGATTTATGTAAACGATGATGTTATAATTTTTGTTCATAAAGATTTGGACACGAAGAGGCTTCGAAGATGATTTCTGATGTTTTCAAAAAATGGTCAACGACAAACATTTAACTATCAATTCATAAATTGAAACAAACTCACTCTCACCACACAGTACTGTGTGGTAAGGGTAAGTTTGTTTCAACTTATTTGCCCGCCACAGTCTCCAATTTACTATTATCAATTCATACAAAATCAAAATTATGCCTAATTCATCTCCTCCATGAGGACACCAAATTGGAAAAGAGATCCTGTGTTGGCTCGACATCTATTTGTAGGTAAAATATTATAAATATACATATCGTGATTGATGAACACGTAATCTCGAATCTCCAAATTAAAAATCTGCGTAATACGATAAAATATATTGGTTTTATTATCTGGGGCAGGTCTTCCAAAAGAGATATTGAGATTACTGCCATTCAATCGTAGAATCTCGTTTAAGATGTCGGATTCTCAGTTGAACCTCCAACCTATTTCAATAGGAAATTATTAAATATCTCGCACCGACAGCCTTGACGCCTTCAGATAGCTACCGAGAAAGTTTTTCGTTATCGGTAAGCAAACTGCGCTTGTATATTCAAATTATCCAACACTATTTTGAAACTATCAATAAACACAAACCGGACTATTCGTATGGCGCAAGAACGAAGGCAGGAGGTATATTGGTTGTTCCAAGATATTTTAAAAAAGTACGGTTTACGAATTTTAAACGTACATAAATTTTTTAACATTTTACGATCAGAGCAATAAAGGTGGATATTAAGCATTGATTAATTCAAGATAATTTTTCGATTTTAATGGAACATTTTATAGACAATATTTTGCTTTGTGTCTTCTGATTTAGAGGAATATTTTTTTGAAGAAGCCATTGTGTAGGCGAATTTGTGAAATATTTTTATTTGAAATTAAATCGTGAAAAATTGTTGTGTTATTATAGTAATTAATTTATTATATTGGATTATTATTCTCTTTATATTTTATTTCTTATTTAATATTTGTTTGTGTTATGAATTTGATTAATTTATATTATTTTATATATATGATTTATGTTTGTAAAATAAAGTTAATAATGTTAAAGTTAAAAATCGCCATCATCCTTTTATCTTTTGTTTTTTTTTCCTTTGGCTTTTCAATGATTCCAACTTTTATTACTTCATTTTTTCTTGTATTCGTTTTGAAATTTTTTGTTCCTTATTTGCGTTTCTTGCTTGTGTGTTGTTATTGTCATTCATTGCGTTTTGATTTGGTTATTTATTTGTTTCAGTTTTTCTTCTACATTTTTCTGCATCTTATAAATCGTGGTTAGTTTTTTTTGCCTTTCTTGTTTGTTATTAGTCGTTCATCAGTCGCAATCAGGTAAGACAGAATCCAGGACAAGACAATTGGTAAACTCGGTTGGTGCAGTAGAACCCCGGTTGGTAAAGCAGAGTTCTACTTTATAGTTCTGGGATGGGTACTTTTCCGGAAAAGGTTGGTTGTCAGCTTTAGTGAGTAAATTCTGTAAAATTTCCACAGCGTCACAGGTTGGATTCTTGAGACGAGTTTTAACTTTTCAGTAGTTCGTCATTAATTTCTCGAAATATATTTTAACCTTAATTCCTTTTGTTTTCTCTTCCTTAGCTTTAACCCCTGACGAATTATATATATTTTTACTATTGTTCGATTGGGTTAGGTTGGATTTTTGACAGAGTTTTAACTTTTAAGTCATTCGTTGGTCATTAATTTTTCGAAATATATTTTAACGTTGCTTCAAATGTTTTTTCTTCCGTAGCTTTAATCCCAGACAAATTATATACATATATACATAACAACTGTTCGATTGGGTTAGGTTGGATTTTTGCGACGCGTTTTACCTTTTAAGTGGTTCGTTCATCATTAATTTCTCGAAATATATTTTAACGTTCCTTTTGTTTCAATGTTCAATTTTTTTGCATTTGAGACAATTTCATTAATTTTTAGCTGTTTCTAATTTAACTTATAGAATGAAGTAAAACAATCAAAAATAAGTCAATTCCTTTGAGCCCCCAATCCAGGACCGAACAGATGCAGATTTATGTTTTAGTGGGTTGGGAACAATGGGATGTTTAGTTAAAATGATATCAAAGTACAACAATTCATGAAAACGAAAAACAACCCAAATAGTTTAAAGTATGTGAAAGGGGCAAACTTCTTAACGAGTTAAATTGGAATTATTAGATATGTGGGGAGATTAATATTTACGGTCCCTAACATGAAAGGAAATAAATTGAAGAAATATCAAACGTTTATTTTTCTACATAATCTCCCTGAACGTCGATGCATTTGGTCCAACGATGCTCCAAACCTTTCAACCTTTGATTCCTCTGCAAAAAAATTACGGCCATCATCACTTCATTATCGCGTAATATTTGATCCCGAAGATATTGTTTTAATTTTTGAAATAAAAAGAAAACTACTAGGGCCAGGTCTGGTGAATATGGGGGATGTTCAAACAATTCAAATATTCAGAATAGCCCTCTTGGACATGTATTTGTGATCAGGAGCATTGTCTTGTTGAAACAGAATTCTTTTGCTCAATTTTCCTCGTCTTTTTTCGTTGACACAATCGCGCAATCTTGAAATTAAGTTGGCATAGTAGGAGCCTATTATTGTATGTCCACGTTCCAAAAAATCATCAAAATTCGGTCTGCGTCCCAAAAAATTATGACCAACTTTACCAGCGGATGGCAAAATATGAAATTTATGGGGTGGCGAGGAACCTCAGCGATGCCACTCCATACGTTGTTGCTTCAACTAAGGATCGAAGTGGTGAACTCACGTTTCATCAACAGTGGCGAATCGAGAAAGAAAGTCATCCGGATCTGCTTTAAACTTTGCCAAACTGGCTTCTAGAACATTTCTGATCAGGTGCCAACATTCGTGGGACCTAACGTACAGACACATTTTTTAACCCCAAAATATTTGTTAAAATATAGTACCATAAGAAAAAATTATATATATTTTTACTATTGTAATTTTTTCGACTATCCGGCCAATGGTCAGTCGTTTATCTGTCATTACCATATCGTGTATAAGATTAACATTTTCCTGGGTAGTGACAGTAACTGGTCGTACAGCACCCTTCGCACGTTCACATGTTAGTCTTCCCATTTCGACACGTATTTTGCACCACTTTCACAACCCTTTCTTTTGCATTTTATAACTGCACGAACCTCTGATTTTTCCATTTTTAGAATTTCTCTAAACTTGTGTACTTAAATTCTAAATTATTTGAACAGGTAACAAGTGAAAAAACTACAATTGAACCAACGTAACAAATGATTAATACTATAATGTGTCAAATTAATTCAACGTCACTTAACGCAGGGACACTAAAAAATTATCTCCTCTCGTATTAGAAAATTACGTCGTGGAACAGACAAAAAATAAACCGGACGCAAATTTTTTTTTCCATTTCTATCATGTAAGACGGGACGAAAATACGTTAAAAAAACTGCTTGAATTTATGACTTGACAAAAACGATACGCAATGCCCATTTGAAACATGACGTGTGAGGTGTTCCGTTTACATTTAACGAAGGTCTTCACCTAAACAAACGTAAACAACCACAATACGACTGAATGGGGAGATGGATTAATTTCAATTTGAGCCATTTTGAAGATAAGTGAACAATTCGTGAGCGGAATATTCAACCTCTGACGTTTTAGTTATCGGTGGAATTGTTGGAAAGCTACAAGTTGGTAGCTAGCTCATTACTGATTTCGTCAGTCTGCTTTCCTTAGTTTTAGCTCTTGTAACGTTGATAGTACAACGAAGTGTTTTCCCAGTATTGCTTACAGATTTTTGTATAGTATTTGCAGCATTATTCTTACGTTCTATGTTCATTGTCTTATATATAATCCTTTCACTTTTCCTTTCGTTTCTTTTATGTTGTTTATTGCGATGTTCCGTTGTATTAGGGTTCTTATTTCTAATTACCATTTATCCTGTTTTACAAACAAAAACACAAACAATATCCAACGTACAAACATCAATAACCTGAACAATAATAGAACAATAACAGAAGGAAATGAAGCGCCAGACACTCTTGAAAACTCTTGCATCAAAACCAGATACATTGCTTTTGAGACCAAACAAACTAGAAAAGCAAATTCGACCAATTACTAATCAAAACATAAGAATAGTGATGTAGTTGATCGAATGGACACGTCCAACAATATGACCAGAAATACACGACATTGGCCAATTGTAATATTTTATGGATTATTGAATGTATTTGGCTTCAACTCATTCATTGTTTATAAAGCGAACAACCCTAACGCCGAATTTACCAAAAGGCGCAAGTTGGTTATAAAAGAATTGTGAATTCATTTACTCACAGAAAATATGAAAGAAAGAGCAACTGATATTTGCGTAGAGACATACGCGAATCTGTTACACGTTTTCAGGAATTCCAACCCGTGAAGATGAACCCGAACCTACTCCAAATAAAAAAGGCTATTGCATATATTGCTAAAGGCGGAGACAAAGCAAGTCCAAACCACAAGGAAGATAAAAAGAGACGTTTTACATAATCCATAACCCTTCATTAAAGGTGGAAAACGACTAATGGGCTAAATATACTAGTGAAACATTCACAAAACACCTATGAAAAGTATAGACAACAGCCATAAATGATTAAAATGATCTGTTAAGCACTAACCAAGAAGAACGATTAATAACAACTGCAACACCAAAGGAAGTTTATAACGAGGTTAAAAGAAATGCCAACCAAAACAAAGCACCGGTTATAATGATAGACGTGGACCATGATAACCAATGTGATCGAATAATGGTTGGAAAAAGAACAAATTTGTGTCTGTGTGTTTTAGACGTGTCACAGGCAAGGACAAGATAAATAAATTATTATCTAAAAACATACGACTATATACGTTTCCAAGTGAAACAAGGAGACACCTACACTGACCTATATCCTATGAAAATGGGCATCCTGCAAGGCATCGTACTTTGCCCCATTCTGTACTTGCTTTATATATGTCATGTGTCGAAAATTGAAAGTGCAACCAATAGCAAATTTTGCAGACGATACGACAGTATCTACAACTAGCGAAACTATGGAAAAGGTAACAACAAATATCAATAAGTAGACATAGAAGTTGAGAATAATACTAAATGAAGACAATCAGCTTCACGCCATCAGATTGTGTTAATCAACAATCAATCATCAACATATCTTGTATTTAGACGACAAGTCCAAATTCAAACGACAGGTCTTGAAGAAACTTCAACAACTTGAAATAAAAAAAAGAAAATGTAATGATTAATTATCAAGAAATCTAAACGGTCATTAGCTAACGAATTGCTGCTTTGTAAAGCAAGTACTCACGCCCCGTAACTTTTTGGCATATAGTTGTGGGGTCGTGCCTCACCAAGCAAGATATAAAAAATCCAAGCTTTCCAGAACAAAGTGCCTCGTGCGCCAAAATATATTCAAATAACCACATCAATTCAAGAAAAGAAGAAGTATAATGATAATATCCATCAAGACCCAAACATCGAAGCCTTCAACTCCTAGATAGTCCAAGAACGAAGAAACCTCATAACGAGTGCTTAGTTGATACATTTTGAGAGACAATCAGTGGGTTGTCCTTAACTTAAAAGTAAACTCTAGAAATTAGGTTAGAAAAATTTCCTAATTGGTCTGTTAGACTACAGATATTTGTAATTATTAAAAAAATTATACAACCATTTTGTTGTGCTACCAAATGATTCTTCTCGTCTTTTATTCATTACTAATTAATTTTTCCGTTAGTTTGAATTTGATTGTTTTATATTTTATTTTACTCAACTGCTCATTAATAAATTAATTGAATTCATTAAATGAATTTTTTGAAAATCGGACGTGGACGCTTTTTTTATTTCCATTTATTTCCATTATTGATGTTATATTATTATTATTGTTATTTTATAATAAGGTACAGTTAGCACACGTGGAATACTTTTCACGTTATTTGAACCTCCGTATCAAATACACATGTTCATTTAACGTTGAACCCATATGCAGTAAGTGTACTCACGTACGTATGATAAACACATGCAGGCGGGTGCATTCACTTTACATTAACCACTCTCACATATGGCATATAACAATAGGGGACTCCCAACGCTACGGGTGCTGTTCCAGACTGAATATTGATTATACTGCATTGAGGGGGTTCATTTTCACCCTACGCCGTTTTCGCATGTACTGCAGACTGACGGTGGCTTTGTGGTACAGTAAAATATGACACGTGCGCATGCACCTTTCTAATTTTAATTTTACCTGTTTATAAAATATATTCTATTATTATACAAATACATAGAAATTAGGAATAGGATTTACGTAATAAACGAAACTAGCTGGTGCCTTAACAATGACTATGCTCGTGCCACAGCCGCAACCATTTATACAAAGTATAATATTATAAAATCGTTTCATTTATTTTAATATTTTGATCATTTGATTAATTTACAGTTATTGTTAGTTTTGTTCAATTTTAGTTTCAATAATAGTTTTTACATAATTTGTTTCATTTTGTATTATAATAATTTTTTCTTGTTGTTCATTTGCATTAACCCTGTCATTTATCCTTTAATTTTGCTAACTAATCTCCAATTAAAATAATTAACATTTTTTGATTTATAAAAATATTATTTTAATTAAATAGAAGGTGCCAATTATCCACAATAATTGGGAGAACCTAACCCGATTGTGACTCATAATTGCACTCAAGTAAGTCTAATAAAGGCAGTTTAATTAGGACTCTGGACTACAATCAACTCTGTTGCATGGTAATCGGGTCCCGGGTAATCGAACTCACAACAGAGCTTTTACCACGCTTTCGTACCACACTGTAGACTTGTGTGCGTATATAACAGAAAATAATCAAAGAGTAGGCGCATAGAAGAAGCGTTATTGATTATTATTTTGTTAATCTACATGAACACACATCTGGCTTTTACTTGCACTACTGGTATGGGGAGCACATGAACATTGTGTGTCTAAGTGAAACTACCGATAACGCCCTCTCTCGAAAAAGCCACCCCAAATGTCTGATTGGGAATAGTGTAACGGCCAAGAGTAATTAAATGGATTTAAGCCAAAGTCGTAAATTATAAATATTGAAGGGGATATATCGCATATATAATATAAACCCTGCAGAATATATGGGACAATGGTTACCGTGGCAGAGTATAGAAAAAAAACATATAATTTTCAAATTAATATAATAATTGATTAAACGCATTTTGATACGTTAATTAATTATATATTTATTATTCTTATTACTTACTATTGTTACTAATTAAATTTATTTATTTGCAGGTACGGTGATGGGAGGACGGTATTGAAGATGACAGTGGTAAGTAAATTATAATTTAATTTCGTTTTGTCTAATATTTTATTCATTTTTATCACATGGTTTCAATGTTTGAATGATTATTATTTTTTTAAATACTCCATGTTCTTTACACGAACCTCTTCCCCATCTCAGTGGTTTCCTCCACATTTCCTTCTTATTTATTCCTCTTTTATATTTCTTTCTTAACATCCCATTTACATTTGAGTACCCAACCCACTGCGTGTCCCAACGATCAGACACAGTGTTATGTTTAAGAAGCAAAATATATGTATTTTTTTTTCAAATGACACCCAACCCAACCCAACCCAACCTAACGCAACCCAACCCAACCCAACCCAACACTCGATTCCAAATCAAATTATGTGTGGACTGACCTACATATGCCTATATATAATTATTTTTTTCAAAATCAATCGTAGATTTATAAACTATAACATTAAACATCGTATTCACACTAATTCAAAACAAACAACAAGCGCAATAAATATGCACATAGAGGAATGTAAACGAAAGAAAAGTATTAACATGGACATGAACCCAAAAACCCGCGCTCTACCATATGAGCAATTTTTATAAATTTAAAAGCAAATTCTTAAAATAAGAAACATAATTGTTGTAAATAACTAATTGCTTTAAAAACAATGAAAATTAAGAAAACACAACGATATAAAAATGTAATGTATTTTATTTCGAAACAACTCAGAACGCTAAGCATATAATATGATGTTCGGTGGGAGGCCATCCCATAAGGGATTCTATATATTCTATATATTCATTTTTTACATAGTCGTGGATTCCGGATTTTTTAGTGGCAAAGTATACACTAAAAAATATTGCCTTCCTTAATTTATGATCTACTCTGATTTTCTTCAATCTGTCAATGGAAAACTTACTCTTCCTAAGAATGTTTCAATGATGTGTTCAATGTATTACTTGGATAATTCTTCGTTTTATTAACCCGGATTTTATCTTCTGTCTTCATCGGTTCTAATCTGGTGTGCACTGATCAGCTTCTATAATTGTGAGATTTTATTTTACCAGGATTATAAATTGTGGAAACACTCAAAATTTCTCAGTCCTCCGCTTCTTCTTGCGAAGGCTCTCTAAGGTTTTCCTCAGAAGTGTAATTTCTTTTTGCCCTAAGTTTTCCAGAACTCCTGGTGATATTTTGACGTCCCGAGCTGCTTGTGTATGTTTTCAGTTGTTCTTCTAATATTTTACATTATACATTGTGTTATTTTTATGTTGCCCACAGCTTGGTCCTACTTTGGTTCTACTTTCTTTATTTATATATGTTGTTTATTTCACCCAACCTAAAAATTTTCTCTTCGTTACATACTGTTCTTCTTTTATATCCTGTTTTTATATATTATGTACTTTTCATGGTTTTCTTTCCTTGAGTTTTTCAACGGTCAGTAAAATAATTGGATTTGGTGGAGTCTTCGCCAAATTGTTTTGTCAAATTGTCCATCGACATTTTTCTCCTGATTCACTAAGTCTTTGACTTGACTTCGCTTGATCTCTGTATCTGATACGAATTATAATGTGGTTTAATGATGGAGTATTTTTTACATTTTCGTCGCTCATCTAGAGTGTGGTCCAACCGCGCTGTGCGACTTTTTGTTGTTTTTGACCGACCCAGTATTTCTGTATCTCGTTTGTGATTATATATCTTTGTATCTTTGGGTAAAACGAATTGAAGAATTTAAGTATCTGGAGTCTTTTCTGAATGTCTAACGACAAAGTATGATTAGATGTGTATATAAAAAGGCGAATGTAGCCGTGGGGAGGATATGTAAATGGGGAAGATGTCTAATTCTTTTAGAGCCAAGAAGTTTATGTTGACGCATACGTGAGTAGTATATTGCTGCATGGAGCCAAGGTATGGTGTATGGGAGAAGAAAAAAAGATCGAGAGAGCGCAAGGGAGTTTTTGTGGGGAGCGCCGAAAGTCAATGCCACAAGTGATATTGTACGAAACTGACGTTGAGTTCTGTAAGAAAGTTAGTAAGATGGGAGATGAAAGTGAGCAATGGGGTAAGAGGAAGTGTGGTAAAAGTGGTTGAGAAAGAGGGGCAGCCTGGTACGATAACGACGAGGTGGGGGAAGAGCAGACGACGGATGTATGAAAGTTCCGAGTGTAGAAGAGGTGGAACGATGGAAGAGGGAGCCAGGGGATATATTAGAGAAAGGGCCCAGTCGAATGAAAAAATGACATTACAGCAAAGACAAAAGTAAGTGAGAGCAGATACAATGGAAGGTACAAAGACCTTCAAGTGTTTCGGGGGCTGCCAGAGTAGCTGAAAATATGAGATGAAAAGAGGGGACAGAGATTTAGGTGTGGAAGTTGGGAAAATGGAAATAGGTATTGGATGCAAGAAAACGAGCGAATATATGTGGAGAAGCGGGGGGTAAATGGGAACCTTGGCGTAATAAATGTGGGGGAATTGAAGGAAGGTCCAAAGGCAAACGCGAAGAAGTGGAGAAAATACATCAATAAGAAAAGGGACGGGAAAACGATAATGAGGAAATTGTTAAATAGGTCTGAAATGTTTTTTTATGTTTTTTAATTTTATTGTTTATTTTTGAAATCCTCATAGAACCACAAGTAATATGAAAGCCCGCCCTTCCATCTGACTTAAAATTTTATTTTTGGTTAGCCTCCTTCATTTCGAAATATGTGGTAGGCAATAAGAACATAACCCAACCCATCATATTTTCTAGCCCATATTCCTCGAACATTGCAAGTTGTCCAACTCGATCAGTTGTCCACTTTTTACTATTATTATGTACCCTAGATTTCCTATTCCTTTCTTACTATCGTTATTATTGTTCTCTTTGCACTTTCTTTCTCAAATCACTTTTGTTGTAATACTCACCGAACCACAAAAAACTGAAACGTCCTTCATCGTATCGTCTAATTTTTTAATAACTTTTTACCAACATTTCTTGAAACTCCAAAATTGTGTTTACATTTTCCAACTACTTCCATATGCTCTTTCTCAATTCTATTTTGTTTTGTCTGGAATCCTCAACGAATTAGTAAACATTGACGGCGTATCCGGTGCCTTCCACAATTTCAATGATGTTTTCCTTTCAGTTGTATTCATCATTATTATTTCCTCAAACTAACTTTTATATTTCTCATCTGCTTTCTCATCCTGCCAATTAAATGAACTAACTTTTGAAAATGTATGATGGCCAGTCGTGAAGTAAATTCATCATAATTCTGATATTCCACAGGGCTCGACATTGGGACCTTTGCTTTCCATTAACTATTTTAACATCCGTTAATTTCTGTAATGTAAGTCTAAGACACCAAGTTATATTATAGATTTGATCACGACCAATACACGCTAGACTTGATTAATTAAATTATTTAAGGCCGGTTTCCGAAACGAATTTTAACGGACCAGTTAGCTATTTGACCTGTTAGCTATTTGACCTGTTAATTTGACGAAGCGTTTAAACTGCATCGAGTTTCCGAAAACATTCGTCAGTTAGTTATTGCTCGGTTAACTAACTCCTGGTTAAATCTAAAACTAAAAATTATTTTTGATTTTACTAGATGGCGCTACCTATAATGTCGGTAATTTTTGACATTAAATTAAAATTTCAATTTAAAAATTGCAAAGTATAACTATGGAAGCAAAAATAGTGCGTGGCAGAAACTTAACCGAGTTTGAAAATAGTATATTATTATACAAGTTTAGTAAGGCAACGGATTGTCGCACGAGTGGTTTGGGGCACGACGAGCTATTTTATCTACTTTGCTTTACTAATTCTTGAAGTGAGTTGCCCACTTTTTTGGTATTGTTAAAGTTTTATCTTGGTTTGTATTTTTCAAAATACGTTTTTTATTATTATTATTATTGTTATTATTGAGTGCATATTGGATCTCGCTTAGAATAGTTCAAAGTATTCGTGTTGTGTTGTATTTGTATTTTTATGTATTTAAAACATTTTGAGTCACATTCGTTTGTGTTTTGTTTTTTATTTCACTTTTCACACTCGCAATGTACCAGAACGTACCGGTACGATATTCACCAAAATCCAATTGGACATATTTAACTTTTTTTATTGACATTAAACAGAATTGAAATTGAGATTTTGTTATTGTGATTTATTCAACTGGCGTTTTAATTAATACGCCAGTTGGTGGTGGTTAAAATCGATCAACCGGAAGTAGACTAACAACGATTTCCGTTTCATAAAAAAATCTGGCAGGTTTATATGAAATGTCTGTAAATTTGTATTTAAACGTTTACTGCGATAATAATGGAAATTGCTCCGCGAGAAATATATATTTATGCAATTGAAAGCAGTAAAAAATAAAACAATAAAACACGAAACCAAAAATGATAATAAAACGACGATAGATTTTTTATTTCATCTGGCCTTAAAAATAAATGAATGATGATGTATTTTTAGTCAAATTCGTTTGTGTATCTTCCCCATTTCCGATAGTGCCGTTTTTCTCAAAATCCAATTGGATATATTTTACATGTCCATGATAACTTAACCTGGAACGAGGCTTATGATTTTATTACGATAATTAATTATTTACTTAAAGCCCAATTTACATTTTATCACAAATGTATTGGAATTTTATTTGAACGTTTACTTCGATAATAAAGCGATGGTTGGGTAGGTATTAGTTAGTCGAAAATATATGTTTACTTTAAGCCCGATTTGTTGGACATCTTCAAAATTTTTATGTATTCAAACTTTCATAACGGTAAATTTGTTCATAATTTTGTTTTTAGTACAATTTTAGGACATGTTTTTATTTTATTTAAGTATTTATTTTAAACTATATATTGTGACAGGGAATTTTGTTACATAATTTTAATAAATGTAAAATAACTATAAGGAAATAGTTGACATTGTTCTTAAATGACTAAATGTATAATTTTAAATTTAGCGTTAAATTTTAATATGTAAATATATACTCATACATCGTTAGCAACTTCCTAGAAGTGATTTATAATAAATTCCTGTTCGTATGTACGTCCGAAGAAACGAAATACACAATAGTTATATTAAATATGTAGCATAAGTTATAAAGATTTGAGGAAGTAACCTATCATATATTAAAATGACACGTGCATAATTATATCCCTCTATTGGCTCTTCCTTTCTGTCCTTTTGATGAGCACGTGGAAGTGTACGAGTTTATCATTAAAGTAAATATAATACGACAAGTTTATCCTGTGCTACTACAACCAGACGTTTATTATGAATGGGAGGAAATGTAAATCAAATGCGCTACTAACTCGAGACGTTTTCCTTTTGGATCAAATTGTGAGGTAACCGAAACGCGTGTTTCGTTTAGACATAAAATATGTAAATTAAATTGCCACTGCGTTTTTAAAGTCCCGTGTGCGTTGCTTAAGTAATCTAAGCAACCTAATTCAAAGGGACGCCATTCAGGAAGTTTGTTTTTTTATAAGAAAAAGAAGCGTCTCCTGTGTATTTAGCGAAGGGAACTACGAACTAAACTGAATATCCACGCACATGCGAGTTTATAATATAGACATCCTGTTCAGTAGACACATACCACCTGAACATGTGTAAAATCTGCACCGATTGTAAGGATGCATTATGTATTCCGGTATCCTGTTCATTAAGTTTGATATAAAATTCTTATGTGGTCGTATATACAGTGCGAGCCAAATAAATCATATTTTTCATCTTTCAATTTTTTTTTAAATTTATTTTAATTATTTTAAGTTAAATTTCTAGTTCGATTTTTCCCATTTTTTGTCATAGTTGTCATAGTGAAAAAAATAAGATGAACGGTTAGACGTTTTCATATTTAATAATTAAAGGTAAAATTACTTCAAGTCGAAAATTGCAATCAGTTGAAATATTGGCTGAAAATGTTTATCTACTTCAATTGATATTTCTGTTGGTTTGTGGTCACAATAATAAACAGTTTATATTGTTGGTAAATAGAGTTCGTTCATTAAATTGCATAAAATGGAATTTATTTAAATAAAATTGACGTTATGTTGTTTGGAACATTTCAAAGGTCACGATGCAAAGATTTAAATTTTATCACAAATCGGGTGTTAAAATAAAACTCATCGCGACGTCTAGTGGCAAGTGGCTAAAACAAATTTAATTTATCTGTTACTCTACTTATATCAACAATTGCAATGCAATATGTAAATCTGAAACGTAAAAATATTGCACGTATATATTATTTATGTGAATTAAAAAAATAATAATACACATTTAATGAAATTTAGAACATATAGCGCCCTGTTGTTGACAACCAACAACACTGTCGTGTAATGGTATTGGTCCAAGGCACGTGTCTCGTAGTTACACTTTTCACACTTAATGATACCGTGATGAATGATTGGCACACAAAATCATTTAATCTATTATCACGCCTGTTGTTTACACCAAGCAATTAAGAGTGGTGATAATTGTGTATCCGACTATCTGAGCTGATAATAAAATCAATAAATATCAAAACTTTTAAAAGATGGTAAAAATTATTTCGTATTATTTTCATTAATTATTTTGGTTGTTTTTTGTTTCTGTGTATAAAATCTTAATTTAATTTATTTCATTACGCCTTTGTCTTTCTTTATTTTTGATAGGGAGCAGGATGTGTAGTAATCGTGAAAGAAATCTATATAAAAAAGTGTTGCAAAATTGGTTTTGTATTTACTTTTGATTACGTTATTAAGGCAGTCATTCATTTTATTTAAAAACTGATCAACGGGAAGTAGATTTCCGGTCCATAATATCTTAGAATTAAACATTTACTACGATAGTAAACCTATCGTTAAATGTTGGTGAAATCGTAAATGAATTCGATTATTATTATTTATATGATTTTTCAAATTCAAATTCCATTATAATTTTAGCAGGGAATCCAACAATTACAACAAAATAATTTGAAAATTAATTAAAATCTCAAATGATTTGAACACGCGGTCACCAAAGAAATGCAAAAATAATTAAAAAAATAGGAAAACACGAAAATCCTAAATTCCTGTTCGACAAGTACTCCTTAAAAACTTGTGGAATTGCGATTTTCGAAAATCGTAAAAAATAAAAAACAAAACGTGCTAAATTTTATAATATTAATAATAATACGCATTAATTCATGTATGTCATTATGTATAAGAACTACTTGTCATGTTGAAGCATAGCCTATGATCTCTTACATCTCCCCATCTTCCATTTTCCTTGGATATTTTATTGTCACCATCCTTACCATTTATTAGCTCTAAACGCTTAGGATATAAAAACGTATGTGCATTTTTTAATTCTTCTTTGATTTTCGAGATAATAGAATCACAATTATTGCTCGTGTGGTGTGAATCACTGCAATTATAAAATTACTACATTTAAATTTGTGTTTAAATTTCCTTACCAGGCTCCCAAATCAAAAATTCGCCCTTGCTCCAAAACCATGACATTTACATCGTTTTTGAAACAGTTTCTAAAAGTGTATTGTAACGACCAATCCCAATTGTAGTCGTCGTATGTGCAAAAGTAATCAGAACAATTTTTAATTTTCGCCCAAGTTAAGTAATCGAACGCCATTCCCATTTTATATTTGTTGCCCGCCCAACGGGTCTTTATTGCCTGCAATAAAATGCTAAACAAAAATAAAATAATTAATGCAATGCGATACAAACCGTCGCTTCTTTGTCCAACTTGACGAACGAGCCCAGCGAAAATATCGAGCAAATTTTACACGAATTTTTGCGCTTTTCTTCCATGAGTTTTAGTACGTGTATGAAGTCTTCAGCGATGTAATGATCTTCTCCCAAAAATAAGACTAAGCCTTTGTAATTTCGAGTGACTTTTAATTGGTCGAATACGCGGTTGGTTTTCCACCACCAATGGTGTTTCAATTGGGCAAACTCGGCCTCTCGATAATACCCATATAAGTCGGGGTAGTCAGCATTATTGCAATTTCGTTCAAGAGCCCTAAAATAAAAATTATACCTTGAATATATAATCGAAATTCTCGCTCACTCTTCTTTTGTTGCATATTTTGGGCAATCATTTGGATCATCCCCAGGATACTGATTCGGGTAAACTTGCATCGAATATGGATAAAAGATCTGCATTACCTTACAAAAATCTATATCTTGTACTAGATCGTTAATATCATCGTCGTAGTAATCGTGCGAGAAAATCAACAAAGTTTTCGAGATATCGCGCGCTTGCTTTAAACTTTCTATTAAATGTCGTAGGTGATTTATTCCCTTATGAACCTAAAATAATTAATTAAAAATTTATTCAGTCGAAAATGCAATAAAAACCTGAACCACAACGACCAAAGAATCTTCTCCCAGCCGGCCAAAAATTTCTTCGTTGTAAATTTTTTCTCCAAAGTTGTATTTTGCGATATAACTTTTCACATCCGATATATTTTTCGGTAAGTTGTAAGTGATGTTGGTTATGCTTTCATAAAATATGAATTCCTTTGGTTCTTCACTATTTGCGTTTTTCCTTAGACTACTGAGTTGAAACCAAAAAATGAAAAGTATGGACGCTGCGATTCCGAATTTTATCAAAAAATTGCCTCTGAATAGCACATTAAAGGAATTGCTCATCTTTTTGCATTTCAACTTTGACACTAAAATGCAATTTTCATTATCAGTTTAATATTGATATAATGATAAAATTTGATTATTTATTGATTTATAAAATCACGATGCTTCCATTTAACGTAGTAGATGATAAATAATCGTAGTTTTAAATTTCCAGTAATTTTTCATTTATATGAAAAGAAGAAAATTAATAATAACTGATTTAAATAGAAATATAAAAAAAAAATAGAAAACGCCGAAGTAACACCAGAACAAAAAAACATTTTTTTTATTGCTAATAAAAATGTCGGTAGTGTTGTGTGTTCAAAATCGCAGACTGTCAGATTTCTTAATTTTTAGTGCTTATTTAATAATACAAATTGGATTTGTATAGTTAATCTATGGTGAATTAATTAATCATGGTGTGCCAATCTAAATCTAGTGATTTTAACGTTCAGCAGATTAAGATCATTAAAATTGAGGTCGACAACTTCACTCTGATATTATTTGCATTTGCGTAGTCACGTGTCTAAGCCGGTTGTAAATTGTGGTCTTTAGGTAAGTAAGTACGTTATTTTTATCGTTTTTATGTCACTGATAATGCGGCTGTGAGTTCAAAGGGCATTGGTGAGTTGTGTGAGCGTGTCGTTCGTTATTTTAGAATGTTTGCTATTCGAAGAACTGCCTTTTCACCAAGGTTTTTCTCCTCAATAGCTAAAAGTATGGAGAAGCACGAAGTTGTTCCCGATGTCATTGATTCGCCTCCGAAGGAAGTTTGCGAGGTATTTGCACTAATTTAAACTTTGATTTATTCAAATTTGACGTTAGTTTCGCGTTGCAGGTGAATTATGTAAGTGGCGTTAAAGTCGATCTCGGCAACGTTTTAACTCCCACACAAGTAAAAGATGTTCCTACTGTGAAATGGACAGCTGATAACGCCGCGTTTTATACCCTTTGCATGACTGGTGAGTACGTTTCCAGCGTACTGATAATATGACAATAAATTGTTTGTAAAATTAGATCCGGATGCACCCAGCCGGAAGGAAGCTACGTTCAGGGAGTGGCATCATTGGCTTGTTGGGAACATTCCTGGTGGTGATGTTTCAAAAGGGGATGTGCTATCGCAATATGTCGGTTCTGGCCCACCGGAAGGAACAGGTTGGTGAATTATTTAAAATAAATCAAACACATAACATTCGTTACCAAAATTATTGAATTAAATATATAGTTTATATATTTCTACTTACAATTCCCCTCCAAATTGGTTAATCCGGTTACCCAAACCCAAAATAGAACACAATCTATTTGCAATTATTTTATCTTACTCCAAAATTACTGCATTAATATCTAACTGTCACTCGAGGAGATAAAACTTGACTACTCATCGTCCACTTGATATTTTTTTAAATAAATTATATAATTACATCATTTCAAAATTTGGTTAGCGGATAATATTATTTTTAAGATAAGAAGTTTTACAACAACAGCTAAAAAAACTTAGCTTTAATGAATAGATCCAAACAGTTCATGTTGTTGTATGTACAGGTCTTCACCGTTATGTTTTCTTGGTGTATAAACAAAATGGAAAATTGACTTTTGATGAACCTCGACTGACCAACACGTAAGTTTATCGCTCTTGGAATTATTTGGCATTAACGAAGGGATTTTTACTAGATCTGGAGATAATCGAGGAAAATTCTCCATCAGGATATTCGCAGCGAAATATAACCTTGGCCAGCCTGTCGCCGGTAACTTGTACCAAGCCGAATGGGATGACTACGTCCCCATTTTATACAAACAACTCGGTGGTTAAGCCAACTCTTTTTACGCCGAAAGCGTTATGATATACATTTGATTTTTCTCACAAATAAATTTTTAATTTGAATTGTTTCGTTTCGATGATACCCAGTATTTAAAATAAACATGTGGCTTTAAATGGCTTTAATTTAAACGGTAAGGTAAGGAATGAAATAACGAATTTGTCTTAACAACTTTAATTACAGTTTAAGTATATTACAACAGGAAAACACATGGGGGTCGTTTTAATGTTTCGAACAATCTTATAATTGCGATAACATGTGAATTGTAGAAGTTTTCGATAACAAAATCATTTGACCTATTTGTGCAATTATCTACTGTAAAACTTAACATTCTCAAATAAATGATACAAATTAATCTAGTTAACAAATATATATAAAAAAAAGACTGACCAATATATCTATTTATACTGTCCACCGACTTAATTAATAAAACTTGTACTTTAATCTGATCTTGTAATGAAACGTCAATTACAAAATCACGATATTTCTAATATTATATATACGTGCGTTAGTTATTAATAAAATACTTGGATAGAACCAAATTATCACATTCTGGTGATGTACGTAAATAAATTTATTGTAATACGATTATGGTTTGGTATTAACTGCAGTAATGTGTAAGGTGATTATATTTTAACTACCAATAAAATTTTGCAATTTTATTTCTTTACCGTAAACGCAAGATTAAAATTTGCATCAAAAAGGCAAGGAGGCATAAGAAACTATGTAACATACTGGCCAAAAATGTGTATGAATTACAAATAAAATTTTATTGGTATAGTTAAAAGATTTTATATTAATTAATAGAATCACTTCTCCACCAACTTGATCTATAATTGTGATTGCATTTCAAGAAATTTTAGTAATGTGTGTAAATAAATCATTTAATGTTCGCTAAAATATCATCACCATTTACATGTCCATAAAGGCGCCTTTATGAAGTCATAAAATGTAAAATAAGTACAATATAAATTTTTCACCTTTAAACTCGCTATTTACAGCAAATTCTTTTAGGCGGGTAGTTTTATTTGTAGGATGTAGATGGGAGGTGGGCAAATTTAAATGAAATTGATAAATGAAATACAATTTTTCTGTTTAAAATTCTCCATCTCTACACCCACAGCGAGATAAAACTTTCTTAGCTGAAACACAACTATAAAAATGTCGTGAAAATTAAATAATTAATAATAAATTTCTCATTTAATCATTAAAGGTATTTGATTTTTCTCAACATTTATTATGAGAAATGATGCAAGCAATAACATATCAAAAGTTACCAAACTGAGGCTCATCTACTGTAAATTCCTAGCATTAAAAACTATAAGAATTAAAATTAATGCCGTTTTTCCTATCTAAGGTATATATCAGGTATAAATAATTAACAGCTTCTCTGATGCCGAATTTTGTTCCATTTACTTTCAAATAAATCATCAATCACAATGTTATAATTGTACATATCAGCATTTTTGCAGAACATTTAAAATTAACAATTCATTAATTTTTTGGAAAAAATGCATCAGAGAAACAATTAATTTATTATACTCGTATTAAGCACTAATGGGTTATTATTTATTAAATAATTTTTAATGTACTCTTATATGCATTATAGTGATTAGACAATTTAATCAATAAGTTACTGTAATATACAATTACAAAGTTTGTATTATCACAAATGTAATACTTTAGAAAATTATATCCAGATACATGGATATAAGTTAAAGGTTTAGATTTCATATAATATGGGTACCGCTTTCCTTAGGGAAAAACAAAAGAAATTATATTAGTTCTACATATATCACAATACAAGCTTTTTTACTTTATTCAGTATATAAAAAAACTTTGAAATATATATATATATATATATATATATATATATATATATATATAATACATCAGTGATTCACATTAATTTATTGTGTCAACGAGAAATAAAAGGGTCGCATAATAAACCCATTATTTTAAAATGCAACGTTTTATGTACATATATAATATGTATAAATCACAAACATAGGTTCTGAAGTTAATGACTAGATTTTTCAAATGAATTCTGACTTTAGGGTTAATATAATACAGTGCTTATTGTTCGATGCAAATAAGTGCACGAAGAATTAAAGGAAAATTATTAAATGGTGTTTCACATTCGTTATTTCTTGTGATTGAGTAAATATTGAAATATTAAATTTTAAGTAATCAAATTCGTTAATAAAAATAAGTTGATGCGAATACAATGCGCACTGTATTATTACGTATTACGTATTTTTACATAAACTATTAGATACATGCAATTGAGTGACCTAAAATTTAAAAATTATAGCTTCGTTATATAGATTAAAAAAAGGAATTCCAGTGGCATTACAAACATGTATTTTATTTTCACAGTTTACATGAATTGACAATTTATACATTGATGTCATTAACGCATTAGTAATTCAATGACTTGTTGAGCAAAATTAATTTATGACTAGATGTTTTTATAAGTAGATTATTGAATCGCACCTTGGATATTTTACTTATGATATGTGAAAAATTAGCATATGCATTTATCAGTTTTGTGATACTAGTTGTTTTTATAAATTTCTTATGATACAGGACACCCCCTGAGTAGTGTGTAGATATACATATAATTTTATTGTAAAATTTGGAATAACTGGAAATGTTTCGCTTTGAAGATGGCGTATATATATATTTTTTTAGTTTAGACGCATGTATGTCAAAAATTCGATTAAATAGCATATCTGGATTTAACTTCAAGATGCAGCTCCAGCTGTATGATTTGTGTCCTTAATAATAACGTTTGTGAAGTATAAGATCTATTGATAAAATAAAATTATAATTTAAACAACAGTTATAAACGATGCAAATCTAAAAATAAACATATGCACTGATAATGCCTGGATGTATACCAGACTTTTAATTGGCCTTAATGATTGTATCCTATTACAACAAATGAATATTATAAAATTGCGTACAATTGAAGATTTATTTTAACACATTTTAGGCCACTCGAGTTAATTCGTTTAATTACCTCAGCGATATAAAATATAAACTTAAAATAAAATCGAACAAAAACAATAACAATTATTATTCATATTTAGACTAGATTTACCAGACTAATACATAAGTTAATTGCTAAAATGAAACTGCACAGAATATAAAATGGTAAATCATACATAAAAGTTCGTCTGTATTCTCTATGCTATGTTATTAAAATATATAAAAATACAGTACAAAATTTGTGCACAATCATCTATTTGAATTAATAAATAAATCGATTCAGTTCTTTTTAGACCTTAAATTTAGATATAAAACTGGTATTTTAAAATATAATCTGAGCAAAAAATGGACTATCTCAGAGTCATACCTATGCATAACATGTGATCACGGCGGTCGCCCCAGCCACCGTTTCCTTTACGCAGTTTATTCTTCTTAAGAGGTGTCACGTAAGTTAATGTTAAATAACTAGGATACAAATGCTTCTTGGCTGCCTTTAACACTTTCTGAACTTTCGAGATGACGGTGGTCGATTCGCAATTTTTTTTCTTATGATGTACACCACTGAGAAGAACAATTATAATTAATTTTTAAAATAAATCGAAACAAATTGTTCACAATTAACTTTCATTAAAGGAGGCGAATGGAGCTGATTTAATTAAATGATCGTGCGATTGCCAAACATATAGTCCGCCGTCGGTTACCGTAATGGAGACGGTTGTATGGTTAATCAGATATTTTAGGAAAGGAAAGAAAAATTGCAATTGTAATATATTAAGATAAATTAGGGATAAAAGGAGTTAAAAGGGTAATAAATATAAAGGATTGGAAGGAAAAAAAACAGCAACCAGAAAAGAAAGAAGAGAGGTAGTTCAGGCAGTTTTAATTGCATGTATATGTTAAATTATAAGCCTTAGAGAACTACTAAATAAAGCTTCCCAAATGTGCAATTTTTTTTGATAACTTGCTATTACTCAAATCTTGACTTACCATTCCCCAATATGAAAGACTCTGGGTCCTCTTACAACCATGGTGTGCAATTTCTGTTTTAAGCAATTTTGCGAAACGTGTTGCAGCGACCAATCCCAATTGTAATCGTCGTATTTACAAAAGTACTCGCCGCATTCTTTAATTGTCGACCAAGTGGTGCGATTAAACGCCATCCCCATGTTATGTTTGCTACTAATCCACGGCGTTACTTCCACCTATAACAAAACAATTTTAATAATAACTTGTTAAATCATGTTTATAGTGAGTTTCGTAGTTCGTCATTTATAGCCGAAAATGGTTTGAAGCGTTAACTATTCATGTGGTAAGCGGTGGTGTAACTACAGTGGTGTAGGCACTTTGACGCGACTGCCCTTGCGCCCCATCTCCGCGTCCTATACTATAACAAAGATTAAATTCCATATTTTCCACATCCGCTAAAATTTGATTATAAAAATCTCTAGACGACAATTATTAATAATTGCAATTTTTATCACTGCGATCGTTTCAGCATTTTATTCTTAGGCATAGTTGGTTATGGGTGGGCGCAAATAGTGAATATTTTTCTAATAATTATGATTTATAATTTTCCTCGTTAAAACAAATAAATCTTTATGGATTGGTTAAAAATATGAATTCTCTTAATTCACGAGAATAAAACAAAATTAGATGAATCAGATGAAAGCGCGACAATAAAAGAACAAATTATGGTCGATGTCGGTGAAAAAAAAAGTTCACAAATGAAAAAATTGAAACAAAGTAAATTGTATAACGAAATAAATATATAGAATAAAAATGAAATAAATAAATAGTGGTAATGAAATTAATTGGTGTACTTTAGGGCATTTTGATTGGTTTAATTGAGATAGCACCTTAAAAAATAAAGATACGCCATTATGATTTAATCTTCCGTTGTTATTCATAATTCCTGTGGAGAAATATTTTAATGATCATAACCATCATGCGAAAAAAAAAGAACCATGTTGCACAAAACAAATTAAACTAAATTAAAGATGATATGCTTTACGCTGGTCTTAAACTGCGAAGTTTGCCAGTCATAATTAATTATATTATATTTGAAACAAAATATTGCAGCTTAAGTCAGATTTAAAGCATCGAAACAAACATGCAGTTGATGCTAAATAAACAAATGCATTTAATCTAAAGCTCTCGAAAAATCCCAGCTACTATTAAACTGCAGGCAAATGGGAGTAAGCACTGCTACCTTCTGCGAATGCTGATACAATGAAGGCAACACTTGAAATGTCCACGACGGCTGAACTTGAGCTGCATGTACAGTTGCTTGTTGTTTTATTGCCCGCAAAACCTCCCTCTGTAATTTATTGTTCCTTTTCAATTAATATTATAGTTTGATTAATAATTAACGATTATAAACTAATTCTAATTTATTTTACCGCGTAAAATTGGTATGAAATTATTTATACATATTTATAAATTGCCACCACGAACTGTAGTTTTCGTACAATTATCCGAAAAATGTTTAAGTGAAATTAATCGTAGAAATACATTTTTCGCATATCGTCGCGATTTAAAGTCGACCTTGTAAATACAAAATATGGTTGTCAAATCGTAACAATTTCGATAATTTTAAAATGAGTTTTTTACGGCGTAAAATTATCCCAGGTTATGCGACTTAGTTTCAAACATATAATATTTATTTTTGCACTCCATGGGAAGTTCGATTTTAATATTTTATCGACTGAAACTTTTCTAGATATATATGTTTTCGTCTGAAAATAAATTCAAATTCATCAAAAATGTTTGATCAAGTTTCTTTTCTTGAAACTTATGTCAAAATAATTGTTCTTCAATAGTCGATTATTAAAAATTATGAAAGATTGTAACTTGTGCACACCTGAAAAAATGCTAAAATTACAGAATTACTCCAACATTAATGTGGAATAAACTTTGAGGATCTAATCAAAATGACGATCAATTTGAAGACCGTAAAGAACTAAAATTCAATGAATCCAATTTATAATCCAACTTTTAACTCCAACTACTAAACCCTCGAAGATATTTGTGAAGAATTTGATTACTTTTTGTTGAATTATTTATTTTGAGAAAGGGATACTTTAAAAATAAATAAGAAACATAAGTTTTTAATTTTTTTGTCGATTGTTTCTTTTACTACTTTTCAAATATCTAAAGATTTTTGCTTTTCAAGTTTGTATTAATTATAATTTAACTGTTAATAAAACTGCTAAAAACATCGTTGATTAGTTTTCATTGTTTTATTTCCAATTTTTGGATTTTAATAATTTTTTATGAAAATGAAAGCCAGATTAAGAATCGATATCCTGGATGGATGGTGGTGAATTTGTGTACAATAACGACTATGAATAAAAATTACTGCGTTAATAAATTGCCGACATATTGTGTCACAGTTGACTGATTTTGTGTGTACTTTGAAATGCGTGTTTTCAGGGTTATATACGATCTGCATTCCCATCATATATAACGTTACATTGAACCTGCATTGTTGAAGGATTCAATTAATGCACCCGAAAATGAAATTTTTTATCCGGTTAGTCATAATTTGTGCACAACACTCCTTATAGAGAAGTTCAAATCGTGTTTATTTAACTTTTTCCAACGATGCTATGTCATAAATATAATTATGAATTTATTAGAAAGTAGAACAATCCATATCACACGTTGATGACTCATATGTTCGTTTATAAATTTCTACGTATTATACATAATTATACATCGAAATAAATAAAAGCTGTAATGCTTCCACACTACTAATAATAATAATAATATAAACTATAATATACCTTTTTAGAATCTCCGTAATAATTAAACGTTTTCAAATAAGTGCCCAATGAAAGTATGTTACATTCCCTACAGGAACTCCTGCAGGTGCGCTCCATGAGTTTAAGAACGTGGATAAAATCCTCGGCAACATAGTGATCCTCTTCCAAAAATAGGACCAATCCGGTGTGATTCCTGGTAGATTCTAGTTGATTAAACACCCTGTTCGCCTTCCACCACCAATGGTGTTTCGTCTGCGTGAATTTAGCTTCGCGATAATGGCCGTATAAGTCAGGAAATGGGGCGTTGTTGCATCTTTTGATTAGAGCTCTAAAACAAAACAATTATCACCATCTAAAGTAATGAGTTAAAATGTGCATAAATTTAACACGTACTGCTCTCGTTTTATATCGCGCGGACAGTCGTTTGGATCTTCCCCTGGATATTCGTTCGGATGGACTTGGATCGAATACGGATAGAAAAACTGCATTACTTTACAAAAATCTATGCTTTGGACAAGGCTGTTTATATCTGGATCGTAATAATCGTGGGAAAAAATTAACAACGTTTGGGATATGTCTTGCGCTTGTGCCAAACTCACAATTAGATGCCTTAGATACGTTATGCGGTCATGAACCTGTAAGAAAATAGATAAAATTATTAAAATTTGTTACGGCATCATCTATTAATATATATAATTTAAATTGCAATTAAACTAAAAAGGACTCAAGAAAAAAAATCTCTTTAAATAGCCACAACTATTAAAGAAACGACTTGTATTTATCAAATTAGTGAGCCTCGTTATTGGAAAAAAATATTTAATCTTAGTTTTAATATCTTCAAATTCTTTTAAAATAATTCCGAGACATCGTTTAAATATCTGCATATGCAATTGCTGGACGTGGCCAATTGGACTTCATTAAAATAATATCGTTCAACTTAATAACCAGTAAACCGCACATATTGATTTATAACAATATAGGCGTCGTTGTTTCATATTATATGTCACATTAAAGCAGACGTGCCTAATTGGTACGTGCGTCATGGTCACCCATTGATGTAATAAAAGCTTTAAAATATAAAGAGCACGATCTTTCTAATTTACGTATGAAATGATGAAAGAATGTTTCGCTTAAAGCGTCGGTTTACTTTGACGTTCAACCTTGAAATAATGGTAATTTTACTTAAATAATCACAAGTGTTAGTTTTGCAGTGCGTTATTTTTTTTTTTTAAATTTCGACAATTTCTCGAAATATGCAGTCTACAAGAAAAGCGTTTAAGCGTGCGAGTCTATTAGCATATCTGTGATAACAACTTGTAATGTGAAACTTTGTAAGTTTGCTTTATTATCAGGGTTTGTGGTTTTATCTTCGTTGTGTGGAGAACAACGATAGCGTTCAGTTCCTTGGGGCTCTGTTTTTGTACATGCAATGTATAATTGAACAATGTAATTTATGGATACGTAAAATAATATTGAATACGTTTTCACAGTAATTGATTGCATCTTTCAATCGCAATAGTTACAAACACAAAATGAATATGGCTGATTTTTTGAAATATATATATATAATTTACTGGGTGGGTGCAACATAACGTATTCAAAATGACCTCGTCAATGGGTGGTATACAAAAATGTACAATAACGAAAGTTGTTATAAAAACTAATATGTGAGGCATTGTTTTTAGTTCCAGGTACACACATATGTTTTTATTTTGATGAGCCGTTCACTATATCGACGTTTTCAAATTGAACGAAGATTAATTAATCAACAGCAGTTTTGTCCTTAATTTGGCCAAAAGTGTCCGACCAAAAATGTCGAACCACGTATTTAATTATATCGATCCTTTCAGATCGACATAATTACGAGATACGAATGAAAATGAACTGGAACGAAAGCATCGCAAATAAAATCTTAAAAATGAACATTGAAATGAATTAACGTAATGGAAACTAATAAATAAAAATAAGATACGAACGTGATTGCGAACCTAATCTGTTAATAAGATATTAATTGGTACAGTTGACGCAATAAACTAATTATTTTCATTTTTTTATCTACGGATAGATATTTATTTAATCATGACAAATAAACAATATGATACATTGACATGTCAAGTGAGTAATGCCATCGAACGCAATTAAAATAAACAAATAATTAGTTATACCTTCGTTTGATTTTTTATTTGTGTAAATTTCGATTTTATTAAATTTATTTTCTGTTATTAGTCATCAAAAATATTTCATATTAAGCAAGTTTTCAAATGAAATTATTTGTTGCAAATGAAAATTGTTGGGTTTTATTTCTTCGCAAAATATTGCTCATTATGTTAAATAATGAGCAATATTTAAAAATCAAAGCAACGGCCCTTGAAGCAATCTGAAGTAGCTAAACGTGAGAGCCAGTGATGGCACGATCCAGAAAACGTGTCTCTTACAATCACACTTAACCTTGATACATCCTCACAACATTAAAGATTTTACGTTCACATTCATTTGCGCCATACAGGGACGATTAGTAAAACGTACCGGAACTAATCCATTTCAGGAAAAATTAATTTTAATAAAAGCAGTTTGACGAATTATTAGGTATTTTAGTCTTGTGGTGTTACTTTTCTTTCTAAGTGTAATGGATTTGATATTTAAATGCTGCAAGTATGGTATACATTCCCAAGTTCATAAATTTTAGTAATTCCGGAAGCTCACACGGACACAAAAATTATGAAAAAGAAACGAAAATTTTTGTGTCTAATATGGACCATAAAAGTAAGATTTGTGAAATTTAGAACGTCTAACACGAAAAATAAAAACGAAAGAATGGAGTAAACAAATAAAGAACCTCATAAAAAACCACATTAATAAAAATTAAATACGTAACTAAAAATGAAAACTAAACGAAAAATGAAACATAAGCGAGTTCGACGTTTCTTTGATACGTTGCGTGAATGGTACGAGATACGACAAAATTGTACATAAATAAATTTGTAGAGAATTAAATTTCCTCAGCGGTGGACTATATCTAAGTATAATAGTTGACCAGTGGCGGGTGTTCAAACTCGCACCATTGTGTTTCTTGAAACATTTTGATTTTTAGACGCTCGCCGCTTCTATACTATTATAGATAGATAACGGGTGTTTTTTTTTTTAAATTTGACGTCAAGCTGGGCCGTGAATGTTTAACTGTGAACGAACCATTATTATCAATTTGACATCTTAACCTATGTTTATGTCTAACCTCACTTTTAATTTAATTAATCGACAGTTCAATACGTTAATGCGATTAAAAGCATTTGCATGTTATAACAAATGAAAAAAAGAAACTTTAATGAGGCAATAAGGTTTATAACAAATAAACAAAATGTGCTCCATCGACTTCAAGCCATTTGTGGACTCTTTGAACAACTGCGTTACTGACATTCGCCAACATTTGAGGATTATTATTAATTTCATCAATTTTAGCAATTATTGTCTACTCTACTCGTCGAGGTTATTTAAGCCATGCTGGAAAATTGAGTTCTTTAAATAGGGCCACAAAAACACGTCACACGGAGTGAGGCCGCAGGATCTTGAAGGGTAACTTATGGCTGATGACTCGTCGATCAAAAAATGCGTGTATCATATTTAAGGTATCTTCATCTACTTAGTCATGAAGTCAATGTCTTCCCTTTGAAATAGCCGCCCATACTCCTACCTTTTCGAGGTGCTGTGGAACCTCTTCGATAAAATTAGGGTTTTCTGTACTCCACATCCGCATGTTTTGTGAATTCACATAACCGTTTAAATGAAACCACCTCATCCGTGAATAAACTTAAGTTCTTATTAAAAGTGTTAATAAACCAACGACAATATTGGACACGTACAGGATGATCAACAGGAAGGAGATGATGTGCTACTTGCAGTCGATGGGGATACAAGTGAATATCCTTTTTTAAAATGTTGTGGCAAGTGGAGGTTGATAATTCAACTTGTTGTGAAAGTCGACGTAGCGATGTTCGTGGCGCCTCTACTATTATTTGGCTTACATTTTCGACAACTTCCTCTGTTCTCTTCTTAGGGGGACCACTTTTTACGATCACATGAGCCAGTCTTCCGAAACAGTTGAATACAATTGCATTGTGATGAAAAGTGTTATATCAGCACTGCTTGGTGGAATTCTTGAAAACAAGCTTGGATTGAGTATTTCCATTCATCATCAACTCGGTGGCCGTTACGAAAATAAGATTCCACCACAAAAATTTTCTGTTCTTGTGACAAAACTATTTCAAATTCAAAAATAAATAAATTGTCAGAAGTTGTTACTTAAGTAACGTTTCAGTGTATGTACAAAATTGTGGTTTGTTCACAGTTAAACATTCACGGCCAGCTTTGACGCCAAATATTAAAAAACACCGTATGTATGTCGTCGCCGTATTCCTGATAAGTTAATGCTCTACAACAGAAACCAATAGACCGGTCCATTTCATTACTAGTTGGGTTGGGTTGGGTTGGGTTGGGTTGGGTTGGGTTGGGTTGGGTTGGGTTGGGTTGGGTTGGGTTGGGTTGGGTTGGGTTGGGTTGGGTTCAATTAGTAGTTTGGCAAAAAATATTGGTTATTAGTTTGGATTGGATATGTGGATTGGCCATGGATTTTTATCTATCATTGAGAGAAAAATATTTACTGTATTTGCTATATGTTCAATGTTAAATTGGTGCAGAAATAAGTATTTCCAGAAAATCGAATTATGATCAAGTGGTGAACGCTGAATATTTTAATATAAAATCTCTTACCTGAATTACTATGATTAGTGAATCATTTTGCAGGGGTCCAAATATATCTTCGTTGTAAATCGTCTGTTGTAGATTGTATTGTGCTATACTTCGTTTGATTTCAGTTATATTGATAGGTAACTTGTAGGCCATACTTGAAGCATTGCCGTTAAGATTAGATAAATTGCGAGGCCTAGGCGTAAGGAACTTATGGAGTACGGATGGCACCATGCTGAAGATGGCTGCGTTTGAATCATTATATTCTGTACTTGTGTCCGTTGTGCTGCTGAGAATGTTCAGTTGCAGCCATATGAAGAAAACTACGAATGCTATAATTCCTGATCTGACCCAAACATTTCCTCTGCGTCGCCCTAGCAGGCTACGCCCGCTGCTCATGGTATTGCATGCCAACCTCGACACTGAAAAAAAAACGTAAAATTAATTCAAACAAAATTTGGCGTCGCTTACATAATTGTTTTATGCGCACTATCATTTTCAGCAAGTTATTACACATTGTTTAACTCATAAGATAACAGATGTTATATAGTGCAATAGTTGCTATCGGGTTGTAATATCCGATGATTATTTATTATGCAAATCGGGTAATTACTATTAGTTAAATCAATTATGCACTTTAATCAGCATATGCATGTTTTATTAAACTATTCACAAATAGATAGAAACACGAAACAATTAATTTCGCTATAGTTCGTGTGGGCTCATTTGAACAACTGCAGTGTCATTGAATTCAACTATTACGTACAGTCAACCTGGTTATCTGGGTAATTCTTTCTTAGTTTAATCACGGTGAGCTTACGCCATAGGCCGGAGAACATAAACAAGTATCAGAATACATCAACTTTTTTATCGCCGATTTTACTGGGTGGGAAAAAGCTACTGACGAAAACTGAAAGCCAGAGCCTATTGAAAAGAAAACATAGACCCAAAATCTAAACTATATATTTTTTAAAAATTCAGTAATAAATTTAAGTAATAATTTGTCAACATTGCTTTAAATCTTTGGAGAATTTCATGGCCATGTCTACTATTGTGTTTGGAGGTATGAAAGAAACGGATTAGCTAAGTGCATTGGATTTTTGCGATTTCTAGTTGTTTTTACAATATTTTCTACTACCAGATCTACAATAAAATGAAAGTTTTACTGAACGTAATCTGACACATTGAAATTTATTTTTTTAAAGCGAATTGTATATTTTTATAATTTTATTGCTCTCAAAAATTAAATATTGGGTACAATTAAATTTCAATATGTATTTCGAGATGAGAACAATTTGAGAATTTCCTTTAATTTACTCACGTGGACAATATGTTAGATTACTTCCAGTCGAAGTTTTTCGTTGAACGGTGTAGGAGAAAAAATTGTGAAGACGACTCGGTTAGTTATCGCAAGAATTTGATGCTTTTTTTGCTTTTCATTAATAATTATTGCTAAACGAAGTGGCAAAGAAATTTAAACTACCAATATTTTACGTAGAAACGATTACTGGTTGTAACAATTTTTATTTCAATTTTTTCTGCCAATTCGTATAAGCCTTCAAACACTTTTGCACCGATAGTAAGCACACCAAGCTAATCTATATGATATTTGTTATTGTGGAAGATGACAACGTGGGCGACATAGTTATTCAAAGATTTAAATTTAATGCAAGATTTAAAATTTAGTAATATTATTAATTGATACGATGCTATTTATTTTTCCTGAAACTCACTGAAACTTTATTATAATTTCTTTTGTCTGTTATGTTTTAGCATAGATTTAGAATAAATAACTAAAGTTCGAATTGGTGAATTTCCCCCCAAAAATTATGTATTGCAATTTGATTCAAAAGTCCCAGGACTAGCCGGGGCGACAACTGCATGCACGGCAGATATGAAGCATATCTCGCTTAACTGCTGCTAAACTTGCATCGCCCCATTTTGTTGTAGCCCCGGGACTTTTGAATCAAAGTGTACATTTGCGTTAACGTTTCCCATTGGAACGAGACACCGAGATTTCGTGCAAAGGTGGTCTTAAATATTATTTGATTAATTTACGTTTAACAATGGTGATTTTTATGTAGGGGAGTTTTAAACGTTTAATTTAGTTTACAGGCAATTAGCAAATTTCCATTCGAAGCATAAATTTTCTGCATCAATTCAAGCTATTTAAATCCTGTTTAATAAATCAATAATACAAACACGGATTCAGCGATAAATCCACTGGCCTATGTTCCATAAAATGTCTTCTAATGAACTACTAAGCGCGATACGAGTTTTAATGAACTCGCCTGTTTTGAGCACTCTCTTAAGCTGAATATATGGTTTCAATTTATTACGGCGTTGTTTCGCGGCATTTCCGCGAATTTATTCCACCTTGATGTTTTATGTACACTGACGCTACATTTATTACGAGTGGTCGTTACAAACCGTATTATTAATCAAAAAAGAAGACAGTCGTTCATAATTTATGATTTACGTAATTAAAAATGATAACAATAAAACAAATTTCAGACAGCTACCTAAGGTTTTATCAGATGTATTAAAATAACAGGAACAATCGTAAAAATCTGCAACAAAACTATTTATTTTATTAAGAGGTGGAAAAAAACTTGTTTGCTTTGAAATACCTTAGATATAAATATACCTTTAAGGTAAAGATTAACCCATAATTTAAAACAAGAACATGGACAAACTATCAATTTATAATTAATTAACCGTAAATTAAAATTAATAATGAAATGAAAAACAATTCTAGTTTCAAAACAGAATTTAAGTAAATCTAACATTCCTGTTTTACAACAAAATTAAATTTACGTCCAAGACAGGAAATGTAGCTTCAGTGAAATACGGTGTTTCAGAAAAACAAGCACAATAATGAATTTATAAACTTGAAATTACGTTTATTCACAATCACTATAGTAATATGACGATTCCTACTACTAATGGCCTATTTTCGAGGTTTGAAAGTACGTCATTCCTAACCGTCCTTATGTTACCACGGGTTGAAAGTAATCAGTTTACACCCACGGGCGAAAAAGTAAGGCTGAAAACAATTAGACAATTACCTGTTCAATAATATTTAAGGCTGTAATAAGTTTGGAAACGCTTTGGCAGCTGCTTCTTTTAACTCAAGTAGAGTGCCATGATCCATTTCACTATCTGAACTTTCATCTCACCCCTCATCAAATTTCTATGATTCTCACAATTATTCGAAGCAAAATTAATACAAATGTCAGATTGATTGAACAAATGTCAAATGAATTTAAATGCAATGTCATAAGCTACTGGCGATTGTGAATAAACTAGCATACAGTCCTCGCTGGAAAGTTTCATTACGTACTGTAATAAACTTTCCACCTAGGATATAATATATTATTTCGTTGCAGTGGTGGAGTTTATTTCTTCTTTTGATAGGGAAATTAGTTTTTGAAAAACAATTAAGAGTGACAACTTTTATGGTGGTGTGTGCAATTTCGTTGATCATTAACGTTCCAAAAAAATCCATTTTGCCCACTTACGCGATTTTCACAATTTTTTTAATTTAATTTTTACTTTCTTAACTTGTGTCTTTTATAAGGATAATTACGTGTTATCGAATTGTCCTTATAAAAGATATTGAAATTTGAAAGAACTTTTATTTGAAAACTTCTTTCGAAAAATGAAAAGTTCAGTGCGGATCACTGCAGATTTTTTATAACAGTAAATTAGTAAATTAGTAAACCCAAGGGGTACAGTGTGCCTCCCGTGTTTTTTTACTTTCTTATACTATATATAGCAATCATGAAAAATTTCGACGGAAAAAATATTCTTAAATAATTTGAAAAGTTTTTTCGCAAAATGTAGTATAACTAAGTATAAGAAAGTTCAGTGCGGACCACTGCAGATTTTTTAATGTGGGTTCCCTGTTAGGCTTCATCAACGACCACGAGATATTAGTTTAAAAATGTTCAAAAAAGTTCATTCAAAAAACTCACAGAGCTTATACATTTTTAGTTTTCCCAAAATATATCTATTTTGTTTAATTTCTTCACCATGCTTTTGCAATTTGAATTATTTAATTTTTGAATTAAGTTTTAGCCCTGCAAATGTGTACCCATTAAAATTTAAAACTACAATTAATTTGAATTGTTATTCATTAAAATAAATTAATTAATCCATAATTATTACGTTTCGTGACGTCATATGTCACTCGCACGGACAATACGTAATAAGCGCATCACCATATTTGCTTACTTCGCCAGGCAAGCTACAGCGGGAGGCGTTTAGGGGCGTGCTTTGAACGCGTCGAATTTCTTAACTATAATGGATAGATATTTTCCATCGCGGACTTCAATTAGAATATTTTTTTTGCAAGATTTTTATTTTTCTTTCTTAAATTCGTTTACCTGTAGATTTTATTTTGAACCTGTTTCTTTGTGTAGGTCCACCAATTTGTTTTTTTTATCTCGCTGTGATTTAATCAATACTGCTATAGATTGGTACCTCCATCGCCCATTTTTTGTCGCCAGAATGTATTGTCGGAGAAAATTAAAATTTTAAAACAAAATTGCATTATCTCCTCCCCATTTTGATTTATTGCCCTTTCTCCAAGTCGTGTTCCGCTTGCCCTTCTTATCTTTCCAATCCATATGAGTATTGCATTTTCAATTTCTTCCATCAGTACATCAATTTCGTTTTGTAATTGTGATTTCGTATAAATAAAATGCTAAAAATCCGTGCTTTAGCAATAAATCTAAAAACAATGACACAAAAATAGCGAATAAAAAAAATAACAAGATATTTTTGATGGGTTCAAAAATTATTTTGCAATAAAATTGACGATGAAATGTGAGACTGTTAATATATAATAATAATAAAACAACAAAAATTCATCCTTTTCAAACACATTGTTATTCAGAAGCTAAATAATGAAACGATGGAACAACCTAAGTAAAAAAAATGCGTTGTTAACATGTGGGTTGTCATCGTTAGAATTCGTTTTATGGCCCATCATATACTCCATGAACATGAAAGAAATAACGCGCGGTTTAACGAATCGATGTTGAAAAATCATCAACGACGTTACTAAAAAAAAATGTCTGCAATACAAAATTTAAATACGCAATATAAACGACTCGCATTTTTTTATGTCCACTGGGAAAAGGGCGGTAAAAATATAAGTGTACGCAATTAAAACAAACGAATTGCCATCTCCCAACGTTTACCCACGTTTAGGACGTTGAATAAGTACACTTTAGTATTTAATTTGCATTCTATTTAAAAACCGTATATAAATTAACGTTTTATGAAAGGTCGTGAAATTAAAAATGGCATGCGCGTGTTAGTACAGGTATTTGCATACGTTGTATACAAAATTTATGTATGAAGATTGTAAATTAACATTCAGAACGAATGTACGTAGTTACAGGGGACTGTCGAAATAAATTAGAATTGGAACGTGTTATTGTAATGGTAATGGTGAAAGATATATTTTTTACACAACCTAAAAAAAATCTGCAGTGTTCTGCAATGGGTTTTATATTTATACTTATGCATTTTCTCATACATTGGGTATAAGAAAGTAATAGACGATTGAAGGAGCATTTCATTCTTCAGATAATAATTTATAAGGCCAAACCAAAAGGTGACAATAATGAAGAACAATCACAACTGAAGATATACTCAGTGACATATAAACTGCACCACCTAGAAGGGGTGGGAATTTTTGGACCAAATTTGGCAGGAATAGTGGACTAGTCCAGGGAAATAGTTGATTAAAATTTGAAACCCAATCATCAAGTAGTCATGGGATTTTTGACGTTTGTGTCATTTTTTAGAGGTGGTGATAGACAAGCAATTATCGAGTCATTTTTTGAATTTGTTCCACTTTTTCGGATCCCGTTCTTTAGTTTAAAGTATTTCAAGTGTTTAATGATGCCTAGAGGAAGGAGACCTCAAGTTTACCAGCAGTTGAGTGACTTTGACCGATGACGGATTGTTGGTTTACGAGAAGCAGGTTTTTCGTTTAGAGAAATCGGCAACCGTTTGGGACGGCACCACTCAACAATAATGCGTGTTTATCAAGCGTGGTCTGAACATGGGGTTGAACGTCGAAGAAGAGGGGCTCAAAGACGAACCAATGAATGTCAAGATCGCCGCTTAAGACTAATGGCCTTCAGAGACCGATTCTCTACAACTAGATCAATAGCTGATCAATGGTTAGGTGAACAAGGTCGTCCGATAGGTTTGCGAACAGTTTATCGTCGAATAAGAACCTTTGGCTTGCTGTCTTATCGCTCACATCTTGTGCTACACCTCACTGCTCAACATCGCCAGGAACGTTTGGCCTGGTGCACGGAAAGACTTCAATGGAACTTGGAGTGGCATCGAGTCTTTAGTGACGAATCGCGATTTTGTTTAGGAATGCATGATGGTCGGATGACTGTTAGACGAAGACGTGGAGAAAGGCGCAATCATGATTTTTCGATTGCGAGGCATGTTCACCGAACTGTGGGGTTGATGGTGTGGGGTGCTATTGCTTACGGCAGTAGGTCACCCTTGCTCTTCATTCGGGGCAGTATGACCGCCCGACGCTACATTGACGAAGTGGTAGAACCACATGTTCTTCCATATCTTCGAGGGCTGGAAGACCCACTTTTCCAGCAAGATAATGCACGACCTCACGTAGCAAGGGTTTCTCTTGATTTCTTTGAAGAGGCCAATGTTAATCTTTTGCCTTAGCCGCCAAGTCTCCCGATTTGTCGCCCATTGAGCACGTGTGGGACATGATGGGTAAAAGATTGAGGAATCTACCGAACCCACCGTTGACAATAGAAGCTCTACGGCATGAAGTACAGGCTGCTTAGGATGCAATATCCCAAGAAGACATTGATCACCTGCTGGAATCAATGCCAAGGCGGGTCAATGAGTGTATCAGAAATAGGGGCGGACCAACACATTATTAAAGAAAAATCAAAAAGATGAAGTGTTTTCTTGATCAAATTTTAATCAATTGTTACCTTAGACTAGTCCAATGTTTCTGCCAAATTTGGTCCAAAAATTCCCACCCCTTCTAGGTGGTGCAGTTTATATGTCACTGAGTATATATAAGAAAATGAGTGCAGGCAGAAAATTATGGGAGGCAACGAGGAATGGAGGTGGAATGAAATCACACAAAATCACACTAGAAACAAAAAATCAAAAAAAAAAGAAACTGAAAGGAACTATAAGCAGGGAATAACAGTACCAAAACAAAAAGAAAACAAGCAACATTGAAAACGTACTTTTGAAAAATGAGCCTTAAACAATTTAGTGAACATAACAAGGAAATACAAAATAGATATAATGGCCCTACACGAACCACAACAGAAATGACCCCTAGTCATAATTGCCAAACAGCGGGAAAAAGGTTTTGATGCTAGCAACAAAATCTAGGAAATTCAACATGTGAAGGATGCACTGAAGAGTAACGGCTACAAATTACAGGAGATCCAGAAACTAGCCGGATCTAAGAAAAAGAAGAATGATGACCTAGAACAAAAACCAGTAGGGTACGCACACCTGATAGGCTGAAGAAAACACTAGAGAAGAAGAACATCAACATAACGTTGAGTATAGTTAAGGAATTTCTTCCATCCAATAAGGACTCGATACGAAGACTACGAATTAAAGAATTCTACGAACTTCAATGTCAGTGTGGGAAATCGCATATTGAACAAATCGAGCGCACTATGAAGTGCAGAGTAAGGGAGAATTGCAGAGATGTCGAACAAGAAGCAGCCAGGACCATCAAGGACGATAACGGATACGCATCAACTAAGCGAAACAGCGACTGCGTATATAACGAAGAGCAAAAGACATCAACATCAGTCTTTAGAAATCTTCTGAAGAAGCTGACAGTGATCAGCGAATCGTCAAGTTTATTTCAACAACCACAAGGTACAATAAGGTTCAAATATTTCGAGACTAGCCCGGGCGACAACTGCATGCACGTCGGATATGAAGCGTATCTCCGTTAAGTGCCGATAAATTCGCATCGCCCTATTTCACTCATACTCTTCTGATTCGATCAATTTATAAAAATAAAGGATATATATTTTTAAATTCTATACGCAACAACAACATTTACATAAACATGTAGCACTTGTAATATATGTATATTATTATCAGAGTTTTAAAAAAAAATATTGTCATATTAACAAATATATTAATAACATTGAAAACGATTTTCTATTTGCCATATGTAATACATATTTTGCCAAAGTTTTAAAAACACTAGCCAAAAATAACAAAATTTATTTATAGTAAAATCATATGCTAGCTGATTTTGCGGAATAAATTAATGAAATTTAACAGAATGTAACATGTATGATGAAAGAATTACCATCAACGTAGCATCCGACAATAGTTTTAAGCAAACTGAACAAGCGTAAAAATATAAACTTGTAGAAATATCAAATATACGTATTAACGCTTGGAAACAAAATGTAGTATTGATAAAACGGAGTGAATAGATAACATTGGTAAATTTAATAATGTGTGGGGATCCCCCCCAGGTCGATTACTTCTTGCAAGCGATTTGGCATCGATTGAACCAATCGATCGCAATTTGGTCGGCCCTGGAAAGTTTCCCACATGCGTACACAATGAGTGCGCAATCCCCTCTGTTCTCTGTCCTGACGACCGTCAACGTTATCCCACTCGGGCACTGGCCCATAAATTCGCAATGGAGTTCAATTCCCGTGATTTAGAAGCCCCCACACGAGAAGTGTGCACGGCACTGTTATCGTAAACGAATGAAATGCGTTCACTTTTTACACTAGCGAAAGGCCGGCCTAAAACATTTTCGATAAGACGACCATCCGTGCGCAGTGGATGTTTTTCCTCATTGGCACCTCTATGCCGCCTGATTCGTTGGTATAACCTGATTCTCTGTACACAAACATTTTATAAAATTATTAAAAAAGTAATAATAAACAAACGAAGAAGTAGTAGAAGAACGATCGCTGACACAGTTTTGTGTGAATTGAATAATAAAAAATACGTAGAGATAAATCGACCTGCTGCATTATATCGATTGCTCTTGCTCGAAAAGAGTTACTACCTACTGACGAACCTCAACTGACTGCATGTTGAGATGTTTAATTAGGCTTCGTCGTTCTGAAATATGTGACACATACCTTCATATCAATACTTTTTCCTGAATCCCCTGAATTCGTTCGTTCGCCCAATTCACCAGAGTAAATTTTGGCAACACTTATTTCATATAAATTGCGAATACCGACCATTTTCTAGTAATAGCAGAATTGTGGCAAGTGATACCGGAAACACAAAAGAAATATATAATCCACAAAATTTAGGGGATGGAAAAACAGTGACTAAACTACAACAAGAAATGGCAGAAAACTAGGAAGAGAAACCTACCACGAATACATACAAGAATTGAAAAACTTGGAAACAATTATGAAGGAAGTAACCAAAAGAGTACTGGGAGAAAAAAGTGTAGAAACAGGAAATCATGGTTCGATGGTGAGTGCGAAAAAGCATTAAGGGACAGAAACATGACAAGGAACCAATTATTAAACAGACAAACAAAAGGAGGTAAAGCGGATTACGAAACGCGAAACGCAATCAATAGGATCTACAGAAAGAAATAACAAGAGGAGTACATGGAAGAAGAATTACAGAAAGACACGTATACAAATAAAGACTTGAGGAATTTTTATCAAGAAACCAAAAGAAGTAAGCAACAAAGTAGGTAAAGAACTCATACCTAAAGCCGGAGCGACTCGTCTAGTAGGAGACAAAATAGAGAAGGTGGAATTGTTTGTCACGTATTTTGAAACATTGTTAAACACCGGAGGCGGAACAAATGGAGAAGGAGGCTATGAGGCGGACGAAGATGTACTGCAGGGGGAAGAAATATTAGAAAAAACAGAGCAGGAAGAAATAAAAGGTTACATAAATCAGCTAAAGAACAACAAATGTCCTGGAGGAAATAATTTGTCAGCAGAAATTTTTAAGGAAAGTGATGAAATAATGTTTGATTAGGGAGAATATGGGACGAGGAAAGAATACTAGATGGGTGGCAATAAAAGGTGGTAAAGAAGCATGTCAGAACCACAGATGAATAGCATTACTAGACACAGCTTATAGGACACTAGCAACGATTCTCAAAGAAAGGCTAAACAGATACCAACAAGATCTAGTAGGAAAATACCAATAATGCTTTAAAAAAAGGCAGATCTACAGTAGACAAATTTTTTATCATGAAACATATCCCAAACAATACGTATAAGCAGAACTTGAGTCTACACTTGGTGTTCATAGATTATAATATGATTATATGATTATAATACGACTATGATTCGAATCCAAGAAACATGCTATACAGAGCGATACGCAAGATATTAATTAATACCAAGAAAACTAAGGAAATTAATAGAGATGGCATTAGATAATACATCTAATAAGGTGGAGGGGATAACATCAAGAGAATTTAAAGTAAGAACTGGACTTGGGCAAGGGGACCATCTATCCGCAGCCCTATTCAATATAGTATTTGAGATGATTCCAAGAGAAAGTGGTATAAGAACGATCTCTACAACAACAAACGCCACTTCCTCGCATACGCCGACGATCTGGTATTCAATGCAAGAACGAAACCAGAATTAGTAATGATATTTAAATTATTAGAAGAAACGTCGAAAATGAGGACAAAACAAAATGGTTACGAAAGATAACGATAAAGGAAAGGGACGGGGAACAATGTACCATAGAAAAAGTTGAGGAAGTGGAGTACTTGTGCGTGACATTAACTAATAAAGGGGAGGAAGGACAAGAAATAGACAAAAGGCTAGCGAAAGGGTTAAAGCGGCAGGAATGCTAACGAGAATACCGAAAGCAAAAAATATATCCAGACCGGCGAAAACTATAAACCAGACAGTAGCCATCGGTAGCATATGCATGCAAAACATGGACCATGAAGAAGAAAGAGGAAGAACAGCTCGAAAGATGGGAAAGGTAGATCTTACGAAGAATTTGCGGAGGCGCTAAATTAAGGGAGGGAGAACGGAGAAGAAGAACGAACAAGGAGGTAATGGAACTATACAAAAAAAAACACGATAACAAATATAATTAAATCTCTGGCAAAGAGCCAGATGGATGGGACATATAACAAGAATAGGCGCAGAAAGAGGGGTGAACGTGTGTTAATAGGTGATGAAGGAGCAATAGAAAGACAGGGTTGGCCAAGTAAAAGATGGCAGGAAGCAGTAAAAATACCTGCGAGAAGTAAAAGACTGGTAGAAAGAAACACATGATAGGAAGAAATGGAAGGGGATAGTGAAAGATCTCGAAGCCCAGGGCTACTAGGTCCGTGGTGCTGGAGGAAGATTTTAATGGGCATACATCCGCAGCCTCCGACAGGTGTTTCTGACTTATTAGTCGTCATCAGGACGGCATAGCCTAATTAAAAGATGGACAAAATGTGGAGATAACAAAACAATCGTAGTCAAAAACTATAAATTATAGTTTACTTATGAAATATTTTGCTAGTGGATTTAGTAATTTTATTAGAGAAGAAAAGTACACTTATACCTCTTTTCCTAAATATAATTTATAAAATACATTATTGTGCCTTTACAAGGGTAACAGATGGCACTACGTAGACTTGCACCGTTTTTCTTAGACAAGGTTGCGAATGTTTGCGAATTCAAATTAGTCATAATTGATAAAAATAGACCTACGACCTTATGTCCAGACAGTAGCGATGTAATAAGCTCACGAAAGCATATACATGGGAGACACAGTTAATAATTGTTGTGTTAATAGAAAACAATTTAATTAAAATGTATTTAATTGTTCTTATTTCGTTTCAGATTCCGGGAATATTTTTCTTCTCGTCGGCGGGTAAGTGCATTTTTACTTTCTTATACCTTTTCCGTATCTCGGAAACAGTGCGTCTTGTCAAAACTTTTTTCTAACAATAGTTGAAGAAAAAGTACTTTCGAAAAATGTACTTGTTATCGCGTCTGTGCCAGTGTGCTGGAAATTTATCTAAGTATAAGTAAGTGCAGTGCGGGACTAGTGCAGATTTGTTCCGTTTGGTGCCGATAAAGTCGCCACGCGTCGATACATAATACGAAATACGCGATTCCATTCGACAATATTATACTTCTGTAAAATTGTCCAATTTCCGGCACATAAATCCAGGTTGAGCCCGAACCGTGCGTCGGCGTCGTCCGGGTACAAAGTGAAGCGCAAGAACGTTACATTTTGCATCGACTACCGTTGAGGAAATTGAACCTGAGCTTGGAGCTTTATTAAACATTATTTACGTTTAATTAAATACCGGTTGAAGGCGCTGTTTGTGAAGTCGATAAAATTTTTGTAATAAAGAGAGTAGCAGCGAAAGATGTGAAAGTCGCTCGTGCTATATCTTTCATCATCAACACGTACGAGGGTAACTCAGTATTGACACTTCAAATTAAAATTTTACACCACGATAAAGATTTAAATCTCTCACCTGTTAATTTAAAATGGCAACCAGGTAGATATGCAATACGTATGTTATTACATTTTTAGACATGAATTTCGTAATTTATAGTAAATTATTTATACAGAAAATTATATTTATAGAGATAATACATTTTTAATGTAACTTACCGAGTTTGTCTTTGCACTTATGTTTATATATAATTTGTGTTCTTATGTTCTAAAAAAGTTTTTTTATTTATGAAGAGTAGATTTTTGAGATCACCTACATATTTTTTGTAAACTTCTGATCATAAAGTAATTAAATGGACGTAAAATAAATAACTTAAGTACATATTTTTTATTATGGGCTTCTCAGGCCTGGGATATGTGAATTCGTGGATTTATGTGACCATGCATCCTAGGGTTAACTATGTTTGATGCATACATTGAGCTTCTTGCTGGAGACTTCACGATAAGACCAAATCGTTCATGGCATTATATTGCATGATTAAAATCAATATACGATGTGTGTGTAATGGGTGTAGTTTGTCTTCATTTTGAGTTTTATGTAGTATAAGAAATTCGCCAGGCTTATAATCGATGATACAAATCAATTTTAAGGGCGTCTGCAATAAATACGTCCACGATACAGAATTTATTGCCATCACTTCAGTGGGTTCTTGTGGATATTAAAGCAGTGAATTATTTCGCACCACTAGCTCATGTGTATCGCGTTGTTAAAACGACGTTCGTGGGTGTAATACAATATTTAATATTAAAAAGTAATTGTTATGTAATTGGCGCGCGATAGGACGTTTCAACGTACACTTTTACAACTTTTACATACTTTTTCGATTGACGCTGTAAATTATTTTCACAAACAAAACTCGGCCAACTATGTTTACTTTAACGGGCAATTAATACAACGTGTGTTTGACAAATTTAATTGAAATACAATGGCATATCGTAGAGACTACAATTGTTAGATGTAGGCGACGTTGTGAAAAACAAATAATCGACGCAACTACTCGATAAGAAACATTTAGAAAATTACTTAGGTACTTATGTAGTTATAACATTGTAGGTTTACGCATTTACGTAATCTTAGAGAAAGGGTATTTGGAAAAGCAGGTCATCATATTTCGCAATAAATTTCCTTACGTGTGTAACACTTGATAACCTAACCTACACACACATTTTGTTTACTTTATTGTAATATTTTAACAAAATTGTTTTTATACTCGTGGTCAAAAAGTAATTCTTCTTTCTCTTTTGAAAGCTCAAAATCTCTCACCCAGTCATTGAGTTCACCTTCGTGGTGATCTTCAATCGAGTCTAATTCGATTTCAGATTTCGATTTCATCATCCGATGAATCGAAACTAGTTTTCGGTTTAGATGAATGTGGACACTTGCGAATAGGAATTGTATGTGATTGAATGTGGAACTATTTTTTAAAATTTTCCATTTTTTTCAAGTTTTTAAAAATTTCACAATTTTGTATTCGGAAATAAACACATTGGAGGCATTAAAAGTATGTATTATTAAGTTCGAATAAGTTGCCTGAAAGGTTGTTGAAAGTGTTTAGTAGACTTTATAACTGTCAAGTCTCGTTTAAATTATTAAAATGGATTTATCCAAGCATTTTAAACTGTTAACTGGTGAATCAGATTCGCTCATATGGGAAAGAAAAAATGGAGTCCTGCTTGACGGTAGTCACGGTAGTGAATGAGCTTTGGAGGCTACTGACAGAAAGTTGGTGCCCCTAGAAGTTAATGCAACCGAAGCTCAAATCAAAGCACATAGAGAGAAAAGTCGATGATTGCACCAGAAAATCATGGAAAATAAGACAGCGGCATGTGTCGTTAAAAGAGCAATTTAAAGCCACCTCAAATTACTGCAAGATGTGTGGTAGGTCCCAGAAAATTCAAAGAATTTATTTTCTGTTTTGGCAGCTTATGACAGAAATCTTCAGATTGATGGTAAAGCTGTAATGTACAGAAATCGAGAAGTCGATTGAACTCTGTACTTTGCCTTTAAGCCGATTGTTCCCACACATATGGCGAAGATAAATATCCCTTCTGTAGATAGCACAATGTTGTACCACCATAGGTGGGGACATGCAGATAAGCAACATGTCAGAGAGGTGCTCGAGAAAGAGTTAGGCATTAAAGTTAAAATACACAAAGAAATCTGCGAACCATGCATTTTTGGGAAAGCACATCGTTTCCATTTTTGAACCAGAAAAAAGGAGACTAAGCTTGATGAGTTGACATCGACTGATTTGGACCACTCGATGAATCCTTATTTTCAAAGATTACATGAAATTTCGCTACGACTTCATTATCAAAGAGAAGTCAGAAGTGAAGGATGCGCTGATACAGGTGCATGCAAGCAAAACAGTTATGGCATTGGATCCTGGAGATACTGAGTGACAATGGCGAAGAGTTTGACAATGACAATGACAATGGGGCGGTGAGGAATTTTTTTGCAAAAGAAGTTATGCAGGGGGCAAAACTTTCAAATATTCTAATTTAGACGTCAAATTCGCAACAGCAATTTGGGCAAATTTGTAAATTCAGTATATACTCTGAACAGAGCTGGAAACTAGTTTGAAAGAAAAGTATCCAGTCCATTCGAACTGTAGATGGGTAAAAATGCAATGATAAAACATTACGCATAATTGAATCTCTACATATTCCAACTCAGAAGTGAAGAAAGATGGATGAGAAATTATAAAAGGATTCAATACGACGTAGACGAAAGACACAGGATTCACTTCAAAGAAGAGGACAACGCTGTTTTATCAAGAGATGTGCAATTTGAAGGAAAATTCAGAGAATGCAAAAAAGAATCAAATTGGCACTTACTGATGTCGAATCTAAGGAAAACCCTATGAAGGAGAGCAAGAAGAAACTAGCGAAGACAGCAGAGATGAGCAGTACGAAACCGGGGATGTAATAAAGAAAATTAAACTCAGCTGCCATCGGGAAGAAACTCTAAGATCGTTCGATGCTTCGAAGGCCCAATTTTGATTTTGTTAAGACAGCAGATTAGTTTATCAATATGATAGAAAATCCAGATACATTTGAAGAAACTTGGAGACGCATGGAGTCTGACACACTGACCGAGAGGTGTCAAAATTTTTCGAAATTCAAATTCTGATGAAAGTTTAAGGTATAAAAGTATAAGGCAATCCTTGTCGTCAATGGATTCAATCGGCGTGACGGTCTTGCCTGATTTACTGATTTACTCCAGCGGTGAAATTGGGAACAAATGCTTCAATTCTGAGCATTGCCGCAAATTCATTCCACAGCGTTTCTGTATGGCAAAGTTACAGAATCGGTTTATATGAAACAACCAGTACAGTTTGCGAATTAAAAATGCGCCTCTGCCGACCGAAGCAAGTACTAAGGCATTTCGGAAATTTTCTGTTAAATTTGGAGTTCAACGTCAGTGATGTAGAACCATATTTTTATATTGCAGAAAGGAATGGCACAAAACAGGAGCGCTGGTTTTGTATGTGGATGACTGATTAGTAGGAGCAACTGACTTACGAGAATTGGAAATTTTATTCGAGTAGCTGAAATCTGAATTTGAAATCGTCTCTTATTTTTGGGACTCGAAATTGAACAGAAATATAAATCTGCCAAGAAATAGTAAAGATTTCAACTCCGATTCTGAAGAGTCCAGAAACTGGGTCATTCCTCCATTTCATCTTCACCATCTCAGATTTTCTTAAAATTGCAAATATATAAAGTTTTAGTGAGATCCAGACCATCCATTACTGAGACTCACAGAATATCAGCGTTGGATATGAGAAGGGTGTAGAGGGCATGGATGAACTTTTATTTTCACTTAAGTTTTTTATGTTTCTATAGAATTTACCAGAGCCACCAGTTTATTTCATAGACAACAGGTATGGCCTGCTGCCTGCTCATTTAATATAGAAAAGTTGTTCACCAATATTTTTGATGTAGTTTTGGGAATGAACGCATGGTATGTGTGGGTTCCTTTACAATGCTTGATCAAAGCAATTGTTTAACAAACATTCCGATTAATAATAGTCTTCTTGGGTTGAATCCGGAGTCTACGTTGGTAATGTTTTCTACTGCCAACCCAAAATTTGTAGTGGGGTTTGGATTTGGTTTTCATTGGGTCTTTGCAAACTGGCACGAGCACGTCTCCGTGCTGTGGCATTTTCCTTCCACTTTAAAATCATGAAATCAAAGGTCTAAGAAGTTTTTTGTTTCTATTGGGCAGCAATCCGCCTGAGAAATAGAACATCTTAAGTTTTTGAAAGTTTGAAAGATAAAACAAAGGGATGGATTGTCACCTGTTGGTTTGTCCAATTGTAGCTCTGTGCTTCATCTTGTAGGACTATGCTGTAATTTTCAGAAAAATCACAGGTGACAAGAAAATCCGAATGAATCAAAATTCGTTTTGTGGAGTTAAGGAAATATCCTTGCTGCTTTGCAATGAAGTCATGACCAAAGAGGACAACTTGCTGCCCAATAAATCTATAAATTCTTCCAATGCTCCAATTTTCGGGTAAATGGCTTTTTCGTCTTACTTCTACTCCCTTTGGCTCCACCCCTTTCTTCTTCCATATCCTCCTACCCCCCCCCCCTCTTTTCAGTCATATTTTTTCATCATATTGTTCCGTTTCTGTCTTTTTTTCCCACAGTCTTCCTTCATCCCTTTTATTTTCTTTAAGATTTCTAGCCCCTCTACATTTTCTCCCAAGCTTTTTCTCCAGTCTTTTCTTCTCTTCTTCTGCTTTCAAGCACAATCTTCACAATCTCCCAAACAATGTTTTCATTCATTCCAACCGTTTCCACAGAACTTGCACCTCTTATATTTCTCGTCCATGCAAAAGTTGTGGCTGTCACGTCACATGAACCTTGCTAGCATTTATTTTTCTTCTGCCGATCAATCTTTCCTTAAGTATCTAGGCCTCGTCTAGTACCTCTACCAACGATAACCCTGCCTTTTCATACATTGTATCCTACTGTCTTCCCATTTGAATATGCGACTTGTCTTGTTCTCCCTTTTCTTTAATTCCCGTCTTGTTCCCACCCCAACGTCCATCCTTTCACTTCCTGCCTCCTGCCTCACTATGTAATCTGGCGTTGAGTCTCCAGGTTGGGTGCCCTTTTTAGCTGCTCTTGGTGTATCGTTTCTATCCTTTTCTCTTCTTTCTATCCCCACACTTCATACATATATTCCATATCACCATTGTTTCGTAGAATTTCCCTTTCCTCTTTCCCAACAGGTTCTTCCTCAATCCTTCCTCCGCTCTCTCCGATTTTCTGCCGATATGTTTCATGTTCCTATCGCTGCTATTCTTCTCAATAACTACATACTCTAAATATATCTATTCCTTCATTACATTATTTCCCCTTTTCATTTTACCTGCAGTTCCTTCCTCTTCCCTGCTCCTTTTCCAAACACCATCACTTTTGTTTTATTTGTGTTGAGATCCAATCCAGGAATCCTTCTAGCCTTGTTGCCTTTTTTGAGGCCCGTTCTCTGTCTCCGCTAGAATTGTCTGCAAATGCCAGCGATTGTGGCAAAAAGTGTGGTTCAAAAGAAAGAGACATTGACGAGTTTTGTGCTTTTTGAGGCTGGGTGAGATGTCCCATTAAGGGAATTTGTTGGTAAAGAATTTCCTAGTCCATTATACAGCAACTATGTCGGTATTTAAATTTGAATAAATAATAAGGAACCGAGGAAAAGGAAACTAATAAACTTGCAATGACGACACATACTCGCTCATCTCAAGAGACTTGGTTAAATTTCGTCGACATTGACAAATTTAACGTTCATTCGTAATCACTTTACAGATTTTTTTCATAGTTAATTAATAAATAATAAATAGTAATTATTAACAAAAACTGAAATTTTCAATTTTTATTTTTTTCTATATATAAGTAAATGACGTGACGTAATCCTTTCTTTATCTCAAAACGGTGTATTTTCAGATAAAGATATCAGTACGTCAGGGAGATGCTTTATTAGCGACGTTATTTATAACATCGTTGGATAATGTAATAAAAAGATTAAACTATTAAAAAATCAGTTCAGATAATCGTATATATGTTACCTACGATCGATCTGGCGATTGTATCAAGAGATTTGTGTTCGAGAGCACGTTTCGAACTATTGATGAAAAAGCTAAAGTGAGAGGGTTATAAATTAATTAACAGAAACCTAAGTATATATAAATTTCATTATAAAAAATAAGACGATAATAATTCTCGTCGATAGGTATCAGAAGTTGAAACAGTTAAATATTTGGGTCGTAATACACAGAACTATATGACAACGAATACAATATATATTAACGCCAATAAAAATATTTTTAAAGACAAAAAAATTCTGCAATAACACAAAACGCAGCATAAAACAACAGTGAGACCGTTGCAATATGTATGCAGTGGCAACAGTCAATTTAGCTCAGAACAATTGATTTTATTTAATTTAGAACAATATGTTACTTTCATATAATTAAACTAAAATGTTTCGAACTATAATCAGTTCATTTATTAAATTAATTTTGCAAATTAATCCGCGTATGCTAATAAGCCATATTAAGGGTTTCCATAAATTGATTTTATTACCTGATTCTCATCGAGTTGCGACTGGGTGTCGAGAAAATCGTTTTGTATCAATTTGCCTGCTGCATCAACTTACCACGGTTTCCCCTATAGTTCGCTGCAAGGTAATTAATAAATTTTACTGATAAATTATCGATTGCACTGCGCGGTTTGTTTGCATTAAACGATGAACGATGCAAACACAATAATTTTATGCTGAAATCGTTAAAATGGAACTAAAACTAGTTTTATATATTTTATTTAATTAATGGATTTGTATCTGTGACAAATTGATTAGATTAGATTGGTCGTATGTAAGAGGTCAATTTTTTAAAAGTTAGTTACTAGGTAATAACATGGTTAGAATTCGACTTGCGTGTAGATTTTTATTTTCCATTTAACGTCGTCCGATCCTATTATTTATAATATATCTATATTTTCCAATTATTTTTTTACGTTTCAGCTATTAATTAAAATCAACGGAGTAAAATATGCAAACTTTATAAACAATCTGTTTGAAACTTCATTGTTAATTAAAATAAAATACACTGTATTATTGACTCACTGAGCAACTATGTCAAATGAAGAATTTAATTAAAAGTGCGCATGTTATGTGTTAATTAGATTGCTGTATCGTAGGTATTCAACTTAATAAGTAGAATAACATAAAGGCATTTCAAACAGCAATTAGTCATGATCATTATAATTAACATTATATAACTGTACTGTGTATAGGAATTGATTTGTTTTAGTTCATCCAACTCAAATAGCAACTGAAATATAATTTTCACCGTTTCTTTCTTATTTTTCAGTTAGAATTATTTTTTATATTTCAGCCTTTTGTTTTTCGTTTCGGTTATGTTTTGGCTTACATCATTAATTGATTCGTCGAATTATTTTCAAAAACAGTGAACGTCGTTTTTTCCCAACAACTTTCCAGTGATTCATTTTATTACCGCAAAGACCGCAAATTTTATTAAATCACACTTACATAACGAACAGTATCTATTACGTGCCCCCAATGACATAATCAAAATTTGAATTAAGTTTTGATCAAAATCGAAATGGTTATTAATTACTGGGTTAATTGTTAGCTATAATGTACTTAGAATATGTGGACAGGAAATTTCATAATTTTATTTATTAATCTGCAACCAACGTCCAATTTAATAATTCAATATCGTAGCACGTGTTGATCGCTGTCAATTTTAAACGTGAACCATCCTTGCATGAAACTGTCTTAAGAAACAGTAGCAATTTTTAAAACTACCCCACGTTGAATAATAATAAAAAATATTTACGTATCGAAATTAAAAAATAAAAATGTTATTTTTATTATTAAATTATTATTAAGTTTAATAAATTAAGAAAATTATGTGTGTATCGGAAACGTGCGTAAAAAGAACTGCAAATTAATTGATTAATCGGAATATTAATATTGCCACATACTATATAACACAAAACTTTCTATTTTTATTTTGATGAACCTCACATTTGCAAATTATTTTATTTAATTCCTAATGCCCGAAGCATACGTTGCGGTCACCGGCCATCGATAAATTTATTTGAATATAATTAATTAGAGTATTGTCTTACCTATTTGCAAATATTGATCGAATATTGTGTATCCTTCATTATAAAGTGATGAAAATGTTTAATTTAGCATTAATTTTTATGGCATGGTGATCATATTGTCTTAAGGTTCTTTAACAAAATGTATGCATCACTTATTCATATTAACACATTTAACACATATTGTCATTTAAAAGCACAAAATGTCTTGCGAGACAACAACACGGAATTATGTTGTCGAATGCACCGCAGCACTATGCTGCCTGATGTTAAATTACTTCACCAGCATTTCTTATTCAGGAGTGCCAGTTTGCTGGAACATAATTAGAATTCATTGAATTTGGTTGGGTGACATCTATTTACTAGATGTTGATTCACTTTGATTTTATGTTTACAGGTGGGATTTCTTTTGATGCTTTCATATGTTCTTACTAGATGGCGCTGTCGCTAGAATGTTATTTAATAAAATAGATTCCTACATTCATTCTAGTAAATAGCATTACTGTGAAGATGGCGACGTATGTGTATATATATATATATATATTTTATATACTGTTTTTATGTATCACGAAATATATTTAAATAATTCAAAGTACCTAATAATATTCTCGAATAAATTCGATACAATCGAATTCTTTTAATAAAAAGCATACGATTTGTCATAGCGTCAGATAACGTTATAATAATATTTATTTAAAAAGCAGGCGTAAAATATAAATTTACATGACGCTGCAAGAACTGCGATAATCGGCTAATGTGACATATTGTAACTTGAGTAAGTTAAAATTCCATCGTTTGCAACGCAAATCCTGGCTGAAATAATTTGTTTTGTTTTTTATTTTCCTTGCGTATTATTTCTCCATTATATTTTTAGGGTGAAATTAATTTAATGACAATTACTTCATAGTATTTATTTTTATGATTTTTGATAACGAGTCTTATTATATAATAGTAGGCAATTTCTAATTATCGTAACTCATTTAATTAAATTGCCAAATAAAATACATTTTTAATATTTCAACGTCACATCAGTTCAATTTAATTTTTTTTTATTAAACTTTGAAATATAAGAGAATAATTCAGCACTGTTTGATAGATCAATAAGACATTTGCTAGCCTTTGTGTATCATCTTCGATACACCATATAATTGTTATATTTCTAGCCGGAGATTAAAGTTAATCTTCAAGGTGAAAGTTTATTATTGGGGATGCTTTTTTGACGATTGGATTTCGAGTGCAATAATTGAATTACCGTTAAAAGTTTGAAGTCGAAGATCAAGCCATTCACGCGCTTTGAATTTAATTGTTGGTCATAATCTATTAGAAAAGTAAATTATTAGCAATGTTTGATATTATCGTTTAACTTGGAATGGGACGTCGGTAACCTTGGGATGTTTATTTCACTATGAGAATGTAGAAGTTTCCTTCCCAATAAATTCAACCACATGAAAAATTCCAACGTCGTTCATGGTCTTTTGATGGTTTTTTGAAATTTTCGATTTTACTTCCAACAGTTGAGGTTAATTTTTACGTTTTCTTGTTTGACATTTGACATATGACATATGAACCACACAGTTTTTTTTTGTGTAGTAAATTTCTGCTCTAACATTAAAATTCCATATGCCATTGCTTACAAATTACAAGATTTTGGTGATATTGTTGTAGAACATGTTGAACATGTAAATGTAGATCATTGACGTTGAAACATTAAATAAGAAACTCAAAACCATGAAAAATTTTAGTCATTTATTTTAATTTAAAGGCTACGTGATTAAAATTTCCTTCCCAAGAAACCCACGACGTGTTGTACAATTTCATTTGTTTAAAATTTGAAAACTTTGAATCTTATTTCTGATTAGATGTTCTGTGACAAAGGGAAATGATTATGAGAAAAAACTAAATATCAAAAAAATTATCATTATTTTATTCGAAGATTTTGATTTGCGTATCGTATTATTATATGTTCTTGTCATGTCCTTGAAATCTACCCAAGATGTTGGGAATTACACAACATCTGACCTCTGACACTTGCGTTTGGTAGACAAGCTCTTGGTAGTTATTATTATGAAAAGCTCTAATTTAATTTCTTACCATTTTTTCTGCAAAAACATATAACGATTAGCAGGAAAATTAAATAATGATCTTTTTTTGATTTTGTCGAAACTTTACCTTGAAACGACCAAATTTACTTAATTAATATAAATAATTATTTATATTTATTAAAAATAAATTTAAATCTTTCCTGCCCAAAAAATCAAGATGATGAAAATTGTAAATTCTATCTTCTACTCTTCTGATTGAAAGTTGTCCATGATCTTGACAATTACTTGAAAATCGATAGCTTTTTGTTGCAAGCTCTATTCATTCAATTAAAAGCTTTGAATTTTATTTCTAATCAGGTTTTCTACGACCAAACAAAATTATGTGCAAGAAAACTTTCCGTCACATTTTTGAGTTTTTTTTTATAATCCTCATAAGATTTTCCAAGACAAATGCACGTAATTGGCAATATCTTCTTATTGTCCTTGATACATATCCATTAAGATCCGATAAGCAGTCAAGCTGTAAGATCATTAATTAAAAATCTTTAAATTAATTAATAATAAGCAACAAAAAAAATTTGAAATTCCATGAAAACCAAGTTGGTGCAAAATTATATCTGATAGGATTTTCAAAGGCAAAAGGACATAGTTGCTCATAATATAATTTTGGCAATTATATTATGAGCACATTATTCGACAATTTTCGTGGCGAAGCTCTAAAGACATGATGTCAAACCTACATTTCATTTCTAATTTGGCTTTTAACGTCAGCGTCAGCCTTGAAATAATTTTTGAACGATTGATTATTTTCCCCATTTTTTTCCCATGGCTTATATTAGTTTTACATTTCTATGTGTATTACATTTCTTTTTTTCTACATTTTTCTGGCCTCTAATCTCATGAATCCAGCATCTTCCAAATCCTTCTTTACTGCTCCCCACCATTTCTTTTTCGGACGCCCTCTTCTTTTCTTGCTACCTTCTCCTCTCTCTCTCTTGCACCCTCCTTAGAATTCTGCCCGAGCCATCTCACTCTTTGACTTCTAACACCCTGTGTTATGGATGGTTTATTATACAAATCTGCAATTTCCTTGTTTGTTCTTCTCCTCCAACTTCCTGTCTCACCCATTACTCCTCCGTATATCCTGCGTAGTATTCTCTCCCAGACTTTTTTTGCCTCTTGTTTATTTAACATCCATATCTCAGAGCAATACAGTACTATTGGCCCAATTACCGTTGCATAAATCCATAGTTTTGCTGCTCTAGATATATATTTTGACCTTAGAATTCCCTTCATTGCCCCAGCGGCTTTGCTTCCATTTCAGATCCGCTTATCAACTTCGTTGTTTTCTGCATCACAATTTGTGACTATTACTCCTAGACACTCCAATTCCTTCACTGTTTCAAAACAATAATCCTCTCCATCAAACGACCGTACCTTGAAACTGCTTGCACCTCATAAATTATCTCATTAATGCGCAATCCATATTCTTTTGATTTTGTTTGTATCGCCGTAAATACTCTCTTCAATTCCTCCTCTGATCTCGTTAACACTGCCATATCGCCCGCAAACGCTATACACTGGTGCTTGTGATGGAACACAGTTCCCGTTGTTTGTATTTTTTCCAGAGGCATATTGAAAAGCGTAGTCGATAGTGGGTCACCTTGGCTTAGACCTCTCCCCACCGCGAAGCTCCTTGATAGGGTTCCATCGACGGCCACTCTGCTTCTGGAGCCTTCCAATGTAATTCGCACCAACCATATCAACTTCGCAGGGATACCAAACCGTGTCATGGCCTCGTATAACTTAGTTCTACTAATTGTATCTATGTATCTAAGTCTATGAATAGGATATGTAGTTCTACATTCTGCTCGTAGCTGTTCGCCTGTATCTGCTTTATCGTAAAAACCTGATCTGTTGTAGACCTTCCCACTCTAAATCCACTCTGATATTCCCCGATTGCCTCCTCAGCGATGACATCCAGTCTGCTCCTCATAACTCTGGCAAATATCTTATAGGTTACGTTCAGTAGAGATATGCCTCTATAATTACTGTATAAGGTTGGATCATCTTTTTGTGTATTGGACACATTACCGCTCCATTCCACTCGCTTGGCATTTTTTCTTTCCTCCATACTTCTTTCACACATCACAATCACAATTTTTTGAAAAAAAAAATTCTCCTGTGATTTCATTCTCACCCCCGCTTTTTATTATTTTTTGCTCTGTTAATTATTTCCTCGACCTCTCGCTTCGTTGGTACTCCATCAAGATCTTCTAAGTCTTGCTGTATGCTTGCCATTTGTGCATGTTCCTCTTCTTCACCTGTACTTAGCAGCTTTTCAAAATATTGTGCCCATATGCATGCCTTCTCTTCGGTTTGTCCTGCCAATTCGCTTTTTTCGTTTCTGTTTTTTGCTTCTTGATAGAAATTTCTAATTTCTTTGCTTTTATAATATTCCTCGAATTTTTTTAGTTTCTTGTCTAGATGTTCCCTTTCACACCTTCCGCATGTGCGCCTAGCTATTGCTTTCTTTTTTTAATATTCAAAGATTTCGTCGGTTCTTCCCTTGAAATACCTTAATCTAGCTTTATTTCTTTCATCACATACTTTTTTGCATTCCTCACTGTACCAGTCTGCTTTCTTAACACGTTCTGGTTTCCTCAGTAACTACTATGCTGTAACCCTTATGCTGTTTCTCACTGTGTTTCATTACTCTTCTATATTTTCCTGTGGAGGAGTGTCTTCTAATAGCTGGGATACCTGCTCTTCAAACAGTTTTTGGACTTGCTGTTCTCCAAGATCATTGACATTGTACTTCTCAATGCACACATTCTTAACTTTTGGTTCTTTGGGTAGCTCTTGAAACATTTTCATTGCCACGAGAAAATCGTTTGAATTCATGTCCGCTCCGCGGTAGCTTCTAACTTCTCTTACTCCTCTTGCATGCTTGGCATCTATCAACACATGATCTATTTGGTTGAAGGTTTTTGTGTTTTATGTATTGTCTTGTCGTCAAAATGTGTACTCATTATTTGCATCCCATTTTCCATAGCGAATTGCACTAGTTTCTTTCCGTTTTCCTGTAGGCTTTTATTCCCCGAAATCATCTTGAAGCACTTTTCTGTACCAACTTTCACATTAAAGTCACCCAGTACTATCGTAATATATTTCGGAATCTCATATACTATCCAATTCTTCATAAAATATATCTTTCTATTCAATATTTTTCTTCTTCTGGTGGGTGGCCATTTACGCTTATTTTCCTGTAACAACCTCTCACTCTTAACTAGGCACAATCTGTCTGATATTGGCTTAAAATCTATAACTGTTTTTGCCCAAGCTTTGCTTACTATAAGTCCTGTGCCGAAATATCGATTGAATATTCCTTCACTGTTAAACATTGTAAATTCACACATTCCAAGTTCCAATCTTTAACCACTTTGAACTTCCATCTGCCTTTGTCTTATTTCAACTACACTGACGTTGCCTGTACCTACTGTTCTTGCCTCACCCTCATTTCTATTTCTTACGATTCTTTGCCCCTCTTCTTTGGTTTTTTCTAAACTCATAACCTTGTTCATTGCTATGTCGCTAGTCTTGTCCTGTGTCCTTGAAATTTCCATTAGTTTTTTGAATCCATTCTCTCCAGGTTTTGTATATCTTTCATCCATTTCCATAATACACTATTTATTGTGAGTTTATTGTACCCTTCTTTTACATCTCTCCCTCTGCCCATTTCTTCCTGCGCTCTTTCTCGTACCTTCTTCTGTATTTCTCGCTCTTTTCCTGTCCAGTCGTGATTAATGTACACCTTTGATTCTTTAAATTCCTGTTTTGCTTTGTTTGCCATAATATTTTGCTTATCATGACTTCCCTCTAGTTCAATCCTGCAAGTTCTTTCTCGCATTTTGTATGTTCTTTCAGAAAATTCTCGACTCTCCTGGAACACAGTTCTTGTTGTTTGTATTTTTGCCTCCCTTAATATGGGTTCCAGAGCCATATTGTATATCTTTCATCCATTTCCATAATATACCATCTATTGTGAGTTTATTTTACCCTTCTTTTACATATCTCCCTCTACCCATTTCTTCCTGCGCTCTTTCTCGTACCTTCTTCTGTATTTCTCGCTCTTTTCCTGTCCAGTCGTGATTAATGTACACCTTTGATTCTTTAAATTCCTGTTTTGCTTTGTTTGCCATAATATTTTGCTTATCTTCACTGCCCTCCAGTTCAATCCTGCAAGTTCTTTCTCCCATTTTGTATGTTTCAGAAAATTCTCGACTCCATTTTTCAGCTTATTCTTATCATATTTGTCTACCTTTAACCTATTACTATATTATTAGCCTTCTTCTGTTTCTCCATCCATTCCATTCTATTAATATTCCCCATTTCTCTCTCTATTTTTTCATTTAGATTTTCAATATTGCATCTGAACAGATTTTCCACGATAAAAGTATCACAATTTACATGTTGTACTATTACATCGTCTTGTCGTGCCCTTGAAAATTACCCATTATGAAAATTTTATGATATGGCACTAGCTGTTGGTAGTCAAGCTCTTAGGTCTTTCATTTAAAAGATTTGAATGACCTTGTCCTTGAAATACATTTTGAATTATTTGATTTAATATTATTTTCTGAATTTTTCATTTAAAGACTTTTAATATTGTGTCTGAACAGATATTAATGTTAAAAATATGACGAAAATTGAAAATGTGTCTTGTCAAATAAGACTAAACAAGAACATGAATCTTACACCTCAATGGTGTAGTGAACATTAATTAAAGCAGGTCCATGAAGACTAACTGGTGGATCGTTAGACAATATTGTTTCTGGAATAGCCCTTCGCCGGTAGCGATCACCAAGAACCTTAGTTGTTGATGTATATATAATTATTGTACAAATTCTCGACTATATATCACTTAAAATGGTACTTACCTTGTATCATGAGCAGTCAGTCGTTGAAGAAAACACTTTTAGCAATATTAAACTTTATTGCGACACCTTTTTTGCAATAAGGTGTTTCGGAAACCATTGTCAAGCAATAAACATTAATATGACAAATGACATTAAATAAAACCTATCGCGGTAACAAGGCCGACTTTCTATATACCCCAGTATTTACTGCAAGAACTAAGGAAAACCTTGTAACGAACCTAGTTAGGGTATTCGACCAACATTTAGTTCACTACAATACAATATCCAATATTTCATTCATTACAATACAATTTTTTGATCATTATTATTACAATTGTGGGTTAATTTATTTATATATTATTATATTATTTTTTATCGTTGTTGTGATTTTAAATTGTATTGTAATGAATTAAATGAATTAAATGTTGGTCGAATACCCTAACTAGGTTATTTACAAGGTTTTACCTAGTTCTTGCAGTAAATACTGGGGTATATAGAAAGTCGGCCGTGTTACCGCGATAGGTTTTATTTAATGTCATTTGTCATATTAATGTTTATTGCTTGACAAGGGTTTCCGAAACACCTTATTGCAAAAAAAGGTGTCGCAATAATCTTTAATATTGCTAAAAGTGTTTTATTCAACGACTGACTGCTCATGATACAAGATAAGTGCCATTTTATATATATATATATATATATATATATATATATATATAGTATGTAGTATATATATATAATTTACCATATTTTCTATTCATGTCTTTTAGATAGAAATTTATTAATTTTATTATCAAGTTTTTTTATATATTTATTTAATTATTTAATAATAAATACGTCAATATCTAAAATTATTAATTATGATTAAGTATCTATTTAATTTGTTTCGATTGCATTTGGATATATGTAAGTCGACTTTTAATTAAATTACGTGCGCAGTTATATCATACAATTTAATTAGGATACCCAATAAAATTAAACTTAACGCACTTTTTGCAAATGGTGGCTTTTGTCATCTAAATTTGATGGAGTTGCGCGTCGGCATCGAAATTCGACGCTGCCACTAAATAATCAGTAGCTAGGCTCCACTAGTGTCGTTAGGTGCTCACTATGACAATTCTCTAAAAACCGGCAGTGGTCTCTGTAAGTATTTCAATGCTTTGCATTAACGTACTCTATGTTATTGTTAACGTAATTCATGCGTGTATATTAATATGTGTGTTTATTTAAAGCTACGCATTTGTTGTTGTGTTATTGTATCTTTTGTTTATTTCTTGCGATTTGAAACGCATTTCTAATTAAAGCAGATAACGCACCTGGCATTTAAATATCAAGTTATTAATATTTAGCCACGTTTCGATCGGTTATTAAATTATTGCTAATTGTAGTTTAGTAATTGACGTTGTTCATCGTGGTTCAAATCGAGTCTAATTGGTCGGATTAAAATGTTTTAAAAAAGAATCAATATTTATTTATATATATATATATATAGTTGAATCGTTGATGTTAAAAAATAATTGGTTGTATTTTTAGTTGTTTTATTTATTTATTTATTTATGTGATGAGACGTCGTTGTCATTCGCTTGATTTCGTATGCAATTGATTACGATCGAGTTTTTCAAAATCGACGTTTTTGTGCTTTCGTCAATATTTGAACAAAATTAATAAATATAGTTTGTAATATAAAAATGGCATAGATTTTAGGTGTGTCACTTTTAGCTTGAAATTCAGGGTGCGCGACTAGCAATTTTGACCAGTGGTCGCTGTGTGGGAGTAACTATTGATCCACTATAGAAGCACACGCATTTATACACACATTTCTCTCTCGCTCTCATTTACGCCGGCCTTTATGTTACCATTTGTCATTATGTTATTCCGATCGTCTTGTGTCGCTTTTGTAAGACGATTATTAACATCACGACGATTTTGTTGCAGTCAAAGTGTCGACGCTTTGTACCAATTTACACCTTTTTCTGTGTAACGTTATTTATATCGTAACCGCTGATAACGCTTTAAAGGTCTTTTTCATTGCGCGTTTATATATATCTCCGATGTTAAATATCACATAATCAATATATTTGTACACATTTTTAATTTTCATCTCATTATCTTATTTACATATTTTTGTATCAACCATGGATTTAAACATCGACAGTTTTTATTACAATTTTAGATAAATCATTTTTGTTTTATATATAGACGTTGATAACGGTTTACCCCTCAAATTAATACACAATATTAGGCGTACATTTACGTTTTATTGTTTGTCGTAACTCGACATGTATTTCATTTGCATTCTAATAATTTCTTACTGTTATATTGTTCATGTAATCATTCTGTAATAATTACAATTTTCATCTATATAAATACACAAATCCGCCAATTAGATAATTACCGTTATTTCTTCGGATTTCTTATATAATTATTATCCAATTAATCACGTTTTTCACGGGCGGTCAGCTGCTGAAACGCAACCTTAGTGAAACTTGATGCGAAAAGTCTATCAAATGACAAATTACATCGGTAAAACGACGCTCGTCTATTTATATATTTTATTTATAAATTATTTTATACTGAGCTCTTTTTACTTCATTTCACAAATTGATAATAATTTACAATTTATTTCGATATATATCTATAGATTTTGTATTAAAATTGATGGGGTTCATTTGAAAGTGGGGGTTATTTCCAATTTTATTTTTAAAAATATGACAAAGTAGATCCGACGAAGTTTTTGTTTCTGTTAAATCCGTCTAGATTTTTATTTAAAATTATATGTCGAGTAGATCTGACGAAATTTATTTTTTTTGTTTCATCCCCGAATTATTCACCGTTGTGTTGTTAAGAAATCATACAGAAAAATAACTAATATTTTTTATACAGAAATATTGGAATTTATCAAACTTTAATTTCACAATATAAGGTTGAAGTGACAAACATATCTAGACGATTCCAGTTTGATTTATTTAGGGCCCTAAGGATTGTTTCGACGGTCGACGAAAATCACAAAATTTCATTTCACTCTCACCTTAAGCTTTAAGCTAAATTAAAGGGATAATATATTCAATTGCGATTTATATTTATTTTTTTTGTTTATATATTTACTACATTTTCGATTCGTAACATTTACGTTACTAAAATATATTAATTACAAATTTGGGCATCGAGCACATTTACTATAATGAGACAACAAATTGTGAATGGGTCAGAAATTTATATTTGTTACGGTGGCTCATTAAAACGCATTTCATTAAAAATATTATTCAGTAAAAGCACAATTCGTTTTTTTTACATTTTTTGAACATTTCTCTCAATTTTCATCTAATCTGTAAAGTTTAATTAGTGCAATTTTCCATTTTTAATTAAATTTGTTTCTCGCTTTAAAATTTTTTCAAATACTTGTTTTTTAGACGTTTTAAAATATTTATTATTTTTGTTTTATTGTTCTCGTAATATGATTTTTGTTGTTTAATTTACAACAATTTACAATTCTTAAACTAATTTAATCGAATTCTAATTGTGAAAAAATTATTCATTTTCTAAAATTGTTCTAAATTATAACTCGGTTTGAAAACATTTTTTTCTCCAAAAAGGCGTTAAAATATATTGGCATGTTTGATTCTCGTCGCAATTGACGGGGGTAGTTTGAAGGGTGGGGGATTGATATCACACATCGGTTTACCTATACTATTTAGTATGTTACGTGAACAGTGCAGTGCTTACATGCACGTAGATCACATATCTAGAAGTGTCAAATCGTGGGAGTACTTGAATCGCTTAAAGCCTCAAAGTTTTTTATTTTTTTGCAAGTGAAAATAAAAATTAATTACGACGGTGGTAGTTTTAAATATGCGAACGATTATTTAAGAATTTAACGTAGTGAAAACTTGTGGGCGGAGTACGTTGCTTCAGGTATTTAAAGACGATTGTTTTCTTAGTGGCATGAATTAATTATTTTATAATTTGTAATATTATTTTGACATTGCTCATGCGGGTTAGAAGAATGTAAATGAAATTAATGTACGGTTAAAGTATAAGGGGAGATTCCCGGATTGAGGGAAACTATGATTCACGCCACCAAAGTTTCCATTCACAAAATTGTGCGTCTTACGTATACGTCGACTTAATTATTCAGCTGTAATTAATTAAGTTGTATAATTACATCTTAAGTGGAAATTATTGTAGCAATTTGTGACTATTCATTTGAAATTAACCAATTGGGAAGTTTATTGACGCTCCCTGTCTTTGCAGAAACGAAATTTGTATTAAACATTGCAGATGAGAAATTGGAATTGATGTAATATTAATATTAAATTGATGATGAATTTTAACCTTTGGGTATATATAATATAAATTTGTTGAAGTTTGTAGTTACGCATTTTATTTAATCACTTATGCCACTGGGTGAAAATAATTGAAGTGATTCGTTGAGGATATTGATAAAGAGACTTCAACGATGATTGTTACAATATAAGTGTTTGTTATAATATTGTTTTATTATGCTTAGGGACCTATGGTAGTATTGCATGTCGTCTAAACAACAAGATGATGACATCCGTCACTTTACCTTCCAATTCTGGTCCCCTTCATGGTGGATACACTGTCACTGAAGAACAAGCAGCAGGTGATTCAGATTTCGAAACTTCACGCCCCATTAAACGTTGCTTACCTACTCCACTGGCGGAATCTTGCAAGAAGCGTCGCAAGCAATCCACACCTGTTCGCATTTCTGCTGCTGATTCAGATCCCAACCATTCAGAAGGTAAGCTTCCCGATCCATCCCTTGAACCCGAAGTAAAATGTTCGGCTTGTCTCCTTCTGTTCAATAATACGGAACAATTGGAAACCCATATAAAGGCAGAGCATACGTTAATAGAATGTAAGACGGAAGTGGAAGAGTTACCATCGAGCACTGACGGTCCAGATACCCCAATAGAATTAACCACGCCGAGATCAGATCTGCCATGGATGTCCGACATGCAAAACAAAGAATGGATGAATTCGAATCTCCTGCCCTTTTCGCCGGCGAACCACATGTTCATGTCACTGTCACAGTTCCCGCAAGCTGACACAGTTGCACCGAGACAAATGATCCGCATCTTTAACCCAGACGCATATTGCGAGCTCTGTAATAAAGAATTCTGCAATAAGTACTTTTTGAAGACACACAAAGCAAACAAGCACGGGATTTATTCGGATCCTCCTAGTTCGGATCCCGGGGCAGGTACCGTAAATATCCCAAGTTACGCGACGAACATGAAACTCCCATCAACAGTGCCAAACGTCGAGATTGCATCAGTTAAAATTGACAAACCACAAACCGTAATAAACCCATTTTCTGATTTATTCACCAACCCGTTTAACAAGCAACTACCTAAAATGAACAAGCAAGAATTAGCCGAAACTAGCGTAATTAACTCAACGAATTGTTCGTCAAACGGTGACACGGAACGCACAATAACTGAAGAACGCGAGGAATCTTCTAGTTCGCAAGCCATGCAACCTGATAACCCGTTACTAAAAAACGAATTCACTGATGATGTCTACTACACCTCGCCCATTAAATCGCCTGGGCAACAAGCTCGAGAAATGGAGTTATCGAATCGGTTGAGGCGAATTGGTGTCATGAACCCTAAAGCGTTTTGCGAAATTTGTTGTAAAGAGTATTGCAATAAATATTTTTTGAGGACCCACAAAATGAAGCGCCATGGCATCTACGTTCCAGAAGAGGGGAAAGAACGGGATATGAAGATAGATTCGTTCGGGAACTTGCTGTGGTCTCAGAACACGCAAACGAGCCCTTTGAACTTGATCATGGCAGAGCAGTCAACATCTAGTCACCACAACGACAGGAAGACGTCGTCGCCAGCGGATATCAGTTGCGAGCTGTGTGGTATTAAGTTCCAAAATGCTAGCTTGGCGCAGTTGCACAGCGTGAGCGTCCATTCAAAAATCCATTCGACGAACCCAGAGACTTCAAATAGTAATTCGGAAGAAGAGAATAAAGCAACGGAGAACGTCGAAAAATCGAGTAATGACACCATAAGCGAAGATTTGCAGAAGCTCCAAACGATGATCTTGCAACTAAACGATTTAGATGTTAATAAGGCGACGAGCACGTGCAACGCGTGTAGTAAAGAGTTTGAAAATCGGTATTTTTTGCACGCCCACATGATGACGGAGCACGGGTTACTCTTGGATGACGTAGTCGATAACGAAAAATCGTGCGAAGCCGAAGCCAGCATTAATAACAACACGTTATGCGATTTATGTGGGAAAGATTTTCAAAACGTGCTAGAAATGAAGAAACACATCGCCGACCACCATTTGAATACCCAGTCAGCTCCTGAAATAAAAGACGAGTTCAACGGGTTTACCACGCCTGAAAAGAGCATCACTAGGTCGGTTGTTTCGAGCGGCCCGTTGCCGGAAAGGAGAACTTCGATGAGTTTAACGCCCACGAGTAGCTATTGTGAGATATGTAATAAGGAACTTTGCAATAAATACTTTATGAAAACGCACATGCAACGAATGCACGGAATTGAAATTGAAAATGGTGCGCAAATTGGTGGAGTTATATGTGATATATGCAACAAAGAACTTTGCAGTAAATATTTCTTGCGTGTCCATAAGCATAACACTCATGGAATTGTCGAGTACGGCGCTAGCTTGTTGCAACCCAGAAAAGGAGATGAGCCACCTGTTGTTTTAAACACCGAGGCCGACACTTCACTTAAACCCACGGATTTGGCTGATTTGAGCCATAGGTATTTTACGCATTTTACTGAAGTGTGCACAATATGCAGTCGGAGATTTCGTAGCACGAAGTGGCTGAAGGCGCATTTGTTGAGTGACCATGGGCAGGCTGGGATCGATAAATGGGGCGAAGTAGAGCAACAACTTCAACAATCTATGAATCAACATGCTAAATCTGTTGTTAAGAACGGACCTGAGAGGGTTAGCCCGACGTTGAAAATACCAAATGGTGGCCAGGAGTTAAATCAAACGGGGATCCAAAATGTTCTATCAAGTATTTTTGGAGATGACGAGTCGAATGCAAAAACCTATCACTGTTCCTATTGTTCTTTCACCACGCCGATCCTCCCGTTTTTGTTCGTCCACGAACGCTCCCATTCCATACAATCGACTGAAAATGACCAGGGCTTATTGAAATGTCCAGTTTGTCCCCAAACGTTCCCGCAAGCTGAGTTCCTACAACATCATATGTTTTCACAACATCCTTTTCTATCGCTGCCGCCGTTTTTTAATGGTAAAGTTGAGCTGCAAGGTGAAGCGTCAGAAAGTACTGAGGAGGTTGAAGACGCAGGGTCCTCCGAATGTGGTAAACAGGGATTGAAGGGTAAGAATGTAAAACGCAGAAATGTTCGTATAGAATTAACATCGGAGGTGAGCCAAACGTTGAAGGACGTAGCTAAAAGATCACTACTACCGGCTACTTATGCTCTACCCCAAGCTGACGAGGCACCACTCGCTGTTACAAATACACCGGCGTATGCTATGCAAGCATTTCTTCTAGAGGAGCCGAGCACAGAACGTAGATTTGTGCCCTCGTTAGTGTTCTTACCGGTGATGCAGAAGCAGTCCGCACCCCTCACCGTGACCTTCACTCTCACCCCCGCCTAAAATGTTTTCTACACACGTAGTTTGCATAAAAGTCATATATTTTTTAAAAAAATGATGGCGATAGCTACACCTGTGATTATTATTTTTATTTAACTTATATGTATAATCTAATATATAAACGTATTCCTATATTTGCAAGTGGCCTCGTATATTACGAGGAGCATATGAGCACATATTTTTATGCAAATACCGGAAAGACTGAGTGAAATTTTATATAGTCTGTTAATTTTCACTTTATAATATCGAGATACTGATGTTTTGTACGATAGAAAGCTTTAGGTGATGTTTAATAAAAGTTCCTATTTTGTCTCTCGATATAACTATTCGTTCACAACTATATATGTATTGAGTTGTTAGATGTAGCTTGCTCAAGAGTCAGTTAACGTTCCGCATGCCCAGTCCACGCAACTCAGGGTTAACTGAAACGAGTACAATCAGACCTCTACGCGGCATTAGTCGCTTTCCTGTCTCTGAGTTCCTGATTAGAATAAGATATATCAATGGTACCTCAGTCAATGTGACTGACGGCGGCCGGGGGGTTACCGCTACGGTCAATCCCATCACCTGTGCCGTTCTACAGGTGCATGTGTTATATTTTTTGGGGAATTCGCCGTTGCGGGCTGCTGTAGAGACGGCTGGAGACGAGGCCTTCCCTCGGTCACCGTCGCCTTCAGGGACACTAGATTATATACATATATATGTAAATATATATATCAACTATCTCATTAGAACCGTCGAAACCGGTACGCCAATACGTGGTACTTTCAGTTTAGTTCCTCGGCCGGGTGTCTTCCACACGCCAATATAGTCACAATCTAGACTCTAGACCACCGATCGATAACACTATCACTTCATTCATAATAATAAAATATCTATACTAAATAACACCATTTTTACTATATTTTATTTTATTTTTATCCTACAGTTTTTACAATTTGTATTTTTATTAAATTTATATTTATTATATATATTTAATGTATATTTTTTAATGATTTGATTAGTCCAAGTCTTTAATTAATTTCTTTATTTGTTAAACTAATTTGACAGTATATTTTACAGATCTGCAAATTAAATTTGATTTTAATAATTGTGCAAAAATGCATTATTAAACACGTCACAGTCTCTTCATTCACTTTAAAAGTCCTTTCATTTGTTGAACATCTTTAATTTTACATAACATAAACTATGGGCTTTTAAAATTAATATTGATTTCCATATAAAAAAAATAAGGAAAAAGGTACATTGATCAAAAACTATGCACCATATACTACCTTGAAAATAACATAGTAACATAGGGTTGGGTATTGACGTCTAGATGGCGTTAATACCAAAACCCAAACTCCTTGTCATATACTTCTTTGTTAATAAACTCGATTCACTACTTTAGGCTCAAACTAAAGGACTTGGCTTAGTTGAAAAATGACAATTAATACTTTCATGCCATGTAACAACAACGTGTTGTAAGTTGTCGGAGAGAAAACGTTGCTGTCACGATTTTTCATAATGTTTACGAAATTCCCAAAAAATTACTATTATTTTTAAAGTTATAAAGATTTTGATTTAGATTTTCAATGGAAATTCAAATGTTGTCAATTTTTGAATTGTACTGAAAATCATGTATTTAATGTTTTGCAAAACGTAAAATGTTTTAATACAATTTTAGTGATTTGCATTGCTTGGTACGATAGTATTTTATTTTAAACAACTTTTACACCAATTTTACAAAAAATAATGGGAATTTTTCTCCCTTTATATAACTGAAAAGTTATGTCGTTCATTGGTTAACCAAAATATTATTTTAATCGTAGCTCCTACTCCGAAACAGGAAGATGTCAAAAATGAAATCAATTGAAAAAATCTATTATCTTAATCAACTTAATAACTTAAATATTCATTGTTTTCGTTTTTTCGAACACGTAAAAAATTGCAAGTTAATAGCACAAAAACGCGTAAACACTTTTCAAAAAAAAAAAATAAAATAAAAATAAACTTCGTTGTTTATTTTTTTCCAAATTTGTAAAAATAACGGGTGTGCCATTTCAAGATAAGTTGTTTTTGTGAATCACTCGAAAACTCGACTTTTCGAGGATTTAATTGATGTCATAAAATATTAAAAAAAAGATAAATTAATACAAAAATTTATTGTAACGTACGATCGTAACTGACGAAAAAACTACAAATACTCGTTAAGACAATAAACTTTACGTTACACTCTTTTTCAAAGATGCAAAAATTTCCGGGCAAGGGCTTTTTTGATTTCGCAATGAAAACAAAGCAACAAATCAAACAAATTTTAAAAAAATGTACGGGTGTGCCATTTAAAAATGAATCAAATCAATCGAAAACTCGACTTTAAAAATTTTTGAAAATGCACGCGAAACCGTGATGTTTATGTTTTGTTTCATTTCGCGGTCGTAATCGTCGTTAAGTTAATTAACTTATCAGACTTATGCTTCAATTTTGCTTCAAATTCTTATAAAATATGGGGTATGCCATTTAAAGTGAATAACTCGAAATCGCGACGTTCAATTGATTTTTGACGTCATCTAAAGAAACCAACTTTGTCAAGTAAATCAACTTCGTAGCTTTAACACTTCTTCCAAGTATACGGGACGTGTCATTTTTAAATAACTTGTTTTTATGTACAACCAACGCGATGTTCGTTTGTATTTTTTTTTGTTATTTCAAAACAATTACAAATCAAAGTAATAACGGGGTTAGCACCGGTGGGAGTTAATTTGCCGCACCCGTATTTACAGATCGCGTGAATGGAAGCAATCGCACCTTGATTTTATTTTTTTAAAAAATTTCATTCGGTGGTTTTCGTCACTACTACAACAATTTTTTTGGGGTGAATCTATTTATTTCATATTGTTTGTAGGTCAGATGTTCTAAATGAAAAACATCCATTCGAATGAAACTCATGAACGGGGTTGGCGTAATAAACAAAAATCCATTCACTACTATACTAATTCCCTTAATACCCACCCATTCAAATGAAAAACGTAAATGAGGTTGAAGTACTAAACAAAAATCCATTCGCGACTTGATGATGATAGCAATAATCCAATAATTTCAAAATTGATCAATTTTCTGCTATAATTTCATCAAATTGCAGTGTTTTCATTTGATGGCGAAAATAACGTGGGTTGTCGTTATTTTTATATGTTCATTGGCTGCCATTATTTCGTTTAATTATTGGGGCAAGAAGTTCTTTCCTGTGCTGGGGCTGCGGGGAGGTTATAAGAAAATTTATAGTGTGGCGCATATCTGGGATATATTGGAATAGATTTGCATTAAATTAAAAATTCGTGAATACTGTTTTAAAATGTTTTTAGATTGAGGGGGTGGGTGAGGTGGGTGGGTGGGTGTGTGGGATATGAGCTTGGTTACATGTTTTAGGCAAAACGGGTTTATCAAGAAGTGGAGATTATGAATGAGATAGTACGATGTTGAATAAATTTTTTTTTCAATGTTTTTGATTTATATAAACTTTAATGGTATTAATTTTATTATTATGAATGAAGTATATATTCCGATCGGTACGAAAACATATTGTTTAATTGTTGTATAGTACAAACTGACTACCTTTGCTAATTACTAGTTATAATACTAAGCTGTGTGCCTTCAGTAATTGCAAATGACCTGCTATTTCATAGGCCTGGGTGCTATGTAAAATTACATGTGTTTAACATTATAAGAAAATACACATTGAAAGAATACGGGACGTTCGTATTCAAATTTTCATTCACATATTATATTGGCTGCCGTCGCATATTTTACGGGTGATTGTAAATCATTTTCGGCGATTGCCATTAAATTTTTTTTTGTACACTTTCGAATGTATTTCCCTATTTCCTAAATTCTGTAAACAGCTGCCGCAGCGCGTGCGACCCCGCGCACTGCCACTCACAATTCCTTTTGAAATCACCCCAAATTTCGATTTTTTGTAAATTTATGCATCTGTTCAATTTTATTATGCATGTTAATGTCTGTTTGCTAATTTTAATATTATCACGGCAACGAATTGAAGAAGAAAAAAATAGATTCGATCAAATTGTTTTTAATAATTTTGTCGAAGAATTAAATAATTTAAAAAATTATCTTTGTTTAAAAAAAAATATGTGTTTGTGATTTGATGTTTTTTTTTAACACAGCAGTACTAACGTATTTAATTACATAGTTTCAGGAATCTGATCTGATGATAAAAAAATAGTTTTTTTTTTTGGTGGAATTATTGTTACTCGATTTAATGATTATGGTGCGTGAAAAAATTGGGGAATTTTGTATATCAAATCAAGAATATGCAAATGTTGGTACCCTATATTAAAATTTATTATGTGAAATCAATTGAATCACCGTCCAGTGCCATTCAATAGATTTACATGAATTTGAATACGAACGTACGCTTTTAGTTATCTTTACTAGTGTAACAATACAAAGCATAATTTATGTGCAAGCAAATATTCCATAAAAACGAATGTGAACCTTAACAAAAAAAAAAGACCATAAAAGCGATGATGCCCAGCTACTCTGTTACGGGGAGGGGGTGGTTCATTTGGGGTTCGCATTTTTAATGACGTGTGGTGTTCGACTAGGATAAATGAGCATAAAATCAAAAAGTGAGAGTCTCGTGTCTCGAAAATCTATCTAATTATAAGTTGTTCCTAGGATAGTGTTACATGATTGGCGAGATACTTGTCCCTCACGAAATTATATTAGGTGTTAATAATACGGGTTTTCAATTGCGTGTAGCTAGGACTATACTTCATATGTTAAAAGTTACGTTTCCTTACGTTTACCATTATATTTATTATATATGTACGTATATAATACGTGGACTTTTAATATATTTTACAATATCGGTGCTGTAAAAAAGTACATTTATTATATACAAATCTAAAATTGAGTAAGTTTGAAAGTATTTTAAATTGATTGATTTAAAATTAGTTGTAATGTTTAGATTTAATATGTTAATGGCTGTTTTTAGGCTATCGTATATTGTAATCAAAACATTTGAGCACAACAAATTTCCTTATTATACGAAATTGATTTCCGATACGCTCAACTTTTCAGGTATTTCATAATTGCTTGATTTATTGATTTTCTATCACAGACGTCGCAATTTATTTTTCCTCGGCCAGAGAATTTCATAACGCGCATGACTACTCACATCTTTTCGCCGTTAGCAGACAGGTTTTGCAATGTATTTGATTTTTTTATTCGTTGCGCACATTGAAAAATAAATAACAGCAATTTCAAATTGACCACAGATTATTTCATCCATGTATTCGTTTTTTCTTAAATCCACAAAACTGGAAAGGTCGCACTCTGGAACACAATTTTTAAATTTTTATTTACCGAACGCCAATAATTAATTCATACCTCATACCTAATTGTTTATTGATATGAGAACATGGGCCACTAATTTAAACGCAATATCCACTTCGCCATGACATAAATAATATTGCATAATTCGGCGCTTCGTCAAATAATTTAAGGAAACTCATACAACAACAAAAATTATTGTGAGGTATCTAATAAATTATTTAACACGAATTCTTGCAATAAACTATATGTCATGGCAAAGTACAATAAGAAAACTATCGATTGGTCTATTTTGTGTTAAAATTGGTCGCTGTGAAATTTAGATCAATAGACAATTAGATTTTACGATTTTACAATTTTTTTTTTTTAGTAAAATGCGGTGAATAAATAAATTAAGATTAAATGGTAGATTTTGTACTTTCGCTCCATGTAGCGAGTTGCCGCATTAATTGACGTTTATAAGTTGGCGTAGACGCTGCCATTGAAAGGTCCTTTCATGTTGATGACTAATGGGTTGAGTTGGGTGGAAAATTTTCTTTAACTCTGGGTGCCCATGGCCTCACATTTATTCAGGAAATGGATGATTATTTTTAGCTCTTTGTTACCTCGGACTCGATGCAAATGTCATCAATGGCGAAACAGTTTGCCACATCCAGTATTAGATGGAATTATATTAGACAATTGTTGATAATATTAGTAATTTTACTTTGATAGCTCAGCTCACGAAATAAAACTTTATTATTTTGAATTTTGTCAATTTTTGACAATTTGCAACTTTAGCATTTAAGCCATTTTACCGTTTTGACAATATTAGCAATGTTTTATGACAATTTGGACAATTGTCATTTTCTCGACCATTTTGTATTTTTCGACGTCAGCAAATTTGTAATTTTTCTTGCATTTTAGAACTGACATGCATATTAATATTTTTCAAAATTTTTCACAAATTGATATTTTTTATTTATTTTGTTGGTTGTTTTGCAAAACACGTTTTGGGTTTACCACAAGAGTTGCATTTTCGTCATTTATTTTAATTGTTATTTTTAACTTTGGCATTTTTTGCAATTTATTAAATTTTGAAATTGTTTGTATTTCAAATAATTGTAACTTTTTACGCCGCAAATTTTACAATTTAATATTTTTATATTTTAGAATTTCAATTTTTTTATATTTTGTTGGTATTTTCGAATATTTCGTCATTTTTGAATTTGTTTGGGAATTCTGCAAGGTCGACAATTTGAATTTTAGACAATCTTGATTTTTTCAAATTACTGTCAGCTTCGAATTTAGCCGATAGAACTTGGAAAAAGAGGTTTTCAGGAATTTCAGATTTTTTTGTCATTTTAACTATTAACGTTTTCAAATTTTAATTTACTTTGTACGTAACGATATTTTTTAATATAGCAAGTCGCACAAATCTATACACAAATCTTTGCACCAATCTGATTGCATAATAAAAAATGGCAGCGACAATTTTGAAAATTTTCTTTTTGAGCTCAAATACATGTTGAAAACATTTTTGTTTTCACATTTTCGGCAATTTTGATATTTTGGCATTGTTTGAATTCTACACAATATTGACTTTTTACATAATGTAGATATTTTTCAATTTAGGAACGTAATGCATTCGATTTTTTTAACTTTTTTGAATTTAGAAGTTTTCAATTTTTGATTTTTTTGAATTTTCTTTTCTTTGCACAAATCTGATTGCATAATAAAAAAATGGCAGAGACAATTTTGAAAATTTTCTTTTTGAGCTCAAATACATGTTGAAAATGTTTACATTTTTGTTTTCACATTTTCGGCAATTTTGATATTTTGGCATTGTTTGCATTCTACACAATATTGATTTTTTACATAATGTAGATATTTTTCAATTTAGGAACGTAATACATTCGATTTTTTTAATTTTTTTGAATTTAGAAGTTTTCAATTTTTAATTTTTTTTAATTTTCTTGGTATTTTTGAATTTTGCATCATTTTTGTATTTGTTTGGGAATCTGCAAGGTTGCAAATTTAAATTTTAAACAATGTTGATTTTTGTTCAAATTGTTGACAGCGAGTTGATCTATTGTTAGAATTTCGAAAACAGGTATTGGACTACAATTTAATCATTTTTGCGTTTTCGCGGAAAGTTTGACTTGATCGTCAAATTTTACAATTTTTTGTCATTTTGATTTCAGTTTTTACTTTATTTTGTATCTAATGTTGATATTTTTTATGTCGCAAGTCGCACAAATCTATGCACAAATCTTTGCACAAATATTTGATTACAGTTAGGTATATTCAAAAATTGTCGAAAACGTTTTAAACAATTTTGAAAATGTTTTTTGCATTTTTTTCGTGTCAGTTTTTTTGTAATTTGTTTGAACTTTAGACAGTATAGTTTTTTACCACAATGTAGACATTTTTTGAATTTAGAAGTCTCATGCATTCGATTTTTTGATTTTGTTGGTATTTTCGATTTTTTCATCATCTTTGTATTTGGTTGAGAATTCTACTAGTTGATCGGGCGATAGAACTTTGGAAAACAGGTTTTAGAATTTTATCATTTTTCTGGGAAACCTTGACTTGATTGTCAAATTGTATCACATGTTTTGACATACACGACATTTTTCAAATTATAATTTAGTTTACATGTAATGTTGATTTTTTTTATGTCGCAAGTCGCACAAATGATTGCACAAATCTTTGCACAAAATTTGATTGCAATTAGGCATATTCAAAAAAATATCGAAAACATGTTTTCATATTATATATTTTTATGTAATGTTGATATTTTATATAACACAGGTCGCACAAATTGTTGCACAAATCTTCGCACAAAGATTTGATTGGCACATTCAAAAAATTATCGAAAACTTTTCAATAATTTTGAAATTTTTTACAATTTTTGCATTTTTATCCCTTGTCGTTTTTGTTTCCCTTTTGAGCTGAAAGTCATGTTGAAAATCTTCACAATTTTGATATTTTATTATATTTTGGAATTATTTATTATTAAAATGTAGACATGTTTTGAATTTAGATGTGTAATGCATTCGATTTTTTAATTTGTTTTGCATTTTTTAATTATTCCATTTTTATAATTGTCTTTGGGAATTCTGCAAAATCGACAATTTTAAGCAATTTTTTTTTTCAAATTGTTTACAGCTACGAGTTTGGAAAACTGCTTTTGGACAATTTAGAATTTTATTGCATTTTCGCGGCATGTTTGAAATTTTCACATTTTTGTCATTGTTACTTCCTTTTCTTTCTTTTTCAAATTTTAGTTTATTTTGTATTTAATGTTGATGTTTTTTATGCACAAATTTTTGATATTCAAGAATTGTCGGATACATTTTTTACTCGACATATTTTTTATGTCGCAAATCGCACAAATATTTGCCAAATCTTCACACACATTTTTTATTGCAATAAGGCCCATTCAAAAATTGCCGAAAATGTTTTAAACAATTTTGAAAATTTTTTGATACGAGCAACGCACAAATTTATTTTTGGACAATGCCATTGATAGGACTTTGGAAAACAGGATTTGAATAATTTATTTATTTATTTAATTTCCTCGTTGACAAGTTTTACAATTTTCACATTTTTTGCCTCTTCGACTTCTTTTAAAATTTTTCAAATTTAATTTATTTTGTATGTAAAGTTGATATTTTTTATGTCGTAAGTCGCACAAATATTTGCACAAATCTGTTATTGCAATTATGTATGTTCAAAAAAGTGGCGGAAACATGTTCTAAACAATTTTCAAATTTTCCTCAATTTTAGGTATTGTTGATTTTTTCGAATTGTGCACTACTGTGAGTTGATAGAACTTTGGAAAACAGGATTTGGACAATTTAGATTTTTATCATTTTTGCATTTTTTGGAAATGTTGTATTTGCTGTTATATTTTACAATTTTGACAACTCTTAACATTTTTCAAATTTTAATTTATTTTGTATATATTTTTTTATGTTACAAGTCGCACAAATCTCTGCACAAATATTTGCACAAACTTCGCACAAATCTTTGTTTGCAATTAGAGATGTGGAACATTTGAAAATGTTCCCATATTTGTTTTCACATTTTCGACAATATTGATATTTTATTACATTTTGGAATTGGTTGAATTTTAGACAATATAGAATTTCTACATTTTTTGGCAATGATTAGTTGATATGCGCAACGCACAAATCTATCTTTGGACTGGGCGACAGTTTGGCCGTAATGTTGAACAAACTTCCAAGACAGTTTTTATACAGCTTTGATGTGTTTGTAACTTTTTTAAATTTTTCATACTTTTTCCTCATGTTTTTGCAATTTCTACATCATTGCCATTTTTTGCCGTTTGAACTGAAATGAATGTTGAAAATCTTCACATTTTCGACATTTTATTACACCTTGCAATTGCTTGAATTATTAGACAATATATATAAATACATAATGTTGACATTTTTGTCAGCCATTAGTGGATACATTAATATAACGCACAAATACAACAGATAACGCTACAGTTTACTCGTAATATTTGGAAAATGAGTTTTAGATGACTACGGTTTTTGTAATTTTTTTCCAGACTTTTGTCATTTTCTCGTCAATTTTGACCTTGTCGTGAACATTTGCATATTTTCCAGTTTTTACCATTTTTTGCATTTTGACTTTTTAATATTTTTGTAATTCTGATTTAGTTATTTATTTTTGTCAAGTCGCACAAATCTTCCATGAACTACGCTGTAGTTAGTCCCATTCAACAACAGGTGTAAGCCAATTTTCAAATTTTTGTATTTATGATATTTTTTGTAACATTTTTACGTTTTGTTGCTTGAACTGAAATTCAATTGAAAATCACCTCATATATGGCAATTTGAATACACTATCCAGCTTTTTTAGTCAAGGTTATGCATTACCAAGATGCGTTTATTGTGAAGATTTTTTCGTGATTTACTTATTAAATTAATGTCTGATTATAGGAGTATAAAATATTATAAAATTTCTCTGTTACACTTTGTTTAAATTTGGTTATGGATTTTTACGATAAAATTGATTGATAAGATGTAACGAAATATGGAAGTGAATTAGGTCCAAAATATAATATTCCATGTGCAAACAGATCAATAAATTTCATACATATTGTAATATCGTAATCTGTTTTTAATGTGAGGGAAAAAATACGAAGGAATCAATTTTTTTAGATTACATCTAGCCAACAAATTTTGTAATATTAGATACAAATGATATATATAAATTCAAACAATTCGTTCTTCGGTGACACGTAGATAATAAATTACCATCGAAGCCATTAGCGACAATCGATATTTTAATCAGCAGTAATAAATTGATATTTTTTATGAAAATAAATAGAAATGCGTTTGAACATTGATAATTTAAACGTGAAATGAGTGCGGTGGATATACAATGGGCGTGTTGTTTGTGTTTCCCCGAATTTAATCTAAATCGACAGCTGGTCAAACTAAGTTTACATTTCTGGATAGAAACTAAAATTTCATTTTTATTAATCAAACAAGAAACAGTAAATGCGATTTTGCGATAATTCGTGTTTATTGTGCGTTTTGTGGACAGCTGCTCGGATATGACATCAAAATATGTAATTATTGTAAAGTGAGGGTTGGATTTTACGCAAAAGGGGAATTTTTGTGCGAAAAAGGGGTAGTTGATGACAAACATCTATTGATAATAGGAACCTTTTCCAGTTTTGTTTGATTAGAATATATACTTTTGTTAACGATGAATTCCAACAATAAAACTTTTCAGAAAAAGGATAAATGTAATACCCTTGTCCGTATAATTAAACATAAATACGCACTAAATCTGGGGTGAAAATACGGATTTTATAAAAAAAATAGAATCGGCGCGCACGGGCCTATTGTACACTTTAATCTCCGATCCTTTATGTTTTTTTTTTAAATGAAAAGATCAGAATAAATTGATTGATGGAAATTTGTTGTGCTCAAACTGAAAGCGTTGATCACGTGACGTACGTTATTGGAGAATGGAAATAACTGTTGGGTCAGGTCGCGATAATTCGTTGCTACCTCTTTATGTATCGTTCATGACCTGGACCACAAAAGCGAGTCTGACCCGTTAACCCTTGATGATCTACAGTGACCACCTTGCTCCGTAGATATCGAGCACAGTGGTCATTGAGACGTTTGAAATAAATTTTTGCGCGAATGTTGCTGAGAAAAAAAACGTATTGTTATTATAAGTATCGGAGGCACAGAATCAAAATTAGTATTAAGGATGTTTAGGTTATGACACATAAGTTATAGAATGTTTTGTAGAGTATTTCACTTGAGATTATATCTATTTACATTTGGAGACTCAGATATATAAAATATAAATATAACTATTTTCATATAATTCTGCGGTTATAATGTGTAAGGCGGATGAATTCTATAGATTGTGTAAGTGTTTGGCTTTGTGTTATGTCTATGTGTTATATATGTAGTAGTATCAATCCATTACAAACTGCCAGTAATCTCATTTTACAATAGCGTGTCTGTTAAAACAAAAACAACCGAACTTCCTATTTATACATATTTATAGACATATACAAATAGTTCAAAATCAGTTTATACATTGTTGAAGATATTTTATATGACGATGTTAACAATTGTATCTTTCAGTACTTACGAACAACGCAGTGAAAAGCTATATCATTGTTAGACCATACCACCAAATTTAAGCACCAATCTGGACAACATCGAGAAAATTTTATATAAAGTTCAGGTCGGGCTTAACGTATTTTGGTTATATTCTTGTTTGTATTTCAAGTATTAAAACAGTTGTAAATATTGGCCTAATGACTGAATCACTCGCTTTATTTCGATCTAGTCTGAATCTAGTCTTTATTTAAATACATGAAATACAAAAGGTGATATATTAAAATTATTATATACGGAACGAGTGATTCATTCATTACCAAACGTAATTATATGATTACATTTCTGTAGTAAATCTTTTTACATTTTCATATTCAGAAATAAGTATTATAAAATAAATTGTATTGTATTTGTTAAGCATAGTGGCAAATAATGATGTATTATTGATAGTCATAAAGAAATAAAGAAATATTTGGTGAACTTTTTACATACTTTTCCCTCCTATCCTATAAATAAAATTTTACAAAATTTAAACTAATAATTCACACCGGTGTTATAAGAAAGAATAGAATAGGTGTATTGCACATCACTTACAGATCTGGATCGAGGCCATTTGGAGCTAAATAATAACCAATAAGCAATACATGCTATACAAGTGTTTTTGAAGTTTTAAAGCAGTTACCAAAACTGGAAAATGAGCTTCATTTAATAATAAGACAAAGACAAAGCAATGCCCATGAATATATAAATATAATCCTGTTGATCGTTTACTAAAAATATAAAATTTTAAATTACCCAGGGCTGGCTGTAAGTTGCCAAGTCACCCCAATCTGTAACCTATTTGTTTATTGTCGTTCAATCAACAAAAACGCACTGAAAATTGAATCGAAGCAAAGAGGTTTGAACCTATCAAATTTCAAAAAAATCATGACGTAACCGTTAGATTAGATTAGATTAGATTTTTATTAGCAACAATTGTTACAAGTCACAAAAACAATAACAATAATACACACGCGCATAACATATGAACATGTGTACCTAAACAAATGCGTTTTCTGCTTCCCTGGGATGCAGCTAGGTATTTATAAGAGTAAATTGACGTCTTTCATGTCTTTAGCTCCATGATGTGACGTTGAGCAAAGTGTAAAAAACTCTTCTATGGTATATGGCACAACTTTTAGGAGTAGCTTCTTTTTTTCCGTTTTAAAAGTTTTAGGTTGAAGGTTTTGTATACTTTCCGGAAGGGCGTTAAATAGGTGGTGGCCAATAGTATTTACATCTGTAGTCGTTAAGCGGTTGTAAGGTACTTTTATTGCTTCAGGTTTTCTAAGATTTTAGCAATTACTGTTACCGTCCTGAATATATATTCCTTTGGCTTGAAGTAACTTGATCCCAATAAAGGTAGCAGGTACTGTTAGTATCTGGAGTTTTGGGAACAGTTGTCTGCAGCTGGAATTCCACTCCACTCCTTCTATTGCCCTGATGGCCTTTTTCTGCAATACCAATATTCTGTCCATATGTGCCGAGTTGCCCCAAAGCGATATACTATATTTCATTACCGAATGAAATAGAGTAAAGTCCAATCATTATAGCTACCCGACGTATAGCATAAATGGCCCGAGCAAGTTTTCCAGCTAGAAAATCCACATCGTATTTCCAGTACTCAACCTCGCATCCATATAGACTCCAAGGTATTTGATAGGTTCTTGATTTTTAAGTTCGCGACATCTTCGCGTTGTAGTAAAGGTAATAATCTGCAATTTAGTTGGGTGTAATAAGAGTTCGCTAGCTATGAACTAATTCTTTGCCCAATAAGCTGCCCACAGTATTCGAAGCTGTAGATTTGTTAATGCCTTATCGGCTAGTATCAGTGAGGTATCATCTGCGAATAGCACACGTGGACATGGTAGGCTTGGTGGTAGGTCGTTGATGTATATCAGAAAACACACAGGCCCCATAATGCTGCCTTGAGGTATCCCTCTCTGGACTTCTGACGCCTTCCCACTTGTTTTCCCGTTCACAGACGTAACATAACGACGTTCAGTCATGTATGAACGAAAGATGTCCAATGCCACACCTCGGATACCGTAGTGTTTGGATTTCAATAAAAATATGTCATGGGACATGCTGTCACACAGGTCACAGAAGTACACAGAGCAAGTATCTCAATTTTCAAAAGCCTCGGACACAAGGTCTAGGAGGTAGTGCACAGCATCCATGGTGGAAATGTCCTTTTGAAATCCAAATTGTTGAGGGGAAAGTAAATTGTTTGTCAGAATGTATTTGTTTAGTCTATCCATGATCACCAGTTCCGCCACTTTTGAGAATCTGGGCAGGATCGAAATTGGCCTATAATTGGAGGGATTAGACGTGTCTCCCTTCTTGTAGACTGGTATGACCTTAGCTACTTTCATAGCATCCGGGAAAATAAAAATGAAACATTTATTTAATATGTATGCCAAGGGCTTCAATATCAGTGAAGAAACGTGCTTAACGAGTTGATAGAATAAATGTCTTCACTTGTCTTAGGTTTCAAGCGATTGATACAAAGTTCTACCTCACTACTATCTGTAGGGGCAAAGTACATAGACATTGTGGGGGATGGAATTGCTTTCAGGAAATCGTTTGAGTGGGGGCGCTCTTTATGTAACTCTGCAATTATTTGAGATGCTAGATTAGCTAGGAATGTGTCGAAAACTTCAGGTTGAAGGGGGTTTTCCAGCTGTGTTTTTGCTCTTCCTGTTTCTTGGTTGATTATTTTCCAAGTTGTTTTCTTGATTAATTGTGGAGCACTTAATTACTGCATTATAAAATTGTTTCTTATACAAGTCTACTTGATGAAGGTAAAACTTCTTGTATCGATTGTAAATATCTAAGACATCTTGGTCGATTGTTTGTTTCCATGTATCATAAATAAAATGTAAGGTTTCTTTCGTTTGTTTCAAAGCTGGACTTATCTGTCCATGATGCATGCTCGGAGTAAATGTTTTTATGGGAATGGTCGCTTGCTTAATCCGTATGAAGGAGTTTAGAAAACTATTAAACTTGGCATTTGGATCATCTTTACCATAAACTTCTTCCCAATCCTGTTGACTCATTTGGTTAAAGAATTGAGCTAAAGTTTCTTCATTGTACACTGGGGTTTTAATTTGTAATTTTCATGCTGACCTTTCGGGATATCTAACAAAATGTATTGGGCATCGTGGTCGCTTAGTGCAGCAGATGCGACATAAGCAGAATATGTAAATGGTGGGATGTTTACCATGATATTATTCACACATGTCGCAGATTCACGTGCTACCCTGGTTGGACAAGATATCGTACGATGAAGATCAAATGAAGTTAGAAAGTTCATCCATCTCATCATTGCGTTACTTCTTCTCATCAAGTCTATGTTGAAATCACCCGAAAGCACAAATTTTGTTTCGGGATGTAGGCTAAACAATATATGATGGAGCGTAGATTCCATTGTATTAAAAAACTCAAGAGGCGAATCAAGCGGCGTGTAAATACAGACCACGACTATGTTTAGTGCTGTCAGTCACAAATCAGCCATTTCACATACCAGCAACTGATTTCTCATTCACCTGGTGAATACATGTAGATTTTATATTTTCCCGAGCAAAAATGCAAACACCACCATGAGGTCTGCCCTCTCGACATTATATACTTGTTTTCTTATACCCCTGCAGGTTGTAATTGTTCTTATTTTCCGATGTAAGCCAGTGTTCGCTAATGCAAACTACGTCAACACATTCACTGTGGATCAAAATTTCAAGAGCGTTGATTTTGATTGTTATGCATTGAATATTAAGATGCATTACCTTTATTATATGATATTCTAGACTTTTACAGGCTGTTGAGTGTTTGATGTGGCCTTCGAACTCTGGAAGTTTGTACTTTCTTCCCCTTTCGCTTTTGCTTGAGCCAGGTAGTATAAAAAACGACTGATTTGAACACCTTCTGGTAAAAAATTTGGGTTATTTACTTTATCAATGATATTCATAGGGCCGAGATTTTGAATTATGCATATATATCAGGATATTTTGAATTCATCTTCTTGCACTGGGCAGTTTTTATGTTATTTGTATGTAGATAGGATAATATGCTTTGTTCTGTTGAGTTAGGATGTAGTCGAGAGATATATAGATGTCCATATTTAGGAATTCCCTGTAGTTCGCCAGTTGCATTTGTACCAATTATAGTTGTTGCCTTATTTTCTTAACGTTATTCAATTTTTTGGTTTCCTTGTCCCCATACACAATGCCACCATTTATATCTATTATGGAATCCAATATATCCTTGTTTGAGACCTCATTAAGCACCTTTGACGGCTATATCCATCTCCTCCATACTAATAATTTTAGCTTCATTCCGCAATACATGTTGTAATTTAGGGTTTCCTGTTTCCTTTCGTTCGTCTTTATTTTTGTTAGGTTACTGGACATTGTAGTACCGTGCGTTTCTATTCCCTGGGTAAGTTTTACCTTCTAGAACTAGTTGAGTTTGTTCCCCATGAATGTGGGTAGCGTTATCAATTTGTGTAGTATTATCAATTTGTGCATTTAAATGCTCGCTGGTCATAAACAGATGTCTTTCTGACAATATTTCTAACCTGTTCTTCTAAGAGATTGTACTTGGTAATTTGACCCTTAAGCATGTTCTTAAGCTGCTGCACTTCACTTTTTAGTTCCTGGGTTTGGCGTACGTATACTGCTTCAATTTCAGTTTTCAGGTTGTGTACATGACTTTTTACTAAGCTTTCCATCTCTTTAATGATTGCTTCATTATACTGACCACCTGTCGATGCCTTATTTGAATTTAAAGCATCTATATTAGGCGACATAACCTCACTATCGGGACGTTTCGACGCACAACAAATAACGATTTCGTCGGGATTTACGACCCCTGCCTGCAATGCACTTATGTGATAGTGCCTACCACATTTAGTGCAATCTATAGTGTTGACTGCCTTTTTTGCAGTTTTTATTATCGTCCGCCATGACGCAAGGATAGGACAATATTTTGATATTACTTATAGCTATATAGCTCATCAGCGATTTTATCTATTATTAACTTTTGAAAATAAAGCATTAAATTGTGGATTTAAATTAATTTGTATGTCTGTATACAATTTAACAGTATTTATTCTTTAATGTTTGATACGAGTAGATGCCTAATCACTTTTCAATAAACATATTTCATTCGATTTACTTAAAAAGTTCAAGTTATCAAGTGGTAACAGGACAGTAATTAAAGTGAGGAATTAATTTTCTGATCAAGATTGAACGTATATTTTAATGATGTAGAGCAATATTTGTATTACGGAAGCCTTATTGCTCTGTTGGTTGTCCCATCAAAAAAGCAATGACATAACTTCCTGTATGAAGGTTAAATTCTTTCTCAATCCTTTTTTTAGGGTTCCATGCCTTAAAGGGTAAAGAATAAACACACCACGCTCAACAAACTCCACTTGCCTACCGAAAGCATCGTTCGTTGTAACGTCAAATTATCAATTATCCTAATTTCATTAATTAATATTCATTAATAATAATGGTGTTATATCGCCTCTGGTTTGGTGGGAAGTGATGTAAGATTTATTTTTTTAAAACTATGCAAATTTCATAATAGTTATATAATATTTCTGTCTCATAAGTTTTGGGAAAAAGTTTTAATGCTGCCTGTGACATAGCAAAACTAATAGATCGAGTCAACTATGGAATAACATGTTGCTAGTGGATTTGTCAATTTGTTTGACATATCGTACTTTTATTTGTCATTCGCGAATTGGCGTATAAATTAGATCTTCGCAAGACAATTTATAACTTAGTTGGACAGGTGGTTGGTCAAATATTGCAAACATGTTTCGTGACCAAAATATTTTGGTACGGCATGCAATACAAAATTGTCAAGTTGAATAGTTACGATAGACCTGCACTAGCATCCTCCTGCACATGTACCAACATGGCCGGTAAAGTAGAACTGATAAAGCAAATCTTAACATATTTCTATGATACACAATCGATTTTTTAAATGATTAGGCTTAATTCTTTTATTGAATCGAAATACAACTTTGTTATTTTACTATTTCTTTAGGTTTTGATAAGAGTAAACAATAATATAACAATCTTCTTAAAATCAATTTAATTTAATTACATTTTTATTCGCATGTTAATTTAATAGTATTTAACTTAAACTAGTTGACCCGACAGACGTTGTCCTGTATTAGCTATGAATATTCAATTCGAACTGGAATAAATAAAAAAAATATTTCAAAAACATAGTGTTTATTGTATTGCTTTTTGAAACACATTGTTAGTTTTGTTTTCTGGCGCGTAAATAAATAATGGTAATGATTTTCCGACGCGGCAACGACTGCCCTTGCGATTTATTTATAGACATTGCAAATGCAAGCCGCACTGGAAATTGTAACCGTGTAAAGTCGACTGGCATGTCGTTTGGAATCATAGGGATGCGTGGAATCAAAACATCTTCGCCTTTATACTTTCCTTTCAAAATTGTGGCTTCGATGACGTTGTTCATTAATTTCTTCACCGTAAGCCGGGTGCCATTACAAAGTCGTGTCTGGTTTAAGTTAAGCAGCATAATGATTACCGATTCGACTTTCACTTGCAGATTATGAGGTGGCAATCTGGGCAATTCCAACGAATTTCAAAATTCCGTTGGATAGTTGACAACATCATCTTGGTTAGTAACGGGATCAACCGATTTGTGTCATCAATTCGGTCTTTGATTCAGTACCAAACATTTGTAGGGAATGTAATGTATCCAGACGATGTGTCAACAGGAATTTTGCCATTACCAATGTCGAGCAATTGTTTGGAAAAACTTCTCCAGGTCGGTCCTTCTGCAACTCGACTGCCATGTTCATATTTAATTTGACTATTTTGACGTTTTTCTATAAATTGGACGACTTGAAACATGCATTAAGTTTATCGGTTAGCATTGATCGTGGAATCACTGGCAGTGTTTGTCCAAAATCACCTGCCAATAGAACCATAGCACCACCAAACATGTTTTGTTTGTTTCGTAAATCTTGCATTGTGCAGTCTAATGTTTAGTGTGCCATCGTGAATTCATCCCAAACGATTAATTTGCTTTGCTGCAACACTTTGGCCATCGCAGAATTCCTCGAAAGGTTGCAAGTTGAAGTTTCATTAGTTTGTATGTTCAAGGGCAACTTGAATGAGCTGTTTGACCGCCTTCCAACAACGTAGCTGCCAAAATCAATGATATTAAAAACGTTTTCCCAGGTCCACCAGGTGCATCTAAGAAAAAACTCCGCCAGTTTCTTTGAAACGTTTCTCTCAATGCCTCGGACTAGTATTGGGTATCTGAATTCTTGATTAAATGAGTCATGCATTGGGCGATTGGGCGTTGTCATGTAGACAAAATTATAGAAAACAATGTTCGTATTAGTTTAGCATTTGACGAAATCACAGCATCTTCGCGAGTGTGGTCCCAATGAGTGTCATTCTCTAGCAATCCCATACGTTGGCAAGCTTCTCTGTATGTGTCGCACAATACACTATTAACAGTTCGCAGATGTTGGACTGATGTTGGGCCACGAACATTGACTAAATGTAAACGTAAATAAAAACACTCGCCTTGGCTGGGATGGACCGTGCAAAGACGTGCATTGATGGAAAATACTTGTGGGTAACCTGGAACTGGCTGTCCTTGTTTCCGTCGTTGAATTTTCTTTGACGATTGATTCCAGGTATAATATCTTGGCATTTCGGAGTAAAGCAGCATTCGGGCAAAATCATGATTCTGGCACATTTCAAAGAAGCAGGTCAATGTTGTCCATGGCGGTCTGTCAGCTCGTTGTAATAATCCACTGTAAAATACACTCTTTGATAATTTTCCAAATGTACGGCCATATAATTAAATGCAGCTCGATAAGGATTAAACGCCACATTTCTACATTGTTGATTTCGATTCCATCGATTCCGTTCAACTTCATTTCGCCCTTCGCGTTGCTGTCAGTTTGACTTGCTCATATATATCTTTGACCAAAGTTGGTACGTGTAATTGGTGGCATTTTGAAGAACCTAAATTCAACTGAAAATAAAAAAAATATTCCAACAGTGTTTCTGTATATCCATGTACACTACGTGTTACTCATCAAAAGTTACCAAGATATCGATATTAAATTAAACTTTCAATATTAGGCATGATTGCGGTGAACTAACTGTGACCCTTGTTAACCTTTGTTTATAATTTGTTTTTGAACAAACGTTTCTCAGAAAACTCAGTGAACAAACTGAAAACTGGATGAACATTCCGATCGAATGGACTGTGCAATAAGAAATGAATAAATAAATTTTGCATCGATAGATGTCTGTTTGCGATACGTGGACAAGGTACTGCGTGTAATCGACTGGTGGCGAGTTGTAAATTCGACGACTATTTCGATTGCGTCTCTCGCTCACGTATGTTACGCCAAATAATCTTCGTCGCTACCGTCTGGGAGTTATTCAATCGCTCGAAGGCTTGTTCAGATAAACTCTTTTAACAATGTACACTATTTATTATTAATATTTACGATATACAACTTTGCTCAATTACAATTGGCACTGATGAAGATACACTGGATGTGTTACTGTGTGTAGCTGTTAAGACTGTTGTCTTGCTACGAACTGTTCGACTGGTGTCGTGATAATGTTGTTACTTTGACTGTTGTCGTGGTAATGTTATACTGTGATAATATGATAATGATAATGTCTGTTTAATGGTGAAAACGTTCCTTAAATACTACGTTCTTTTGTGTAATTGGTTGCAATGAAATGTCCCCACTTTGATGTAAGATGAAGAACTCGTCGTGATTGGTAATGAATTTACCTTAATTTTAAACTATTTTATTCTCTTATTCAATTTATTCTAGTTCTTAAATAAACAATGTGCTCCTGTTTACCTTAATTAAACATTTTGTTTCACTTTACTTTAATTGAACAATTTATTTGTCTTTTATTCTAGCTCCACACATTTAAAATGTAATAAATTGGAAGCATCTTACCTACTACTTTATTTCAGGATCCTCTCGGACTTGCTTCCCGGGATTAATTTCTCAGGTTGCCTTCGTTAGCTTCTCCGCCTCGGACCTGGCTCTTCGACTTGGCCGCTTGCGTTGACTTCCTTAACTTGCCTCTTCCACTTGACTTGGGTTGCAATTCGGTTCCTTTATACCGTCGTCCCCTACGTCGTACCATCTCCCTGATCTTATTTGCTACAGGTGACCGTTATCGCATTTATGTTCTTGTCTAGTCCCAGACGTCTCAAATAAAATTAACTCAAAATAAATATAACTAAAAATATCCCTTATGTTGATAACTTAAATAAAGAAGCAAAAAATATCGAAAATTTCTCAATGGATTCTGCATCAATTGAAATTTGAACAAGGCTAACTTCGAGTTAAAGCAGATACCACTTTTCCTATAATGTTCTTTCATCTGTTACTGACCATGTTACATACTCTATCATTGTTAATTTAAGAAAATCTAGTCCATCATACATCAAGGATTTTTGCTGATGATTTAATACTGTGTTCATTTAATGGTAGTTCATTTTACACAATTAAAGAATAGTGCCATTCAATCAATGATTATTTCCATAAATATTTGAAATATCAAGTAGTTCCTATTTATTGCAACATTGTGCAAAGTTTTCGAAGAAATAACGTTGCATATATTGGTATCTTTCATCAATCGTTATAATGCCAATGAGTGGTGCTCAACATTGTTGAAAAATATCTTTCAGATAATCGAAATAATTGCATTGCTATCTTTATGGACTTGAACAAAGCTTGATTTTGGGAATCGCACTTTACTACTAAAAAAACCACATGGGTTAAGAGGAAAAGTGCGGCAGTCTTACCTGACAGGAAGACAACAATTTGTGGATATAAATGGCACCAAATCTAAAAATGTATCAAATTGAATGCAATCGCAGTGAATTTTATTTTCCAGCAGTTCCAGCACCTCTTAACATATTATTTCATAAGTAACAAAATGCCGAATTTACTTTATAGATTTCTTTTCAATCGATATTTCACTAGTTTATGTTATCTGCATACAGATGTCGCGCCACGGGCCTTTGTGTATCGGTTCAGTATTGTTTCAATTTGTATATATACTAACCCCTTATACACGCAATGCGTTGGGTAAATTGTTGTCGATGTCTTGTGCCATCATAATGAATAATTCATTGTTTTTAGAATAATAAATCGGTGACCGTGAACTTTATTATTTGTTGGGAATATAAATAGCTACCGCACACAATTAAGGGTTGTAAATAAATCGAAATAACAAAAACGGCATTAGCATTAATCAATTTTTTGTCCGATTAGTTCAAAGGCCTTTTTCTTATTTTTATTTGTTCATACTAACAACATACTAATAAAAAATTGAACTGCATTGATTTTGAAATCACCGTAAGAATATGAATAAAAAAATTAAATTGAATCATCATTTTATAAGCATTGATGATATCCCATAATTAATAAATAATGCTGGAGTACTTTGTTATATGATTTATATTTAAAAACAACTCCAACAAAAATTCAGATAATGAAAAAATTAATCCTTCGAGCCGGATTTGAACCAGCGACCTATGGATATCAGCTCGATGTTTAACAACTACAGTCCACCGCTCTACCAACTGAGCTATCGAAGGTTGTGGGCCGGGATTTCTTCAACGTGTAATGAACTATGACATAAATAAAAATAAAAATGAATCAAATTGAAATTTGTCGACGAAAATCTATTAACATAACTATTGGCTTGGTTTGTGTGTTATTTATATTGACAATAATTACAATTAAAAATTTGACAACTCTGGATCAGTTTTCAGTAAACTAAAATTGTTTTAGTTCACGTTGATACGAAATACGAAACATCGTATTTTTAATTTTAATTATAATTTTTTCCATTATTATTAACAGCACAAATAAATCGTTGATTTTGTAAGGTGGTACTCCTCAATTAATTAATGATTGGTTCTTATGACATACTCCATGTAAAATAGATAATTTTGCAACGTGTTGACTAAAAATAAAAACGAAATTGTGAGCTAGAGTTGCTAAAAAAGTTGCGTGATGGTTTTATTTATTAAAAACGAATCCTTCGAGCCGGATTTGAACCAGCGACCTATGGATATCAGCTTACAATCGAACCTCTACAGTCCACCGCTCTACCAACTGAGCTATCGAAGGTTGTGAGGTTAAGTTAATTCAATATGCTTATAGTGTTGGGTGTCCATTAATCACCGTTTAATGATGTAATATGTTTGTTAACCATCCTAGAATTTATCAACCTGAAGAGTTTCCGAAACATGTTTTTAATTTTAATTGTAATTTTTGTTCTAATTATTTTCGACGCAAATATACAGGCTGTTTTTGAAATGTACGTAAAAAAAATCCTGGGCTGCCTGGAAGTTCTTCAAAGTCGATTTGACGAAGTAAGAAGAGAAACGTGGGTATAAAAAAATACAAATCTAATTATAATAAATATAAACCGTAAAACACCAAAATAAAAATTTTGTGTTTAACGAGACTATAAAAGTTATATATGCCTCAGCACGCCCTATTAACGATTGTTGACTTCTTCTGATCATATCAGCATTTCTTCTAATTTCTTCAGCGACATTTTCGATTCGATTTCTCAGTCCCTCGACCGTATTTATAGGGGTTGCTTAAACTACATGTTTTATGTGTGCCCATAAAAAGTATTCGTACGAATTAAGATCTGGCGATCTGGGGGCCAGAAATCTGGTCCATTCCTTCCTATTCAGCTCCCTGGAAATTATTGTCGAACCATGTCCGCACTGCTAAATCATAATGCGACGGGCACCATCATAAAAATACCACATGTCTCTTCGAATAATTAAAGAGACATCTTCCAATAGGTTTTCAGATTGGAATTTAGGAACTTTAAATACGCGGCGGTTAAGCGTAAGGCCCAATCAAATAATTTCCGACCATTCGCGCCCAGACATTAAGACTAAATCGGTCCTGAAAATAACTTTCGTGGATTGCATGGGGTTTTTCATCTGACGAAATGTGACTATTGTGGACATTGAAAATACCATCTTTGGTAAACGTTGCCTCGTCTGCCATTAAAAGTTTGTGAACAAACTGCAGTTCTTGTTCAATTTTACGAAGTACCCACTCACAAAATTTGATCCTCCTGGGAAAATCTTCTGGTTTCAATGCCATGGAAAGCATGAAAATCTTGTTCATTTAATGTGCGCCACACAATGAACGGCGAAACTCCCACAGGGTAAGCCAGTCCTCTTACACTAATCCTTTGACTCTCTTCAACAAGATCGAGAATGACGGGCTCAACATCCAAAACCACTGTTATAGGGGCAAATTTTCCATTCCATGATAGAGTCGCTGTGCTTCCTAGTGCCCTTCCATACAGTAAGACCATATCCGTCATTTCAGCATTTGCATAAGCTTCCATTGCAAAGTTCAAATTCTTTTGACAGTTAATTCAAACTTCCGTGACAGTTTTAAAAAATCAAGTTTACTATTCATTATTGTTGCATATGCCTAGCATCCAAGATTACGTTTTTAATCAGATCTAACTCAGTAACTTTTTATGACAACAACGATATGACTTTTATTCGAAAAACTTGTTGTCTATAAGACCTACATATCACCTATTGCCAGTTTTTTTCTACGTACATTTCAAAAACACCCATTATTATTTAATAGTTGACTTTTGTAAGAAGGTGATTTTTCTCAATTAATTAATAATTGAAACATAAGTGTGTTCTCAAGATATGCTTAATGTAAAATAGAAATGTGTTAAGTAAAAATAAAAATCAAATTGAAAAAAGTCTTTAAATCTCTGTGGTTTTGTTCATTGGTGATATATTGGATAGATAAGTAAACTCAATTAATCCAATCAAACTATAACAAAAATTTAAAATTTGCAACCTGATCAGTGAAGGTGATGGTTGCGGCTTTTTGCGGGTTTGTTGTAATTTTCTATTTGTGTAGGTACTTTTCGAGGGACGGAAGGTAATTTTGAATTTTTCAGTGAACGATAATGGGGTGATGCGATTGTGTGTATATTGCTGTCATCTGTGTATAGTGCTATGTTTGTGTTGTGGTTTGGCGTGTCATGCGTATATGTTATACAGTGTACGGGCCCCAGTACTGATCCTTGTGGCACTCCAGCTACGATGGGTCGTGGGGCGGACAGCTCGGTTCATACCTGCACCTGAAATGTACGGCCTGTCAGGTAGGAGTGGACGATTCTTATTATTGCTGTTGGTGTTTGTATCTGTAACAGTTTTTAAATCAGTCCGGAGATCCAGACTCTGTCGAACGCTTTCTCCATGTCCAGAAGCGTGGAAGGCGGTGTGTTGAAACTTCGGGTTGCGTCAGTTACGATTCTGGCCATAAACGCGGCAAACCTCCACAAAACCCCTCAAGTTACCGCACAATCTCCCTCCTAAACACAATAAGTAAACTTACAGAAAAAATCATTCATAAACACATTAATAAACACATCCACATACACAACTGTACCCCGCCAGATCAATTCGGATTCCGACCAGGTCATAACGTAACCCACCAATTTTTTCTGTAAGTTTACTTATTCTATTTAGGAGGGAGATTGGGCGGTAACTTGAGGGGTTTTGTGGAAGTTTGCCGGGTTTGTAGATAGGAATGACGGTGGCGTTTTCCAGGACTGCGGCAAATGTTGCAGTTCAAGGGATGCGTTAATAATGTGTGTCAGCTGGTCTCGTCCAGTCCTTTGTGTGAAATATTTTTCGCGGTCAGTGATCACGCAGTTTCCAGGGCAGAAACCTTCGCGTACCTCTTCATGAATGCATTTGTAAGTCGCCAGATCGTACCATCTCTGGTGTCCAACGCAGTTTCTTGGTCCACTCAGTATCCCGGTATTATACTTGGATGTCTCTCACAGTCATTATGTTTTTGTTTACTATCAGATCAATTGTGGTTGGTGTTGATCCATTGGTGAGGTAGTGGGTGCTCCTATCCGGGTGTTCTATTATAATATTGCGCAAATTATTCCCATTTCTGTTATTCCGGTGGCAATTCCACGAAAAACAATTTAGATCTCCCACAACAAGCACCCTTCTGGCGATGGAGATGATACCATTCAATAGGGTACCAGTTATCTTGCTCCTTGGGCTGTTGTAGAAGGATTTGAAATGCGGGCCATCCGCCAGGCAAATGCCACAGCTTCTATTCCATCAAGTTGCGGATGTTGCACAACTCTATGTGGAATGTCGTTTCTTGTTATTATCGCTACTCCGCCGTGCCCATTTGGTTCGTCTTTTCTCGTAATACTGTATCCTTGAATTTTTAATTTATCTGATTGTGTAGGCCTTGTTTAATTTATACACATTACGTGTAATTTCTTCGTTTTAATTAAGTTAATTAGCTTGCTTGCCGGCGAGCGAGTTGACATTCCAATTGGCGATTTTTAGCTTACTTATCGTCTAGGTATGAGCAGAAGTCGTAGAAGGCTTTGAAGTATTTTGTTTTTGAGTTGCAGGTTCTAAGTACTGAGTTTAATCACGCTCTACCAACTGAGCTATCGAAGGTTGTGAGGTTAAGTTGATTCAAGGTGTTTATTATACCATTTCTTGAACGAGGATCTGAAAATAATTCTTCCTTTGCTATATATATATATATATATATATATATATATATATATATATATATTAAAAATGTGGCTTGTCAAATCTGACAGCAAAATGTAAAATTTACACGAAAGATGGTCGAATCTTACACCTCAATGGTGCAGTGAACATTAATTAAAACAGGTCCATGAAGACTAACTGGTGGATCGCTAGACAATATTGTTTCTGGGTTATTACCCTTCGTCAGTAGCGATTACCAAGAACCTTAGTTGTTGAAATACCTTTAAATATATATGATGGCCACTACAGGGTAATACTACAGGCGAATATGGTAAGGGTGGAATTTATGATTTCTTAATATTCTAGATATGCTCCGTCTACTGATACCTGTTTGGGATTCAATAGTCCTTTGACTTGTATGGGGGTTTTCTATGATCGATCCTATCACTAGAAATTCATTTTCTTTATTTCCAATGATGGGTTTTAGCTTTTTAACACCTGCATAATTTACAGTACCAGTCCTTCGAAATTCTTGCAGTAAGCGTTCGAATACAGCTCTGTTTGGATGAACGAGATTTGGATATCTTTGAGCATATACCCTTGACGCCAAAAAACAATTTTCTTGGCATTCACCAATTATTAAAATCATATTGGTTCTCTCTTGCAAAGAATAAGTTTTCATTATGACTTCGGAAGGAAAACTTGACAGAACTATCAATTGTTAAATTTTAATGTCAACACATCAACAAAACTATATTCTATTCGACACCCTCTGAAATGAACAAGGCGGCATTGATCGCCTTGTTCATTTCAGAGGACATGTATCATCAGTTAAATAATACTACCTGATATGAGAAACGCCAAAATTTAAAAAAGTATTGAATTTAGTTATAAGGAGCCCTAATACAGTTCGAAAAAGAATAAAATTCTACGCCACAGAATAGGTAATAAAATATAGGGTGCGCCATTTAAAATAAGGAAGTTCTTCATCTTCGAATATCGAAATTTTCCAACCATATTTTCAAATCAACCTGTATAATTTTTGACATCGAAATATCAATGAATCTACATTTACGACCATCATTTGAACGATCAAGGCTGATGTAGTGATTCAAAATGAATTACTGAGGCAAATATAAAATTTTATTTGGTACCACGCATTTCAACAAATCCTCAAATATTTCGAAAACGATAAAAGATTGGTATAGGGAATATTGCAGGAACTCACCCTCATTTGTACTCTAGATTTCGAAAATGCCAAAAAATACAGGGTGTTCCCTTTGCTATGTATATATATTTTTTGTAACATCCTGTATATCTCAAAATAATTTTAAATTGTGCATACAGATATTCTACGTCTAGCCAACCAGAAAGAAATTCGCAATATTCTATGGTTTTCCATAGAAACTCCGTGTCGTATGAGATGTCCTCTATATACATATATACATCTACGTTCAGATAGGAAAGATACGTCTGTAATGCCTGTAATATGTTTATTAAGCATTCTAGAATTTATCAACCTATTGCATCAAACAAATAACTATTATTAATTATACAAAAATATTAAATGGAAATGAATCGTAATATATAAGATATTAAAATAAATTTGGTCAAAAAAAAACAAATAGCAATAACATGACACGATAAAAATAGCAAATGATTTCCTTCAATTAATTATAAAATATTGCTTAATACAACAAATTTGAAACAAGTAAGGCAATGGAATCAATAAATAAAATAGATAAAAGCAAAATTAATCGTGCATAAAAACTTAAACTAAACTTATAAACTGAATTGAACGATAGTATAAATTTAAAGTAAAGTTGAATGAAAATTACTAAACACAAACGAAACCGAAAGAAACGCAACAATTTAGACAAATTAAACTCGAAACAAACTATTTAAATAGAAACAAGAAAAAGTAAAGTAAAAGAAAAATGAAATAAAGCTAAACTAAATAAAATGTTTTTGTTTATCTATCTGTTATATTTGTATTTCTTTCGTTGAAAAGTGTTTATTTTATTTTACATTATTTTTATATATTATTATTTTCTTAATTTCGTTTTTCGCTGTTTTATTTGGTGATTTACAAATCCATTTGTTTATCTTTCGATTAAATCAGTGTCGTCCACATTTTATTAACTTTATTTTTTTTTATTTCCTTTGTTTAATTGCGCAGGTAACGAAGGAAAATAAGGGAAAAATAATTACGAACATAAATCGAGATCGCTTTATTTTTTCGCCAAGCTTACAAACTAAATCTTAATATTCCAATAGCTATCCTAAAAACAACAATTGCTTAGAAAAACTATATGTATATATATGTAATAATATTATATTACAAGAATGAGTTGATAAAATGTCGATACATAAACATACATGTATACATGATTATATACACATATAAATATGTATGCACGCACTTGTCTTATGTATAGATTAGATGGAAAATATAAAAAAGCTTATTTATAGTCATGTGCAAAACGCATGTCCCTTTTTGCTGTATTATGTAATATTATTAACACCATAACCACTTGTTACGAAACAAATGCAATGAACAATAATAAAATATAACGATTTTTATTGATTAGTTATTGCCGGAAATCCTCATTTGTCTATCGATAAAATATTAAGTCACGAAAGTTTCATAAGTGTGAGGAATTCGTATTTTCGAAACCAAATCGTCAAAGAAATTGAATCCTCGGTTCATGATGTAGTGCATTGAGACAGTTGTTAGCGTGCTACAAAAAAAAATTAAGTTCATTGGAACATAAACGGTGTCTCATCGTGGCCGATTTGCATTATATTACATTGCAATATGCAGCAGCGCACTCTAAAACATAGGGAGTCTATTTGTATCTTCTTAATTAAAATTTGACATATTTGTATTAGGGTTACCAGACTTTTTATTTTATTTAAAAACAAGTTTAATTATAGGTTTTTATTAAAAATTAATTTAGTTATAATTATCGATTTCTTGGATTTATAGGTCAAATAAAAACTAATGTTTCACACATATTTATGTAATACATCGACACATGGGAAAACTCGGTTTTTGATTTGTTGAAAAAATGTTCATCAAACAGAAACGTCGTGTACAGGTTGTAAGGAACAAAAGTTAAAATTAATTAATTATTACTAATTTGTCTGCGATTTTGAACACATGAAATATGCCACTGATGTAATTAATGTTACTTTAAAAGTGTATTTATGTTAGATTTTTTAAAAATAAATCGTCAAATTTGCCTAAGACCGGCGTTTCCATTTCATGAAAATTACATGTATATTCGCGTGTTTTTGAGATTTATAATTGACGTATCATTTGACAATTTTATGCATTCATTTATCTATTTATGTGATGATGACCATAACAATTATTTTTTATTTTACCTATCAAAACCTTCAAAAATCGCGTCGGTGGGTAATATTATTTATTCAATATTTAATATAAAAGAAATAATTTCAATTAATTGACCTAATTTTTGATAACACGTTGCGTATTAATTAAATAATATTAGCCGCCTACACGAATGACCATCAAAGCTAGCAATTTATATTATATTTGATTTATTAACGTTCTATAATCCTAAAAATGTGGACAGGTAATATTATTTGTGGAATGTTATTGAACATATATATATATATATATTTGAAATAATATTAGCTGTGTAACTGATGGTGATATTGCTCGAAAAAAGGGAGACATCTGGTAGTCCTAACGTGAATAAAGCAGACATGTATAAAACTTGTCATAATGTATTGGAATTGCCTAAAACGGTTGAATATATAATAGTTATCACTTTCCATGTCGGTTCTCTGAGAGTGTTTGGGTGCGTCTATAATCTAAACAACACAAGTAATCTTGATTCTGTACCGGAGAAACATTTCCTGTCTGCCAACATTTAATCAGACCCATAGAAATGTTGAAAAACGGCAATGCAGTAGATGATTTTTTTAAACTGATTAATTATTTACAAAATTAACCGACCGAGTTTTTCTAATCAACTAATTGTTTGGGAATAACAATATATTTATTAGAAAGCTAAACCAGTCGGCTGGTAGTACAGCGTTTACGTTGAACAAACACCACTCAGATGCACAACATTTATATAAAAATTTAACAATAATGAACAAATAATTCTAGTTATATGCATTGATTTCATTATTACAGAATAAAACAGTGGTTTAAGTGATACTCTCACTGAGCAATACATTAAAAATATTTGACGATCGGAATATAAAAAGTTCTCTCTTAATGGTCCAGCCATGATACTAAACGAGAGCCCCAACAATTCTAATAAAAATAATATCTAGTGTTTCGACATTCAAATCATCAAAATTTTAAATGCATTTGCAGTGTTGTTTAACAACGAACACAAAAAAAAACCGTCAAAGCATTAATATTAAAATAGACATATGTGCTAGTTTAGTGTGTGCCAAAAAATGTCACACATACAAACTTACAATAGATATTATTGTACGAGGCATACAAAAATTGTGTATATTTTGCAAATTTTCCCTTTCGCCCCTCCCCTGTATGCAGTCCTTACAGCATGTGACGATAGCTTGAAGTTTAGCAATTGAAGAAAGCACCATTAAAATTATATGTAGTTATGACGTGATGTGATTTAAAACTGTTCACTTTTATCATAGTTCGTTCAATTCATTTAGAATATAAGCCACTTTCATAAAAGTGCATATCATATGGTAGCTTAATTTATGAACTGCTTTGCCTTTTAAAAATATTTAACTATAACACTGGTGTATATCCAAAATATGCACTTTCCTCGTGACGTGGTTGGAAGTTTCGAAATAAATTGGTCTTGAAATTCCAATTGGATGACATGTCGCGTGACTGCTGCTTGGGAACTGCAGCAATCCAATTAATAGGAAGTTAATTTGGAATTGCAAGAACATTTCATTCCCATTGGTACTAAAACAGGTTATGACCCTGCATCGTATCGGTAACATAATCAATTGAAAAATTATATCAACCGACTTTTTCGTAATGCTGCTAGATTTTCGCAAAAATTTCAACGAGTTGCATTTTAAAATAACCAACTTATGCTGGGACACAAGTTGCCATTTTAAGTGTAATGGAGAAATTTTCAACAAAATTACAATACACACTGTTCATAAAACTATTACTTGCGAGAGATTATATTACAACATTTCATATTTTATACATGTACTAGTGCGATAATAGTTATATGACCAGCAAAGCAGTTGACAACAGGGATACCTTCTCCATCAAACTACATAGCATAGAGTCTGCATTCCACGTTGATCATCTCAGTTGTATTCCATAGGACATGTAAGAAGGTCGTATTCATTAATTCCTAATTTCGATGTATACATGTAACAGAATCCCTATTATTAATATATATATATATATATATATATATATATATATATATATATATATATATATAAGAATAGGTATGTACTATGTATGGATAATATAAATTGAATATAGCTGAGATGAGGAAGACGCCAGGCGGTGTTATAACCATGCTACAGCCAATTTAACCGGGCTACGACTTGGCTGGGGAGGGGCGGGGCCGTTCTCAGACATCAGCAGAGCGTGAACTAAGGCTGGGCGTACGGCTATGAAGTACGACTTTGTGACCATTCTTCGTCACAAATCCGTCACTTTCTACTAATACAGCCGTTTGGTGCGCCCCTAGGTCCCCATCTCCATCTGCCTCGCCCTCGTCAGATTGATCAGGTTGCCCACAACGTTGCCGTTTGTGCTTTCTCCATGCGTTTTGTATTAATCGTGCACAGTATTCTTCGCGTTGCCGCCATAGTGTTGAACTAACTGGCTCATAACCGAGTTCATTTGGTCTTGCCTGCACTTCACTCAACTCGGCCGTTTCTTCAATGGCATTGCCCTTTCGGGCAAAGAAGTCTTTCGTCAAAGCGTCCAAGATGTCCACACAAAACATAAGATCACCTTTGCATATTGGAATATCCATCGACACTATCTTGTACTTATTAGGTTTGTGAATTTGAAGAGGGGGTTCTAAAACGTCCAGGAAGTCCGACAACTGATCGTATCTTATATACTGCGTGCCATCCGGATCAAATTGCTGCCAAATTTCGTAATACATATCGTAATCGTCATCAGTTAAACCTTCTTGCACGTCTTCAGTCGCTTGCGAATAATTCTCCAAAATTACAGCGATGTACATGTTAATTACAATCAAAAACGAAATAACCAAATAACTAAGAAGAAACGCAATCCCTATAGTTGAATTACCACAGTTGCCTGTTTCTCCAATCTCGTTATCTGGCTGCTTACAGTCTTCTTCGTTTATTATCCCATCTAATACACCATCCCACCCCGCAGACGTTGACATCTAAACAAAATAAAACACCATATCAACGAAGAATACCTTCACTATTAATTAATAGTTTTGAAAGACCTTTTAAAAGTTGAAAGTTATTTTTTCTTGCTTACCTGAAATAGTAGAATCATAGATTGTCCGAAAGTCTTAAAATTGTAAACGTCGTCTAATCCACTTTTGTCTTTAACGTGCATGAAGAACGACATGCCGAATATCGCAAAGATGAACATCACCAGGAAAAGTAGTAGACAAATATTGAACAGGGCAGGCAGTGACATGGCCAAGGCAAATAATAATGTGCGAATACCTTTTGCACCTTTTACTAAACGTAACACTCGGCCTACTTTCGCTACTCGAACGACTCGAAGCAACGTAGGAGATACAAAATATTTTTCAATGATATCACTCAACACCAAACCTGAAAAAAACCATGAACATTTATGTTTAAGATTTCAAATATATTTTATACCTAGAATTGATAGAATGACAACAACTAAATCGAATAGATTCCAAGGCTCCGTGAAGTAATGGTAACGCAACGCGAACATTTTCATCATGCATTCCGTGCTAAAAATTACAATGAAGATCATATTGAGGTAGTCCAGAACTAAGGTAAACGTTTCTTTTTGTTGATAATGGTCCATGGTCATAGTCAACATGTTCAGACCAATAAACAACATAATGAACATGTCGAATTTTTTATTTGTCACTATTTCAAAAACGATGGCCTGAGGTTTCCACTGAAATAAGAAAAAAAAAAAATAGTGCGCTGTGCGCTGTAAATCAAATTACCCTTGGTCTTGGGATGGCCTTCATTGGTTTCTTCGATCCCATTTTCTTCATAGCGTTGTAATATTTCTTTTGATCTTCAGTCATGAACATTTCCAGTGACCCTCCAGCCTAAAACGTACGTGTTTATATTAAATGTTAAATATGATCCCCCATTGATCGTATTTGATATATACCTTCTTCTTTTGTTCGTTAAAATTATCAATAATTACTCCTATAAACAGATTTAGCGTGAAGAAAGATCCAAATATAATGAAAAATACAAAGTAAAGGTACATATAGATGTTGGTTTCCCTAATTGGTTGCTTCAGTGCCTGAAAAAATACGTGAAAATTTTAAATTGATTCGTATAGATGGGGGTACCTCTCTAGAATCTATGGCGTCGTTCATTATTTGTATCCAACCTTTGAAAGTAGCAACTTGGAATAGGCAAAGGTAGGCTTTGCCAACGTGGTCGAAATTCATCCTCGAGTTCTCCCATGTGTAATTCTCTGCTTTGCATGCGTTGTAATCGGGTATTATTTCATTACTAAGCGTTGTTTTATTTGCATCTACGCACTGAAAATCAAAATAAGTTATCAAGTGTCATGATATAGACAAATTTGTACCTTGAAATATTTTCCAGCAAATAACTGTACGCCCATAATTGCAAAAATTAGCCAAAATATCAAGCACACTAATAAGACGTTAAAGATTGATGGAATAGCTTGTACCAATGCATTTACTACAACCTATAAATAATGGGAAATTATTAGCGTTACTTGTAATAAATCTTTTAACTTACTCTCATTCCCTGCATACGGGACATAGCACGCAGTGGTCTTAAGGCTCGGAGTGTTCTCATGGTTTTGAAAGCTTGGATGCCTCCAGCACCACATAAAGAGGCGATGAAATTTATTAAGGACACATCGACGATTATAAAATCTAACCAGCACCAAGCGTTCGTGAAGTACTTTTGGAAACCCAAAGCTAACCATTTGATCAACATTTCAAAGAAAAATATGACGGTGAATATCCTATCCATATAATATAAAATATCTTGCAGTATTGGACGAGCTTGCAAATGCACGTCTTCTAGAGCTAAGGCTAAACTACTCGTCAAAATCATTGTGATGACGGCAGTTTCGAAATATTTATTCTCTATTAATTGGAACGTTTTGTAACGAAGATTTCCCCACCCTTGCCAAAACGGGGAGTCCTCATCTCCGGCCAAGAAGGGGAACTTCTTGTAACAGTTCTCGGGAAAACAATCGGCGGAATATTCTTCTACTATTATATCATCAGTGGCGGCATCTATAATTAAATCTTCATCTAACGGACCGGCACAATCACATTCTTCCTCTTCTGTATCTAAAAATACTATAATGAGTTTGATGAATAATATATGTTTGATCTTTAGTTATTTTTAACCAAACTGTTATATAGTTTTGTCGACGTGTGATGTCCATGATTAAATTTATGACGTCACTCGATGAGAAAACTATACTTACCCTCGTCTATACCTAATTCTTCTTTACTGGCATCACGTTTTTCTTCATGATCATCCTGCTCTAACGTATTGGTGCTACCTTTATGACTGTCATCTTTAAATCTGTGTTTATGGCTCCCATAAGATTTATTACTAATTTGATCATCAGTAAGATGCCCCATAAAATTCCCATGTTCTAATATGGAATTCCCAATGGTTTTGCTCTTATTTATATTATTTTTGCCCCGTTTCAAATGTATGTTAGAATCACCTGATTATCGTGAAAAATACATGTAGCTCAATTGGATTTCGACTAAAACTATAACGTACCATGGATCGTAAACTCCATACCATCACCGATCGTGACTTCAAGTCTGTCTTTGGGACTCTTCTTGTCTTTAAAAATAATCCCATCTGCTAGAATTTCATCGCCAGTTAGCTCCAAACCTCCATCTCTTGCATCTAAAAACAACGCTCCTTATATTCTTTGTAATTTTGAAAAATAAATATCGAGTATTATAAACAGTTGGAATATACTATAGCTTTTATAAACCCATTTTACATAAGGTTTAATATTTAGCAAGCAATTAAAACATATTGTGCTAAAATTGAATCCTACGTTTATTACTTTTGCCATTAAAACTGCAACTGCGTTTTGAATTTTCTGCTCAGTTTTAATTGCAAAGTTCTATGTACAAGAAAATTAAATTAATTGATCGCATGCAACTTTTGACGTATATGTTACCCTAAATTTTCATTTAATATAAGTCCATAAAAAGCTTCTAAATAGACTTACTGGTATAGAAGTGCTTAGCATAAAATAATTTAGCGTCTTATTTATACATTGACATAATTAATGAATGGCGAAGTTTATATGAGTAAAATTTAAATAAGGCATTTACAAAGCGGTCTATTAACATGAAATCATATTTAAAACAAAAATACTTTGCTAAAATACTCGAATAATCGAATAACAATGACAACATTCAGTGTTTTCATTACTTTATTTTAGTTGACGAATTTAATCAAAAATTTTGGCTATTTCAAAAAACTTACATTTCAGAAACCGGCACTAAATTATCATTATATTTGTCAGACTTAAAAAAAATATTTTCGTGGATGATTATTGCACTTCTTTGAAATGTAATGAAACAGTTTGCCTTAAAAATTTCTAAATATTTTTTTTGTATATGTTTTTTGCACTGGGATACCCCACTGACTCTGAAACCTATTTAATCGTTGAGCATGAACTCGGCCAAATGAAACTTAAATTATGAGTTCAAATTTGTCTGGGGCGCGTTGGATAGTAGCGTAGCTTGAATACTAATCTCGAAATTAAAAATATAAAAATAATATAATATACTCAGTGACATATAAACTGCACCACCTAGAAGGGGTGGGAATTTTTGGACCAAATTTGGCAGGAATAGTGGACTAGTCCAGGGAAATAGTTGATTAAAATTTGAAACCCAATCATCAAGTAGTCATGGGATTTTTGACGTTTGTGTAATTTTTTAGAGGTGGTGATAGACAAGCAATTATCGAGAATGAGAATTTGTTCCACTTTTTCGGATCCCGTTCTTTAGTTTAAAGTGTTTCAAGTGTTTAACGATGCCTAGAGGAAGGAGACCTCAAGTTTACCAGCAGTTCAGTGACTTTGACCGAGGGCGGATTGTTCGTTTACGAAAAGCAGGTTTTTCATTTAGAGAAATCGGCAACCGTTTGGGACGGCACCACTCAACAATAATGCGTGTTTATCAAGCGTGGTCTGAACATGGGGTTGAACGTCGGAGAAGAGGCACTGGGGCTCAAAGACGAACCAATGAACGTCAAGATCGCCGCTTAAGACTAATGGCCTTGAGAGACCGATTCTCTACAACTAGATCAATAGCTGATCAATGGTTAGGTGAACAAGGTCGTCCGGTAGGCTTGCGAACAGTTTATCGTCGAATAAGAACCTGTGGCTTGATGTCTTACCGCCGACATCTTGTGCTACCCCTCACTGCTCAACATCGCCAGGAACGTTTGGCCTGGTGCACGGAAAGACTTCAATGGAACTTGGAGTGGCATCGAGTTGTCTTTAGTGACGAATCGCGATTTTGTTTAGGAATGCATGATGGTCGGATAACTGTTAGACGAAGACGTGGAGAAAAGCGCAATCCTGATTTTTCGATTGCGAGGCATGTTCACCGAACTGTGAGGTTGATGGTGTGGGGTGCTATTGCTTACGGCAGTAGGCCACCCTTACTCTTCATTCGGGGCAGTATGACCGCCCGACGCTACATTGACGCAGTGGTAGAACCACATGTTCTTCCATATCTTCGAGGGCTGAAAGACCCACTTTTCCAGCAAGATAATGCACGACCTCACGTAGCAAGGGTTTCTCTTGACTTCTTTGAAGAGGCCAATGTTAATCTTTTGCCTTGGCCGCCAACATCTCTCGATTTGTCGCCCATTGAGTACGTGTGGGACATGATGAGTAGAAGATTGAGGAATCTACCGAACCCACCGTTGACAATAGAAGCTCTACGGCATGAAGTACAGGCTGCTTGGGATGCCATATACCCCAAGAAGACATTGATCACGTGCTGGAATCAATGCCATGGCGGGCCAATGAGTGTATCAGAAATGGGGGCGGACCAACACATTATTAAAGAAAAATCAAAAAGATGAAGTGTTTTCTTTATCAAATTTTAATCAATTGTTAGCTTAGACTAGTCCAATGTTTCTGCCAAATTTGGTCCAAAAATTCGCACCCCTTCTAGGTGGTGCAGTTTATATGTCACTGACTATAATATAAATATAATAAATTTAATACAAACGAATTCACCGGCTTCTAAAATAGTTTTTCGATGTGAAATGAATAATAAATAATAATTTTAAGATTCGTGAAAACACTGAACTGCACCTATTTTAAGCTTGTCGATGTTTAACTAAAAGCCCAACGAATAGCTAGTGTGTATTTGTATGTACCTTAAGTTTATTGTTATAATGTAAATGGCGAAGAAATTGTTTTAATGTGTTCATAATTATAAATAAAACATCATATTAAGATAAACAATCTGTTATATGTACGTTTCTTATGTCGAACTAAATAGGGACGTAATTGCGGTTGAAATGGTATTTAATTATTATTTAAATTTAAAGTGGACGATGGCGTTTTAATTTTTCGATAATCATTGTATATTTGCTGCGTTAATATGAATTAAGTGTATTGCCAAATATTGAAGACGAAACATGAATCAAACAAAATGAAAAATGCGAAAACAGATAACTATTTGTTGTATCCACAAGTGAAAAAATTAAAAAAAAACTATAAATAAAATGAAATAAAATGAAATACAAAATCAAACTAATAACTGTTGTTTTAGCCAACTTTCGTTTGTATTTATCAGTTTGGAAGCAATGGTATTTTGTTGGTTTTAGTTTATTTGAGTGAGTTTGATTTGTATTTCGAGGTTCTTTATTTCGTCTTCGTATTAATTGACGTCGTCGGACGATTGTGGGGTCGTTTATTTTCACTGTAACTGATGGAGTAAACAATGTTGGGGTCAACGACGGATTCAAATTGAAAACCTTTAATTTTTTATACTTATATGTTTTTATTTGAATTTATAATTTGCGAGTTTGAGTGAGTTTGATTTGTTTATTTCGTCTTTTTTGACGTGGTTTATTTTCACACTCATTGAGTAATGTTGTATTGTATTTCAAGGTTCTTCGTTTCGTCTTCGAAATAACTGATGTCGTCGAACAATTTTGGAGTCAACGACGGATTTCAATTGAAAACCTTGAGATATTATCGTCTTAATTTTTTATACATTCGTGAAATGGGCAATTGTGGATATCGACTTTTTGGGGACAACGCTCGATTTTGTTTGATGAGTAACTCACAGTTGAGGTATGCATCAGTTAGATTAGCAGTGAGCTTCCATTTCTTCTACGTTTGCTTCGTTGTTGCAATTGGACATATGACAAAAAACGTTTTAAAATATTTTCTTCAGCAATGTTACGTCTCAATATCGTCTGGAAAATTCATCGTGAGAAAATTCATCGTGGAAAAAGAAAGAAATTTAACCCAACCCAATCTAACCCAATTTAAACCAATCCAACCCAACCCAACCCACCTCAACACAACCCAACCCAACCCAACCCAACCTAACCGAACCCAACTCAACTCAATCCAATGACAGTTTTAACTCTCCACGATGAGTTTTCCAGACCATTAATTTTACCTCACAATGAATTTTTACACGATGACCAAGTGGATATATGACCTTGGAAATTTTGTTGTTTATATTTATAATTATGAGATTTAGTTTGATATGTTTTTTACTTGTGCTGATTTTGTAACTGGATATTGTTTAATACCCAGAACCTTTTCCCAAGCTGTTTGTTGTCTAATTGTTAATCTTTTCACTTGTTATTGATGCAAAAGAATAGTTAGTTAGTTTGACTCTAATTCGAATAATTTCGATTTTTGTTTTAAGGTTCTTTATTGCGTCTGAAGATGTGGATATAGAAGGATGCACAGGTCGTGCCCTTTCCAACGTTGCAATTTACTGTGTTCTGGTGATGTTCAGTTTCTTGAAATAAAAAAAAAAACTTCTACGATGACTTGGTTTCATTTTTAAGTTTATGGTTATCATTGATGTGTTCCTAAAGGCTGTTACGCTTCGTGTGTTTCTATGTTGGTATTTTTCATCAAAGACCATGAACAAGTGGGATCGATGGAAAATTTTTCGGCGTGCTATAGAACGTTTCTGATTTAAGCAGAAATGCAAATGTTTATTTTCATATATGGAAGTGGTATATTTTTTCTGCGTCCATTTTCATAGTCGCATAGATTGACGTCAGAACGAGTGCAGATATAGCTCGACAGGGCCATGTTGTGTTTATACGCCAACTTCAGTTCGCTGGATATGTTTTGATCGTGCTGTGGAGGGTTCATGTTTTGTGCTGGATCAGTGTGCGATAGCCCTATTTAATACATGATTAAGCACGGTTAAGCAAAAATGTTTTTGCAGTTTTGTTTGAAAAGTTTGTCGGCCTAAGTGGCCATTTAGATAATGATGTAATACAGTAGAGGGTATTGGCACGTTCTGGATCTTGCATCATCGGTAAAACAGAACGTGGACGAACCCAAATCGGTAATGCAAAGGTGGACAGGTGGCGTCCTCGGTATTATGGTCATATGGGTTCTTTTTTTACCGACGAAGTGCCAGAAAGAGAACCTGCTAATACTTTAAACATTTAATACATTATTTTCTAAAACAAAATTAACGAAATATATTCTCTTTATATAGTTATACTACTACAAATAAACTGTGTGTTTATATTACATAGTATGTAAATGCAAGAATCCACAGCACCCGTGGAAATAGTTAAAGTAAATCGTGATTTTTCCAAGTTGATGAAATTGTATCGTTTATTTCCAATAAATGTGGGATACTGTACATAACATGCACGTATATATAGAGTATATATAAATATGTATTTATATATATTAAGCAAAATACATGTGAGCATCAAGCAGAACCAGCAAGCTATCAGATTGGATAAAAACCTTGGTTCCAACTGTTGGACGGTCCCTCACCTGACGGCTGGTCGGAAATCTGATTGGTGAGTTTAAATCGCACCATTTTAAATATATTCGATACACTAGATTTTATCCACCCTGTAAAGCGACCTATCCGATCGAACGCTTCCGCTATTTTATTTGTGTCATTGTCAGCAGTCGGGGCGGATAAATTGGATGATCCAAAATTACTCAAAAGCAAAGCCAAAAAGAGGTTAAGTACCTTGAATACAGAAACGCTACTATTGGAAGTTACAAAGCGTCGACAAATCTACATACCACAAGATTACCGATGACAACAGTAGCCAGGAAAAAAGGAATACATGATACATCGCCTACTAACATACAGTCCCACATTGATTCTATCCATTCTCCACACAAAACTCTGAACACTATCATAAAAGAATGCATAAAGTCTGTAAAATTCCATCTAGGAAGGTCATGATCTGGAAATCTATCTACATTATCTGAAAAATAAATAAATTTAACTGTAAACAAGCAAAATCCACATGCCACCACTTACCTAAATAATTTTTACCAAATAACTGCATTCCCATTACGGCAAATATAAATATAATAATACATAACACGAACGTTAAATTTCCTAAAGCACCCATTGTTCTGCCCATAATAGAGATCAGCAAATTCAGCGTTGGCCAAGACTTTGCTAATTTAAATACACGTAACTAAAACAAAATTAATTATTACTAAAATATATATAATTATAATAACATACCAATCTAAACGATCGCAAAACTGACAATCCTTGAACCCCCTCCAATCCAAGTTCTAACAACGATAAAGTAACAATAATAAAATCGAATATATTCCATCCCTCCTGAAAATAAAACTTCGGACTCATCGCAATCAATTTCATCGTCGCTTCAATCATGAACGTCGCCGTGAAGAACTAAAAATTAAATCAAATTATTAAGGATTTTTCTTCAATAATTATATATATTTACATAATTTCCACTTTTCAACGCCTTCTCGAGATCTTTGTTCATATCGTGGTGGTCCAAGGCCATGAAGAGCGTGTTGACGACGATGCAAAGTGTGATGAAAAGTTCAACGAAAGGATCGAATACAATCAACGCGACATATTTTTGAAACTGTAGCCAGCACCAACAACAATCCCAAACACAAAATATATCAATGATTCGTATGGCATTTTCTAGCAAACGCTCCTTCAGTGTTGGCTCATCCTCGTCGTCATTATTTTCTGGGAAATAATAAACAGAAACTGTACGTAGCATTAGTAAAGGTGAATTTGACACACTCTTTTTTGGGGAAAGAGGTTTTGTGCAAATGGAAAGGTGCGATTGTGTTTTCTTAACCACTGGTTAAGATGCGATCATCGCTTCTGACCAGTTGACCTTATAAGCTAGCTAGTGTTTACTAAATAAATAAAAGGCAAACATATTTTAGAAATGTTAACAACATGAATTGTGAGACACCATCGTAAGTTGCTGGGTTATATTCTAATAACTTTTCAACAATTTGTTTCTGCTTTGTTCTGAATTGTATGTTTTTTTTTATTAAATATATGTAAAAATATGCGAGGGATAAATTGAGTTTTCTGAGCTATCTCTGGTTTTGGCCTTCATCACTCAGATTCCTAACATCACTACGTCACTCTTAGTCCACATCGAAATTATATGAAGATGTATCAACGGCCGAAATCCAAAGGCTGTTAACATTGCGGCAGTACTTTACCGTGGCGTATAGTGTATATCGAATTTTTAGAAGTTCAAAAACGATTAAGCGTTAAGCATGCAGCGTCGCCTATCCACATTTACTAATCACTGCGACTATGATTCTATCTATAGATTTAAACGCCTGATACATCTTCAAAACTAGTTTCCTGTTCTTATACGTTGCAAACGTACAATGCATTTACAATATTGTACCATATAATTGAACCAACGTTTTTGTAGAAAAATTTAAGATAATTATTAACTCACCCTCGTATATTATTATACGTATATGCGTATGTACGTAAATGTAAACAATTGTTGAAAAATCAACAATAAGAACAAATAATGGTTTCCATGAGATGACGATGACCTAAACATTTTTAAATTGACATGCAATGAATCAAAAAAAAAATTAAGATGGAAGTACAACGAAATAATATTTAATTTGCTCGAGTTTTTTGTTTTCATTTATTTCGTTGTGTTTATTTGTACTTTTAATTTTTAAAGTTACCATTCGTTTGTATAGTTTCATTAGTTTAATTATATTCCTGTGCACACACATGTAACATTTATTTGTCCTAATCACACAATTAATTACGAAATTTGTTTTTGAAATGGCTTTCAATAATTATGTGATATTAAACGCTAAGCAAAATAATTTGTTTACATATTATATCTATTTCAACTAATGAGTGAATATGAATTTGAAATTAAATTATTAATAATTTTTCCCCGAAATGTGCGTAGTCAATTATAGATAATTTCGTTATTAATTCAAGTTTGCATGAAATAATTTCAAAATTGCCAAATGATTTTAACCCACCTACAAATATAGAATGGCACTGTAGGACAATGTTAAAAAAAATTACATTGAGGCTATCTATACACTATTTTAATTTATGGTATTGACGAAGCGATTCATGTCATCGTGATCTCGCCAATTAGCTTTATCGAAGTATAAGAAAGTTCAGTGCGGACAACTGAAGATTTTTTCGATTCTTTAATTTTAATGTATTTTATTTTAATTGATTTCACGTTTGTAGTTTGAAATGCTTTCGTCAGGATTCTGTAGCAATTTATCTTTGTTTGATTTATTTCCTCTTGGTTGTTCAATTTTATGATATTACGTTTTAATTTTATGTTTTTTGATCCTCTTTACTGCTATGCTAAAATTAAGATGCTAATCTCGTAGCAACAAATAAGCAACATTAAATATTATTTCTTTAAATAACCAAAGAAAACTTTTTAAAAAACAAATTTTAACTATAACAATTTACGTGCGAACTATGTTAGCACTTTAAGCAAATTGCGATGGTGTGTCAGTGTAGGGGGCTGCATTTTATGAAATTCTAAACAACACCTACCTCCTTGGTCTGCTTCGCCAGGTTGCCGAACTGACGCTTGTTCAACAATTTGACTCAGAACTTGCACATCTAGAATTCAAACGAAACATTTTATTATTACCGACCCGAGGTCTGTGCCAAAAAACGTGATTTAAAACGAAGGATTAGAAATAATGTAGGACTGAGAAAAATAACATACCTTGCAGGTCAACAGTTTGCTTCTGGCCATCAGTAAATGGATTGTCTAAGTGTTTCAATTTATCTTCGCATATAGGTCCATCCTGTAAGTCGTCACAACGATAATTTCAAAATTACTTCGTTTGCACTTTTACTTACATAATCTCTTTGCGATTTGTGACCGTAGCCCATGATGTTATTCGCAGTTGGCGGCCTCCTCGCTATTAGCTGGCTCTCCTTGGTCATCACTTTACCGTTACCTCCAATTCCACCTAAGAGATCACCGTGAGATGTGTATGACATACGAGATGCATGAGACGTGTAAGACGAATGTCTTGAACCTGAAAAATTCAAGTCTAAACATGTCACATGCGTGTAAAGATTTGTGTAACACAGAGTGATCAAAAATTGTTGATGATTGCCAATCGTTATCTTAAATGTTTTTTGATCATACTGTGCAAGAAAAACTTCGAAATAAAATAAGATCCCACTGGCGTAACATGACCTCATGGGTACCCGAATAAACATGATCATTTTTCGAACGAATAATAGATTTTTAATGTAATTCACAGCAAATGTTTCTGGCCAGAAATATTGTCAAGAACTATGATTTGTTACGCCACTAGATCGTGCATTGTGTAATACGCAATACAATATATCCATATAATTTTGTTTGGAAATCTTTATATACATGCAGGCCCAAAAAAACGCTTATCTATGATTCTTTACGATATGCCGAAAGCTTAGTAAATAAGAACGTCAGGTCGGATAGCTCTATAATAATAGTAATTGTTAATATACAGGGTGTTCGGTGTTTTAAGTCAGCTGAACCGGGTTTCAATTAAAATTTAGATTTGAATCCATATTTTCGATTTTTCTTAAATTAAAATTAAATTTTGTGTGGTGAGGTTTTGGGCATTTTTTAGAAGCCTCGTATTTTAAATATAATGGATGATTGTATTGAGTAGTTGAGATAATCAATAAAAACTAGTGTCATTAAAAATGAATTTCTTACCCAAGTAGTTGTATATTGGAACGACCATGGCACCATTTTCTTCACTCATAGGTGTGACAGCATTGGAATCGTCAGCGTAAGGTAGGTGTTCCTGGGCATCGAGATACGTGGAAAGAACCAGAGGTTTACGGTCACCAGGTGGTACCACCATGCGCCGATTGTTGCGCAGTGTAAATTGGTGGCTACCTCGTGAGCCGCGTCGCAGGTTGAAGGGCGACCCAGGCAGGCTGAGACTCGCCTGAACACGGGACATGGTCTATATATGCGTGAGGCGTCGGTAAAATGTCACGTCATGCAAAGAATGGTATCGTACTTAGCATACCATACCATACTTCCAAATATAGCCCTGGCCATGTCGCGTGTTTTTAAAAAATTGCTCAAGTGAAAAATAGGTGAAATGGTTTTCGTTGAAAACAAAACCTCTCAAATAGTGCACAGGGCATGATCAAAATAAACAAAATTCTAATCTATAAATAGAACATAGGAACAAATAAAACGAAATTAATATCGTACAGATGCTGTCTGGACACTATAAGTGTCATGATCTTACTTGCATGTTTACTCTCTCTTTTTTCTATATAAAATTAAATGGTTTGATCTAGTTGAATAATAGGTTCAACAACGTCAGGACACTTACAGTGCTGACTTTCCGTATGTTGGTGGGATTAGGAAGTCTTCTCTGCTCACTCACGGATTCTAATCCTTCAGATTTGATGCTCATTTTCTCTTTGTTGTTATCATCGTGACCCTTCTCTTGCCCAACAAACGATTCGTAACTGTGGCACGAATAATCTGACGGTGATTTGTGGATTAAATTTCGATTTGCGTGCGCTTCTAATTTGTTTTGTTTGGCTATTGCAGCTTTCTCGGCTTCCTGCAAGTTGACAATATAAACGAGCGCGGTCAAAATTCAACGCGTCCATACCCTTATAGCCAGCTCTTCCGCTGCTTCTTCTTCCTCCGCCTTTTTCTGCAATTCATCGTACGACATGGCTACAATGGCTAAAATCAAATTGACGAGGTAAAATGATCCTAGAAAAATAATGACGATGAAAAATAACATGTGCCAAGGCCCTGCAGACCGCAAAACCTAAAACGATAACTATATTTGCAAATTCCTCGCGCAACCGACGTATTTACCAATTGGTACAAATTTTCCCAATAATCTTGCGTCATCAATCTAAACGCTGATAAGAAAGCCCATCCAAATGTATCGAAACTGGTGTAACCGTAATTCGGATTATCTCCAAACCCTTGCAAACAAGTATACCCCGGTCTACACATCCTAAAATAATTATAAGAATTAAATGGTGCAAGATATTTCTTTTTTTTATTATTATAGACCAACATGGTCATTTCGCAATTAGCAATGTCAACATACCCTGCACCAGATGAATTTCCGCATAAAGGTGGATCCCCACCATCATCGTTGAACCACCAATTGGCTGTAAATTATATTGAACCATGTAAATTATTCACAGAGAAATGTTATGCAACGTACATGAATTACTATTAAATCTAGCCCAGCTCTCGTGCGTCAAATTACCCCAGGATCCATCAGTGGGAAAATTTTTAATACATTTTTGGGTTAAAACACCCATATAAATTTGTAAACCCATTAAAGCGAAAACTGATAAGGAAAACATCGTTAAAATTATCACATCACGTAGATTTTTTACAGATTCTATTACAGCGCCGACGATTGTTTTCAAACCTGAAAAAACAAATAATTTAGTAAACGATGGATAGCTCCCAAAATAATCTAAGTGATTTTTCAATGAATTTAAAAAATGCGATATTTACAAAAAATATTGATTTAAATTTAAATTTATGTCTCTATGTACGGGGCTCACATTTTCGTTTAACCATTCATTGCAATCAAGTTACATAAACAAGCTATTAAAATAATTACAACGTTTCCTAGAAACTACTGGTGATACATTTGATACATTGTAAACAAACACCACGTTTTAAATTACACTTGGTTTTAAAATTGGTTTCCGAATATTGGCAAAATCGTATTACTAATTAACGTATCAAATAACGTTGCATTATTAAAATATTGCTATTCATTGCTTCCATTAATTGAATATGCAAATATCGAAAAATAAAACGGCTATGGAAAGGGGCAATGAAGGACAAAATTAAAGGAAATTTAAAAAAATCATTTATTTAGGAATTTGATAAATCTGAGTTAGAAAGATATTCTGGCATTGTTAGAAATAAAAGAAAAGGCATTGGATGAGCGCAACAGTTGATCTATAGCGAAGTAGAAAAGAGCTGGGATGCAGCAATAAAAATAATGATAGAATTCAAAGAGAATTGGTCTGAAAGAATATTCCGTGGAATTAAAAAATAAATAATTAAGCACAATTCTGTCAATGCATGGAGCTAATGAAGATAAAAGATAACTTTTTTGGGAAGGTCTAAGGCTATCGAGGCGGCTAAATTCAATGGCAGAGTCGGAGAAAGTGATGACGTATACAGATCAGTAATAAGCAGAGAACTTCTTAGTAAACAATTTCATTATAACAAATACTTTCTCTGAGCACAGAGAAATGAAATACCTAAGTGCGCAGGAGAGCAGCTATGCAGAAGAAAAAAGCAGACAATAGAAAAATGGGAGAAGACTTAAAAGCATCGAGAATAGTAAAAGTAAAAAGCTCAATACCTGAAATCATAAGAACATATGATATGATGAGTGTTGCTGATTATTAAGTCATCACATACAATAAATTATTTTCACTTACACAATTGAAAGCTCCCAACACTTTTGAATGTAACAATTATTCGGCGAAGCCTCGAATAATACACGTTTTATTCATTAATTAGTAATAAGTCCTATTTTTTGCAAACTAATTATTTTTAATTAATGAATTTTAATTAATAAATATTCCATGTCCATAAAATTCACAGAAATGAACACGGCTGCGAACATGAAATTGATACTTGATACATGTTTTTTTATTTTTGTGGTGACCCAGTGATTCAAGACAACTATAACGACGAAGAGGCTCTAATTAATATAAAAATAACCATTGAATCCTGTTGATCCGTGAGGGATTGTTTTCTTTGTGTGCAGTAGCCTTTACTACGAAACGGCAATTACGGAACAGTTGTGACATCAAAGTGTACGTTTTCAGAGAAGTATCTCCTGGAGCTACAACTCGTTTAACGCATGGCTGGATCAAATGTTTGTAGTACCAATTAGTTTTAAAAATCCTTGTGAGTAATACACTTACCCAAAAATTATTTAAAATTACAGACGTTTATATTTCTTAGAATGTTTTATTACGAAACCCAACCTTGGGCGCAAGGGTGTATATTTGTAATTAATATGTAATCACTAAAACGTTCTAGGTCACCACGATAGACTGTGACTTTATGTTATTAAAAACAAAGTCTTATAATCCCGACGTTCGGCGACGTTCATTTTTTAATTTCCAATTTTATTCCATTGGAGATTTAATAATTGCTACATCGTAATAACCAAATATTTAATTTATTAAAAAAATCGTATTGCTATCACGACGTCGTTTAAAGAGATTTTCTTTTATTTTCAATTAAATTTGTATTTGTTAACATAGCACTCATTGTCATATTTTCGTTGTCTTAAATCTGATAAAGTTGTCTTAGTTGTCACGCCAACTTAACAAACGTTACTTGTAAATTGTAAACACCTGTTGCCTTGGATAAGTTGCATCTAAGCTCTTATTGTATTGTTGTTGTATGTATTGAATGCTCTCAATACGATATTGATTGTATTGTAATCATACATAAAGGATGAATACATTTGCTGTAAATGCAGTCTACTAAAATAGCCATGTAAATGGTATTGAAGAAATAATTAAGCATACGATGTGAATATGTAAAGCAAATGGAAATCTATAAATGATGAGAAATCGTTTTATCTTTTTTTTCCTTGCGTGGGCCCGATCTTATTGGAAAATGTTAATGGAATTTAACGAGGATAAAATCTACGTTATAAATGTACGAACTAATAATAACAGTACATTTATGAAATATCCACTTTTATACCTAATCATTTTCCTGCACCATTAATGTGGTGAGATAAATCAGTCTTGAGACCATTAACTAACGATTATTGTTACATTTGCTTCACGAGCTATAAAATATTTAGTGCATAAGATTATCTCTTATAACGTTCAGATTTCCTTCAACATACATCCATTTTAATGATTGTTATGGAGCCAAATGATACGATTTAATTTATTTTAATAGTGGTTTTCAGTTTTGCGTTTCTGCAATTGAATTGTAGTTGGCTCATTGACCGTCTCCTGTTTTATCTTACCACGCTCTTAAATTTTACTCAAACTAAAATGTTGTTCATTATCATCGGTCTTTATTGTCAGATTTTAAGAATCAAATTTAATTAAAAATCCAGAGGACAAATAATGATCGTGATGTATTTGATTTAATTCAAACATGATTTTTTTATATATAATTATTATAATTACGTCCCGAAAAGATTTTTTATTTATTTGTCAAAATTTTGACCAAATCCAATTCAAATCATAATATAGCGATATAAATATGTTTAATTTCAAAAGTTGTAACTTATATAATATTATTTTATTATTTCCAATAAACAATGTCAATGTATATTGGCAAGGTTTAATCTATTTACGCTGGATAACCGTAATGCTACTTCATAAAATAATCATTAATCTTGCTTGTGTACTGTGCTCTACGTCATTATCTTAAACAAACTTTGAAAATGAGTGGTTTTCCAATAAATTTACATATAACCTACATACAACAAAGGAATTTGATGTAGTTGCGGCTCTCTAGTTCGCCCAGTTACATTTTATCTAAACAAATGGTTATTCAGTAATCGACAAAAATGTATATTTGGGAAATTATAGCATATTTTCACTAATACTAGGGAATATGAAACGATGTCGAAAAAAAAAATAGTCAGCATAGACTGTATTTTAAAAATGTTTTTTCAAATTTCTCACCTGGAAAAAATTTGATAAATCTTTAGTTTTAAAGAATGAGCTTTTAAGTGCTTTTAATACAATATTTCATCGCCTTCCTTGGTGGATTCAAAGACTTGCAATACAAATTTTTGTTAGTTGTTATAAATTGAACACCACGAACCACAAATGTATTTCACTTTTTTCAACTTTCTCTCATCGAATAATTTTAAAAATATTTAGTTTTAAAGAATGAGCTTTTAAGTGCATTTAATTGCCTCGACAGTTTTTGAGTCTCGGCTACGTTTAATTGCAGATGTGATAAACTTTAGTAAATACAAGGTGGCTATGAAAATTGGAGTCACTTTTCTTCAAATTGCCAAGTGATGTCGCCGTTTTTACAACAAATTTGCGGTTCTAAAAAATATATTTGATTAAATGGCAACATGGAATTCAATATTTCGTGTAACTGTCAACAGTTGTCAAACAATTGTCAATATTTGTCCATAATGAATTTCAATATTGAGCAGCGAATAAACATCGTAAAATGGTATTTTCTTGCTAAAAAAGTTCGCTCTGATAGAACTGCAGCATTAAGAGTGCAGGATCGTTGGCGTGTAACATATCCTAATCAGTTACAACCAACGCTTGGTGGGATTATCAAAAGCATTAAAAAGTTTGAACTGGTTGGGGATGTTACAAATCAGCATAAGAACAGGAGCGGTATATCTAAATACGTTGTGACGGTTGAAAATGCAGCTGAAGTCCACAACCATTTGCTGGACGTACCTTCAACATCCCAGAGGCAACTTTCAATATAGTTTGGGTTTTGCAGACGATCGATTCAGAAAATTATTCGTCAGATTGGATTAAAATATTATCGACCAAGGTTTGTGCATGCTTTGAACGAAGATGATCCCGATCGAAGATTGCAATTTTGCGACGAATTTCAGAGTTTGCTGGTCGATGAAGCTGATCCAAATTTTTTGCTTGATCGTATTTTGTGGTCTGATGAAGCTACATTTCATTTGTGTGGTCGAATTAATCGCCACAATTGCGTTTATTATTCTGACGAAAATACCCATGTAATCATTGAAAAAGATTTTAAATCGCCAGGAATAAACGTTTGGGCTGGAATTTGGAGTGGAGGAATTATTGGCCCATTTTTTATTGACGATAATATTACTGGAGATGTTTATTTAGGTCTGCTCGTAGAAAAAATAATGCCAGCTATTTTGTTACACTGTCCTCCGGATGTAATTCTACAACAAGACTGCGCTCCACCTCATTATGCTGTACAAGTTCGAGAGTTTTTAGATGATCATTTTCACCAGCCTTGGATTGGTCGAAGAGGTCCGATAGAATGGCCTGCGAGGTCATGTGATTTAACACCAATGGACTTCTGTGTTTGGGGAATTGTGCGTGATTTGGTATACCTTCATAATGCTTTTGAGGACGTGGAACCTTTGAAGGTGATGATTCAAGAAGCATTTCAAACGTTCACTCCTGAATTATGCAGTAAAATTTGTAGACCCTTTCAAAGGAGGCTAGAATTATGTACAGAGAATCGTGGTCATCAATTTGAGCACCGTTAATATTAGTAGATATTTTTGTTTTTGCTGTATCGCTTTTCATTTTATTTACGTTATTTGTTTTTGAAACTGTTGGTTATTACTAATTTTTAAATAAAATATTTCGAAAGTTTTGAAGACGCGATATTTTTTAAAGCATGGTTTCGCAAAAAAAGCAATGTTGCCAGCAATTTCATTTAATTTTTTCTTGTAGTTCCATCTTTTGGGCAAAAGTGGAAAAGTGGTTCCAATTTTCGTAACCACCTTGTATTTTCACCAAAATTATAACTGTGCTTAATAAATTTGTAAACAAATTGTTGTTTAATAATTTATGGACAGATTTGTCATAGTTTTCTCTCTAAAATTTAAGTAACACGTACCATGGGGTCTCCCACATTATCCAATAAATCGTGCAAAATGACCGGTGTTTGTTTACGCCTTCACATATCATACCACCTTTTTTATCTTGATAAATTCATCGTGAGTTCTTAGCCTTGGATTCATTTAATTTTATTTAGATACTTTCTAAGTTTGGTTGGTTAAGTATCAAACTTTATGCAAAATATATCTACATTAATTAATATTTTATGTTTGTCCTAAAAGTCTAAATATTCTTGATATAATTTGTAAAATATTTCGAAATTTTTGAAGACGCGATATTTTTTAAAGCATGGTTTCGTAAAAAAAGCCAGCAATTTCATTTATTTTTTTTCTTGTAGTTCCATCTTTTGGGCAAAAGTAGAAAAGTGATTCCAATTTTCGTAACCACCTTGTATGTTTTTAAAGTATAAAAATATATTAATTTAAAAATAGATCGAGAAAGTTACTACGAAAAACTGAGGGTGAATTTTAGGCATGATTTTGTCTGAACATTCATCATCGAATATTTACTTTAGCTTTGTCTTAAAATATGTAAAAATGTGTTAATGAAATATGCTAAAAAAGCAATAGAATTTTTAAAATTTGTTTAATAGTTTGGTAATGAACACGGAATTAAATTTTTATGTTACAAGTAGTTAAGTAGTTCAGAAAATTATAATTTCAACTGTTGTGTTCCTCCTTGGGCAGCTCAAACACTTGCAATACACATTTTTGTTAGTTTTTATAAATTGAACATCGAGAACGTACAAATGTATTTTTCTACATTTTCAAATTTCCCATCTCGAAAAAATTTAAAAAATCTTTAGTTTTAAGGAATGAGCTTTTATGTGCCTTTAATTGCTTCTATAGTTTTTGAATCTCGGCTACGTTTAATTGTAGATGTCATAAAATTTATTAAATATGTTTGTAAGTTAGGATTGCCAAGAAGTTTTGATGGCCACTACATGTGAAACTATTTCACGATCCACCAGTTAGTCTTCATGTATGTGAATAACAAAGTTAACTGAATTTGTCTGTTTTATAAATAAGTAATTCTGAAAGTTTTTCATTCCAATTAACCTCGTTGTTTGATGGTATTAAATACCATTTAATTTAAATTTTTGTTAGTTTTTGCTAATTGAACATCGAGTATGCCGAAATATATTTCTCATTAACATTTCTCTCATCGGATATCTTATCTACATTTAATTTTAAATAGATTCTAAAACATTGTCAGAAAAGAGCTTTTAAGTGCTTTTGATTTCTTGTAACTACGAACGAGGAACTGGGGGGAAATATGTGGATGGTTGCCTCATCAAATATTTAATGTAGCCGTGTCTTAAAATATGTAAAAATGTATCAAGCAAAGAAGGTAAAAAAAGTAAAACAATAATCAAAAGTTATAATCCACACATATACTTGAAATATAATAATTGTTTTAAATAGAGAAGGTCAGCCATAAAACTAATTTGTGGAAGTTTTAGGCAAGTGTTAAAAATATGTGAATGCAAAATAGCTGAATATGTCTTAAACACTGGGGCTGTTCGGAATTTTAATTAAAATTTTTACCCTTTTTAATGTTTATATTTTTTGCACAAGTATATTTTTCAAATTTGATTAATTAATGTTTAGAATTGTCTAGAACATTGTCACAATTCTGGTTGATGTTAATTTTAAATGTTTTTGAGATTTTATATCATATCATAGATCATGCATGGTTCAAATCAAATTAAGTCAAATCAAAAATAATAACATACCTGGCACAATGGCGACTGTTTTGAGAGCACGAAGTACCCTAAATGTTCTCAACGCAGCAAGGTTTCCGAGATCAATACCCATAGTAACATATCTGAAACATGCCAAAATGAATAAATTTGAACAACTAAGGTTGGTATCAAAAACTAGTATTCGACACTAAAAAAGCATAAAAAATGTTGAACGCTAATTGTTCATACTTCATAAAACAGAACATGTCACAACCATAATGCAGATATAGTCCCTACCTATATAAGAAATAGAACTATTAAATTCTACATAGAATACTTTTATACGAAAAATCTATGTTATGTTATTCTAATTCTATGTTACTAGTTAAAATTAAAATCTAAAATTTTGTACATAATACTAAACAATGATTACTACTGTTCTTCTACATTCTGGTGTCAACATTAACAGTAAACAATAAACTCACTTGTAACAATATATTTTGTAAAAATAACTCAAATAACCTTATAGCTAATATAAGATAGTATTAACAGTAGCTGTGGAGAAAGGTTATTAGTGACCGAAAAAAAGTGCATACGAAATAAGGAAAAGGAAAATCGGTCGCGAATCTACGAATAAGAACAATTTTGAAATACATCCGAATGTTTGCCTAAACGATTAGTTAAACCGTATGTCATAATTAGACATTTGACACGAAATGTCAACAGGAAATACTGCCGAAACTGTAATGTTGTTAAATACAGAACCAAATTGCTATTATCTATCTAGGCTAAGCTACTCACGCTAAAGCTATGACTACGAAGTCGAGCCAGTTCCATGCATCTCTAAGGTAGGTGAATGGTTGAAGAATAAAACCTCTGGCCATCACTTTTACGGCAGACTCGAACGTGTAGATACCAGTAAATATCACTCTAAAATCAATCAAAATTTGCCCTTCTAATTACCCTTTGGAACCACTCTACAACTCACTCGGTTGATTCTACAGTGGGCGTGGTAGGCATAATCATGAGAATGCAGTTGACCAGAATAGTGGTGATGATGAATAAAGAGAAGAGCGGATGTACAAGAATATAAATAGCTACCCGGCGAATTGGATTGAAAGGGTCAAGTATCCAAAGAGCATTAGTTGCGCTAAATCTAAATATGTCCTTGCCTTTACTGACTACTACAAAAGTCTAAAAAGAAATCACATATAAGACGGTTATGTTATACTAGAAACGATCACGATTACTCTTTGGTTACTATAAAAAGGGTCGATGTCCTCGAGTGGTGTGCTTGCAAGTTCTGGTGGAAAACCGCTTTGAAGTCGCACTGGTATGGGTAACCCCTGTTCCAATGTTTGATCAGGTTGGGGGCCTTCATCTTCGTCCTCGTCCTCATACCGAATCTGCAACGAACACATTACCTATTAATATATCTCCACCACAAACGTTTTCACTACTTTTACACAAATAGCTGGCACTACTCATCTAGCAATATAGCATTTGTCATAAATTTCCATGTTATAACTGTACCTTAATTATAGCAAAAAGCATACGTTTTGAAAAAATATTACATATCATCCTGGAAATATATCATTCAAACTTATTCCAAGCTGAAATTTAATATTAAATCCTAAAATCAATCACTTAGAACCAATTTACATTAATCCAGCTTCCATGAGCCTTTTTTAGGAAAATAACATCGCATTCCATAAAAATATTACTTTGGATTTAGATCCTCTTTATGGTTCTACACAAAGTTTATTATTATACATAGTCATTATCAAGTAAGTTTTGAGTCTATTTATTCGATATAAATCCAAAGTTTTATTTTTATCAACTCTTCTGTAACCATTAAAGGCATCTCAACTACGACAAATAATAATTGTAAATTTCATTGAGACAAATTGAATCATAACAAAGTGGAACGTGCCCCACTGATAAAATTGGACATGGCACAAATGAAGCAACAGCAGGTGGGTTTTGGTAAAAGTAATCCTGCAAAAAAATATTTTTGTTGTTCAATAATGATAAAATTGAGTCTGTTTTCTGAGGCACCCGGTGTATAATATAGAAGTGAAAGCTTGGTTATCAAGTTGATTGGATTACCAGCAAATACCTATTGTTATTTCATGTCTAAAGTAACAACAACAACCAAGATTTCACGAAAAAAAACTAATGGTCTCTGAATGAAACATTTTCGCCAAACCATTCTCATGTCAAAGTTGTCGTCCTTTTGATCGTTGCTCGTTCTTGACATTTCTTGTTTCATCAACGAGTTTATATCAAGTTGTCTTCTGTATAAAAATAATATGAGGAAAACAAGCAATGTATTTCGTTTCATAGGTAAAGGTATAGAATTTGGTTGTAAATACTTTAGGTGATAAACTACCAAGATGTGCTGAAACGAGCTACTGCTAAATATGTAAAAGTAATTTTACAAAACATTGAAGAAAAAGTTGAGCGAGGGAAGTTGGACAAGATGCAGTATTTTTTTTTAAATCTAAGAGTTAATATTGGGTACTGGTTTAAAGTGGGGTACGTTCAATAATAAAACAAATGGGTAATTTGGGACGCATGGTCAGAAAAAAATGACAGTTTAAAAGAAACGGAAGATATTTATAAGTCACGAGGTTCTTTGTCCATTAAAATAGTTTACAACGCAACAACAACAATAATAATAATAAAAACAAAATAGGAAGGATGTGTTATTAACTTATCACATCCTGCTGTTTCACTGACTATATTTTAGGATGATTTAAAAATGCTTCCTTTCGAAAAATATTTTATTTTTTATTATTTCAAGTATAGCTTTTTATTCTCTTTTCAATTTTATTTTTGTTCTTATCCAAATCCATAAAATTAATTAGTAGTTAGGATGCCCCCCCCATGCTCGTCTAACTACATCACATCAGTAGAATAGTAAGTAGAATAAGTTATAATAAGTTAAAAAAGTATTTGCTAAAATCATTCAAACGGCGAAAAAATTGTTTATACATTTTCATGTTGTAAATAAGAAGGGCGATTTGTTTATTTATAATTTGTTTGTTCATATAAGTGACCTACAAGTGAAATTGGCGATATAACTTAAAGATAAATTTGATGGTAAAAAGGGCGAAGGAACAAATTCTACATTTATGTTAATTTATGCGCAAGTCGCGATAACGTCGCGATTTTTAATTAGTTGGTAATTTAGTTCGTTTAAATCGTGGAAACGGCAAGGATTTTTTTCATAAGTTTATTATTTTTATAAGTTTATTATTACGGCCAGGTACTTATTTCTACTACTACTGCTAATTTATTGTTTATTGAAAATATTAGTGTTTATGACGCCAGAAGCGTGAATGTGATCTGGTAACGAACACAACAATAAACGTTTAAGGCGTTTATTAGATTTAGTTAAGATAGGCAATTGACTCTAATTCGTTTAAAAATATTTTTTTGTGGATAATTACTTAAATCAGTTATAGTCGTTGGTGGTTTCGTATTTTTTTTTTTGTACTCACCTCGCGTAACATATGGGTTCATCCACACGAAGATAGAAATTTAATGAATCACCATACTTCGTCGACCGGAAATATTTTTGATTTTTTATGTATCAGTGAGAGTATATCGGACTTTTTCATATTTGTACGACGTGATTTGTCTGTATCGATTTCCAACGAAAAGAATTCAACCCAACCCAACACAATCCAATATAATCAAATCCAACTCAACCCAAACCCAACTCAATTCAAATTCAAAAGCTCCATAAAGCTTAAGAGCATCTCCAAGATGAACGAACAAGAAATAGAAAAACAGTCAAAATATTTGGAGAAAAGGGCTGGGCTATACCCAATCTAACCCAATCCAACGCAATGCAACTGGAGCCCATCCTCAACTTAATCCAAATCCAAAGGATTCATAAAGCTGTACGACGTGAATCTTTCTATATCACTAGCCAATGAAAAAAATCAACGAAACCCAACTCAACCCAACTCAATCCAATTTGAGCCAAACCCAACTCAATCCAAAGTCAAGGGCACCATGAAGCTTATCTCCAAGATGAACGAACAAGAAAAAAATAGAAAATAGAAAGAAAGTTAAAATAATCGGAGAAAAGGGCTGGGCTAACCCAATCCAACACAACCCAGCACAACCCAACTCGACCCAAATCCACCTCAATCCAAATCAAAAGGCTTCATAAAGTTTAAAAATATATCCAAGATGAACGAAGAATAAATAGGAAAAAGTAACAATAATTGGAAAAAAGGGCTGGGTTGGGATTGGGATAGTTGGGTTGGGATTGGGATAGTTGGGTTGGGATTGGGATAGATGGGTTGGGTTTAGTTGTGTAAAATCACGAAACAGCCAGCCAGAAAAAATCGTCTGAAATAAATACCAAAAAATTCAGATAATTAGGTACTACTAAATAATGCAAAAAAATCGCAACCACAATTGATTGCAAGCGCCAATTTATCAAAAATTTATTTGAATTCTACAAAAAAATTAATTTACAAATTATGTTGTTTCATTATCACATCTTAGAGGATGTAAGTTTGTCAATATCCAAGTTTGCTGCTGTTTCATTGAAATTGCGCGATCTGTTTCTTCAATTTTTGTCAATAATGTTATTATTATCATTATTACCTAAAAGTCAAACGTAACTTAGCATCATATGTAAGAAAGGGTGAAAATAGTTGGAGTTTTTGTCCATTTGTGGAAAAAACTCCCCATTTTGAAAAATACAGTCGATCATTCTGGTCTTGACACTTTTTAAAACACAAAACATAAAGACATAGAAACCTCAAAAAAGAAAAAAATGCCCCAATTGTCAAAATTGTAAATGAAAATATTATTTTTTTATATTCGTAAAAAATACAATGAATACAATACATGACATATTAATTGAAAATTGTTTGAACTGAATGTTCAAATTATTTATAAATGTTATTTTATTACACATTTGCAAAAAAACCTGAAAGTTACGCAAATGGAATTAATTCAAAAAATACGACTATGTATTGCACGCCGTACTTCAATGGGCTCTAGGACGTGTTATTAATGAATAGAAAGACATGGTGGTTTGTACTCACCCCGCGTAACACATCGGTTTTATGCACACGAAGATGTCAATTACAGATGAAGATAACTTAACGCATGGAAATATTTTTTTAGGCGACCGACACGAAAAATTGAAATTTCAGTCGTCAAACGCGGACGAAAAGTAATCGTTTTTCGTCCGCTTTCATTTTTCGTCCGCAATAGGGTGGCGCCATCTACCGACAGTTACCGAAATTGTATAAAAATAACCACATTGCCGTCAGTGTCAAACTGTGCATCTTGTTTACATTAGTAAATACATGTTGGTGATAGACTTTTTAACTAATTATTGGGTACTTATTGTTTATAAAGCCGAAATAACTTCGAATGTAGACAAAGAAAACATAAACATGTCTGAAGGTGTCACAAATATGTACAATTGTTCAGTTGTCATAAATGACTATGTCAATAAATTGTAAGTAAATGTTGCAATAAATTTGAAAATTTTATGAGGGTCGCCTAAAAAATGTTGTGTGCACCACGGCCAAAAAGTGTTTTTTCGTCCTCGTTTGCTTTCCGACCTCGGCTACGCCTCGGTCGTAAAGAAAACTCGGACGAAAAAACAGTACTTTTTGGCCTTGGTACACAAAATACTATTATTTTTGTATGTATCGATATTTTAGACGTTACATTGCACGTCATATTTATTTTCCAATAAAACGTGCTTCGACGTATATAGATTCAAGTCATTCATAAAATTGCAAACGAAAATTTTAATTGAAAATTGTTTAAACTGAATGTTGGAAATGAAAATGGCGTGATTTAATACTTTTGAATTGGAAAATAATCCCCATTATTATCTTAAGTACGTTTTCAAATTAATTACAAAGAATTTACGGTTCAGCGTACGTTCTATGGGATCAAAAAGACCCCGCTATAGCACAGAATTATTTTATAAATAATATTTAAAGCGTTTAAGGCGACGTCGGCTATCTGGGACCGACGCTAAACTTTGCATTAGATGACGTCAGTTACTGACACTACCTCGTAGAAAAAAAATATATATATTGTATGGTTAATTAATTAATTTTCGCCTCTTATCAATAAAAACAAAATTTCTAAAACGAGCTTTCGGATCAATTCAATCGACAATGAACTTGACGTTACGCAACTGACATTAAACTTAATTAAGTCGACATTGAATTATTATTCAAGACCATCTGTGATTAGTTGACATAACGAATTTGGAATTGTACCTTCCGGGTCAGCAAGCAATGCTGCTAATTCCAATTCATAATTTGTCATGCAAACTGGTCTTATTGGATGGCCGGTGTGATTTTATAATCTAATTGGAAATTAGTAATTGCCAATGTAAATTGGTCCTATATTCTATCGAAATCCTGTGCATACTTTCACTGAAGACGACACGTGCGCACGTATTAATAAGATCGGTTTGTAGTTGTCGATAGAATTTCAACGCATGAACGCTCGGACAAACGAAACGCGCGCCCCTCCCCGCAGTAACATAACACCGAACTATGTACTGAAAAAAGTTCAATCGGTCGTTCGAAACAATAATATTTTGAGTTCGTAAGAGCTATAGTAGGATTATAACGAGATATTCCGTAAGTAATCGAAAATTAATATTTTTCCCGATCGTAAACTTTAGAGCGCGTTTTCTCGAGTTTTAGTTTTTACGATTTTTCTAAACTGGTGGGCGTGATTGCGAGAAAACTAGACAAGCAATCAAAACGAAACAAAACTTTTGTTGGCTTCAGTAGCATTCTATTCTATTTGAACTAAAAAGATTAATGAAAAAAAATCTAAACAACTTTTTTAGCAAGTTGAAATGATTTTCTCTTTCTGCAAAGAGCACATTTATTTTCAAACCTGAGAAAAATCTTGAATTTCAAAATTTTGGTTTTTTTTTAGTTCACATAGAAGAAAATATATGAGAATTACCATTTTCTTTGGTTTTTTTTGTTTCAGACAAAAATTACGGGCTACATCTTTCCCACCGATTGTCAATTGCAATTGAAAGGTGTTGCACAAATGTGCATAAAAATCGGTTCCGTTTAAATATTTTTCTCTCGACATATTTTTTTTTAATGCTCAAATATGCAATAAAATGCTCTAAAAAGTTCACTAGACTTGCTCATTTTTTTCTCCCCTAAAAAAATTCCCCCAAAAACGCTATTTTAAGGCCTCCTAAAGCAGGATCCCCCCTTAATTGGGTACATTTCAAACGTTCTGTTTTAATAATTAATTTTTATCTGTGTTTCGAACCATAAAAATGCTTCTATTAATCATAATACATAAGGTTCATTAGAACCGTAGAGAATAATAAAGTAGAAAAGTATATATTTAAATTTATTGGATGTGAACTTCTAAATTAATATGCATGGGTGAAGATGATTAAAAAAATTTATTCCATTATATAGGGAGTCTCCAAGTCTCCAAATTCCTAAACCATTTTGGTAAGTAAATTTTATTTTGTTTAGACAGGTTTTACTGCTGGTTTTACCCCCAGTTATAAATTTGTTTCGCAAGTTTCTATTGCATTAATTAATTCTCTATAATCGCAACTTAAGTATCAAGTAAATAATTTCCAAATTTTATTTTTATGGTTAGTTCAGAACATTGGGTATTCATGCCACCCTTGCAAATTCAACTCAAAGCTCATTGTCATTGAACCTTGAATTCGCATCTGGGTATTAAGCTTTATTGGCATGTAACAAGTAGATTTTATACATACGAAGATATCTATTTAAACGATAAAATGTTGCACTTACTTGTGACACAAACTGTTACGAAACTAATATAAAAAATAACACGAGACGTTTATTAACTTCATATATGCATCGTGGAAATGGAAAATAAGGAAAATGTTTTCCTCATTTAATATGTTAAAAGAACCGTGAGGATTCTCATCCTATTCATCCCATATTATCGACAGTTTCTTAATAACTAGGTCTCTGCAGAAGCGCATACATAGAAGATGTAGCGACAGTTGGCGTATTAATCAATCAAAGAAGTTCCATGGAACCTCCTTAGATTAATCCTCCCAAGAAGCGTACAATACAGCTGCGCTGGCAACGAAAATATTTTCATTTCGAATTAAAATTGTTATGTCAGCCTACTGATATTTATGAACTTTTCAACTTAGTTTTTGAATATTTCCCATTGTACAAGTGGTTGGTTCGTCATGTGAAATATCAAATGTGAATGGGAATAGAATAAAAGCTCCAATTACTGAAAGGATGATAATTATACACATACATGGAAACACATAATAACTGAAAGTCTAACTGTGCTGAATAAACATGTCCATTTCAATGATTAAATTTCCAGTAACCAACTTCAAATGTTTTTCAATCTATATGAATCCTGAAATATTGAACGTTTTATTTTTATTACATCTCCCGGGAATCTAATTCAAAGTTGAGACTATTAGTTTTTTGCTATGACAAATATTTTAATTTATTTATTTATTTATTTATATATATACAACCATCAACAAGACAAAACTCAATTACAAGGTGGGAATAGGCAAATGAAACGATAACGTTTTCCTATAAGAAAGTCTAGGAACTTGGAGATTTATCAACTGAAGTATGCCACTGCAATCAATATAGTTGATAAGAATTTTATATAATGTTATTTGAGATTTCGAGCGTCTAGTTTCATCGACGAACAGCAAAGCGTTAAGGCTTAAAACAGACACAATATCATTAATAAATATATTAAAGAGCAACGGACCCAAGTTAGAACCTTGTGGCACTCCAGATGTTAAATAAATGTCAATAGACTGGTGACCATCACACTTCACATATTGTACCCGATTAGAAAGATACGACTCAAAAAAATTAACCAGGCGAAAAGCCTGAAATACGAAGTTTTTCAATTAATATGCCATGATCAATCCTATCGAATGCCTTTGAAAAGTCTGTTTGCATACCCGCATCAAGTGAATCAGCTATGAATTGAGTAATGCAGAAGAGATTCGTGACAGTGGATCTATTGCGTATAAAGCCATGTTGAAGCGGTGTAATTCGATGTTTCATATAAGTGGATGCAAATTCATATAACAACATTTCGAAAACCTTGGCAAAGTTATTGGGTATTGTAATGGGCCTATAATTCTGAATATAACTACGATCGCCTTTTTCAAGGACAGGTGTTATTCTAGAACTTTTCCACACAGTTGGGGAGGTATCAGTTTGAACGACAACGATTGACAATGGGTAGGCCAGAATACAAGCACAGTCACTTATCAAGTATGCAGGGATTTTATCAGATCCGAAAGTAGACTTAGGTTTTAATTTTTTTAAACTAATATAGACCTCAGCTTCAGTAACACTGTCCAGATGAAGAATGTCCTGTCACATGTCAGTGTATACGTTACCCGGCGTAATGGGCCTATAATTCTGAATATCACTACGATCGCCTTTTTCAAGGACAGGTGTTATTCTAGAACTTTTCCACACAGTTGGGAAGGTATATTTATGCTCATCTGCTTTACATTCCTTTACGACATGCCCAACGCAACCCAACCCAACCCAACCCAACCCAGCACACAACGGACAAGTAATGTCGTTTTTGCAAAATTTAGAAAGTATCAAGTCCAACAACCAAATTACCCCTCTTAGTTACCTTATCGTATGAGCAAAAATCTAACCTAATATTAAAATGTCGTAATATGTTTGTATAAAGTAACGATATTTCCATGGAAGTTTCTAATTTCAAGTTACCGTGTTCCGTATTGAATATTCGACTACGTACAAACCACACGTGAACTGAATCGATAAGGTTAAATTTAGATTTCAACCAACAAATTTTGTGTACATCGTGGTTTGGTTGTATTATTAGTAAAGGTCTTTGATGTAACCTTTTAATCGTATTAATGGCGATTGCTAATTGGAAACCTGATATAATTAATATTTATATATAAGCATACACCTGAAATGATTGGTCCGTTTGCTTGAATTTTGTCCTTAATTTATTAAGAATGTTGGTAACTTTTTTGGATAAGGTTGGGTTGGGTTGTGTTGTATTATGTACTCAAAGTCTCGCTCTTTTATACCTTTCAGTCTCATTTATACCTATCCTCCTCGCATTCCTCCATCCACATTTTCCGTTGTTCCCACATCTTCTATTCTTCATCCATCCAATTCTGAGATCCAACCATAAACACTTATCTCTTTGTATTTTATCTTGTACTTCTTTTCTCCAGGAGATTTTTCCTTTAGCGTTTCTTTAGCTTTTTAGCCTGTATTCACTGAGCCTCCAACTGCTTACATCTCTCCACTATCTTAATCTGCACCTGTTTCCCCTCTATTCTCATCCTTTCTGTCTACCTGATATCGCTGCCTTTTGGTACATTCTGTTCTCTTCCTATTTTGGATATGTCTTTTCTCCTCTCAACTTTTTTATTTAACTCCCCAATTGCATTTTAATCAAACTTTGCTCTGGCCAATAATTTGCTCGCAAATCGTACCTCACCCTATCTCCACCTCCATATTTTCACTATATATTCCGGAGTTAAATCTTATGACCCTGTAGTCTTCCTTCTATCCTCTTCTGATTCTTTACTTCCCACACTTGCATAAATGTACTCACACACGTTTTTAATATAACTTACTTACTCCACAGACTCGTCCTCAACCCATCGTTTGCCTTCTCTTACCACATACTCCGTCGACAACTGTTCAATGTCCTCCAGCTCACTTTTACTGCCCTCTTAAAGGCTCCTCTTTCCGTTTCCATAATGTTTGTGTTGTTCATTAGTTGTAGCCTTCTTCTATCCAGGAATCTATTTAACCTTTTGCCACGTTCATCATCCCTGTCCTTTTGATAGGGTAGCTATGTCATGTGCAAAGGCTAACGACCATATTGTGATTTTAATATTACTTGCTTACTTTTCTTGGTAGTTCCTTCGGCTCTGGGAAGTAAAAGTTTTAAGTAAATTTTCAGGTCAATGAATCCTATTGCATTTCTTATTTTTTACTAGTCCACGATTTATTCACTCATCTGGTGATTGGTTCATTCCACAACACATATTGTAAGTTTATTCTGGTTTGCCTAAAGTTATGTTAATTATGGAAGATGCACCACATCCACGGAGTTGTATGCCTACTCGGTTTTCCTCTTCCACCCTCTCCTTTTGCTTTCCACATTTTTTTCTATATGTAATCCCAAGGAGTATTTGCAGTACCAGTACTTCGGTTCTTTTTCTGATCTTCTGCTTCATAATTTTTTTTATGCCCATGTTCTTAATCTTACCAACTGGTTTTTTGCAATTTTTCGTTTCCTTCGCTATTTTTTCTATACTGCTACCGATTCCAGCCGTCCTATGGCCACCTCCCTCTTTCGTATCCGTTCTGTCATTTTGTATATTTTCCTTCCTTATTTCTGGATTTCCTATTTGCTCCTATACTTCCCTTATTTCCCTCATTGCCTCTTTCACAGTTTGCAACATTTCCCCCATATGTCCTCTCTCGCTGTGGATACCAATTATCCCATCAGTTCCATCACTTTTTTTCGCCCTCGTTCTCCTCTTTGTTTTACATATCACCGTCTGCTTTTCTGTTTGAATTTATTCTTTTTTTCCGGAGATGTTTCTGCCCCTGACAGTTGGCGTAGTGCATCGAGGAACTCTTGAACGTCTTTGTTTGGCGCAATAAGGGGCAATATGTTTGATAAGGATATTACAAAAGTTTTTTTTTGTTAAAACGAATTCGTTCTTTGTTTGTTTTGTGACAAAAAACTGTGACTTGGTCCTTATGAACTTTCTCGTGGCACCCAATTAGATTTTTGGAAATATGTTTCGATTATTCATTAATTCATTGCCTGATGTATTTTCATTGTTGTGATGGAAGAAACCAAGTTAATTCATGATCTTTGTACAGAAACTATCCCCATAAGAAATTTACCGAAATATTTGATTTTGTGCACTCTTTTCCAGAGTTGCACAAAATTATTAATTCTGATATACGGAAGAATTTTTTTACTTAGATTTTATTTAATAGTAATGTAGAAGCAACTTGATCATTATCTTTGCGTCAAGTGTCAACTTGTTTGGAGCGTTTTGTTTATTACCATACTACCCCATACATTACAGATGGACTAATTTTCCACCTTAAAGCTGTTATGAACAAATGATAACAGAACTCAAGTACAACAAAATTTTAAAGTTACAAACATTATTTTTAGAACCAGAGGTATTTTCAAAAACTTTTCTTGTTCGCTAATAAATAATAAGTAAATAAGAGCATGCTTCAAAAAACGAAACATCGAACTAAGGATGGATGATCCAAATAATTTTCAAGGAGTATCTCAAAAATACGTTTTAGGCCAAATCTATAATAAACAACAGCTAAGGGATACCATCCAAGAGAAATGTATTTAATGTTAATCCAAATTTCAGAGCTATGATGGGGAGTAGCTTTGTTGGATGTGCATATTCTGTGGTGTGTGCGCATTATAATAAGAATTAATTTTAAAAAGTCGAACCAAACAAATATCAATAATATTCAGTGTCACTGAAATCGAAGTTCACTTGTTTATGGTTTTGTTTATTCACAAATATTAATTTCCACTGCTCCATTATAAATTTCGATAATTACTGAAATAATATCAAACGATGTATAAAATTTCAGAATAATGTAATAAATCCCTAAACAAATAGTTTAATGAAACTGTATAACAAAGGAATGAAAGAGCGCATCAATCCCTGGAATTGAACCTGAGCGCCTCGCCAACCAGTGTTTCCCAAACATTTTCTTTTTCACGATTATTTCCGTATTTTTGCCGTTGCAATAACGCTTACGTGTCCACAAAACTGTTGGAATTCACCGCTGTTGCGAAACTCTGATTATTTTGTTGCGTTTGTACAACAAAACACATAAACGTACATGGTATGAATTGAATAAAGCTTTGCTTCCAAGAATAGTTCTCATAGCAACGTTAAAACCTCGCAGAGTTAAAAATGAATTTATGACAAATATTTCCGTTTGTGACACGAAATAACGTGGGCGAGGGCAGTTTTTAGGATTTGTCACTAAAAATAGCAAACATTGATTTATTTTGTTTTTGATTTAGCTGATCTGGACGAACACATTTTTATTTAGAGAATTAGTAACGCAATAAATAAACAGGTTATTGTGAGAGGCGTTTCAATGGTATATACGATGGCACGACTAAATCGTAGTTTCGTATTTTAGATAACTTTTGAAATTTCGATTGAACTTTTTGACAATTTTGATTTTTTTCATATTTTTGCATTTCTGCCAAAACCATTATTTCACAATTTTTTTAATTTAAATTTTGCGTTTTTTACCATTAATAACTTCAGTCTTTTGAAAATATTTCTTTTTTTGTAATTTACGTAATTTGGGAAAGTGCTTCCTACAATTGAACTATATTTGCGTACGTTTTAATGTAAATTGTTATGTTAATTTACTATTGAAAATTAATAATTAATTGAAATGTTCATTTGCCAATTTCACTGCTAATTTCAGGCCACTCAGTAAATGCCGATGTTCGATTTTGACATACGGACAACCCTGACATTGAAATTAATATAATCGTGATTGTGCTCCACGTGTTTCCTGGAAACGCCGTTGAACTTGATGCAACCATTAGTGGAAATCATGGAAATTCATGCTATGTTACTATAGAAACACACTCGGTAATCTGACAATTACACGTTAATCATATAATGTCATATTATATACAAGTGGGCACAATAGTGAGCAGTATTATATATACTACGGAAATTATTTCGCATTGTTACATGGTTTAAAGCACTTACGGGTCAATACATATTGTCAATTGTATTCAAAGCTACAATATTTAACACTATCGTATTTGGCGAAATGTAAATAATTGCATAAATATTAAACATAACTAAAATGTAATTATGTAATAATGCATTAAGATATTTATAGTTTTAAATAAAATGCAATCGTAAAACATTCTGACAGCTCCATTGTTAAATTACATATTTCCTGGAAAATGTAACCAATGAAACGTTTGGAATGTTACATGAAAAGTGTGAAAAGTGTACTACAATATTAGTTATAAAAAAAGATTTGCGACTAGGCGACTAGATGTATGGAAATAATCGTTCGAAAATACGAAATACGAAAATCTAATCTAATCTAATCTAATATAAAATGAAGAAATTTTAGTACGAATAACGACGTTCTTCGAAATTTCTGACGTAGGTCTTCGCCAGGGTTAAAATCAAGTAACAACTGCTATAGAAAAAATCAACAATTTTGTACATCAGCCTACAGAGATTCCGCTAGAAAATCATTAAAGCCCAAAAATGGTCTGATATGAAAATTTTAGGATACAACGAAGAAATGACTCCAGAGTAGCGAATTCTATCTCCAATGAGTCAACAAGCAGTGATGATAATCCAAGTTAGAATCTTCAAATTTTGGGAAGCCATGTAATGGGATTCGTGGGATTTTAATGGGAATTCGCGAATTGAACAACACGGGAACAAATTTTCGAATAAACCCCAGCAAATATCAAGAAAAAATAAACAGAATTAATCGCTGGTCGAAAACTTAATTAAGTTGGGTCCGAGACTTAAACATGGCTACCAAGCATATGCAAATATGATGGGAACATTAATCGACATCCAATAATAATAAATATATATATAATTATAAATTATTACGTAACGTAAAGATTTAATTGGGGAAGTAAACTTTCGTTAATGTATTCTAACCGTAAAGTGATATAATCCCAATTTATTTCTACTTTGACTGTTTTATTATTTTTTTTCACTGGGTATGTATCATAATCACCCAAATTGAACGAGTGCTTACGTTTTTCTAAGCTAAGAACAGAATAATCCCCATTAAGGTTATTTCATACCCTTTTCGAAGAAACAAATCCATGATGTATCTTAGCATCCGTAATTGTGCGGTTGTAGCTACTAATTAAGTAAAGGACCTGTATAATTATACGATCATTAGGCCATTGTTTTTGGTGATCTCTGTATCTTATCTGACATCAGGTACAGTTACATGTATTGACAATGCCCCAGACGGTGTGGAAAATCATTATGGGAAAGTTCATCATGTGAAAATTCATCGTGGGAAAATTCATAGTGCAAAGCTAGTTGTGGTTATTATTGTCAATCTAGAAAATTAATTTTGACAGTTTGAGAATTGTTGACGTTACTTTTAACTGGTACTGTATGAGTAGTTTGGAATGAATACTTATGAAGGGTTAGCTATTCTGTTTCTCTGTTTTGAATTAAACTTTGTTTTCTGTCATGCCATTCGAATTTGTACGCAGTGGAAGACGAAAGCAAAAATTAGCCGACTGGGATTTATTTATCGGGGATGAAGCGGAGTTTTTTTGTTTGGGTTGGGTTGGATAGGGTTGGGTTGGGTTGGGTTGGGTTGGGTTAGGTTCGGTTGGGTTGGGTTGGGTTGAGTTGGTATGGAATGAATACTTATGAAGGGTTAGCTATTCTTTTTCTCTGTTTTGAACTAAACTTTGTTTTCTGTCATGTCATTCGAATTTGTACGCAGTGGAAGACGAAAGCAAAAATTAGCCGACTGGGATTTATTTATCGGGGTTGAAGCGGATTTTTTTTTGTTTGAGTTGGGTTCGGTTGGGTTGGGTTGGGTTAGGTTCGGTTGGGTTGGGTTAGGTTAAGTTGGTTTGGAATTAATACTTATGAAGGGTTAGCTATTCTGTGCATCTGTTTTGAACTAAACCTTGTTTTCTGTCATGCCATTCGAATTTGTACGCAGTGGAAGACGAAAGCAAAAATTAGCCGACTGGGATTTATTTATCGGGGATGAAGCTGATTTTTTTTTGTTTGAGTTGGGTTCGGTTGGGTTGGGTTGGGTTGGGTTAGGTTCGGTTGGGTTGGGTTAGGTTAAGTTGGTTTGGAATGAATACTTATGAAGGGTTAGCTATTCTGTGCATCTGTTTTGAACTAAACCTTGTTTTCTGTCATGCCATTCGAATTTGTACGCAGTGGAAGACAAAAGCAAAAATTAGCCGACTGGGATTTATTTATCGGGGATGAAGCGGAGTTTTTTTTTTGTTTGGGTTGGGTTGGGTAGGGTTGGGTTGGGTTAGGTTCGGTTGGGTTGGGTTAGGTTAAGTTGGTTTGGAATGAATACTTATGAAGGGTTAGCTATTCTGTGCATCTGTTTTGAACTAAACCTTGTTTTCTGTCATGCCATTCGAATTTGTACGCAGTGGAAGACAAAAGCAAAAATTAGCCGACTGGGATTTATTTATCGGGGATGAAGCGGAGTTTTTTTTGTTTGGGTTGGGTTGGGTTGGGTAGGGTTGGGTTAGGTTCGGTTGGGTTGGGTTAGGTTAAGTTGGTTTGGAATGAATACTTATGAAGGGTTAGCTATTCTGTTTCTCTGTTTTGAACTAAACTTTGTTTTCTGTCGTGCCATTCGAATTTGTACGCAGTAGGAGACGAAAGCAAAAATTAGCCTACTGGGATTTATTTATCGGGGAGTTTTGTTGTTGTTTGGGTTGGGTTGGGTTAGTTTCGGTTGGGTTGGGTTGGGTTGAGTTGGTTTGGATAGGGTTGAGTTGGTTTGAGTAGGGTTGAATTGGTTTGGGTATTGAATGTTTCTTCCACTTTAGCCACTGCCTAAATATCCAAGCTAGTGGTTCAGCAGAGGTATGTAATTGATTCAGATTTTGCACTAAAAATGCAAATGATTTCGTCCATAGCTTTTATTCGACTTGATCATATTGTACAAAGTTTTAAGCTAAATTATTTTTTTGACCACGATGAATTTCCCACGATTAACTTTTTACGACGAATTTGTCTCCACGATGAATTATACCCCGCGATGAGCCTCATCTCACAAAATGATCATCGAATTTGTCAATATACAGTTCTTGCTGCAAATTAAAACAATCCGATGCCGAAAATTGATATTTATGGGCATTTGATTTCGTTACAAGTTCTGTGTTTCCCTTTTCGAATTATCCCCTGTTCATCTACAATTTTTATACAGAAATTTTTATCTTATCTTTAAAAATGAAGCGAATATTAAATTAATGTGTAATAATGTGTGTAAGTGAAATAAATCGAAAATATTTTTAATTATTATTAAAAGCCAACATTGATTATAATTGTCACGCATGGCGAATATTATTCGTGTAAATTAACAGAAAATTTTAAAATCCATTGTGGGATTACGTGTTTTAATAAATAGTATTGTAGCGGAATATTTTAATTGACAAAGGCCGGATGAAATCACTGCCTAGTAAAATTATTTTTAAAACGCACATTTTACTGCTGTAAAATTAGAAATTAATTAATAATAAGATCAAATATATTTAATTAAAAATTTTCATTTTTACTTTAAACGTCGCAAAAACATTGCGATTCAGGTGGGAATGTTTTTGCGAAGATAATATGTTAACTGGGCCGTTTCAATTTGAAAATCGATACGTTGTTGTGCACCCCTCGCGTATAATTGAGTAAGATGTAATTGTGCGGAGTTTTAGTTCGAACGTCGGTTCCCAATAACGACACAAAACGGAAATTTGGATATCCTACTATTAGCACATATTGATTTTCACAAATATCCGAATTGGTTGCTCTTATTGCACTGGTCATCCAGATAGTTGAATTGAATGATTAAAAAAATACTAAAACGTAAAGACGTTTCGTTTTCATATTTTAAATGAAATCCTATACATTATTGCATTTTTAAATACTTTATAATATTTAACGATCAATTTATGTAAAATTACCGGATATCATCAGCGTAGTTATTTTGTTTTGAACAATGAGTACCCTGCATAGTCGTAAGCAATATCGACCGAAATCTAATAAAGCTACGTAACATAGTCATTACTGCGACGCTTTCGATATAAATCTTATATTGAAAAATGTATTTTACAAATAAAATAAACTATTGAATCTAAATGCAATAACGCGACTTATTAAATTCTTTCTGAACTGCACACGCATCAAGTTACAATAAAATATTTCAATTGAAAAAGAACGTAATGCAGCAAAGTGATTTCAAGTTTACGTCAATAAAATGTATATGTTTGGGGTTCTATTTCTTTATTTATGAAATAAAATTCTTAGAAATAGCGCGGCGTTGTTTCTCTTGAGCCTTTCATAAAATCGAACGTTCGGAGAATTCCCATTGGTGCGCGTATCCGTTGACACGTTGCATAATATGTTTTGTTTTCGTTGTTTTTACGTTGTATAAAAAATATGAACGGTGTGCGATTATGTGATTATTATATAGTTTATGTAAGGTGTATATAAAGTACGCTATTGTGGAGACTACGTGCATGAGACCTAGACTTACGAAATTACGTCTGGGGGAAGATAAAGCCAAGATGAACGCAGACTAACTGGCGCCTTTGTGGGGAAGTCGAAATATATCGATTAGGACTGGGTCAACTAAATTATAGTTATTTTTAGTATCACAAATGTAAAAACTAATTTGTGTCGCCGCTTGGACAGGTTAAATAAGTAATTTATTTAAGTTTGGTTATATTTCAAATTTATTAAAGACTTAAACAACATATTATTCATTTTTTTGGATTTTTTTGATTGATTTTAATTGGCGCAGTTGTAACGTAACATATTTCAGATAATTTTCAATATAGGTCTATTGTCTATGAACTTTACAATACATTTACAATGCGTTTGAAAAGAAACCAAACATAATATAAATCCCCATATTCACCGAAAATTGGTGAAAAATGTATAAATTTATATATATATATATATACAGTGTGTTTCACTTAAGAGTGTAACACCCTCATATCTTTTTTATTTTTAGTCCGATTTTAGTATTTTTTTTTCCAAACGTAGAATACTTATTGCTCTATTTAATCCCAAAAAATCAATTGTCTTCTTTAAATGCAAAGCAACCTGCGATGGCAAAATAAATGGAAAAAATCACGAAATCACTTTAGGGATTTTTTTATCGAAAAATTTTACTAGTAATAATTGTTCAGAATTGCCCAAAAACACTAAATCCAAAATTTGATGAAAATTAAAAATGTTAAAATTTTCTTCAAAAACAATTCCCAATCGGTTAATATTATTTGCAGAGGTGGCTGCGCCTAAACAACAACAACTTTAAACAACTTTGACAGTTCAGGTTTTATTTCAAACAAAATTTTTCACAGCATACTTCGGCGCAGCTAATAATAAGTATTTACGGACTTTTACGGAAAATTTTCACATTTTTAATTTTCATGAAATTTTGGGCAATTCTGAACAATTATTACTAGTAAAATTTTTCGATAAAAAAATCCCTAACGTGATTTCTTGATTTTTGCCATTTATTTTGCCATCGCAGGTTGCTTTGCATTTAAAGAAGACAATTGTTTTTTTGGGAGTAAATAGAGCAATGAGTGTTCTACGTTTGGGAAAAAAAATACTAAAATTGGACTAACAATAAAAAAGATATGAGGGTGATACACTCTTAAGTGAAAAATCAAGAATGATAATGCAATTTTTTTTTTGTCAAAATCAAAATCGTTTTGGGTTGAGTCGCATGTTTTCTTATGTTGTTTGTTATTACTTCTTATCTCTTGGTTCGTCTTTTCGATCTTGTCTGTCGGGGTTCGTTATTCGTTTCAATCTTTTCTTAAAGGTTTTCGTTATTTATTTCAGTCTTATTCATCAAATATTCTTTTACGTTTGCATTGCCCTTTATTTTTGCGTTGCTTCATCTAATTTAATCTATTTTAGTTATAATTTTCAATATTGAATTACTCAGATCTCTATTTTCCCCACTAGTCTTCACCTTTGTGGTGTTCATCTGACCTTTCTGCACTCATACATGTTTCTCTGTTACTTTAATTTGTTTTAATTGAATTTTAAATTAAATTTTAAACGCAGTGTATGATACGATGACGTCACGTGACATTTAAGAAAACATGTTTACAAATGTATATCAGAACTGTCAAAATCAAGCAAAATGCTTATGCAATTTATGACAGTATAAACAAACATAGCACCAAGTAAACACATATTTGAATGAAAATTGGCGTCAATACAATACACAATACACAATACAATAAAAATTAAAAACTATTTAAGAACGATAAAATTATGTACGAAAAGCAGACAATTGTAAAAACCGATAAAAAGTTTAACAAAACAGAGGAAATCATATTATCCATGGTGACAGTATAAAAAGGAAGTCAAATGATAAATGTTTTTTGGTATCAACTTGTCTGGTCTATGGTGCACGTCGATGATAAGAAATTAAACATTAACGTAGCTAGGCAAGGGCGTTTTGAAAAAATGTTGTGCAAGCTAGATACCCGTTTAATTTACAGTTAAAGTAACTGTAAGTTCACAAATAAAATTGATAACACTCCATTCGGAAAAACCATGCATAAATAAAAATAAAGAAGAACCTCAAACATTCAATTTAAAATTTCCACCACACGAACCAACGAGTAAAATTATAATTTAATCAATTTTGAATTGATAATTAAATATTGAGCCCCTTAAACAAATTTCAAAAAAGTAAGGTAAGAAATGAATAAGTTTGTTTCGAAGAATTTAATTTTAAAAAATGTGTATTTATTTAATTTAAAGTTGGGCGACACGTTGGGTGCCAAATATTACGAAATGATAATTTTTTTGGATTTACATTTACGCTTTGAAGAAATGTTCGATCATGTCGGCATCTGCTCGACGCTTTATAGCCTCCAACCGGAAATGCTATTTTTTAATTTAAGTACAAAATTTTATTTGCAATTAAGGTAAAGGTTAAATAGCGGCCTTTCTATCTCTAAATAATCGAAAAATTATTACAAGCTTCTTGATATATGATTTATTGATAGGTTTCTGCAAGTTAGATTATTTCGAGGTGCAAAGTTTAAAACCACTAAGAACCATCCTGTGACACATATATGAAAAATTATCAAAATTGCCGATTTACCTTAAGAGTCATTTGCCGTTTTATAACAGTTTACAGTAATGTTTTGTTTCGTTTTTTGCACAAAACAAAACAAATTTAAAAAAGTTCCATCATAGTTTTTTTTCCCTTTTCTAAATTTTTGTGTAACATTGCATGGAATTCATTGTTTATTTTGATAATATATTTAACAAATACATTTTCGTTGTGTGACGTCACAATAACACATCAAGATGATCGCTGTTCATTGATACGATTTCTAAATCTGTTCTAAATAAGAATTATAGTAATATTCTAAGTTTGGCCTTAGTTAACTTAGATTGCATGTGAAGGCAGTTGTACTAACCCTATTTTTTTAACACCCAGCATTTTCATACAATTTCATAGCAATTTGTTGGAGAAATAAACTGGTTGAACCCCAATTTACTTTGTGGCGCGGTTTCATCTTGATAGCGCATCTAATGCACTTTTGTTGGCATCGAAAGATATAAATAAATTGGTCCCCGAGATCCCCTCTTTTCGAAACTCAAAATTAAAAATGCAATTGGAAATATTAACGTAAACCTTTTTGGAACAGTCTCTATATATTTTACAATCAAAATCAATATTTTCATTCATGTCGTTAACTTTGTTTTCTATTAAATTGTTGTGATCTACGCGAGTATTAAATTTATTTAGAAAAAGAAAATAAAATTTTTGTAAATTTCAAAAATTATAAGATGTTGAACTGGGGGATATACCACCAAATAAAAAAAATCGAGTTATTAAAATTTAATCTCGACTAAGCTAATTCAAAACGAACAGCATGTACAGGTAATTGTTTTTCACACACGGACTACACACATTTTTCATATATTGGAAAATTCAACGAGACTTGCAAAATGGCGACATTTGCTAAAGTTTTCTTAAAATCCTGGAAATAATTAAATTTCGATGTAGATAATGTTACGCGAACTTTTGAATTTCGTGGGTTATTCAAAAATGCAGTAATATACAGACTGTCCCATCTAAATTAACGACTTTTGATTGGTTCCCACGAAACGAAAACATTTCATACAAATGTATACAGTCCCTGACAAAGTCCGTTATTTCCCTTTATTATTAAATGAAAACTTTGCTATAAAACTTTTAGAATATCATTGGCTCTATAATCTGGCATAAATTTAATATATCCAGGTTGTACAATAACGACTTACTAGAAGATTTTTTTTTATTGGAATCTCTGTTATTATATTTTCTGATGTACTTTGTAATTCTGATTAAGTGACATAATCGTCATATTTTGAAAGCAATATCTCAAATCACCCTTTCCCATATCTCGAAAACGGTACGAGTTATCGAAAAAAAATGTTAATAAAAGTTAAAGATATTGAAATTTTTGTAATTTTTGTAATTTTTGTAATTTTTGAAATTTGAAATTTTTAACATTTAACATTAAAATCTGTGTCTTTACCTCTTCTAAAAATAAACTTAATCTGAAATTATATTTCTATACGATCAAAAAAGTTTTGTATTTAAATAATCATAAATACTACGTAGGTGAGCTTCAAATTGGCGTTTGGTATCTGCGAAAATGCTTTTAAAGTGCCAATATTCGATTTATGTAATTTTGTAATTCTGTTGATGTCTAGACTTGGCATTTAATGACGCCCACCATGATAGTTCGACGACAATTTCGTGGAAATTTATTACGCACTCTAGCAAGCAAACATATTTCAAATATCGTAAATTGATTACAACGTAGGTATTTACAGCAGGTTATTAGCAATTCTGCGTAGAAATTTCTTAGCGCAATTTCATAATTAGTTTAATTAAAATAAATAAGTATAGATTTCGTTTTTAATTGCTTTCGTTATTTTTTAACGCCGTGATTATTTGTAGGCAACCCATTAGTCAAGGGTGTCATGAATGAGCAGTTCTGTTGGTGTAGTATCATCAATGCACCATAACTACATCGTTCATAACACATACTCAGTGACATATAAACTGCACCACCTAGAAGGGGTGGAAATTTTTGGACCAAATTTGGCAGGAATCGTGGACTAGTCCAGGGAAATAGTTGATTAAAATTTGAAACCCAATCATCAAGTAGTCATGGGATTTTTGACGTTTGTGTCATTTTTTAGAGGTGGTGTTAGACAAGCAATTATCGAGGCATTTATTGAATTTGTTCCACTTTTTCGGATCCCGTTCTTTAGTTTAAAGTGTTTCAAGTGTTTAACGATGCCTAGAGGAAGGAGACCTCAAGTTTACCAGCAGTTGAGTGACTTTGACCGAGGGCGGATTGTTGGTTTACGAGAAGCAGGTTTTTCGTTTAGAGAAATCGGCAACCGTTTGGGACGGCACCATTCAACAATAATGCGTGTTTATCAAGCGTGGTCTGAACATGGGGTTGAACGTCGGAGAATAGGCACTGGGGCTCAAAGACGAACCAATGAACGTCAAGATCGCCGCTTAAGACTAATGGCCTTGAGAGACCGATTCTCTACAACTAGATCAATAGCTGATCAATGGTTAGGTGAACAAGGTCGTCCGATAGGCTTGCGAACAGTTTATCGTCGAATAAGAACCTTTGGCTTGCTGTCTTACCGCTCACATCTTGTGCTACCCCTCACTGCTCAACATCGCCAGGAACGTTTGGCCTGGTGCACGGAAAGAATTCAATGGAACTTGGAGTGGCATCGAGTTGTCTTTAGTGACGAATCGCGATTTTGTTTAGGAATGCATGATGGTCGGATGACTGTTAGACGAAGATGTGGAGAAAGGCGCAATCCTGATTTTTCGATTGCGAGGCATGTTCACCGAACTGTGAGGTTGATGGTGTGGGGTGCTATTGCTTACGGCAGTAGGTCACCCTTGCTCTTTATTCGGGGCAGTATGACCGCCCGACGCTACATTGACGAAGTGGTAGAACTACATGTTCTTCCATATCTTCGAGGGCTGGAAAACCCACTTTTCTAGCAAGATAATGCACGACTTCGCGTAGCAAGGGTTTCTCTTGACTTCTTTGAAGAGGCCAATGTAAATCTTTTGCCTTGGCCGCCAAGATCTCCCGATTTGTCGCCCATTGAGCACGTGTGGGACATGATGGGTAGAAGATTGAGGAATCTACCGAACCCACTTTTGACAATAGAAGCTCTACGGCATGAAGTACAGGCTGCTTGGGATGCCATACCCCAAGAAGACATTGATCACCTGCTGGAATCACTGCCAAGGCGGGTCAATGAGTGTATCAGAAATAGGGGCGGACCAACACATTATTAAAGGAAAATCAAAAAGATGAAGTGTTTTCTTTATCAAATTTTAATCCTTTGTTACCTTAGACTAGTCCAATGTTTCTGCCAAATTTGGTCCAACAATTCCCACTCCTTCTAGGTGGTGCAGTTTATATGTCACTGAGTATATATTAGAAGTCGTTCATATAAATAATGAAGACAACTCGTCCCAGAAAGGAACCATAGGCCATTAATTACAATATGGAATTTGGTCTTATGTGTTATTTTAAGTAAGTTTGGATAACATTTTAATTTGCAACACTTACCTTTGAAGTCATTTATATATAATAATAAGGAAATCGGATTCATACCTTCAGGTTATTTATTTATTGTTTTCTATTTGGGATTTACTTTAAGAAAAACTCCTTTGAAATGTTTTATTGAAATTTTTCCGCCCCCAGTTATTTTGTTCCGTATCATGAAGATTGAATGGGTAATTTTATTACTTAATTTTTAAAATTCCAATTTGCTATGGAAATCTCTCTCGTTTGTTAAATATATTCGCATTATAAATGGCCACAGGGGATCGATAAATTCCAACAGTGGGTTTAAACTGAAATGGCGAAGGGTAACCACCTAGTACGGCGTTCAACAAAGCATTTTCTACAAAACAAATATATTCTAATGGAATTAAAGCAAATGAATTTTCCGCATCGGCTGAAAGGTTTATTTTATGCATTTTAATACGCAATTGAACTATTGAGTTGACCCGAATTGCAAATCCAGTCACGACTACTGTTTTCTAATCCAATTAAGTTAAACTGAAGCGATTATACAGTTCCAAGTTTAAACGATCTTTGCAGATATATGTTGTCGCTTTAAAATTATTTTTTTATTCTAAATTTTGGGAATCAAATAAAATTAATTATTGTGTAGTATTATTTATTTGCGATCAATCGGAATCATTCGTACGTGATCGTTAGCACTGCAAGTTGAACTCGTTCAAGTCAGTTCCTACAAACCCTTTATTTTTAAAGATCGTATAAAATCTTCTATATAAAACTCGTGGACGATCATCAACTCTACAATCCTAAAATAGACCTACTATAAACGCAAACCATGACACAAGTGTTTTATGACCAACTCAGTGAAAACGATTAAAATTCCAACATTCAAGAAATATTCAGTGCAAGCCGATAAACGAGTGAAATGAAAAATTAATTACCCTTGTTGATGTCCCTGTCTTGAATATTTTGCTTGAACGTTGGAATTCCAATTGTTGCCCCTGTGTTGGTTATAAAACACTACCTCAATGTTACGAACATTGCGCTTCGTCGACACTGACATACTTTCGACGACATGACTATACTTAGAGTTTTTATTATCTTGACTACATTATTACATTGCGTTTCATATATTTATTTCGAGAATCTGTTTTAAAAATGCTGTTGATATACTAATTTCGTTGGCCCTAGTTTTTTTTTTTTTTGATTTCATACGTTACTAATAAACGACTTAATTTACAATTCACGCCTTTTACCTTTATCTTTGATGTGGTTAGCATTTAAAAACTTTTCCAGTGAAAGTGAATCTCCAGTTTGGCCCTCAAAAGAACGAATAGAATGAATAGAATGAATAGCGATCGAAAACAAAATGATCAAAATGAGAGCAAAATGATCATAATGTAGAATCTAGTTCTTGAAAAAAAAGAAATTGCTAAAACCTCAGAAACACAAGACGACGTTAAATTTAATGAACAAGCTTAAATTTTTTACATTTTATCACAGAGTTCCTGTGGCACCAGTAATAGTTAAAAAAAAATGGAAACAACGACCAACCAAAACCCCAAAACTTTAGAAAAACAAAAAGGATTAAGTTAACTTCAAAATTATGACATTTAAGAATTGGGTTCGTGCTTCGTTGACGATATGATCAAGTTGCTGGATTTTTGATCTGACCAGTTTAAAAATGATAATTTCGCCATTTGTGGACTGGGTTAAAGTGGTTAATCATCTGTTTCTGTCTCGCTTTTGCCCACGATAACGTCTGTGGTAGGGTTTTGGGATGAAAATCTAAATCTATAATATTATTTTACCAGCTTCTGAATGAGAAACTGTTAGAGTTGGGTTGGGTTGGGTTGGGTTGAAGAGATATTGGTGGAATTTTGCATTGAGGTAACTTTTCCGATGCTTTATACGTTGGTTTGATGCTGACTTGCTTTGTAATTAACGATAGGAGACTTGTTGATGTAATTTTGATTGAACAAGACAAATTAAAGAAGTATCATCTTTGATAACTTTCGGATTTGATCGATGTATTGGGGGGAAAATAATAATATAACAAATGAATGGATAACTGTAGAGTATGTAGATGTTCAAGAAAGAAAAGTTAGCTTGTCGAATAGTCCTTCGTCGACGATGAGAACAATGTGGATTTTTTTTATCTGACAAAGCCAGTTTAGAAATGACCATTTCGCATCTCTTTTCCAATATTTTTTATGGTTGTGCCATTTGTGCTGTTATAAAGCAAATTACCTGTTCCTACATAATAAACCGCAAATAATAGTTATAATTTAATTTGATTGCTCCTTTAATCTGAAAAAGGCTCTCATCGAAAAAATCATTATTGATTTATATTTATAATATTTTCATTTCGTAATTTATTTTGTAACTAAAAATAAACTTTATATATTGATTAAAGAACAAAGAAAAATTCTTCCACCAAATTTCAACATTCTGGATACCATAAATATTCTTGGCTTTTCAATATGAGAAGCTTATTCAAATGTGGGTATGATATTACATGCTTCACCTTCGACCTCATCCTCATTCGATTATTATATTATTTTCTTTAATTTTTGCTGTGGTTAATGTGCCTGACTTACGTTTTGCATTGGGAATACCATTGCCTATGGTGCTTGCTGAAATATCTTGTCATCATCGACATTAACGTAATCTTTAAATACTCCACAGAACCTTTAATTCAGATCTTGCACCAATTCATCTTTTACAATTGGCAATTCTTTAACATTGATCTCCCTCCCATTTTTACAGAGTTTCCTAATTACGTCAAGTAACGTTCTAGAAGCATCAACCTATTGGCAAATCTTTCTTTGCAATCTAATTCTAGAGTTTTTAAAATGCCTTGGTCCATTGAAAGTATACAAATTTTCTAGATTATCTCGTACATCCCTTAAATATGTAGGACACTTATCAACGAACAGTAAACTGTTCCTTTTCTATAAAATAGTTCCTGATTACGATGACCTCCGTGGGCTTTTGACATAAAATTGCTACATCTACAACATGTTTTTAAGAACCTGAAAGAGACGCAGTTTGAGTTGGGTTGGGTTGGTATAATTTTGCATTGAGGAGGTCAGCGTGTACATGAAGACCGTTTCTGCTATTTTATATGTTGGTTTGATGCTGGTGAATAGTGGGGTCTTTCGTTAACCACAAGAACAATGATGGTGAATTTTTTTATCTAACAGAGTTCAAAAATGACCATTTCGCCAATTGTGGGCTGAGTTAAAGTGGTTAATGGTCATCTTTTTCTCTCTTCCTCACTATAACACCCACGTGGGCTTTTGACATGACTACTCTGCCAGCTGCTGAATGAGAGGCTGTTTGAGTTGGGGTGGGGAGATATTAATCGAATTTGCAGAGGTGGCCAAGTGTACCACGTTTATGCTACTTTACGCGTTGGTTTCATGGTGACCTGCTCTGTAATTGACCACAGGATTCTAATTCGTGAAATTTTTATCGAACAAAACCAAGTAAAACAGTAACAACTTAACATTAATAAGTTTTTTAATCCACCTGAAATACGTAGTTCGATATATCGGTGTCAAAAAGTTGTGAAACATTATCTTTTCTTTTAACGAAAAGTTAATAAAAATTGAAGCAGTGAATTTTTATTAGGGAATAAAGTTATATTGAAAGATGTTGTGTAAGCAAGCAAATTAATCGAATTTCATATTAAATTTGCTCCGAGAACTTGAAATGGATTTCAAAGTCTGGCAATTTTATGAGACGAGAACCGATAAGTAAACATTCATTACGTTCGATGGGAGTTTGATTGGTTTTGAACGATGATATTTATAAAAATACACACTTATTGGTTATCTTTTATTATATATATATATATATATATATATATATATATATATATATATATATATATATATATATATATATATATATATAGGTATGTGGAGGTTATTGGGTTTTCTGGTAATAATTAATTAAACTAATGATTTTTTTCCATTAACGTTTCGATGTATATCGCAACCCCACCTCCAGACGATGAATCTCTACACTAGTAGGCAATCAAATTATACCCATTCAGCAGAAACTTCGTTATATTTTACGCAAGTTTCAGTCTGGCACACGACTTCAGGAAGGTTTAGCGTCTCCAAGTAATTCTGTTCTTCATACTCCTTATATTTAAATAACTGATGCTGAACTTTCTGGAGTTAGGAGGGTCGTTATTGGTTAAATGCTGTAGATTTATTCCTCGGGTTCAGCATCAGTTATTTAAATATAAGGAGTATGAAGAACAGAATTACTTGGAGACGCTAAACCTTCCTGAAGTCGTGTGCCAGACTGAAACTTGCGTAAAATATAACGAAGTTTCTGCTGAATGGGTATAATTTGATTGCCTACTAGTGTAGAGATTCATCGTCTGGAGGTGGGGTTGCGATATACATACATATAGGAAAAATAATAAAAAAATTCTGAGGAAGACTCAAATAAGAGTCGAAACGTTAATGGAAAAAAATCATTAGTTTAATTAATTATTACCAGAAAACCCAATAACCTCCACATACCTAATACAGAAACTGGTAAAGAAAATGCAAAACACATACTATATATATATATATATATATATATATATATATATATATATATATATATATATTATAGGGTTCTTTAAGATTTTTATATCTCAAACATAATGTACCATCTCAAGGATATAGGTTATATGACCCATTCCTTAATCCTCATGTGTTATTGATTTTTCGCATTAAAACATCTATATCACACAAATAGTTGAATATCATCCAGTACAAGTCGATGTCGTATTAGCATTAAAAATAGCATCCATAACGTATCATATATGATTATTATAACACAGTGGTCCATTTAAAAGTACATGGTTGTGTTGATAAGTTTTTATGTTACCTTTAAAAGGACTCCGACAATGGGCTTTGCAAACCGTGAGAAATCCTGTAATATTTTTTTTTTTAATTTGGCGTCAAAGTTGGCCGTTAATGTTTAACTGCGAACCAACCATCATTATTAATTTGACATCGTAACCTATGTCTAACCGGTCTAACCTCACTTTTAATTGTCAAAAGTTGTTACTTAGGTGACGTTTGAGTGTATGTACAAAATTGTGGTTCGTTCACAGTTAAACATTCATGGTCAACTTTGTCCAAATTAAAAAAAAAAAAAACACCCGTTACATTTGAGTCGTATTTTTGGTACATTATTTTCGTAACCTTTTTATATATTTTTATTAATAAATCGTAATATAGAACCTAGTATATTTCATATAGATTTTTAGTCAGTTTCTTCATTTTTCATTTATTTTGTGTGCGAGTTCAAATTTGTTGCATTTGAAGAATATATTCAAATTGCTTTAGAAAAGGAAGTAACGACTTTTTATGTAAATAATAATCTGTGAACAACCAACATTATGTTCAAGGATTTCTATTTGATTCATAAAAAAGTCATATTCAGTCAACGTTACATAGATACCCGCTCAAAGCATTGGAAACGACTAATTATACATCTACTGGTTAGTCTACTACAAATAAATTTAACCAAAATAAAAATTACTAAAACTAGGTCGCAAGCAGTATAATTTGACAGATATTGCCTAAGGTTTAATATATTTTAGTATGTGCAGATAAGATTAAGTACATGCTATAACATTGTAAAAAGCAAGCAATGATTACTAGTACAGCAGCCAGTGTAGAAAATATGTTTTATAGGTCAGGCACCAAAAAAAAAACTGAAGCGGTATGCAGCTGACGATGTTTTCACTGTGTATATTGACTTAGTAGATGTTGATCGTCAGAGGCACAAATCAAATAAAAAAGCAAGTGTTTCTTTGCCCATGTTTATTAGAGAAATCTTACTTCTTTTTTCTTTTTCCTGCGTCCAAAACCGGTCTGTAATAAAGTTTAGAGTTTAACATCGATAAGCATACACTCAGTTAGCATAATGCAATAGACATTAGAGAATCCATTGTAACACTAAATTGCTATATACTACTGGGAAATATATGTGACATTAAAATATGGGGAAATGAAAGTCGTGTATCGAACATTTATAAAGCACATCGATAATCAAGTTAATTGTCAATACGATAATTTAAATGGCCGAGAAATGGGTATAGCCTTCCAATGTTTTGATGTGAAGAATCCACTTTGAAGAAGATATATTATTTGTAATGAAATATGTAAATGTCATGCAATAACAAGCATAGATTTACATACATATTTACAATAAATTATATATATTTGATTTTGTTTTGTCAACAAGTTAAATATACTTAAAAATAAAAAATAGTTACTATTAGTATTGATTTTTGGTCGAAAAAATAATAAATAGATTAGTCTGAATTTGCAACAATTTTTGATGAATTATACTGGTATTTGAGTTACGTGAGCATAACTATTGATGGATTAAATTTTATGAACATAATCAATTGTTCATGATTTGAATTTAAAATCAAAACAAGAAGAAATTAAATTATCATCGTCCATTTTTAGGTGATCTACATTTCTGCACATTTGCTTGTATTGGGTTAAAAATATACAAAATATATATGGTGAGGGGTGTGGATCCAGCCTGACAGTCTTCAACCTTATGCTGATATATTTATTATGTTGACAAAACCTTTGACATTGATGTTTATGAATCGTGATTAATGTCTACTTACCTCTCCCTCAGCTCTTTTCTTTTCGAGCTCCTTCTGCTTGGCATGTTCATCAGCGATTCGGGCCTCGATGACCACAAGTGATTCGCGCGTGAATGGACGGAATAAGCTTCGCTCCTCCTCGGACAATGAGTCAGAGGCGTCGGACATGTCTCCTCGCACCTAGGCCCCCACGATACCCTAAAAAGATTTAAACAAAATTGAATGGGCGTAAAACGGCAATTAAAAATCACACGAGACATTTCAAGTTAAACCTTCGTGACTGATTTTACGTTTCACATCCTGGCAGCATTGCTCATATAAATATTATTATTTTTAAATTATATTTTATTATTATTATTATTTATAACGATTTTATTATTAAGAAGTATATACCAAAAATGAAAACGAGAATATTAAGGCTGTGAAAAAAGTACCGACCCGGTCCATAAAACCTTGATATCACTTCGACAAAAAAAACAAGTTATAACGAGAATTAAAAGACGACAATGCTGGTTATTTTACAATAGAGATAGTAAGAGCTGTAAAACGTTTGATGTTCTTTCTGGGTTTGAGCAGGCTTTGCGATTCCTGGAAATGGCTATGGCTACATGATACGATTAATAACGTAATTCCAAAAACACGTTAATCCAAGTCTTTAGTAAAAACTATATTATAATTAAATCCGATGTATGCGGTATACTGACGTATAAGGTAACACGAGTCATATTCCAATATATTAAATGCGTGGTATGGAATACATAAAATAAGGCAATAAGGGCCCACTTTCATAAATTTGAAAGCTTTTACCGTAAATTGAGTACATGTAAGAAAAGACGCCCACCTTTATTAAACTCATCGCATGTTTTGAATTAAATTTAAAAGCGGCAGAGCCACTTCGTCGTTAATTCAGTTTCCACGTGCGATTTTATGGACTTATTAAACCATGTAAATTAAATAAAGCGATTTTTCGAATTCCTGGTAAAGTGACGGAGCAGCTATTGATTCGTATTTTCATTATATTTTTAATGAATCGAGAAATATTTGTACGGACAGTGATGTAAGGGGCGCCACCAACTTCATTAATTTATTATTAATGGTGATTTAATCCGAGAAATTTCGCGTTTCACTTGAAATATAAATTTGTGTTATAACTATATTTGTGTACACCAAGTTGTAAATGAGGAAAATGTACATCCATTGGAATTTATTTTGGAATGTATTCATTAAGCTTCTTCGTGGGATTCAGCTAGCTCGCAATAAAATCAATAAAGTTGGAATAGTGTGTAGTCGCATGTTTGATGCTATATAACTTAGTAAATATGTGTCAATAAGCTGTTACTAAAAATAGTCTCTATTTACGTATTTATGTTTATTCATATTGATGAAATCTATAATATGTAACTTTTTGCCGTAGGGTAATCGAATTTTTCCGTCGCGCTGGAAAGCGCAGTTATTGATTTACGTTACCTACGTCAATTGGGTTAACATTTTCACATTTTTATTTGACGAGGGAGCTTAAACGTAAAAGGTGTGTTTTAAAAATTTAGAGCTCTTAATATTTTCATCTAAAATGCCTCCCTTAGGGACAAAAAAATTATAGGGGTTGTTTCTAACTGAGCAAATTTAGTTAAATTTAGTTGATGACAACGCTTCAGAGCTAATGGATCTATGGTCAATGGACTTCCTCAACGTACATGTAGTAGAACTAGTATTAGTTTTGGAACAACGTCAACTTGTCGCTCGATTGATTACCGTAATAACGGGTTCAGTGACCACCGGTCACTTAGAACGTAATAACGAAGTTAGATCATTAGCTCATGCAATGAAAGCATACGAGATAGCTAAATAATAATTTCTCTCGTCACATTTCGCCGAGTAACATTAAAAAAAATGTTTTACTCTTATTGGTAATTTCACAAACTTCAGGTCATTTGGATCAAAGTAAACGAAGAAAAAGCATGTTTGGTATATTATCGTCAACTATAATCAACAAGGCGGAGCTAAAATCAAATTTATAGTAATAATAAATCGCCCATTAAATATAACAAATTTGCCAAAAAATTGAAATTTGATTTACAACTTTTTTATTGATCAATATTAAAAATTGCAATTGTTGTGAATTAATCTATTAATATAATAGTATAATTTATTGAATTTATGGTTCTGCCACAAATGTCGTGAAGTTTTGTAATTTTAATGGGATACCCTGTATATATTTTTAGTTTTAGTCTATTTTTTTTTAGTCATGTATTAGTTCTTGCAATTAACGTAACGTTTTCTTTAAATATATGGACAATTATTTTTTGCCATTTACTGCATGCTTAGGACTTTTAGAAAGTTTTGGAAATGATTGTCGTTAACTGAATATATTTTCGATTTATGGAACTAATTTTAATGGGATTTTCATATAAATACCGTACAATTAAGTGTATCTTAGATATTTAGATATTTTAGATTAGATGTAATTACTGCGGAAAATAACCAACTTGAAATGAAACACAATTAAAACATTATTAAAAACTTGTTGCCTCAGTTAATTTACTCGAGTGCTTTTTTAACTTCAGTGATGTAGGTCATATATTGTAGTGTAATATTAATTAATTTGAACAGCGGCGTCTGAAATAAAATTTGTTGCGTAAAATCCTAATCCGGTTACACGTTTTATTATCGCAAAGTGAATGTCAATGTCAGATTCAACGCTACGGGCGAGAACTTCAAAGGTTTGATTCCAGGATATAGTATTGTTGCTATGATGAGACCAACGAGAAGATCAAACGAACGCGGAGAAGTTCGCAGAAAAGAGAATACTGGAAATCGATACTAAGAAAAAGAAGTCAATTGAATCCAGGACGTGGGTAAAAATAAGGCAATATTAAAACGGTGACAGTGGGTGTACGTAATGAAATGGAAGTTGCACATGCATTTCAGTTGTATATCGACCGAATGAATTCGCTGAAATTGTGATGTGAGAAAGAAAATTGATCATTTCTACTCAATTAACAATCGCTTTCCAACAACGCTGTTTTATTTTTAATTTGGAAAATACAACTACAACGAATTAATTGATATTATTAATATTTGCAATAAAACAAAATGTTATTATTATCAGTTCATAAATATTTATATAGTTTTGTATATTTACGTAGTTTTGGTTATGTGGAAATAGAATAGAAATAGAAGATTTAACTATCTATGAACTCCATCTGGGAAACCTCTCAACATTCTAAGGCTTTGCTAATTGTAACCCAATCGATTTTTCATATCTGTCACTATTTCTGTAATTCCATGAAATGTTAGGAGTTCATCCTAAAGAGTCTTAAGATCCCTATGATCTAAATTGTCTTTTCAATAAACTCGCACCTTTTACTTAATATATAGATATCATTTTAGATCATTTAGTGGTCTTAATCTCCATCAGTATAATTTTAAATAAGAGGGAAATATACACAAAGATTCAATTTTTGGCAACGTGTAATGTCAGGGGAAGCAAGTTGAGAGATTGAAACAGGTCAAAGCGCAGGAGCGAGGAGAAAATAAGAAGAGCAAGGTACAACGACAGATACAAAGAGTTGCAGGTGCATAGAAGGAGGCCAACATATTTGGAAGGAGACACAACGTTAGAAGAGGATAAGATTTCCTACTCTAAACATGTCTTAGAGGCGGAAATGGAGAGAAGACGAACAAGTATTGGATAGGGAAGAGTAAAAGAGATGTGAGGCATGCGGAAAAGGAAGAGACGAATGGAAACACTGCCGGGAGGAGTGTGAAGAAATTGGAGAAAAGGGGTGATAAAGGAAAGGAGAGGGTATAATAGGAAAAGGATGGTGACAGATGCAGGCAAGATGAGCAAGCAAGGGTAGGCCAGAAGAGAGTAGACGAGAGGGAGAAGGAGCCAACAGCGGCCAGGTGGAGGGCACACAAAATGTAGATAGAATGTGTAGCATTAATTTAAAAATACAACATCCCCCTCCATACAGAGGACAAGGAATTAGAACAGAGGTAGGGTTCTTTGAGAAACTCTAAGAAGTATACAAAAAAATCCAAGAAGTCATAATATTGGTTATATATATATATATAGAGTCAGTTATAGATAATCATAGCCTACACCAGAATATAAATGAAAATGGCATAAAATTAGTTCCCAAATGAAAATGGAGCTGGTGATAAAGAGTACGTACTACAAACACAAAAAGATACAAATGGGGACTTGGAGTTGTCCGGATAGAAGAAGAACAAACCAAATAGATCATAAAATAATTAAGACGCAAGCAAAATTTATTGGAGACGTTAGATGCAGAAGTAAAACTCAAGTAAAGAGGGTTGTATGGGAAGTTTTGGGAAAAAATTAAAAGATGGTTCCCCCATGAGTGTGAAAGGGTGTTAGGAGACAGAAATCAGGCAGAATCGTTTGTCTCAAAAATATAACATCCCCCTCCACACAGAGGCGATGGAATTAAAAGAGATAAAGAGTTCTTTGAGAAACTAGAAGAAGTATATTAAAAAAATCCAAGAAGCAATAATATTGGTAGGGGAGAGGTGTCGGTTATAGACAACCATAGCTTGCACCAGAATATAAATGAAAATGGCATAAAACTAGTTCCCAAATGGAAATGGAGCTGGAAATAAAAAGTACGTACTACAAACACAAACAGATACAAATGGGGACTTGGACGTGTCCGGATGGAAAAAACAAACTTGAAAATGATTGAGGCAACGCAAGCAAAATTTATTGGAGATGTTGGAGATGCAGAATTAAAACTGAAGTCAAGAGGGTTGCAGGAGAAGTTTTGGGAAAAAATTAAAAGATGGTTCCCCCATGAGTGTGAAAGGGTGTTAGGAGACAGAAATCAGGCAGAATCGTTTGTCTCAAAAATATAACATCCCCCTCCACACAGAGGCGATGGAATTAGAAGAGATAAAGAGTTCTTTGAGAAACTAGAAGAAGTATATAAAAAATCCAAGTAGCAATAATATTGGTAGGGGAGAGGTGTCGGTTATAAACAACCCTAGCTTGCACCAGAATATAAATGAAACTGGCATCAAACTAGTTCCCAAATGGAAATGGAGCTGGAAATAAAAAGTACGTACTACAAACACAAACAGATACAAATGGGGACTTGGACGTGTCCGGATGGAAAAAACAGAATCGTTTGTCTCAATGTGCAGAAGAGATACACATGATACGACTGAGAAAGATGTGAGTATATCTTAAAACCCTTCTAGACTTATTGTGGATCCTGGATATTGTATCTAAACATATTGGGTCTTTAAAAGATTCCATAATCCCGTGCCCCCTCCACTTTTTCAATTTTCGCCAAAACGGAATCTCCCTGGACCATCCATATACCTCACAAGTACAAACTTTACAGCTCTGTCCATCGGCAAAAATAATTGCGTTTCTTTCTTTTTTTTTGGTTCATTCAATTATTAAAATTTCATTTACTTGACTTAATTTCTGGTATTTTTAGTTTCACATCAATTTACGTTAAATATCAACTACCAGGTGTGTATTTATTGAAATGCTTCAGGTGACTATTTCTAAGAGAGTAATTTCCAATGCAAACAAGTTTTACAAATTGTGTCACGCCCGCAGTACTGAAATAAAACGTAGACGCTCGAGTTCGATTCAATTCTCCAATTTGTGTCACCCACATTTACAGCTGCGTAAGATTTACTTTCCGTAACTGTTTTATTCATGCAATTTTTGTAAAACAAATCGTAAAAATACCCGTCGAGTAAATACTTGATATAAAAGAATAAATTCGTGACGTAACCTTTCTGAGCGGTGCCGGTGGTGGGGATCGTGTCAAGATATCGATCCCTGTGCGTATTTTAAATGCCCTACTGTACAATAAATCGTAAAGGACCTGTAAATACTTGCTTAGACGTAAATTAATTCAAGTTTGAATCCGAATGCGAAATATTTAAGCGAGCTGTAAATTTTATTTAATATCTAGCGGAACGTGTGTCGTTTATTGATCAGGTTGAAATGCACGCCAAATAAAATTTCGCATGCAAATTATATGGTTCTTGTATGTACCAATGCTGATGTTTTATTGTTTTTGTTATTTTAAGTCGCGATAAACAACGTGTAATAAGATAAGACGTTGTTGTCGTAAAATATTGTATGTCGAGCTGCGTCGTTTTCGTTTTCTTCCATTTCGATTCGTGTTTCGTAATCTCCTTTAATTATTTAATGGCGTTGTGTTTCCGAGACTCGCCAATTACTGATATTTGACGACACCACACCTGGATATTCCATCTAATTAAATTCTTTGTCATGCTCTAGATGATTATATCACCCTACGGTGTAAAGTTTTATGTTATGAAATAATTGTTTTAAGTTCTCTTATATAAATATCACATTAATGGCACGTTTCGTAATTTTAATTAAAAAAATATGTAAAAAAACTCTAAATACGAATCTAATCTGATTGCAGATAAAGAGACCTAGGCACGTGTTTCCATCACGTTAGAGTCGTCGGCAAGAATATCATTCAATGTCGTTTACTTATTTATATATAAATCTGCGTTAATATTTCCAGAAATATTATTAATTATTATTTTTTTTAAATGTTTTAATTCGTCACTAATGAAACATAAAATTATGTTAATAATGACTTGCTGTTATTTATTATATATCAAAATATGTATTGAACTAATTACAATAGATTCGATATTTTGCATTTAATTTATTAATTAATTTTGGCTCAAATTAGTTTGTTTAACCATTTTTCGTCAACGGAACAATTCTATATAAATAATCCAAGATTCGCAAAATTCCCGGGCACACAAATGTTTAGTTCCGGATCTGAAATGTAGGTCATTTTCGCCTCACTTAATTTTATCTCCAAGTCCTGAAGTCCTGGAAAGTGGAAGTTAGTACAAAAATCAGGTCAGCGACGCAGCTGTAATATAACTTTATTAAATATTATACGTAATTAATGAGACGTTACGTTTTATATGTTGTACATTATTGTATAACAATATTAATAATAATAATAATAATAAACGTTTGCATTGTCACGGTTTGGGTGGTTGTTTAATATCGCCGAAGTGGAACACATAGTAAAGAACTAATTTAAAATAGCGATCAATAAGGCATTGCGGGCGTTCATAGCAGCGACTAAAACTAGTACAACTATAAGATTTCTTTTATTTACTTCGTAATATTGTTCTGGAATATTTTGTTTGTACTAGAATTTGTTTTTATATCGTTTAATTATCGATTTTATTAACCGAAAAACTGTAATTGAATATGATCAAATGAAAATTACTGAAATAAATTAATTAATTAATTAATTCATACATCGTGTCATTTTATATTCTTTGCTAGTTAGCTAATCGAGTCAGAAAAGTATAATTTATATATTTATTATTTTTTATACTTTATATTAAATATTCGAAGATAATTTTAGTACGTTTTCTAATCCAGTTTTTCACTAAAAACTGAATTACGTTTAAAGTCGAACTTTAATGAAAAATATATGAGCAAAATAACAAAAAACACTGACGAATGAAATAAAAGAAACAAAGATGCGAAAATATAAATTCATGCAAAAATAATATTTATAAAAATCGGAAAATATTAAAGTAAATTGGGAAGAACCCAAGAGCATAGAAATTAAACTACCAGGAAATAAAAAATACAAAATAAGGTAATTGAAATACAAAATCAAAAAATAGGAAATAATACGAAACTAAGTAAGAAAAGTCTACTGGATGTGTCGCCTATTCTGAACACAAGATCTTAACAAGAAGTGATTTACTCTTATCACTGTTTCCATATATCGAAAACGGTACGTTTTATAAAAAAAAAATGTTCTTATAAAAGTTAAAGACGTTGAATTGTTTAAACAACTTTTATTTGAAATCTTTCGAAAAATGTACTTTTCATCACGACTGCGCCAGTTTTCTGGAAATTTGTCAAAGTATAAGAAAGTACAGTGCGGATTTGCAGATTTTACATAAAGTATAATAAACTGAAAAGACAACAAAAACTGAAAAGTTCAAATGGAAATAAAAAATGGTGATGGAAAAAAGAAAATATTGGTGCCCATGGATAAACGAATGAGTAGTAAAAATATAGAAAAAATGCATTAATAAGTTACTAAGCTGCACATAGGAACGTGGATTCAAATCTTAAGAAAAACAAACAAATAACGAAACCCAGAGGTAAATCATGAACGACAACGAACAATCAAAATTACCAACCCAGATCCAAGTAAATAAATTAAATATAGATTTGAAATTTTCAACAGGCCACGCCCACTTTACGTAATCAACATTGATGTTAAGAAATAATCAATTGTGCAAGAACCAGGTCGTATTCCCTGTTTGCACAGTTCATACCAAGTAATTATTCCATATTTTCATTTTCTAGTAAAAAAATCGCACATTCACATCCAAGAACAACAACGCACCAAATTTAAGAATTTTAAATTAAAAATCAATTACACTATTCGTATATTATTTGTCATCTTTGACATAACATTTTCAATTTAAATTTTTTAATTTGATGCGCTGTTGTTCTTGGATGTGAATGTGCGATTTTTACTAGAAAATGAAAATATGGAATAATTAGTTGGTATGAACTGTGCAAACAGGGAATACGAACTGGTTCTTGCACAATTGATTATTTAACATCGATTTTCTACTAGAAAATGTTTTATATTGTATAATTATTTGACAGGAACTGGTTTCTGTAAAATAGATTGTTTTTTAAAATCAAAACCACAAAGTGGGTGTGTCATGCTGACGACGGAAACGAGAATGAAACACGTGCACAGGTCAGCTAGTATAATCATCAATATATTTTTTTAATTCTCTGCATCGTTACCAATATACTTTTTTAAATATTTGTTTGTGTGTTTTAATTTTGATACTACTTTTCAAACTCAAAATTAATAAAAATACATAAATAAAAACAAAAAATATACTGAAGAAAACAACCCCCGAAGTTGCAACAATGGAACAAACGAAACAAACATAAAAGTCAAATGAACGAAAGAAAACAAGAGCAAAAATAATATAAATGACCAAAATATTATTGAAAAAAATAGGCATCGAATGAAAATAATGCACAACTAAACTAAAATAAATAAATGAAATAATCGTTAAGCAAAAAATGTAGACGACGTTTAATATTAACATAGAAAGAAATTAAATTAGAAATAGAAAAATTGTAAGCGAAATGCAATTAAAAACAAAAAACGTTGGAAAATCTAGCGAACAAGCTAGTTAAAAAAACGAAAAATGTAGAATTTTTTAGATATTTTTAAATTTATTAAATTAATCCATCGATCAATAAATCAAAAAAATAGAAAAATATTTACTTACTATGATTTTTGTACGATTGTAAATGGGCGTAGGAAATAGATATAGAAATATAAAATTAGTACAAAAACGAAGAAACATTAAAACAAATAATTTAAAAAATCAGAGCATATAAATTCAAAAAGAAAAGAAAGGAGTAAAATAATAAATAAATTTTTATAACAGCTAGCTCGATAAAATTTAATTCTTATTTTTTTTTAAATAATTACAATTTTTATTTAAAACATTTAAATTAACTTTCCCTATCTCCAACTACTTCGCCTGCACGAAACAATAAGATCCCCTGAAAAGATTCGCATTTGAACAGACCACTTAAAATTACGTGACATGCAATGATGCTCCAGCTCCACAAAATAACCACTGCGACTGCAAGGACGGCATATTTTACACTGACTATTACCAGTACTCTGGGAATTGTTCTACTTGACCTAAAAATATTTTTCAAAGATCAATATGTTGAACGTATCCAGTAACGGTAAGCCTATTAATAAATAATTTTGGTACCCAGGGCTATATCTAAAAATTACGAGTTGTGAAAGAACAAAAAATACCCCATTTAAAACAAATAAGACATACAAATTTATCACATTTTACAACCAACACCATTGCATTTATTACTTTCTGATCGATTTTTTCGATAAATTTTCAATGGATGAGCACAGTAAGGGCCGCAAAATGATATCGAGGTGATATACGTTCCTAAAAATCCTGCTTTGACATAAACGATGATCATTTTATTTGAAAAACTTTTATAAATTAAAGCTCCTAAACAAGTAGTAAATTGAAACTGATTTATTATTATTATTATTATGTGATCTAAAAGTTGATTTTGTAACTCGTAGCAATAGATTTTTATTTGTTTTTTTTTTGCAAAAATAGGCCATCTACAAAATAATAAATATCAGTGGTAGATTTAAAATAAAAAAACTTGATATTTATGTAATATAATGTTGTTTTGTTGATATTATTTGTTAATATAAAAATATAAAACGTAAAAATTGCAACTTCCTTCACACTTAAATTTTAAATCAAATTGAATTGATTTTAGAAATGGTACACATAAAATATATAAAAATGCTACAACTTGATTTTTTCCAAATTCATTAATCAATCAATATTTTAATGTTAATGATAATAGTGCCTTATTTCGGGTAAACAGAAGTTTTATCGTCTCGAATTTAAAAATCAATAATTATCCATAAATGCTGCACGTCTTTGACCACTTGCAATAACATTTAAGTCAACATATTTATTATTCGATAACGATTACGAAATATTAAATACGTCGTAGTGAATTTTATTTGTTCCAAACCAGATTATTATATTTTTAATTTATCATGAAAGTTATTTTCCTTTCATTGAATAAACTTTATATAAAAATATCCAATTTCGAGTTGTTTACAAAACGAATTAATTCTCAATACTGATATTATTTGCATTATCCACGCTCGCGAGATAATAATAGTCCCATGCGTAATTAACGTGTGCAGTCAAACGGTTGTAATAAATTCTATTGGAATTAATAACAATTATCGTATCGGATTTGAAATTAAACAACAACAGCAACAAACAAAATTGTCGCGTTTCTTAATCCGCAATGTTTTCGTTACGTTACCCAGTTTCTTTTCAATGTAGGTCCTTTGAAACCCCGCTCCAAAAATACTCTCCACTGTATTGGAAATGAAACAATGGACGTTTTAGCAGCTTTAGTAAACCTGTCCTAGTGATATATTTCAGGATTTACAATCGATGACAGTTAAATACAAACCTTCAAGTTATCTAATGTATATCAATTCTTAAAGAATTATCGTACAGTTGATGTTTATTTATATTTATATTGATTAAAACATATGAATTTTTATCGTTGACGAAAAATTTGTGATTTGAATTAATTTTTTTGCGATCTTATTCGTACAATTATTATTACAATTAGAAAAAAAAATTTGTTGTATTTTTTTTTTAATTTAAGTGTCGATAATATTTTGTGAATACTGTAAATAACGATAAAATTTACTGATGTGTATTATTGGTGGTTTTATACATTTTTTATATTTTTTGTTTTGTTGTAAAATCACTAGTGATAAATATTTAAATTTGTTACTGGGAGGGATTGGTTTAGAATGTTGTTCATGTGATTATAGGAAATAGTTTTATAATCGTACGATTTAATGTGATAATAAATGTCTTTAGATTTATCGTTATTGAAACATGCGTTTAAATTAATTAAATAAGTGAGTAAGATAATTAGTAAGATAGCCATGTGATTTTGGTTGTTTTAAAATTAATGATAAAAATATAGACCCACCTGGTATAGGTGTATCAGTACATCCCATGACACTGTCACTGCGATTTTGATTTGATGAGTGAAAACGTTACTGCGGACAAATTCTGTTTTGACGAGTAGTCGTATAGTTTGTGTGATTATTAGAAGTTGTGTTATCAAAGCAATGGCAGGAATGTGAACGAGCCTTACAGTCACCCCTATGCGACAGAACAAATCGATATCAAGGAATGACCCACAAAAGTGAATAACACAATGCAAAACGGACGGTTTCCTTTGGGATAAATTTTCATGGAACTCATTACTTACATCAACTTTCTTTGTTATTAATGTATGTCCTTGAAAAATCATGTGGGGTATTAGTCTTCATTTATTGCTAGTTGTTGTGCACAAACAACGTTGCAGAATCCTAGGGCAACTTCCACCATAAACAGGACACTCGCGGGGTTAAACACGCGCTCACTATCGCGAGCATGGGGGCATTTTATGAATCACAAGTAAGCCCGCGCCCCCAGCTACCTCTGAACTTTTGTGCGATCGCCATTTTCTTTAAACTGCAACGTCCATCTTGTCGCAAAGAACGTCGGGAAGTGGAGTGGCAACGGCGCCGGCTTGTGAATCTGCAGGATTCTGACAGTTACACAGACAAATTGTCATACGGAACACGCCTACGCGCTCCAACTAATTGTCCTTGTACACGTGAGAATACGTCTAACATTATTTGTTGTAGAATAAAATAATGATTTAATTTAATTTTACGACGACCCCACCGAATAAATCCCTTCAAATAAAAACTTGCTATCAATAGCACACTCGCATGGTATCCTGACGCTTCTACGTATGAACTACCCCTAAACGATTTCTTATAGAGCTCGGTAGTATTCGCGACGTCATAAAATTAACAATGTTGCATAAACCGTCACTATGACAACGATGCCGCTATAGCCACTGCAAATACCCATATGTTAGGGCAAGAATCAATATGCATCCGCGCATTGTACAGTTGACACGAACCGTCCCTGTATCTACAAAACAACTGTTTAAAATCACGTGGAAACATTTCCACTTCCACACATATAAAACACCTTGTATATATATATATATATATATATATATATATATATATATATATATATAGACACGCACATATATATATATTATATTAAATAACAAATTAAAATAAATCTGTTATAGAGTAAGTGTCAAGAAATTCACTATAAATTTTATATTTACTTAAGAATAGAAATTTACGATTTACTACGAGAGTAAATCCCACATACCTCCCACACTCGTGCTGAATGCAGGGTGGGCGGAAGCATCCGTTGCATGCCCTGCGGCACTGCTTCAATTTCCACGAGGAATATTTCTTAGAATTGATTTTATTATCTAATAACCGTTGAGATATTTACCTATTTGCTTTCGACTCGGTTCCAAACTGGAGAAGCAGAAGTTTAGCTAACTACTTTTGGTCTGCCGAAAATTGTCGTCGTGCCTAATAACTGAGATAATCAATGTTAAGTCATCCCGTTAGGCAATAAGTTACTTAGTCACCTGTTTAAGACCAAATGATTCCCGAAATTGAAGTGGTTGTCTATGTTCACGCCGTCGTGTTTGTCAGTAGCGCTGGGACCTGGAACGTAAAATTCGAAAATGGTAAACATTTTTGGATCCGATACAGTAATAATGGGAACGGTTGTAGAATTGAAATATCAAATTGGTTTTAAAATATTGATTACAATATTACTGTTATTGGATTGTTGCACCAACATTTTCATTAAAATTAAAAAATATATTAAATAAAAACAAAAAACATAACTATGTGAAACGTAAGAAAAAAGCGACATATAATAATAATAATAATAATAAAAATCATTTATTGGTACACGTCATTGAGTTAATATAACAGAACGCTGAATAAGAAAATAACAATATATATCAAAAGGTTCATATTAAAGTAGGCTGCAAAAGCAGTTTGATCTGATCTTCCATATGAACCTTACTAACAGCTAATTAAACTAACTTACATAATATTATTAAATACAAAAAAAAATACATGAATATTTGAATGTTGTTACTTACAAATCTAAATAAAGTAAACAAAATTTTAGCAAAAATTAAAGAAAAAAAAAGAAATCACAATGAACTAAAATAAACTAACTAAAGCATTACGACTTGATAACCATTACATTATAAACCGAGAAATATATAGTTGTTACAACCTTTCTTGGCATATTCTAATAATACCTACTTTATATCTCATGTACAAATATATCATTTCACCCTCCGGCTTCGCTACTTGCTTTTTCTAACTACTCGTAACTTCACCCTTCTCTTTTCGATCGATTCATGTACCTCATGTTTCGCCTTATTGGCTTCCTTTCTTCCTTTTTGCCCTTCAAGTCCCTTAGAATCTCGACCCAACTATCTCAGTAAAATATCTTCTAATATTTTACCACTTTTGCACTCCACCTCATACATACCTATGTACCACAAAATTCGCAATGCCATCTTCATCTATCCAATGTTCTCGTTCTCCTTGATTCTACATCCAAATCATTTATTCTTTCTTCCTCTATCGTTCATCTTCCGCTCAGATCCTTCCTTTCATACACACTGAGCCAGGGAGCTACCTTGACACTTTCCTTATACAGTCTCTCTCCGGTGGACTTACCTGCTTCCAACTGTTCAGAGATGCTCCACATCATTACCCTCACCTTTCCTCCTCTCTGCCTCCCTCCCTGATATCCCAGGCTTTTCATATAGACTCAACCTGTTCTCTTCCCGTCTGTAAATCTTATCGTCCTAACCACAATTACTCACCCAATATATTTTTTACTAGCCAATGCTCCCCCACGCATTCGATCTCAGTTAGTATTGTAGTACTATATATTCTGGCGTTGATCTCTCTAGTCAACTCTCCCTGAAACAATCATTCCATACACTCCCGATTCATACAACAATATACTCCTCACATAAGTCTTCCACAATAATATTCTTTCTTCCAATTTACACTCCATATATTCATCATCAGCCCTTCTTTTGCCTTTCCCACATACATACTTCATGTGTTCGTCATAGTTTGCTCTGTCTCTCTCTCTCTCTCTCTATCTCTCAACACTAAACGGCAACAATACGAGGATATTGATATTTTTAAAAAAGGGTTTATGTAAATTTTGTAAAGTTGGAATCTCAGTAGTCAGAAGCTACTACGTTTTTTAAATGTCACATTTGTGTGTTTAATTTATTAAAATTTTAGTACATCGCGTTGGTGTTTAAAGTCTTAAAAGTCAAATTCGTCAAAATTTCACTTCAAAACCCCGCCTCTACGTCACTTGACATCTGACGAAGCAAATCAAATTGTTGGGATGCTTCAACGCACAACGCAGAGAACATTGCAGTAATAAATAGTGGGCCACATTTTGATATAGTGATGAATCTCGAGTCGGATTACGTAGTGGCTCTAGACGGGTTAGAGTCTGAAGAACCAGAAACACTCATCGGCACCGTACTTTTATACAAGAAATATACCTATACAATGGTGGCTCTGTTATGGTTTGGGGGGATTGCTAAAGGAAGAAGGACGTCACTGTATATTTGTGACAGAAACATGAACGGTGTTGACAAGAATTTCAATTTTTAGACGATCGTGCTAGACCTCAAAGGGCACAAATTGTGATGCAAGCAATTGAGAATTGTGAAATTCTACATCTGCAATTACCAGCTAGGTCTCCAGACCTTAACCCAATAGAGAACGTTTGGGATATGTTGACCCGGGCACTAGAAGAGCACCTTTAACATTGAGGGAATTAAGAACGATTTTACCTCAACTGTGGGACGTTTTACCTCGAGATGATATCGACCATTTAATACTGAGCATACCACGTCGAGTACATGCAGTAATTCAAGCGAGAATTGGTCATACTCGGTATTAAAAATAAAACAAATAATTTCCAAACAAAAAAAATTTACTTTTGTGAATTTCTGTCATTTCACTTCGATGGTTGAAATTCTTATAACTTTTTTTGCAATTTATTCCTAAGAATTGTTTATGTATTAATATCAATTAAATTGCTTTTTTATCGAGTTATCGAGAATTTATTAATATCCCATAATTCCTACCTCCACTCATTTACTTTCTCAAGCGTCTCGTCCATTAGACTCTCACGTCCCTTCGACTGCCACCTTCATTCGAGAACACCTTAGTTTTTGTCTTCGCCTGATTTATTTGAAGCTTACTTTCGTGCAAAACCTGTTCCGGTCTCCTGGCCATATTTTTTATCCTGCCCCCGTTTCTGTCAATATCATGTTTTGGCAACTTTTTCTATAAGTTCATATTGATCTTTTCTAAGTACTTATATCTTATATCATATATCTTCGTCGTTCTCTTGCTAATTATTCTGGCACCCTACTCACTCAATTGTCTCGATCAGTCCTTTCCTGTCTACTTTGTCAGAAGCTGTCCTTAGATCCATAAGCATAGCATACAGTTTCCATCTTTTCTTCATCCTTTCTCTTCTTCTACAGGTTGTTAAGCACGAATAGTTGTCAATTCTTCCTCCTTTCCAAAATCCAGCTTGTCTTCTGGTATCATTCATCTCCTCTCCACTTCTTCTTCTTCTCTGGCCCTTCTTATACGAGGTATTTATTAAAATAATCTCCCTGCAGTTTTCAGTTAGTACCCCGTTCCTTTTCTTTCCGGCAAGTCTCTTGCTCAGTCCCATATTTCGCTCTTTTGGAGTTTTCTTCAAATCTATTCCAGTGGATACATCCATCACTCGCAATCACCTCATCCATGCATGCGATTTTTTAAGTTTAATTTTAATCTGTTATTATTTGATATGATTTAATATTTCTACGATATTTCTACGTCCATTCCAATTATCTCGTCAATGTTTTTCGTTTTTGCTAAATTCTTGATGCTCTTTGATTGCATTATTATTATTATTATTATTATAAATTTGTAGTTAAATAGCAGCAAATTGATTACATAGTTCAATGTTACTGTTTAATACCGTTTGAAATATCTAGAGGACTAAAACAATTAAAACAAATAAAATAAAAGTGAAATAAGACCAAGTGACACAAAAAAAGGTTATAGCTCGAACGACAAATAAAAATAATGTATCAATAAAAGAATTGTTATCATATGAACAATAAATAAATGAGGCTAAATAAAAGGTCTTTGTTAGCTGTCTTAATTTATTTCCATTTACAATTATTTTACTTTCAAATATTTTAATTTCGACCTTTCTATTTATTTTGCTTTTGTTTTATGGCCAATGCTCGTTGTTTAGCAACCATCATTAATTCATTTTCGTAAATGTTTTACGTTCATTGTGCTAAATGAACGTCGATGATAATCTAATTATGTCACTATACGTCATTAACGAGTTTCGTCCACCCTGTATATTAACAAGAGCATCGTACATTTCGTAATAATACATTTAGAGCAATTAGTGGTAAAAGACGTCAGGCGCTTCTTCCGAGAATCTTTTTTGCGACACGTTTTTAGCGTCGAGTTCTATCTCGTATTTATTATATAAATCCAGCACAAGATAAAAGGTAATTGAATTACACTGTTCTATAGTGGGCATGTTCATATTTCAGTTAAGAATATCGCGGATCAGAAGGTTATCAAATTATACGTTTGATGTTAATACTTGTATGTAATTCAACGTTCCATTCTACCACGTGCCACATTATTTATATGCGGTGGTATTTCTATTCCACTTCAATAACCTATTAATAATAACCTCAGTAAAAGAGTTTCTTATTATAGCCAGTCATATTTTGGAAAAGAAATTTGGCGATTTTTAAAGTCGTTGCTGAACGCTACGTTTTTATTTTTGATATCACCATTATGATGATCATAATGATAATGATCATTATAAACTATTTATTTTATTACACAGTAAAGAAATTAAATTTAGTTCCTCATAAACAACTTTAAAAACATTTATATGAACACAAATGAGAGAAAAAAATAGGAATGGGTGCTTTTTTGAAAAAATATGAAATGAATATAACTAATGTAAAATTTGAAAATTATAAAATGCAATTTCAAAAAACAAATGAGAAATAAATATAAATTTTAGACTTAGTTAAAACAAAATAATTGAATGTGTACAAAATATGTAAATAAGGTAATTTAATTCTGAATGCAGTACACGTGCATGATTTTAAACAAAAACCAACGAAAATATAAAATCACAACAAAAACAATTCGAGAAACATGCAAATTAAAAAAATGGGAATATATTTCTTTTGTTTCTCACTGCGTATATATATATATATATATATATATATGTTATTAGTATTACTTAATCGTTACGTTTTTATAAAATGTTATTTAAATTGTTGTTTTTCTTAATTCTCATAGGTAATGTTCAACATCTATCTTTTCGTAAACGGCAATAATTCTATAAAATTTCTACTAAATAATATTATAATAGAAACATTAACTGATATTTTGCAGAATTTATTTCTTAGCCCAATTTCATCCCACCTCACCATCATGAATATCATTGTCTCACATTAATCCACTTAGTTTGAATTGGCGCAAATACGCGCACCTAATCTTAATTGTATTCAAATGCATTAAACTGACGCTATATAATAATTGAAGCATATATAACATATATTAAAACATTTTTATTTCGCATTACCGTTGCCCGCGTAACAATTATTTCGGTTCTACAATACAACACAACAACTAGATAAGAAATACAGAACAACTTACTTTGACGTATGCAACAAGTTCCCATTGTTTTTGATGGTTAGATAGTTCCTGAAAAGATTATTAATACGACTGCCGCACAATAGTTGCTCTCATATGAAACTACTTAAAACAAATGAAGTCCTGATGGCATCGCAGTTTTGAAGTGCGCATTCTCCAAATTCACTTTGCTTTTTTTTCGTTGAATTTGCAACCTGTATTGGTATATGAGCTGTACTTTTCACGCATTGTTACCAAATCTCAATTCAAACAAAGTGTAGGGGTATTCATACTTTAACTGGTATATGTTCCCATTGTGTATGCAACCACGACTACAAAATATATTTGTAACATCGAGCGCCATCTATCATTTGGTAACGTAATAATTTAATAATATGAAAGAATTCTGTCAGTATTTGAAAATTACTGAAATAAAATTGCTCGATATATTTTATTTATTGTGTAAATTTGTAGCGAAAATTGCATTGTGTATTTTTTTTTGGTTTAAATATTTATTAATTATTATTATTATTATATATATATATATAATTATTATATTTTATTAACTGTTATAATTTAATTTTATAATCTATGGTTTTATATATATATATATATATATATATATATATATATATATATATATATATATACATGATATTTTTGTACAAATCTTGTTATTTCATTTCACCAATTGGTGACTTTAGTCGGGTGATATTTAAAGTTGGCGCATTGATTATGTATTCAATTTTGTGTGGATGATGTGTTACAACTGATAAAATGATTAGTCGTAAGCTGTCAAAATGTAGTGTTATACTTAGGTGCTTATAACATATAAAATAATGTTTTTACGATGCGCCAAGTTGTTGTGTCTTTATTTCCTGCATGGATATGTCTTCGCGACAATTCCCGAGAAAATTGCACGGTTACCACACTGTGTACAAAATAATAACGAACCCGGGTAAGTTTATTGTCATTTATTAATTAAAATCAAACATCTATAAAATTACAGATTCGTATTCGTGAGTACACTAGACGGTAAATTGTCGGCTTTAAATGGGTCAGGTGAGTTATTATGGGACATCGACACAGGACCCGGCGAACTCTTGCAATCGAACATTCACAATGTCGAGGTATTGCAGCTCAAATTGCCGAATTTATTAAATTTCAACAAACATTTTCAGCTCACAAATAACGGTGAATGGATCAGAATAATCCCGTCGTTGTCTGGGAATTTATACAAATTTAATGGAAAAACCGTCGATGCTATTCCAATAACGGCTGATAATTTATTGAAGTCTTCGTTTATTTACTCGCACGATTTGGTGATCGCTGGAGGGAAGGAAGTTCGTACTTATGGTGTCGGGTTACAGAGTGGACTTATTTTGTATGAATGCTCGCTGTTTGGATGTCAGAATAAAACTCACGACACTGACAGTTCTGAAAATGTTATTGTTATTGAACGTAGTACACAAATGGTTCGTGCACATGAACCACGCACTGGAAACGAAAGGTACATTTTGATCTGTTTAACTATATAATCGATTTTTATATAAATCTAACATCGTTAACTTAAAATGTGTTGCGAGGGATTTGTCAACATGTTTGAATAAAGTTGAATAAGTTCTTTTGTAGGTGGAATTTTAGTGTGGGGCATCATAATTTAAAAATCCCTAGCCATGGTTGTATTAACGTTGATGCTTCCATGGCACAGTTTAATGTGTCTGCTATATTGCCTGATGGTTTGATACAAGCAACGAAAATTAATAATAAAAATAATATAATATGGAACTATAAATTCGATGCTCCTATCGTTAATGTTTGGATTTGGGACGGTCGAGAACTTAAACCTGTAAATATGTTCGATGTCGCAAAATCATCAGAAAATAACATTGAATTGTACCCAGCAATATACTTGGCTATGCATAACAAACAGGTAATACATGTATATTATGTTAAGTCAATTTTAAAAATGTTATTACACTTTAGTCGTAATAATTTAATCTGCCTAGGATTTGTATTCAATTTCAGTTCTTTTAATATCCATAATTTGTAATTGTGTTTTGGTTTTTTTTTTTTTCGTTATTAATTTACCTTTTATTTTAATTTGTTTTAATTTATGAAATCTCACGGGTTTGAAACGAAATTGCAGTTATATATCCACGAATCCAATAAAATGTTACAAGCAGTACAATCAAATTATTACCCAAGCGTAGAGATGATTGAAAGTAACAGCATAACTACTTTACCATGGAAGCCAGTGCCAGCTAAAAGTACGGCTCTTGTACCCACAGATGATGATAAATCTATAGCGTTTTCTGTATTATACAATTCAGAATATGTAAACGGTAATTTTATACCTAAATAAATTTCCATATCATTCTGATACGTCATTTCAGGTAATGGATATTATTTATACACTGAGCAAGATCTAGCGGAAGGAAACACGTTAATATGTGGCGAAAACGATACAGAAAATGCACACGACGGTAAAACGCCCTTACCGACGAATTCATGGTTCACTTGGTTGGTAGCACAATCTAATAAATTATACACGAATTACAATTAATCGTTGCAGGAAAAACATTATCGTGTTTACTTTTCTAATAGCGTTGCCGCTGAACATAATGTTAAGCTTCCAATTCTTCGGTTTCGGTCAAACTCTCGCCGTGAAACTTGGATCGGAGAATTCGAACTCGAAAACATCCGAACAGACAGATACGTCTGATAAGTCGGACGCGTCGTTTCATTCCCGTTACACTGAAGACTTCGAAACTGTGTGCTGCCTAGGAAAAGGAGGTTTCGGGGTCGTTTTCGAAGCCAAGCAAAAAATCGACGAGTGCGCTTACGCCATAAAAAGGATAACTTTGCCTAAAGAGTTGGTAAATTCCATTTGTGTGGTTTTAAGATGACAATAGCTGTTTTAGAAATGACTCGAGGGATCGCGTGTTGAGGGAAGTTAAGGCATTGGCTACACTCGATAATCACAACATTGTTCGTTATTTTAATTCGTGGGTCGAATGTCCGCCGGAAGGATGGCAATTAACGCACGATAAAGAATGGAATGAGTAAGTCGAATCAAATTCAATTAAAAGAGTTAAGTTATGTTATTATAGGACGGGGGTTAGTTTGGTTGGAACGACGAATGTGACCGAAAGTAGATCTCACAGAAGAAATAATTCGACTATTATTGACTTATCAGATGTTGTTTCTTTTAGAGACGATGAAGGGGGTAGTCGAAATAATAGCAGCAATAGCATACAATTTGTAGATAGTTCACCGAGCTCTAAACATTCCACTGTGCACTTCACTGGCGCAGAAACAATACCAAATAGTAAAATGTACTTATATATACAAATGCAACTGTGCCAAAAGGAAAGTTTGAAAGAGTGGTTGTTTAATAGTAAAAGTCGACACATGAACGAAGTTATCCCCATTTTTCAACAAATTGTTCGAGCTGTTGATTATATTCATTCGAAGGGTCTAATCCACAGGGACCTGAAAGTAATTATTTACATTCATCGAATTTTTATTCAATTCAACTTATTGTTTTTTCAGCCCAGTAACATATTTTTTTCTATGGAAGGTGATATTAAAGTAGGCGACTTTGGTTTAGTAACCGCAATGCATGATTGTAACGATAACTCAAATTCACATCATTCGTTGTTACACAGCCATACAAAAGGAGCCGGTATGTCGATTTCACCTCGTTCAAGTGCAACTTCGTTATTATTATATTTCCAGGTACCCAATTGTATATGAGTCCTGAACAAATACAACGAAAGAAATATAACTTCAAAGTCGACATATATTCACTTGGAATAATACTATTTGAGCTGCTAGTGCCATTTGCTACGGAAATGGAAAGGATTTCCACGTTAATAGATTTAAGGGAAAATCAATATCCGAAAGAATTTTCGGAGCAACATTCGCAGGAAGTAAGCAGCCTCGAATTATATTTTTCAATAAACGTTTATATTAAATCTGTAGGGCTTTGGAATCGGAGCTTTATTGCACATATTTGATAAACTTGATTTAATTTTTAGTATGAATTATTAAAATCAATGCTATCGAAGGATCCAGATGATCGCCCAGCTACAGGAACCATCAAAGAAACCACACTTTTTCAATAGAAATGATGAGAATTTTTCTGAATGAACTGTGAATTAGATTTTGTGATATTTTTATTTTACTATTACACATCAGTTGACTTTATCATTTAACAATGAGAGTGCTCATATGTATCTTTATTTTGATGTATTATTTAAGTTAGTATGTATTAGTTTTATTGATAAAAGTAATTATTATATTTCCTTCAATATATACGAGTAAATATATATATATACATATATATATATTTATATAAATTTATATATATATATATATATATATAAATAAATAAATATAAACCTTTGATACTTTTGTATTTATTATATATTTATTATAATTCACAAAATTATAATTAAATACAAATGTTAGTTTATACCAAATAAAATTATTGTTAAATACAATAATGCGACTGCATCATAGCCCAGGAATTTGCATGTTGTACACTACTTGCCTTGTCTTCCTGTAGCTTACAACCAGAACTAGTTGCAGTGTATTGTTGCTTGCGCCAAGACTAGATCTTTACTAACTCGATTTTTCGTTAATGTATCATTTTGGGCTATCAATTTCATTTGAAAGATGTATCTAGACAACTCGTCTAGTACATTGTTGTTTATCCTTTATGACCAACAAAAATGGCAAAAAAAACTTTTTTCAAAAAACAATTTTTTTGGTAATCTATATATATATAAAAATGAATCCCTATTTCCCTTCATCACACCATAACTTGAGAACGACTTTACGGATTTCATTTATCTTTTTTAATTTTTCTAATGCTTCCTAGAATGTTCTTACGAAATGAAAAATTAAGAAAATTGCGCCGAAATTGTTAATATTCAGAAAACTTCACACGTTTGACAGTTACAGTTCACGTTGATTTATGGAACAAATATCAACATTATTTGACTGAAGATATGTTGCATCAGGTGCGTCTTAGAACATCGAATGTAGATTTGGTTTTGGCAACAATTTGACCGCGAAAAGGAATTGCACTTGCACTTGCTTCTTCAGGTATTACAGCTACGTTGTTGGAAGGCGGTCGAACAGCTCATTCAGCATTCAAGTTGCCCTTGAACATGCAAACTAATGAAACTCCAAGTTGCAACCTGTCGAGTAATTCTGCGAAGGCAGCAAAGCAAATTATTCGTTTGAGATGAATGCACGAAGATACACAAAAATCTTTGAAGGCATTAGACGAAACAACCAAAACCGGTGGTGCTATGATTCTATTGGCAGGTGATTTTCGACAAACATTGCCAGTGAATGGTGCATGTTATCGAAAAAATTATCCTTACAAAAGTTAAAGATATTGATATTTTAAACAACTTTTATTTGAAAAGTTTTTTCGAAAAATGTAGTATAAGTAAGTTCAGTGCGGACCACTACAGATTTTTTTAAATGATTTTTACGCCAGAAAAGGACTTGAAAATTGTATCATTGAAATGTAAAAAAGGCACACGTTCTGTACACGCCTAACATGACCTCGGTAAACCCCATATATAGTGGTATATAATCAAAGAACAAGTCAAATAGGAAAGTTGTATTTATTATCTTCTTTTAATACTGAAATAGATTTTATTCTAAGTATGTATCAAAAGAACATATACACACACCTGACGTCACGCCAGGTGTGTAAAGAAAGTGCCCGTTTTTTACTTTCTTATACTTATGTGTAAGTAAGTATAGGAATCATGAAAATTTTCGACCTCGAGATTTTAACGGATATACGCATTCTGAGGTCCCCTGAATCGATTGTGACTATTTTTAGAATGACGTCTGTGTGTGTGCGCGCTCTACAGCCCAAAGGATTAAAGCTGGAGCTCTGAAACTGTCAAAACGTCATATTTTCAGCGCAATCTCTCAACCGGAAGTGATGGTTTACTCCTACTACTTTTTCCATATCTCGAAAACGGTACATGTTATCGAAAAAAATATTCTTACAAAAGTTACAGATATAGTCATTTTAAACAACTTTCATTTGAGAAGTTTTTTTGAAAAATGTAGTAGAACTAAGTATAAGAAAGTTCAGTGTGGACCACTGCAGGATTTTTTATATTTGAGGGATGCAATTTTCAATTCAGTTTTCTGTGCTTGAAATTCATTCATTTGACAAAAAAGCACAAACTCAGCTATAAAACTACGCAAATATTTCACTATAAAGTATCATGAAAATCAAATATTTGAAAATATTAAGAACTTACTAAATACGAACTGTCAAAGCCAAACGTGTAGCTTTGATTTAAACAATAATTCATTTTAAGGTGTCAGCACCATCTATTGGCTATTGGCACACATTTTCATTTTTTTCTTATTTATTGATTGCGTTCTAGTCAAACAACGAAATCTGTAGTTAACAACTTAGTTCACGCAACTATTTACTGGTGACACGTATAACAGGAAACATGCCGCACAAAAAATTCTTTAGTAAAACGAGAGGTATGAATATGGAAAACTGCAAGAAGAGAATACAAAATAGATACAAGGAAACAGTATTGAGATAATTAGTAATAAGAGATCAGAAAAAGGAAATTGAACAAGAATATCAGAAATTGTACAATGCGGAATGTAGCAAAATGATAATAAATAATACAACCACAAACAGAAAAAACAAATTACGGAGGAAAGAGACAAGATTTGTGTAAAAGAAAAAAAAATTTACTATGAAGATAATATAAAGAAAAATTTAAGAATAAAGGAATAAGAAATGTTTACCAAGTCAGATAATGCAAAGATAATGAAAGTAATTCAATAGGACAAGAGGGGTGGTAATAGAGATGTGGAAAGACTTTCGAGGAGCTCCTGATCAAGAACTTGGAGGAAGCTGAGGAAATGAACAACATTGAATGAGATGGAGGTAGTAGAAATACATCAACCCTGAGAAGGAACTTACATATTCATTCTTTCATCTTAATTTCATCAATCTGGCAATTAGTAATTAGCAACAACAATGGGAATTAAATCTGCCAACGATTATTGTCTACAAACATGTATGGTGTTTCCTGACAAGTTTAAAGTCATTATTTCGTACTTGGACTTGTTCAGTCAATTGTTCGATTGGCACTAGAGCAGATTTTGATATTCGAACCATGCATTTTTTTTATGTAAGGGTACAGGTATACAGGGTGTCACAAACTTTGAGGGCTGAGAGTATGGCCCAAAATATGCCGAAAAGTCTTAATGAACAGGGGTCCGCAAATGGACGGTTTCGGAGATACGATTTTTTTTATTTCCACAATACGCATGTGTGGGCCGAAGAAAGTCCCCCATATTATGGAATCCTGACACCAGGTACGTTTTTCATTGAACACTTGGATGGGTATTTTGGGCTAGGTTACTAGGCCCGGTTGTGTTACCAAATTGATTGACAGGCGCTGCTTATCTGAACTTTCTACAGAACACACTGGGTAATCTTTTAGACGAGATTCTCTTGAACCAAAGGCAACAAATGTGGTGCTCCGACGCATTTTTCGATTCCCATTAGAGATTATTTACACGATTTAAATCCCCTTGATGCCTTTCTTTAGGGATATTTGAAAATCTTAGTGCACGTTACGCCTGTAAATGATCTCCCGGAGCAACGAGGATATCAAAGAAGCAACCGAATCCGAGTCACTGTAGGTCTTTTCGAAAAAGTCAATGCCACCTAGATGTGGTGTAAGTGGTGTAAACGCAAAATGTTTCGTATCTCTGAAACCGCCCATTTGCAGACCCATGTTCATTAAGAGTCTTCGCAATGTTTCTTTTGGCGACAACCCTTTCTTTTGCAAGTATTTTATAACTGCACGAACCTCTGATTTTTCAATTTTTTAGAATTTCTCTAAACTTGCCTACTTAAATTCTAAATTATTTGAACAGGTAACAAGTGACAAAACACAATTGAACCAACGTAACAACAAATGATTAATACTATAATGTGTCAAATTGATTCAACTTCACTCAACGCCTTCTATGCCAGGGACGCTAAACAATGATCTCCCGTCGGAGTAGTCCTAGTTGTCATCTTATATATAAATAATATATAATAATGTATTAGGACTCGAACTCGAACTCACTTTTAGAAATGAGACTAATAAACATAATATTTTTGACCTGTTTTTTTAAATATTTTATAATTGTTCGCTACTTGACGAATTTGTATGATAACATCGGAAATTGCATATATTAACAATATAAGATATTTGAATATTTTTCACCGAATTTATTACACGTAGCAAATAAACGACGGCATTAAAGTTCCTTTCATGGAACATTTATATAAATTGTATCAATTTTTATTTCAACTAGATGTATGCGTATGCTACGTTATTTTGTCAATCTAATTGAATTTTTAGAACTAACACAAACACGAAATTGAATCATCAGTAAGTAAGAGTTTGAATGAAAAGCTAGTAGGGTACAAATAGCCAATAATATGAGTCTGAATTGCTTGTATACGGCTCGTGAGCATGTTTTCAATCACTGTAAACATGCTATTGCGTTCATTCATGTGGGATAATACTCGAATGTAGTAATTATTGTGATACCCTAAGATACGAAGAAGATTATCTGGGATTTTATATTAGAGGATTTATATTTCTTACAAAAGGCATAAAGATGTTTTAAATGCATAATTACGGACGCGCGTAATTAATAGTTGCGTGGCAACTTGTTAATTATATCAGATACACAATTGAAGATAATCCAGGTTTAAATTGCTACATAGGTCGGTACTAAGTTGAACATATTAATTACAACAGTTTTATAAAATTTAATGAATCAAAAACGTGTTTCAAGTAATATATGTACAGAAACAAGAACACACACACACACACAATATATATATATATATATATATATATATATATATATATATATATATATATATATATATATACACAGTGTGTTTCACTTAACGGTGTAACACCATCATATCTTTTGTATTTTTAGTTCAATTTTAGTATTTTTTCCCCAAACGTAGAATACTTATTGCTCTATTTACTCCCAACAAACCAATTGTCTTCTTTAAATGCAAAGCAACCTGCCATGGCAAAATAAATGGAAAAAATCAAGAAATCACTTTAGGAATTTTTTTATCGAAAAATTTTACTAGTAGTAATTTTTCAGAATTGCCCAAAAACCCTAAATCCAAAATTTCATGAAAATTAAAAATGTGAAAATTTTCTTCAAAAGTAGTTTCCAATTCGGTAAATATTATTTCCACAGGTGGCTGCGCCTAAACAACAACAACTTTGACAGTTCAGAGTTTATTTCTAACAAAATTTTCACAGCATCCTTTTTTCGGCGCAGCTAATAATAAGTATTTACGGACTTTTACGGGAAACAGAAAAAAATACTAGGAAAAGGAAAAGGAACAAAGACATTAAAAATGAAAATAAAATTACAATAGGAACTTGGAACATACGGAGTATAATAGGAAGAACCAATAGAAAAAATGTTAAAACATAATAGAGAAATATTAGGAATAACTGAAGTAAGAAAAGGAAGAAGAAGACAACAATATAGCAACACCAGGTGAAGGTATAATAATAATAAACCCATACATAATAAAGAACGTAGGGAAGGAAACATACATAGGTGAAAAAATTATGACATGAAATTGAAATTGAAAAAGATAAATGGTTACTCTTAGTAGCATATGGTGTGAATGAAGATGCAAGTAAAGAAGAGAAAGGTAACTTCTTCCGACTTATACAAAGTGAAGGCATTGAAAGCGTCATATAACGAAGACAAAAAACATCTGCACACCAAGAAAAACTATAACGAATACAACATTAAAAGGAAATAAGTTAAAATAATACAAAAAACGAAAAAAGAATCGCGGAAGACATTTGAACAACAAATAGCAAGGATAGCAGAAGAAAGGACAACGAAAACTTTTCTATGGCACCCTGATTTGTTTCAGGGTGCCATAGAGAAAGAGAAGAAGAATTTCAACATGATGAATATTAAGAATAAAGAAGGGAACATAATCACTACTGAGGAAAAAATAATGGAAAGGTGGAGACAATATTTTGAGAAACTAACAGCAGCAGAAGTGGAAACGCGAGAAGCATGAGGTAGAATCTGAATCTCAAGAAAATGAAGAAGATACGGATTTTGAAGAAATAATGGTAGAAGAAGTAACCCAAAATACAAATAAATGGAAGATAGGGAAGGCGCCGGGAATAAATAACAATGTCAGAAATGATTAAGTACATGGGGATGGAAGGAAGAAAACAACTAACCAACATAATAAAGGAAATAACGAGAACAACAATAATGACAGAAGAATGGAATAAGGGAGTAATCATTCCCATATAGAATAAAGGCGACAAGAAGATTATGGCCGGAATACTAGAAACAGAAATAGAGACAAAGTAGAAAACACGATTGAAGACACCCAATGTGGATTTAGAAGAGAAAGAGCACACAGGACCTAATATTCATATAAAGTCAGTGAGAAAATAATAAACAAAAGAAGGGAAGAACATATATGCTACAAACATCTAGAAAAAGCCGTTGATATAATCAAACGATAGCAAATCTGGGATGTTTAAAAAACTCGCAGAATGCATTTTAAGACCAATTAACAAAATTTATTTACAATAAAATTGAAGAAAAATGTCTATATCGCAATATTTGCCATGAAATTAAAAATATATATCGATGTAAGTTTACGACAGTCAAAAAGCTGGCTTCATTTTTGAAAAAATCTCAACTTGGCCTTATCCATTTCCAATATTTTTGCTCCATATTTGTCATTGCAACCATTCGAAGATCTAGGTGGCGTTCCTTTAGATCTTCTAACCTCACTTATTGCCTCCCAAATTCTCTTGACTGTTCTATTGCTGTTCCTACTGGTGACGAAAGCTTCTTAGCTGGCACTTTTTTATTCTTTCCATAACCTCTTTCCCCAAAATTCGGTGCAGATACTTCATCTCCATGCACTGTATTCTACTAACAGGTCATTTATTTAGCACCGCAGTATTTTTAATACTTGCCAGACCTGCTGACACTTTAAATGTCTTGTGCATGATGGGCTACACAATTTTCTTTAAAAATATATATTTTTCAATGATTGGCTGGTAAAGGATTCTCTGTTATCAACTTTATTGAAATATGTCGACTAATCGATGTTTGGCAATCAATAAGTACAGAGTATTTATATCAGAGCCTCTATTGATAAACATATCCTGTATATTGTACCTTCTAATTAATAAATAATCTATTTTGTTCGATTGTTAACCTGTCTTGTAAAAGTTTAAAACTTATGTTCAGAACTAATTATAATAGTTTGTGCGAACATTGAATACTGGCTTTTTTTTCGCATAGATGTTTTTTAACATGTTTTTAATAAAACTATTGTTTTCAACTCCCATTCGTCTTTATTTACGTTCCTAGTAATAATACTACAAATTACAATTAAAATTTGAAATTTAGGTAACGATTGGACATAACGTTTGAAAGAAAGTTTGCTTTGAAATTTCGTACCGTATATATATATATATATATATATATATATATATATATATATATATATATATATATATATATATATATATACATCTACGATACGAATAATTGGTCATGATATAGTTATGCTAACACGTCCCTATGGATTAAACCGTACTTTGCAGTATTGATTCGGTGAGGGTTTGATACACACATAGTATTTTATCTTGTTAGCGAATGTAATATATTTTGGTGTCCCTTCAATTTGTGTATCATTATATCATGCAAAATAGTTTCGGTGTGAATAATAGGGTACATATTTTGATTTTAATAATAAGTAATAACGCAATAAAATGCACCACAATACGTTTTATCGAAATATGTTTTTTGGTTTCGTGGGATGCATTATTTAACTTGTTCTATGGGGAATATTTTACTACGTAAGTGATAAACTTGTCTCTTGCACCCATCTCATGCGATTTGAAACTGAGATTTTTAGGATTTAAAAGCTAAATAATTTTAATTTTTGAACGGTTTAATTGTCGTTGCAATAATGTTTTCATTTTTATTACAAATTGTATTATTTTTTAGATGGTAGTCTTCGGTTGACTTTTTTTTGATTTATAATTATTTTTAATTAAAAATTTGTATTTCTTTGGGCGAAATAAATTAAGCTTGAAGCATCGGTGGTTCAGTGGTAGAATGCTCGCCTGCCACGCGGGCGGCCCGGGTTCGATTCCCGGCCGATGCATTTTTTTTTTATATCTGCCAAAATAAAAACGACTGGTTCGATGTTTCTGGAATTGTTTTGTCATAAACTTTCCGTTATATATGAGTGGAGATCGTTATTTAGCGTCCCTACCGAAAGATTTTTTTCCAGGGAAATCAACCCAACCCAACCCAACCCAACCCAACGATACTCCAATCGTTGGGCCAACTGCATTGACGTTCAGGGAGATTATGTAGAAAAATAAACGTTTGATATTTCTTCAATTTGTTTCCTTCCATGTTAGGGACCGTAAATACTGATCTCACCTCGTAATTATGCCTACGAAACCCATAAAGTTTTGGAAGAACGAAAAATTCATATTTACGATCTTTATGTTCTTCCAGTTCGTTATATCTTTTTGTTTTAGATCCGCTTATACTGCCTCGTTCATTTCCGTGGTATTCCTCGACTTTTTTGGCGCTATAGTTCTTTCTGCTTTATCATCTACCATTATTGCCATGTGACTAGTCACTGTGGTCTTCTTCATTTCTTCCCTTGGAAAACTATTCATTATACAAGGAAGTAACACGACGTAATTATTCTCAGGTGCAGTTGTGCACAAACTAAATCTTCTCGGTGAGACGTTTTGAATAAATTGAACGGACCATTAAAATAAATGGGAAAAAAATACAAATAAGATTTTACAATTTCATAAAAATTGTTTAGTGTCTCTGCATCCAATAAAAAAACATTTGTCCATTTGAAGTTTTATTTTTTTGGCGGGAACCGGTTGTCATTCAATTTCAAGCGTTTGTTTACCTTCCTGTTTTGTTTACGATCTATTTTAGTATTATTATTAGTTTTAATTTTGTTTAAAATTTATAATATCTTAATATTTAATATTACTATGGCTTGTTATGGCCGACACCGCTGGCCAATTAATTTTATTACATTTTCGAATAGTTACACTTGCAGCTAACTAACTCGACATCAGCAGTCGTTACGGAGAAATGGTCGAAATGATTCTTTTCTAAAGAAGATAGATACCCCAGAGAATTTCACGATCAGGTCCGTACTATCGCAGTTACGAAGCCAGTTATAACGATAAAATAAATCGTGGCTCGATTAAAGCATGCAAATTCGATTTGATATTTTAAATATTTTAATCATTTTCAGTCACAGGCTTATTTAAAGTTATCTACTTTAAAATGGCGTTTAACGATGTTTCATATCAACAATGCCGACTTTACAAGTTTCCATCCACGTTTTAAAAGATCGCAGTTAACGTCCTATATAAATTATTAATAGATTATATATTCGACTTGTGCAGCGACTGTAGCTCTAAATCACTTGAGATCGGTGTCACAAATACGTTAATACAAAAATTTAAGTTAATACATCCGTTTCAAAAATATCAGATTGTTTTATGACTCCACATAAAATAAATTATCCAGTGCTATTGGTTGACGTGTGGAATAAAAACTTTGACATTTTGGGCCTGAAAATTAATATAAAGAAAAGAAGTGACCTGTTCCACTTTTTCCTACCTCGGCATGCTGAATGAGAAATGATGTTCACTACACCGTTGAGGTGTAAGATTAGACCATCTTTTCATTTTTCTGTCATATTTGAGAAGACACACTTTCAATATATATATATATATATAATCAAATTGGAAATTACTTAAAATAGTATTCAGGTTTAAATGAAAAAGAAAAAGCCATCGATTTGTTCAAGCTGACGTTTCGCTTCTTTATTGAAGCATGTTCAAAGCATAGAAAATATACAATACTATGAAAATTTGTTTAAATAATTTATTTAAATTCGGCTCAGTCCTTTGCGATATTCAGGTTGTTCTCCTCTGTCGCAGAAATCTAGAAACTTCTGTACCTTAGTGTCTTAGAAGGATGCTAGGGTAGGGTAGAAAGCATGTTGGTATAAAACATTTTCCAATAAAGACCTATGGGAAACCAAACAAAACTCCATTGGCACAGAAATTACAAAAAGGAAATTGAAGTGGTTGACCATACACTGAGGAAGAATAATTTCGATATAAAGAGATAAGTTCTAGAATGAATATCAGTTAGAATTTGGGAGAGAACTAGTCCTCAAGATACCTGGAAGGGTAAATCTGAAAGAGGACAACTGCACTGACCAAAAATAAAAGGTACATGACAAGCTTTGTGAAAGTCCTATGGATTTACTATGGATAAGCACTTAAATCTTTAATTTTTTATTAATATTACAGCACACACGTACGTGCTTTCCTTTCAAAAGTAATTTGCAACTAACCACCCACAAAAACGTCAAAAGCCATATGATTTCTAATGAACCAAACTATCTAATAGCCGACAAACAAGAATGTTTAACGATTTTATATCAAAAATGCCAAAATTTTACTACAGCTTCATAAACATTCGCTATTTCTTATTATTACAATATTTCCATATTTTTCCAATTAAATCACATAAAACCTTAATTAAATATATCAAAATCGTATTATTTAATTCATCAAATTACACGTCTTTAAAAAATTTCAAGTTTTAAAAGCTTTTTCTTAAGTAGTATCACCTCAATTTGACGATTATATCTACTCCTGCAATTGTAAATGCTAATTTGATTTGGAGGCCTGTATTAGGTATCAAATTACTACTTATGATGTATATTAAATAATTTGTTATATTTGTACAGATTTTACAACATAATTGACATAATTTCCCTAGCCACCAAAGTATCTTCAATGTATGACCTAAATTCGCTTCAAAATTCTGAACTGACACATTGTTATGGTTTCTTACATTGTTGCTATAACTAAATAACTATATAACTAAATTAATATAAATTTGGTTCAAATTTCCTTCATTTTTGCCTCAAATTTCATGCACTTGATATTTTCCAAATAATTTACAACGCATCGTTTTTCATTGAATAAATCGTCCAAAATTAAATATTTGCTTTTTAAATTATTTATATTATATTTTTCTACGATATCCGTTTAGAAACATCACCATCAGTAACTCTATAGGTCAAATCTAATCATGAAGTGTCCATGGATTGCGGCGACGACCGTCTTATTAGGACTACTCCAGGATTTGCTACTATTAAGGGGAAATGAAAGAAAATCTGTAGATCTTAGTCTCGTAAGATCCAGTTGTCATGATGTGAAATTTATTGCTGAAATAAAATTCAAATGACATCAAGGAAGATTTGAACCATTAACTGTAGTAACTTGGCGATCTAGATTGGGGCTACAAAGTCAAATGTTGTACTTCATGGCAGATAACTGCAGAAATAATTTAAATAGAAAATTAAGTTTCTATAGTTACTTTAGTGACGCTCATAAAACAACTCGCTGTAAGTTATCTTAAGGTATGCTGTCTCATGGTATGAACGTGGTGCTAAATTTTCGTGAGAATAGGGTGGAGTCGAAAACACCCAACATCGTTGCGGTGTTTAAAATTGATGAGTGATGAAAAATAGTTCTATTGATCATCCTCATGTTTGGGATAATCAGAAATCACTCCCCTGAGGAATGAACAATTATACGACAAGATAACTAATGGATATATGAAGACTATGATGAAGCCAACTCCATGGAAGCTACACCAGAACTTTGTGCCCATTTTTTTAGGGTTACAGGACATATATAATGATGAATAAAATTATTGATGAATAAAATTAAATCGTAGTTCGTTGTATATAAAATTAAAATTTGGAAATGATTTTTAACGTTCCAAGTCTCGTTTCAGGAAACTACCCCTTGCAGCACAGCATCTTAATAAATCTCTTAATAAATTATTTTTAAAGCTAATTTCGTATTATAAATAAATCGATGGAAAGAATCAAGTCATCAAAATCTGGAAATTATGTACAATTAAGCGATATTTGCAAAACCATTTTACGATGCATTAAAATAATTCGTGGAGTAAGGTTTGACTTTGTGAAAAATTAAAAATCACAATCATCACATTAATCTCATAAACAAACGCCATTAGTGAATTGCTCCGATCCGAAAAATGCATTTAAAGTAATATTCCAATCAAACGAAAAATAAACGACTGGCACTGAGGATTTAAATATTCGATAAGATCGAAATTCTAAAGCACGAAATCGGAACAAATGAAATCAATATAAATTAATTTAATATAGCCAAAATAAATATTAAGAATTTTTATCCAAATATTTATTAGCAAATTAACTTCGAATTCAATATAATGAATCTCAACCGATATCAATCTGAGAACACAAATCAGTTCAATTGAAACGAAACAAAAATTTAAAAATAATTTAATTTAACTTGAAAGTCTTGAAAAATAAATGACTCGCCCTAGAATTTAAATGTTATTTGTTTTTTTATAAGGAACTGAAATTCAATGACAACGATTCTAATAAACCCACAAATGAACACAAATCAAAAAAATTATGTTAAAATCAAACCATGCATTCAATAAAGATAACGTTAACAAAAATATCCAAACCAAATTTTCAGAAATTTTATCTAAGTAAAATATTTTCAAGTTCAGTTCGACGTTCAATCCAACCCACATCGAGCCGAAAACACAAATCAGTTCAATTAAAACGGAGCAAAAGTTTAAAAAATAATTTTAACTTGGAACCAAATCCAAACAAAGCAAATGCTTATCAAAAAATGCAACGAAAAATTTATGACTCGGACTAGAATTTAAATGTTATTTGTTTATAAAGCACTGACATTCAACGACAATGATTCTAATAAACCCACAAATGAACACAAATCAAAAAATTATGTCCAAATCAAACCATGAATTCAATAAACATAAAATGAACCAAAATATTCAAACCAAATTTTCAGAAATTTTATCTAAAAATGTTGTGAACACAAATCAAAAAAATTATGTCCAAATTAAACCATGAATTCAATAAACATAAAATGAACCTTAATATCCAAACCAAATTTTCAGAAATTTGATCTAAATAAAATATTTTCAAATTTAGTTCGACGTTCAATCCAACATCAAGCCGAAAACACAAATCAGTTCAACTATAGCGAAATAAAGTTTAAAAGTTATTTTAACTTGAAAATCAAATCCAATCAAACCAAATACAGATTAAAATAATTCAACGAAAAATAAATGACTCACCCTAGAATTTAAATGTTTATTTATTTTTTTATAAAGCGCTGAAATTCAACAACAATGATTCTACAACCCACAAATGAGTACAAATCAAAAAATTATGTCCAAACCAAACCATGAATTCAATAAACATAAAATTAACTAAAATATCCAAACCAAATTTTCAGAAATTTTATATCTAAGTTAAATATTTTCAAATTTAGTTCGACGTTCAATTCAACGCTTCCCAACCCAACCCAACCCAACCCAACCCAACCCACATGAAGCCAAAAACACATATCAATTCAACTAACACGATATAAAAGTTCTAAATAGTTTTAACTTGAAAATCAAATGCAATCAAACCAAATGCAAACTACAATGATTCTAATAAACCTGCAAATTAATACAAATCAAAAAATTATGTCCAAACCAAACCATTCAATAGAGATACAATTAGCAAAAATATCCAAACCATATTCTCAGAAATTTTATCTAAATAAAATATTTTAAAATTCAGTTCGACGTTCAATCCAACGTATTCCAAACAGCATGAAACCAAAAATGCAATTCAGGTCAACATAAGACAAAAGAAAACGCGATCGGTACAAATAAACACAAATCAAAAAATCATGCCCAAACCAAACCATGAAAAATAAATATCAAACAAATCATACCCAAATCAAAATATCCTAAATAAAATATTTTCAAATTAGTTCAAATTCAAGCTAAAACACATTCTGACTGGAGGATCAAGTCAACGTAAACTAAAACGAAACAGGGAAAAATAATTTTAACCTGAAATGTATTCCTATCAAACCTAGATAATTAAAACGTAAATAAATGACACTTTGAGAACTTAATGTTCATTTTTTTTGTGAAAGACTCAATTTCAACAACTAACTAAATCCGAACAAATGAATCAAAATAAAAGGAAATCATATCCAAGTCAAATGAATTTAATAAAAATAAAACTAATTGAAGTAAAAAATCGTAACAAAATATATTTAAACCCAACCCAACCGAACATAATTGAGCCCAACCCAACCCAACCAAATCCCAACCAAAACCCAACCAAATCCAAACAACTAACTAAATCCAAACAAATGAATCAAAATAAAAGGAAATCATATCCAAGTCAAATGAATTTAATAAAAATAAAACTAATTGAAGTAAACAATCGTAACAAAATATATTTATACCCAACCCAACCCAACCGAACATAATTGAGCCCAACCCAACCCAACCAAATCCAAACAAAAATGACTGACGATAATGTGGGTCCTTAATTCCTGGTCGTAATTCTTCTGAATTGTTAATTATTAATTATTATTTATATATAATTCTATATTATCATTTGTTTTTAGTGGTTTGCGATAATCAATGCAGTGTGGATTTATTTTTGGTTAGGTTAACTTGGAGTTGAGCTTGATTTTGAATTTTGAACAAAATTCGTTAAACATAGATTATTATTTTTTTATTCTCAACTTTTTTGCTTGGTTAGTGAGCGTATTGACGTCTAGATGGTGTTAGTACACTCACAAAAATTCATCGTAACTTATGTCAGCGGATGTATCGTTGGTAATCTGATGAGTCCTGAAGGACGAAACTTCCATCACCTGATACATTTGTTAAAATTAATTTTCAACAAAACTGTAGTTCGTGCCGTCGGCTGCGAAGTAGGTAGAAGATACAAGTCTGGATGGTACTAACTTAGTCGGTCAAAGTGGACGTCTGCGATCACATCTAGACAGCCTTAGTGCACTCACATACATTTCTTCTAACACTTGTTTGAATGACTGCATGCACCTCAACAAATATATCGTTGGTGATACGATTAGTCCTTAAGGACGAAACATTTGGCATCATATGATACATGAAATTTATTTTCTTCTTGTTTGATTTGTTCAAAATTTTACACAAAATATGGCCCACTATTATTTAAAATTATGATCAAATGTGAATATGCAAAATTTGTCTTCAATTGTCATCCATGGGAAAATGATTGCAGATTTCGAACAGTTTTTTTTTCACAGCAAAGGCTGTATTTTTCGAAGCTTCTGATATAAAAAAGTATGACAAATTTCACGTAAATCGGTCCACTAATTTTTAAGATATCGTGGTCACCGATTTTGAAAACGCTTTTTCGAGAAAAACGCCTTTAAATTCTGTTCTGTTTAAGTTATAAGTCAACAGATATTACTATTCACCGTATTTTCAACCTCCAGTTTTTTCGGAAGATCCTGTGTGGTTCAGATTCGTGTTCTTCATACCACAGCCTTATACTACACCTTAAACTACGTCACTGCAATGAGTAGTTTTGTGTTCAAATATAATTTTTCGACAATGCATTCAATAACAACTTTTTTCCAAAAATGGTTCAATTGAACGAGTTCTTGTTATTTAAAATATCATGAAAAAATGAGACATGTTGAAATTGCAAATTGTACACAGTTCATTTTTATAACTTTTCCAATTCGATTGCAAGCAAGGGCAACTTTTTCCTATTAACTTTGATTCTTTCTTTTTTGTTTATTTCATTGTTGGATCCTTTGTCTTGGCTTGTTTCCACTGCATCCCAGCTTTTATCCAATTGGATTACGTTTTTCGTGTGTTTCATTGTTTTCAATTCCAGTTTATGATTTTTTTTTGTAATAACTCAGTTTATTATGGTTTTATTCATTTCATATCAAATCGAAATAAAAATAATTAAAAGTGTGATTAATATAAAAAAAATCACGTATTGGTTAAAACGTGTTCTCCAGCTGCCCACTTTGTTTTAATATTTTAATGCATGTTGTTATTTTTATAACCACTTCCTGTTAGAACGGATGTAAAATATTTCGATCAAATTTATCACATTATGGATCAAACTATTGTATATACAAGTTTAGTATCTGAAAGTATTGGTTAATTAATATTTCGAAATTCAAGCTTTTCTATTTAACATTGCCATTGTTCGTACCCACTTGGATGCCAGGTAACGAATTACCTGAAACAAGTATAATAAGTTGTGTGTATTGTGTGTATGTTTTTTTAAAGACGTTCGTTTGTTTGTTACATAAATTTATTTAAATTAAAATTGAGAACTTGTAATTTTAAAACAATTATACATTGAATTCGTAGCAACGATGCTTGCATCTGTTAACATTTTAATCATGGATATAATATGACGTTGGTTATATCAAATAATATCCATCCTCCTGTATATATATTTTATATATAAATATATCCATTTACGCACACATGCACACAACTCGTCATTGGTTAACTTTTGAAGGGTGTATTCTAATATTAATATGAAACTAGTGTTAGGTTACGATTGGTTAAGGGTATATTGTGCATCCCTACTACAATTGAAATAAGGCGTGGTTACTGTAGGTGATTTACTAGAAGCAAACTTTATTCATTCTGTTTATACAGTTTTGTGAATCGAGATCAAGTTTCAAGAGTACTGTAACTTTACGTGTCACCGAGGAAAATGTAAGTATTATTTCAAATTAAAAATTATCTGTGATTATCTTGCGAATTTGTAGGGTTGAGGAGCAATCCCTTAAATTAAAAAGTACTGATGTTGCACCTGGTTTTCATACAAATAAACAAGATATATCCGTGAAAACTAATCAGGTACCTACCCCCCTTATATTTATTAAAATCACTTTTTTATCGCCAATAAAATATTTCATTTTGATTGTATATGAATTAATATAAATTTCACATAATTGTTAATGTAAGTTACTTCCGTTCCAAGCGGAAGCAATTAAATCATTCAATTATCAATTTTGAGATTCGTTTGATTAAATTGCTAAATATATAAATAAATTTTTAAATTTTGAAAACTGGTGCCAGAAATATTTTATATATGCTTCAGATAAATAAAATTTGCAACCCGACGCATTTATTTCATCTAATTAAATTTTGCGAGTGTGCCATTTAAAAATCACTTCGTATGTGTTTTTAGTGTAGCTTAATATTTTTATATTTTATAAAGAAAGTGTCCCCAATTTTAGATTTTATGCCATACATGTCACAAACTTAAACCAATTAGGAAAAATTATTTGTGATCATTATTTTACAATTTTATTCAAAGTCTTTTCAAATTTCGTTGAAACTAGTCAGGGATCATTTCGTGATATTTTAATTTAACCAAGTACCAGTATTGATGACGGTATAATTTTAAATTAACCTTAATTTCACGTTTATAAGTAAATTCGACCTGAAACTCGTTTAATATTTCTGCCAAAATTAATTATTTAATTGCCAAAATTTATTTGGCAATTAAATAAAATTAATTTTCGTATAATTGTTTAATCCGATCGTTTCGATACAATATTGTATTTTCTTCAGAAACTAAAAAAAAATAAGATTCATTATACTAATTATGAAAAATTTTAAATAGTCAAATTTTGTATACAAATTAAAATAAAAAAATTAATGTAATTTTTTTCCGTTATTTAAATTTATTATAAATAATTAAATACAATTAAAATTTTAGCAAAATATATTTGTTTATAGTTTAATATATATATGAATTTTATTAAAAGTATTATTTCGAAAAAATTAAGTCCCAAACGATAATCCATGTTGTTAACGGGTGTTTAAGTCACCCCTAGTTTTAATTTAATTGCCTTATTGCTGGTATATATGTCATATATTGCAGGATAAACTTGAAGTATCTGTACCAGCAGATTATATGCCCCTCTTTACTAAACCCCAAAGGCTCCGTATGCTTCAGTTAAAATAAACGATTTTTATGCTAGTCGGCTACGTTTCATGTCGCGTGATATGATAATATAATTCGATGTCAAAAAGGGAAATAATTCAATTAATTTTTGAAAATAGTTCGAAATTAAATAAAAATTTCATTTGAATCAATGTAAAATTTTATTTTTAATTAATATTTGTTTTTTTCGCTGCTCTTTGATTTTTTTCCAGTTTTGTAATTTGTCTGTGTTGTTGTTAAAGACTTTTTTTGTTACGTTACTGTTTCGTTTTCATTGCATTTCACACAAAATCGTTTGTAATAGTTAGAGATGATTTGTGTGCAAAATGTTGTTTGGGGTAAATGAATATAATTGCCCCATAACTGTTCTTTCATTTCAGTTTTTTTTTTTTCGATGACTTGAAAATGATTTTATTTATATAAAAAGCCTGGTTGTGATAAATGTAACATTTTTCACAATACTTTCCAAAGTTTTCTTTTCTTAAAGAAAAATCATTTTTTCTGCCAATGGATTACGTATTCAACTGCGTGATTCTACCCTAATATCATTTGCCACAAAATTCGAGTTAAAATGCTTTACTTCATATCCGAAAACTGGCGACGGTTAAAATTAATTTTTCGATGCTTAGTCCCATTAAAAAAAAAGATAACACCACATGGTAATTTCTAAATGAAAGCTCTTGCAATTCAAAGTAGAATAAAATAGCAATAACTTAGAGAATCAGTTGGGGATGATTTATTTAAATTGGCGCAGTCAAGTTAAATTTTTGTTTTGCAAAGATCGCAAAAAATATGACACTCCTTTTTTTCTTTAAAAATTAACCGATTTTGCTCCTTTTCATTTTATTTTGATTTTTTTTTCGGTTTTGTTATATATTTGTCTTTACTGACTTGTTATGTTTGTTGTGTTACTTTTTTCGTTTTAATTGTACTTCAGACAAAATCGTTGTAATAAATATCTGAAATGATTTGGGTTACAGAAGTTATTTAGGGCAAACATATGGATACCAACTTGGTCCATAGAATCTATTCTTTCAAAATAATTTCAAGTTCGTTTTTTCTTCAACAGAAACATATTTTATTTTCCTGTACATGGATTACATATTTAATTACGTGATTTTATCCTATTGTAATTTTCTATAAAATTTCGTTTAAAACGATTTACTTCATTCCCAAAAACGGACGAATGTTAAAATTAACGATTCTTAGTTGGAATTAAAAAAAAAACACACAACACGGTAACTTCTAAATGAGAGCTTTTCCATCCAAAGTAGAATAAAATTACTTGGGGATGATTTATTTACATTGGCGCATTCTAGTTAAATTTTTGTTTTGCAAAAAAGGCTAATTTGTTTAAATTAATTTTCATATTCATCATATTGTTGTAAATGTTATAATTTTTTAAAAGTAATGACTTACTCCGTTTTTTCATTAAAAATTAACCAATTTTGTTCATTTTGCGTTTCTTTTGATTTTGTTCTTGTTTTCTTATATATTATTTTTCTTTACTGATTAGCTTTTGTGTTTGTGTTCGTCGTCTAGTTCTTTTTTGTTTTCATTGAAATTCACAGAAAATCGTTTATAATAAAGTCATAGATGATTTCATTCAACCCAACCCAACCCAACCCAACCCAACCCAACCACAAATCTAAAAATATATTGACAATATCGGCGACAAAAACAATATACGCTACAAATTTTATATTTACGACTGTGGGAGTTGGTTTTGTCCATTTTGTTTGTTTCGAGTGAATTGATCCAGATAACTGTGAAAAACATTATAATGCTTGCAATTTTCGACCAATTATATGTAAGCCAGTAAATAACCAAGATAGCTCTGAACGTTAACCAAATTGCCAGCAAACAACAAAAAAATTTCTTAGTTGACAGGAACGTGGTATTGAAACGTAGCAAAAAAAAATTTACAAATCAGAGCTTAAAAAAATTGAAAAAAATCAACGAATATTCCGCAGTCAAAAGATCAAGTTTCGTAACCAAAGCCTTTGCAATACAACTATACCAAGTAATCTGCGAACTGGTAAAAGAATAAAAATAAATAGCGACTGTTTGGCCATTTTCATATGATGTCGGTAGAATTTTTAAAAGAACTTAAATAATTAATCCTAAACTTAGTGATCACAATGTAAATTCACTGTCAAATTGTGAAGGCACAATTTCAAATCATGACTAAAACAGTTAAAAAAAAAATCAAGAAATATCCAGCAGGCCTGAGAACATTGCAGCGTATATGAAACCAATGCCTAGACAATAAAACCACAGGACCTGATCTGCGAATTTCACGAAAATCTTTGGTAAAAGAATAAAAATTAATAGCGCCTCTTCGGCCATTTTTTAAAGGACTTAAATAATGAATTGTAATGACTCAGTATTATCTCACCGTCCAAATCCAAAGTCCAATAAATACAGTTAAATTTAATAAGACAAATGTGCAAATCAAACATTCAGCTTCTGTTGTGCAAAACAATTTCTATTGTAAACATAAAATTCGAACGGTGTTCTGCAAGAAAAGTTCTATATTTCTATGTACATGTCTTCACATACAGTTGCACCACTAATTTTGCATTTTTTATTATAAAAGTTGTATACGTTCAAATAAAATCATGTGAAATGAATATTTAGAAAAGCAGAAATCCTGCGAACCACAAAGAAATTTTAAATTTCAAGTAGATGCAAAAACTTATTAAACGGGTCCAAATTTTTTAGTTAACCGTTCAACAAAAAAAAATGAATCTTCGACTGGACGTAATCTGATATGTCGTGCACAGAGTGGAAATTTAATTTTTTCAACATTATACATAATTTAGCTGGAAATTGTAGTTTTCGTCATCTCTGTTATCTAGTGGGATGTAGATCTAAGGAAACCTCAACTTGTGCCTATCTCGAAACACGTATTGAAATTTAATTGTATCCTTTATTTAATATTTTTTAAAGTGAAATGAAGTTTGCGTAATTTATCGCATATTTACTCTACGATATGCAAAATTTGTATCTGAATTAAATTAAAAATTTCAAACAGTTCACTTATGAAATATATAAATATTAAAATGAAATTATTAAATTTGTGAATAAGCGTGAAGGTATAACATATAAGAAAATTCACGGCTCTGTTAGTGCAATTATTTAAGTTTATTTCATTTTTTCTGCCAAACCGTTTCTTTGGATATAGGCTTTCAAAAACAGTCGATTATTATTTTTGCACCGATAGTAAACAAATGCGGTCAAATTATCCCAATCCGGCTGTTGATTGTAAACACTTTTAATAACATGATAATGAATACACATGTGGTAATTAATGATAAGAGATTCATATAAAAGCAAGAAATGTTATTTATTTGCCAGTTACTGAATATCTTTTATAATTAATGTATCATTGTACTAAAGAAGTCAAACAAGTAATAATAAATGTGGACCAACTATTGATGTGAAGAAAGTCTTGGAAAGAACGGCTAAAGCTATTGGGTTGGGTTGGGTTGGGTTTTGTTGGGTTGGGTTGTATCATTGTACTAAAGAAGTCAAACAAGTAATAATAAATGTGGACCAACTATAACAGGAGATATATTTTCTTTATATGCTTTATCCCATTAATGTTAGTAAAATAACTAGAAATGTTTGTCTTATAAAAAGTTTACTAATTCTCTTCAATGAGTTTTCTAATTGGGATCCCAATAAGATTTTTTCGGTTTTTCCAATTCAAATTTTTTATCTCAATTTCCTCGCAAAATTACTACGACACATTTTTATCGGTCGGGTACAAAATAAATGTTTGTGTGCAAATAATTCACGCCAATGAAGTAGTTATTGGTCACTTTTGGTCCCCAAATCATACGAACCCCTAAAATGTGATAACACTCGTTTTATAACATATTTTCGCATTGCTGTAATTTACATGCCAATTTAGTCAACTTGTTAGGCCTTTGAGCGCTTGGGGTATTATAAATCTTTACGCCCTTTTGGAGCTTACCTTACTAAGTGGTCGTACCATTACACGTCTTTGTGTCACATTTCAACACTCTAAACGGTTTTTCACTTTTAATCACACTAATAAACGCATGCGATTCTAATGATCGGTGGCTTTAACGAATTGATTTATTTTCTCGAAGTTTTATCAATTTTTTCCCTTCGTCCGACTGCATATATGTAAGGTAATGAACCGTCCATTCTACCAATAAAGCAAGCAAGGGACTGGAGTTTTACATAAAACGTAGATAAAACAGGAAACATACACTGAAATCTGTTTCAGTTTATGGCAAGTGAAAAATTCTAACCTCCAAATTGGATCTCGTATACCTACTCATACATGCATAATGAAACACTTGTTATGTCTATTATATTCTTAAAAGAATAATATTTGCCGTGTACAATGGTAAACACATATATCGTTCATTTAATGATTTGTTCTGTTTTTGCTAAACGTTATTTAAAAATAATTAATAGCACCAATAATTAGTTTTTGTTTTTGTTCACTTATTTCTGTATTATTTTTATAATTCCAAGAAGTACCAAAGAAAATTGAAATTGTGATAACGATAGCGTGTTGTGTTTTAATTTTTTTAATTCTTTTTCGTTTATAGCTATATTTTGAATTAATTTGTGTGTATTTTTATTTTTCATCAGCGTTTTGCTTCTTACTTAAATGGAACTCAAACGAAAATAGATATTCATCTATGAGAAGAAACATTCACTTCGCACAATCTTCTATTTGCCAAACAACTTGTCGCCTGTTTCTAATTTGCATGTCGTTAATCTGTTTCGTTTGAGTTGGTGTATAGTGCATAGTGACAGTTCTCATAAAACAATATATCGTGAAAATTGTATGAACGGAAATCTACTCAAAAGGAATATTGCGACTACTCAACCAATCAAATCTCGTTAATTTACGCGACGTTGCCAGCTTCTTGAGTTCTTTCCTCTAACGCAATATTGTCATCTGTTTGGTTTACATTTTTCGTAACATTCAATTGTTGTAATAAATACACAAAAATGTACACCAATGAACTGAAATACTGCAACAATGTAAAAACAAAAGATTATTAATTGAGTTGGTCGATTGGGACCATTCAAATTTAATGGAGTATTGCACATTAAATTGCACAGTTAATTATTTTCTAAAATTAAATAAATAATGCCAGACATGTGCAATAAAAATTACTATATTGATGTTAATCGTGCATAAAATTCTATAGACATTAATTAAAAAGATTGCGGTTGCGAAACGCGCGGTTCGGACCGCAGGACGATCGTTTCGGTGTAATTTTCAGCCCTCAGCAAGAAGCGTATCTTATTTTATTTCCTTATTTTATTTCGTTTTACAATTTATATTTAATTGGTGAATTTTTGTGTGAGTTCTTGGCTTAAAGCGTCGGATTGGGTTCCGCTGCTCAAATGTCTTGCGTTGGGATCTATGGGAATGGTGAGTTTCGAGCTAATTTCGTACAAAATATATTTAACAACTTTCTTGATAAGCTCACAATGAAAGCGAATAATCAACACCGATGGATTTTGCATATTCAACCTATTTAATTAAAGTTCATCGCGTCTTATGCATGGTTAACATCAATTTTTTATAATTTTTATTGCTTTTAAAATTAAATTAATTTAAATTAATTACATGTGTGATCCTGATTCGACTACTTCTTGGTTTTATTTCTTTCCGCTTTATTTTTTTTTGTTTTTTTTTTGAATTTGTTTTTCTATTAAGTCAAACGATTTTTTAATACAACAAATTTAAATTATTATTATCATCATCGGCAAGATCCAATGACAAAAAAGCTAATAAAATTGATTGATGCAATTGGATCAGTTTCACAAAAATTTAGAATAATTTAATTGCTGGTGTTTTTAGGGTTTTAGTTGAAAAATATACCACGGTTGCATCAATTAAAACAACCATTTGGGAGGGATTCAAAACTTCGCTGCTGGTTGGTGACAATTATTTAAATATTCCCTTAATTGTTTCATAAAATCGGAACTGTCTTAGTTTTTACCTTCGTTTCGCTCTTACTTTGAGTTCGTCGGCAAGAATTAGGAAATGTACCACCGACCCCTGACAGTTAATCAAATTGTGAAATTAGTCAGAAATTACTCATTTGAATAGCTAGCTTGTCAGTAACAAATCATAGACCGCAATGTAATTTAACAATGTGTCAGTTAAAAATCTAACAATCAAGTTCAATTTGTAAATTGTCATCGTGTCCAATTATGGTCGAAAGTTCAATTATAAAATTGCTGATGTAAGTCATTCATAAATATGCTAGAAATATTAAATATTGTTTTATTTTTTTCATCATTATTTTCATTATTATTATATTTCACAAGATATTAATAGCAATTACTTAAATATAACCTAAGCAGGTTATAGCTGCAAATTTGGATTATTTGGCGATAGGTTTGCTCCTATTATGAGCTCATCAGCAAGAAATGCACCACACGATTAAAGAAAGTTATGCTATTATTATTTGCATAGCTTGTGAATACAATCACCCACACATAACAGAAGATAACAGTGTTTATGAAAAAATCCTGACAAGTGTCCACATAGAGAACTCAAAGCAATTAAATTCATTAAATTATGATTTAATTATTCGATGTTATATATTATATAGATTGGAATCGTACATGAAAATGTACTATGAAAACACATTGGATCTGCAAAGTCGATATGGTTTGGATACTTACATGGTGTTTCTCTCTTTTGAGCTCAGCAGGACACCTAATTAGTCAGAAATTTTCCATTTGCATTGCCATTAACCAATCATACTATACATAAATAAGAAAGACCTATTATGTTAATTATAACAGACAAATGATATACCGTGTTGTATCAAAAAGATCCAGCCACTAGAGTGACTTTAATTGTAATATAATCCCCAACAAACCATATACATTGTCAAATGCGACAGTCTTGATGAAAATTGTTTTTAAATCCACCATTTCGTTATGATGTCAATATATATTATTTTCAATTACATTTTATAATTTTTTCATCAATTCCTGAAGGAAATTTTATGTATTTCACTCATCCAAATATTGAAATAATCCAAAAAACTAATTTGTTGAAATCCAAACGATTTCTACTATTTCCTAAAAAAAAAAACTAGTACTCATGTACTCTGATTGTCTCACCGAATCGTGTGTGTGTGTGTGTGTGTGTGTGAGTGTGGTAACCATGGAAACGTGTTAGTGAAATATTTTCAAAAGCGATTTTCCAATAAATGGTAAATTCTTCTGAAAATCTTTCAAGCAAAATTTTTTCAAAATCAATGTTACTTTCATAAGAATCACTTTCACGATAACTCGTTTTCGTTTAGTATTTTGCAGGAACCAAACAATTTTCAATGACAAATAAATGTCACTGTCATTTTAAGGTTTCTTGAATATTCTATGTCCCCATAAAAGTTTATATTTAAGGGCCTGCAACCTCGACTTAGTTTTTTACATTCTTTTTCATAAATGTAATCATGTATGCTCTTAAATTTTTAAAAAATGGACCGCACATATAGTTGTCAACAAGAATGCACGAAAAAGTATAATATCGATGACGACTTCGTTAAGAAGTTCAAGGTGAAACCATTGCCGATTAAATTACAATTAAAGTCGTCCTGTTTCCTCTTTATAAAATACTGGAGTCATGCCATTAAACATCTACAAAGCGAACATGGTTTGGATGCTTGGACAATGGTTTCCGTCTTATATTGAGGTCCTCAGCATTAAATGCAAAATTTCACACTTTAAACACCCATTACGTATATATTTTTCTTCGTGACTTTTGATATTTTATTCAAACAGTTTTATATATATATATATATATATATATATATATATATATATATATAAAAGATGGTTTAATCTTACACCTCAATGGTGTAGTGAACATTAATTAAACAGGTCCATGAAGACTAACTGGTGGATCGCTAGACAATATTGTTTCTGGGTTATTACCCTTCGTCAGTAGCGATTATATATATATATATATATATATATATATATATAGCTTCACAGTTTTTTAACTTCCCACTCTATGATCATTTGCTGTTAAAATATCGTATGTGGTATCGTAGGTGATTGATTACTGAAAATCTTTACGAATGGTGAGTTTCTGACTAATTCTATGCATAACATTTGATGTGCAGTTAAAATATAGGCGATACGATCGTCCAAGAATCTGCGTTCTTTTAATAAATGTTCATGGCGTTTTAATGCAAGATTACCATCAACCATCATCTCGATTCTTGACTAACTAAAGCTAAAGTTATTTATTATCTCCCTGCATGAGTAGCCAGGTTTTTGATCGTCGTTTTACTTCGTAAGCGATTTGCCCCGATAATCATAGAGTGTTTATTATGTAAATCCAATAATGCAAGTTTCAGGTTGGCACAGTAATATTATATGGTATACCAATAGTATCTTTAGTGATTGAAGCGCAGGAACGATTATGTTTGGCTCAAATATCAAATACTTTATTAAAACAATTCAGTTACAACGAAATCCATAACCGGCGCGTTGCGTTAGGTAAGTGTAATAAATTCTAATGGCAAATATCTTACATATAATGTGCCATGGGTGAGAATTATTCGGGTTCGATTTGCAAAACAACGAATGATTACAGAAATGTAGTATTTTTAAAAAAAAAATGAACATGTTTTGTTGGTGGTCTAATGAGTCCAAAATGACGAAACCGTCGTTTTCAATATTTCGTATATATGTAGCTGTAAACAATTGTTGTTTTAGACATATAAAACTTCCAACGGTCCCCATTGTATATTCTGTGAAAGGTATATAAATTTTTGAAATGGTTTCATTATGTATTTATTTATTATTGAAGGTATAACGTGCGTGCAATGTACACCAGTTCAATTAGAAATTTTACGCCGTGCTGGTGCGATGCCAGTGTCATCTAGACGATGCGGAATGATAACCAGAAGAGAGGCCGAAAGATTGTGCAAAAGTTTTCTCGGCGATAACGCACCGCCAAGGTTACCCGAAGACTTCGCTTTTTCGGTCCACCACGAGTGCGCCTGGGGTTGTCGCGGCTCATTCTTGCCCTCTCGTTACAACTCGTCACGAGCCAAATGCATCAAGTGCACGATATGCGGATTATTCTTCTCCCCCAACAAATTCATTTTCCACTCCCACCGCTTAAGCCCAAACGACAAATACGTGCAACCGGACGCCGCCAACTTCAACTCATGGCGGCGCCACATGAAATTGAGCGGTGATTCCCCGGAAGAGATCGTCCACGCCTGGGAGGACGTCAAGGCCATGTTTAACGGTGGCACGCGCAAACGCCTACTAAGCAATTCCATTTCTTCCATCAATTCGAAGCAATGCAAAATCAACGAGACCCAAACTACTCCGGTTATACCATCGCCTAGGATACCGAGCTGCCAAGATGTTTCGCTACCGATATCACGCGTCGCCATGGACTTTATTTATCACAAGCCCTTTGCATTTGCATCGTATTCTGCGTTTCCTTGGTTGAAAAGGAACTCCATTATATTTCCCAACGAAAATCCGTTCTTTTCGATCGATAGGAATTACCAATCTGCTTTTAAACCAGTGCAGCCGATAAATGATAATTTCGTTCAGCAAAAGGAAGAGCAAAGTGATGACGAAGTTGATATTGAAACAACTGACGAAACTATTGATACTGGAGTTTGTGGCCATTGGAATGGAAAAGATGATAAGGTAAGAATTTAAATTAATTATTGATATCATGTGGCGAATTCAAAAGATTACTTTGGTTTAATGATCATTACACGTTATGAGCTATCATTGCCTTTTTTTGTATGAAAACGTTCATTAATTGTTTATAAAGATTGTCTGGGATATTGGAGCCAACCACCAAACCATTATAAGATTAATACGATTTTATTTCAACGAATAGTAGCCCCCAATATCCCAAAATATAAAATAATATAAATAAAAACAAAATAACGTTAAAAAAAGTCAAAAAGTACTAATTTCTAAATTAATTAAAAGTTTTAAAAATGTTCCTTAATATATTTCTATATAAACACATTAATGTTTATTATTTAAGTCTTATTAATATTTTTATTGTACCTGTAATATAAATAATGCAAATTTAATTTCAAAAGAACATTGGCGCCTAGGAATTGTTTACATTTAATCTTGGTAAAAGGTTGCTGTACGAGCATTAAACACAAACACAGAAGGATTCAGTTACAGTTGATTAAAGGAATATATACTGCATGAAGTATTAATCAATACATTACATATTCTGCGAAAAAAAAACAATTGTATTATTTAACGTTTAATGCAACATCGGCGTTAAGATCGTATATTTTATTTGGAACGATCCGATCTTTAAGTCTCAAAGACACGAGATCCTGTGTTTTATTTAATTTTGAATAATAAAATCTGCCAGTTTTATGCGTGGTAATAAAAAGGTCAAATTTTGACATTTAAATGCACCCTCTTACCCTAGCTTGTTCCTATTCAATTAAAATGAATGTGTAACATAATAATAACACAAAAAGAAGAACACCGCTGATTTCATTGCCCTAACTGTCACTTAGCCTGCACTTCACTCCTGACTTTTTATTTAATGCTTTAGAGGGAGGAACACAAACTTTAAATGTTAAATAAACTTACATCTATGTTATTTATTAATCAAACATTTTTGTTTTGTTATTATTAAATTTCTATGATTTGCTAAATTCAATTAAATCAAATCCTGGTGGATCCTATTATAGATAGATCGTTACGTCGTTAACGTCGGTTATTTTAGGAAATATATTGCTTATTTTATTGTGTAACTTACATCTAAAACATGAAAGTTATTGGTGTCCAGGGAAAACGTAATATTTGTTTTAATGTTTTGTTACAAAAAAGAAGTCAGGTCACGTAGTCGAGATTATTTAATGCCACAGAAATACGAGCAAAGCCACATAATTTCTACCAGTGTTAACACATGTGTGTCTACAAATATTGATCGTTGTAATGTAGGGAACAAAAATGTCAAAATACAACCCCTTATGTGTAATGACCGAAAACTATTTAATGCTCTGCCGGAGGCTACGCAAACATTTCAAAGAAAATTTAATCAATTTAAAGGACTATATTTATGACCATAATATTTGTTTAATCGATTGTTTTAGGTATCTTTACGTATTAATTAATTACGTTTGAAACATAAATATGGAAAATTAAACGATTTATGCACTATTTTTAATTTTTTTTTATTATTTTTCCACAAGTAGTCAAATTAAATTGTTAATAAGTTTTAATTAAGACACACAGTCTATGTTATATTTTTACCTTATTTTTTATTATTGTTCATTTATTTTAATTTTGTTTGTTGTGCTTTTTGCTTACATTGGTTTGAATATTAAAGTTTAAAACATAATATACATATTTTTTAATTTGCATATTTTTAAGAATTATTTCTCTTGTACTTATTTTCTATTTAATTTTTGTTTTGTGCCTATTTTTTTTTTTTTAATTACTTTCGTTTTGATTTATTTGGTTGTTCTAAATATGAACTATAATGTGGTTAAAAGCAATTCATACGATAATTGTTGTTTAAATCGATAAAATAATGAAAGGGTTTTATGTGTGGTTTAATTTCATATATGATAAATTTTTATTAGTTTTTTATAAGAAGTTGAAATGGTTTTAATTATAAATGTGATTAAGTTTAAATTAAGTCTTAATACAATTTGTGATAATATGGCAAAGTAATTGAAATTCTTAATTTTGTAACGATGGCTGTTTAAATTGTAAATCAGGATTTTAAATATTTAAAATTCATTTCGTTATTCCAATTAAAAGTTAGATGTTAATAATAGAAGTTTTCTTACCCAAGAGGACGATTTAAATTACATTTTACCAAAACTTAAACGTACCTACTAAAATACACAAGTTATTCGCGTAAAATCAATGATAAGGAAGCTTTTTAAATACATAATATAATGAAATGTGAAAACATAATACTCATCATTCTTGTAAATTAAAAGCAATTATAGTGAACAGTTGTAACAATGATGTTAAATGTTTGTTTAACTTAACAATGGATTAAAATTACTCTGTTTCTATGGGCGAATGAATAATTAAAGATTCGGGCCTAATACACAATACATATAATGATTGTATTGCATTTGTCCCCTGTACCATGCACTTATCTAATGCATCTTCTCTTCGTTTGCATGATTTTAATAATATATGAGCCACTCACAATGCAAATGTACAGAAGTTAAATTACAAATTACTTTTTATTATTTCGAGAATAATGGAATATTAAATAACGCTATTGTTCCGTTTTTATGAAAACGTAATTGAAATAAAACACATGTATTTAACACAATATTGAATTATCTACTAATACCCGGCATAATTAATACCTGTTTTTTATATCAGTCAAAAAAACTTTTAAATGGAATTACAAATTGATTTTTGTACGCATTAGTTATACGATATTAACGAATTATTACCTGCGTTATTTAAAACATAATTAAAAATACGAATTATTTGAATTTTATTTATAATATTTTTTTAATAAATTGCTGCTAATTCGTTGCTTTTTTATCCAATTATTAATTATCATGTAGTATATATTTTTTTTATTTTATTGCTATTTTGAATCTTAAATTGGACGTAAAATGCAGATCTAATGCGTTGTTTTAGTTCTTTGCGTTTCTTTTTGTTGAATTTCGTATAATTTTGATTCACTTGGACGCATTTTCATTTAATAATTATTTAATAATTAGTCAAAATTTTGATTTTTATCATCGAAATACAACCAATCATCCAATATAAAATATCATCAGTGTTGCTCTTACACCAATCGTAATTTGGTTGGCGTGTACGAGTTATTGAAACGTGTTTATAAAAGATATCGAAATTTTAAACGACTTCTATTACAAAAATTCTTTCGAAACGTTGAGTGTAAGCAAGTATAAGAAATTCAGTGCTCCTTATACACTCAAAAAATCGAGTAATTAGGTTATTTTTGCAAAAAAAACGGGTAATTTTTTGTTTTCGTACTTTGAATAAAATTTTTAGTGTTTTACAATCAAAGAGACCATCAGGATGTAGAAAAAACAACTTACTTATCAGTTTATTTAATGAACAGTAATATGCGAAAACGATAATGTACGTACCGTGATATCAAAAATTACCTTGGTCAAGGGTGGTCATGGATTTTAAAACGATTGTCGCAGCTTCCATCGTACATGTATGTCAATTATTTTTTGACACAAAGTCATTGTGACATTTCCAACAATTACTGTAATTTAGTTCTTCTTTTTAATAAAAACGCTATTAGTATTGCATTACTATTTTACAGCTGAAATAAGCAGGTAACACGTTTGTAAGTTATTGATGATGTCAGCTGTCAGATGCTGTCAGCTGTCAGATGCTGTCAGCTGTCAGATGTCAGTGATAGCTTAACAAGTACAAAATTATTTTAAAAGAACGATTTAAGCTAAGACAACCATTTTACATTCCATGGCAACCTTTGACCAAGATAATTTTTGATATCACGAAAGAAAATGCATTTCTGCAAAATAAACTTAACAGATATTAATAATGAAAATTTCAGTTGAATAAGATTTCAATACTTCGTATTGCCTCCTCGAACCCTAACTATTGCCTGCATACGGCGACCCATGCCACTAATGATCTCACCAATATCATTTTGTGGAATATTCTACCATTCTTCCTGTGCCACACGAAGCTCGTTTATTGTGGTTGGTGCAACTGCACGTCCTCTAACACGCCTGTCCAGTATGTCCCAAACATGTCCATATGGGCTACATGCAGGCCAGTTGAATTATCTTATTCCAACTGCATGCAAGTATTCTGTGGCAGAATGCAGTCTTGCGTTATCTTGCATCAGAATAAAGTCATCGCCGATAAATGGAGCAAATGGTACTACGTAATTTTCCAAAACCTCCTCAATATACCGCTGTGAAGTCACCGATCCGCCATCAATGACAACCAATTGATATTCCTGCCCATACCATTAGGGAAACTCCACCATGTCTAAGCCGGGGCTTAAAGGTGCAATCTCTATACTCTCTTCCATCTGGCGAATGTAGGCAGAATCTAGACTCGTTAGTAAACAGTACAGTCCTCCATTGTTCCAATGTCCAATTTAAATGTTCGCGAGAACATTGGTGACGTGGGTGTAATTTTGGTCCAGCTGGTCTATAAGATTTTAAGCCAGCTTCTTGAATCCTTCGACAACTATCCACACAGTCACAGCAGTACTACGAGCCTCAGGGAATTGGTTTTTGGTCTCTACTGAAGTCAAATGACGATTCCGTAGAGTATTAAGAACGATAAATCGATCATCGATTGCAGTAGTTTTTCGATTCCGCCTTCCGAGTCTCCGCTCAAGTGCTCTTTGGACGGTAGAAAGACTGACATGAAGGAATCGGGACACGTACCTCTGGCTTCTTCTATCTGTCACAAAAATCTTCAGCACTTCAGAACCATGAGAATTACAGTTAATCGACAACAAACAAGTAAACCCAGCCACCTTCATCATCTGTGCATAATGTCGAATGAGCAATAGGAAGTGAAGTGAATATATTTTCTACATTTCACAGAAGTTAAAAATCGTCCATTTAACATTTTTTCAATTGCGTACAATTTTCATTTTACCTTATTTAGAATTTGCCGAGCTTTTTATTACATTTAAAAAAGATATTATTAAATAAAATAATGAGGAAAATCGTTGAATTTAAAAAAATTTTCCAACTCGTAAGTTGACAAATGTGGCAAAATAATATTATCGGCTATGGGATTTTTGCATAGTTTTATTTCATTTATTTTTTTAATTATAGTCGAAATATTCAACAATTTAATTAATATTTTATTTATATTATATTATTATATATTTTTCTTGAAAACTTGTTTTATATTTAATGTAATTTGTTTTTTATTTAATTACGATCCAGAAGAGTCCTAATTATTAATTTACTATTTGCCATAAAATCGAATTTAATTAATCGATAATAATCGCCGATAAAACAGACCAATTGAATGTAATTACATGTAATGGTGCAACATCAATTTTGGCCGGAACGAGCAATAACAGACACTTTCAATCATTTGAAATGGATCTGTTATCTTGTGCCTGTACGTGTCTTGTTTGCGATATAAAAAAGCAATCATGTACAAAATCAGTGTCGGTATCGAGTATTTCTATGTTGCCGGCGGGACGCATTTGTTTGCTTCCTTAGCACCGTGAACTCCCAATGGGATATGAACTCATTTAACTTAGAATGTGTATTTATTTTATTAGAATTGCATCTAATGGTGTATTACATTTCGTCCTGAATGTTCAAAATAACGTATTTTGTCAAAACGGTGTAAGCAATTGTCTTGTTTCGAAACGCGCGAGTTTGCAGCCCTAGGAACCATTTTAAATGGAATAAATTATCGACGTATGTTTCACGATAACTGACGAAGATGAATTACTTGTTTATGAAATAAATTGATTAAATCATTTCAATTATTATAAGAGGATGTTCAACATATACTTGTTTACGTTGTAACTCTAAAAATTATCAACATTGCAAACGAAACAATTAAAAAATTGAACAAATGAAAACTGAGTGAAACAATTAGAAACGCAATAAAAATAAAAGATACGAGTTATAGCGAACACAATTTATTAACAGACTTTGTGAAAAGAAAACAACTGAAACTGATTTAGATATAAAGTAAAACGAGTAAGCAAAAAAATGCATCAAATATTCATATTTACCTGATTTGAAACTCACTCAAGATTCAAACTTTTCGTTTTTTTGAATAAAAAATGAAAATGTCTCAAATCACTTGAATTCAAAAGTTTCTTAAAGACTATTACGTATCATTTTTGTTATTAACAAAAATCAGTTTGCACAATAATTAGAATAGATAAGAAAATTTAACTTATAACAGTAAAAAGATTATATTTTGACTCAAATTTTCTTCAAGAAATTAACATGAAATTTAAATAAACAGAAGTAGAAAATAGAAAAGAAAAAAATAGAAAAGAAAAGAAAAAAATAAGTAACACATTTTTTTCCCTGATGATGAGTTTTCTATTTTTAGAAAAAAAATTATATCAAATCACTTTCATGAATATGGGACCCAATCAAAAGTTCCTAAAAAAAAACATAATTTAATTTTATTTATCTGTTATTATTTCATGTTTTTTAGTTTTCAAACGTTATTTTATGTTCGTTTTAGGGTTCGGTCGTGTTGGGGAATAATTATTGGATGACTCGTCAATGTCAAATTTATATCGAAGTTTCTTGGACTAAATAAAAGTATCTGAAATTTGACGCAGCTTAGTTATATTTTGAGACTTTTGTTTTGATTGTAAAACGCACTTTGCATTATTCTTCTATGAAGCACTCGACAATGCAATTGATTGACCAATTCCTCATAGTCACGCACTGCTCATAGATTCCTTGCCCAATACAGGTTTAGAAAACTTGTACGTCTGCAAACGTCCCATGAAACAAAAATTAACTTCGTTCTACCTTTTCTCATTTTCAAGCTGTGCCATTCAGATTTGCTTAAATTAATTGGTACAGCCATGGCATCCCATGGATTCGTTTGCTCATCTATAACTTGATTGGTAATCCAGTTAGAGCAATTTGGAAAATTTCCACTGTCCAATAATTTAATAATTTTACATTAATAGAAGCCAATCATCGAAATTTACCAATCGTTTCCTTGTTGCCCAAACATCGTTATGGAGAAGGTTCACTGTTTCCATTCAGTACCCCTAGTACTTTCCTTCCATAGTTTTGACTAATTTTCTGAATTTAAACTTTATATACTTCTCGTTTTTTTTTTCGTCAAAATGTGGCTTTGGCTAACTTCATTTTTATTGCTTGTTCAATGCCAATTTGATCTCCTTGTCTCTAATTCACCAGCGAAATTATATTTCTGAAAATATTACAGTTTTTATAACATCTATGGTTTCATTGATTTTACTGCAATCCTGTTTTGTAGAATCGACTCTCTGTTAATTTTCATTAATTTCCCATAGATGTTTGTACATTGTATTTGCTGTTTTGATGTGACCGCGTTGCCCAACGACCCGACCCAAGCCAATTCATAATTTAAATAAGATAATTAGATAATTTAAATAAAATCATATATTTTGTTGTATGCTTATTTTAATTCAAATTTTGTCAATGTGTTCTACACATTATATTAATAAAATTATCATAAATTATTAAATTAAAATTGAATTAATATAAACGTACTTATGCAAATAATTCAAATCACCACACGATGGCGTTGGTTTCGTATACATTTTGTTATAATTTTTGATATACATACAAAATATAATATTTATATACATACAAAATAATGTTCTGCTAAGAACTAGATCTGTAATCAATTTTGAGAATAGAGTTAAGAAAAATATTTTTTCAAAACAATGTATTAACAACGTGAAATATAAATAACCCAACCTAACAAACCCCAACCCAACCCAACATAAACGCGTAGTTTCAATATATTTTTTTGTTTTTTGTAGGTTTTTGTTAGTATTCTTTATATTGATTCGGTTTATATATTAAATTTGTGACTAAATAAACCAAAATGAAAGATAAACATGAAACTAAAATAAATAGAATATTGACAAACTTTGACAAAAAACAATAGAAAATGAAAATTAGTTAATTATAGTTCAAATAAATTTGTGAAGTTTTCCAATTGTTTATCTTTTTATTTTAATTTCATTTAATAGTATTTTCGTTTGTTATTCCTTGGTTTATTTTGTGTCCTTAATGTTTGTATTTTCCTTTTAGTCAATTTATACATTTTTGACGATTTTTACATTAATATTGTAACCTTTTTTCCCTAGTTCAACAATTTTGACTTTTTTCCCTTAAAGCAATTTTTACATTTTTGACAATTTTATATTTTTAAAAATTATGATATTTTACCTTTTCGAAATGTGTTTATTTTCTTGTTAAAATTTTGCCATTTTTATGATTTTTTTGAATTTTCCACCTGTTTAAGCTCTTTATTTGATTTTGCTAATGTTTTCTTTCTCTGTTATGTTCACTATTATTATTGTATTTTTTCCATAATTATTCTTCAGTTTTAGAAAATGTATTATCTGTTATGCTCCTTGACAGTTGTCATTTTATTGTATTTCTGGTTTTTATTTAAAATTTCGTTAGCTGCTGCTGGTTCAAGGACATCGGTAGATTCAACTGCATCGACACATCCCATCCACTCGACGATGCAACTATTTTATAATAATAAGTCATTAACGTCAATGTTTGAAAATTAATCATACATAATTCTAAATTAACATCATGATTGACTCGACTTGACTTTTCGTATATTTTGTATGTAATCAAATAACGCAACCAGCTTTAAACTGGATGATAATAATAACACCAGTCAAAAGCTTCACGGTTCGTGAACATGGAAATGCAAAAGCGCTCCTCGGGGATTAAAATTTATCTGGCTTTATTTTAATACTGCATCGAGTTTTAACATTTTGTTTTAACGTTTACAGAAACAAGATCGGTGCTTCCAGTAAATTGAAACTGCTCAATACTATCGAGACCCCGCTGTTTCGTCGAAGGATTCTTCGCAGAATGGGATAGAACTGCAACGAGAATTACTTTGGCATTTAAATGATTTTCGTTAAGTGTTACACATATATTGTAAAATTACTTAGACTTTAAATATATGTGCAAGCGTAAAATCATCTTAATTATCGTCACGAAATAACTGATTGTAAAGAAACATGTATTTGTATTATAAGCGTAATCCTGGTGAAATTTGTATATCTATATCTGTTGAAAATAAATCATTAATATTTCATGCACACCTAATTTATTTTTAAGGCAGTTTGTTTCCTTAACCCTACAGTTACTATGTTAGTTTAATCGTCTTTATTTTCATTATAGAACCAGTGATCATTGTATTACATTAATAAGATGATAAAAAAAATAAAATGTTTTACGTTCTTAATTTTTTTTTGGGCGAGAACAAAAAAAAATCACGTCGACTACAAGATCAACGTGGTTCTAAATGGTAAGAAGGTGCTAGATAATGGAAAAATGTGATGTGATGAATGATGTTTTATCCTAATACTTACATGTGGGGCTCATTAGAACAACGAATGAATATATCTGTACGAGGGGAGATCATTATTTAGTGCCTCTGACATAGTAGGCGTTGAGTGACGTTGCATCAATTGGACACATTGAAGTATTAATCATTTGTTGTTACGTTGGTTTAATTGTAGTTTTGTCACTTGTTACCTGTTCAAATAATTTTGAATTTAAGTAGACAAGTTTAGAAAAATTCTAAAAATGGAAAACTCAGAGGTTCGTGCAGCTATAAAATACTTGCAAAAGAAAGGGTTGTCACCAACAGAAATTGATGACATTCAAGACATAGTAGATGTATTAGGTGAGGGTGCTGTTTCTTACCAAGTAGTGAACAATATGTCTCGAGAATTTAAATTGGGAAGACAAACATGTGAACATGCGAAGCGTGCTGGACGACCAGTGGCTGTTACTACCCAAGAAAATGTTATTCGTATACAGGACATGGTAATAACATATATACGACTAACCATTCGCCAAATAAATTACTCAATGTTAGGGACCGTAATACTGATCTCCCCTCGTACCAAAAACATTGAATTATCATCGACTTTTCTCAAATTGGGAACTATTAGAGAAAAACACTAATACGAAGCAAGTAAAAACAACCTTAAACACAATATATTTATTAGCATCGCAGTAGGGGATAATAACTTGTTCTAGAATAATTTACACCTAGTTCCCATAATAACATTAATGGAGCAAAAAATATACAGCCAGATAGACAGGTAGACTGGTATACATTCAATGTACTTGTATACTTTTGTCTGTCTGTATATATGTCTGTCTACCTGTTTGTATATTTCCACGACCGGGATGATTTGAATCTTAAAATTAATTGAAATTTTCGTAAAGTAATTAAAAAGTTACAACTACTAATAATTTGGGTGGACCAGGTAAATCAATTAATAAAAATATTTATTAATGATAAATTAAAATATCGATAAATAAAACGTTAAAATTTCAATTTCCTGCGTTAGTTTTTGCTCCAATGCATTCTTATAAGAAATGAGATGAGTGGAGGTGGATCACTGCATTACTGGATACGGTCAGGCCTCAGCCAGATCATGTTTTTTTTTAATCCTTTACCAGCACGTTGCGTTAGAATTATAAAACTTTCCACTGAACAAGTAATAACAGTGCGCGTTTATTAGATCAATTTTAATGATTGAATTTAAAATCAAGGCAGTTATTGACTGTTAATAAACACGGCATGCATTAAATTTAATTGAAATAAACGCAACGTTGGCTCGCGTCAAAAATATTGTACACGTGTTCATAATAATGGTGCGATCAAATCGTCGAGCTAATCCGAAGACGAACGAGGCGAACCGGCGAGTCAAAAAAATGCCAATTTTTTGCAAGCAATTCCTCAGATAATTGTTACGAACGATTTGATCCAAGTAGTGTGGTGACGAGTCGCATTCTTGTGCGATAACCTTCACGTGCGGACGATGTCGGCTCAGTTCGATCAATTTATTTCAATTTCAATCTTTTACCTGTGAATTTTAAATGTGTTTTACTCGGCGTGCGCGTTTTTCACGTGATGTGAGTTTCGGGTTTGTGTTGTAAAATTTTGGACGGAGGTCACGGCGGAGGACTACTAGGGAAGGCGGCCTGGAGAATGTAAGTCAATTTTAATACTTTTGTGCTGTTATTTCGTTAAAGCCAATGGAAGCTTCGCTAATTGCGACGCAACAAAATCGCCGCCTTTATTTCTGAACAACGTTTACACGACATTCCTCGAGCGCGGCCAACTATGTATAAATCGTGCGCCACTGCTTTTTCAAACATGAGTCATTTTCTAGTAAAATGATTGCGTGTATATAGTAAAAAAATACCAATGTTAATAATAGTTGACGTAAATAAATTTTAAATTCATTCAAACGCAAAATTGTTTAACGTGATATTTCGTTTATTTTATTAAAATTTATGTAATCAAATTTATTTCATTTTGATATATATTTGAATTAAAAAAATGTCTCTCGTGTCGTAACCAGTCAATTAACATCGAATTTAATTCTTGTGCTACCCTTTAGATGCTCTCACTATTTTTTTATACGGAACATTTAATTATTTAATTTATTATTTTTTAACATGTTTTAATTTATTATTTAAAAAAGTAATATTTCTTTTAACTTGTTTTTTATTACAATTGCTAATATTAATTAATTTTAATCATTGTTCGTAAAATTGAGATCGAAATCGATTATTATCCAATTTGGGGTTGGGTTTAAATTTAATTCATAAAACAATTTTTATTAATCAAATGTGACGTAAATGGATTTTGATTTTTTTTCTAGCTATGAAAGTATACTAACTATTTTTTGTATTATTTATTGTGTAATGTGAATTAACTTTTTGTTTTTTCAAAGATGTATACTATTTGGTCCTGTTTAAATTTAATTTGCTATATTAAAAGAAAATGCCCCCCCCCCCCCCCCCATTGAATATTTGTTATTTTATTTTTTCAATTAAGTCCTATATAATATTTTTTATGATCATTTTTTATACTATTCTCATTATTATTACTTTTAACGCGTTTTGATTTATATTTCAATCGAATTATTCACAAATTGTTTCATATTTTTATTTTTACGTTGGTATTGATTTCCTTAGAATTGAAATGGCTCAAAATTTTCAAATGCAACATCCAATATATTATTATTATAATTTTTGAGTTCGGCATTAAATTCCTTATAAAAAATCATATTTATGCTATCGGCTTAAAATTTATAGCTTTTGAGTTATTAGTAATTAAAAGAAAAATTGACAGGAATTCAGAAAACAATCACCAGCCGTAAGTATTTAGACATATTTTACTGTAAAATTTTTATATTATTCACAAATAGTATTAGAAGAAAATTTCATTTGACGTTTGTTAAACGGCGGCAACTTTACGAAACTTTAGAATGGAATAATAATTTTAACTATCAACTTCCTTATTTTCTAAACTAAAACTTTTCTTTTTGAATAAATTGGATTATTTTTTTAAGTTTATTTTATTTATTTTTAAATAATACTGCATAATGATGATATGAATAATTTATAATAAATAAATATATAATAATAATTTATAAAAAAACTACTTAATAATTATAGAAGTTATTAATTAATTAAATGTTCAAAATGACGACCATTCTGCTCTATACATAATAGGGCGCGATCGTAAAAACACCTATTCACATTTTCCAACATTTCTACTGTTATCATTGTGAATGCCTCTCTTATTCTAGCCATCATATCTTCTCTGGTCGTTGGCGGTGTGTTGTACACAATGTTTTTTACGAATCACCAAAGAAAATAGTCCTGTTTTTTTAAATCTGGTGATCTCGCCGGCCAAGGAATGGGCCCTCCACGACCAATCCACCTATTGGGATAATGCTGATTTAAAAAATCTCTAACAGGTACACAGAAATGGGGAGGGGCACCGTCGTGTTGAATCCAGAGATTTCTCCTCGTATGCAATGGCACATTCTCCAATAGTTCCGGCAAATCATTTTGTAGGAAATTTAGATACATGACACCAGTCAATGAAACTTCGAAGAAATATGGGCCAGTAATTCTTTCGCCTAATATACCAGCCCATACATTGACGCTCCACCGATGTTGTGCATCGACTTCTCTCATGATATGTGGGTTTTCGTCCGATAGTAATGCATATTATGTCGATTCACATGTAAACTTTTATAAAATGTCGATTCGTCGGAAAACAACACCATATTAAAAAAATGGATTCGCATCTATTCTTTCCACAGTCCACTCACAAAAATTTCTTCTTATTTGAAAGTTATCTGCATTTAAATGTTGATGCAGTTGTATACGATAGGGATGAAATTTATATTTTTTTAATACTCTCCTCACCGATGTCTCACTGATGTTTACTATCGAGCTTAAATCTTTTAAACTTCTGCGCGGGTTTTCCACGACTGCAGCCATAATTTGCAATTCATTATATTCCGTTAAAATAGGCTTAGGTTAGGTTTTCTTATACTTAACACACTTGGTAGTCGAAAATATTTCAAGCAGTCTAACAAAAGCACTCGGTTGTGGAGCTCGTCTCTGTGGATATCTCTCCTTATACACACGCGACGCTAAGAGACTATTTTTTAAACACTCACCCATAATAAGGACCATATCGGCAAGTTCATTTTCAGAATAATTCATTTTTTTTTGTTTGAACAATTACTGTTTAAATGTTTTGACGTACAACGAAGGAGAACAGTGATTGTTGAAGTGTCAATACCAATTTGACAGTGATAATAGAACAATTATCATGGCACACCCCGCAATATTTTAATTTACCACCTAGACAAATTAATCGGGGTGACGCTGTTTAACAAATTTCAAATGAAATTTTCTTCTAATACTATGTGTGAATAATATAACAAATTCACAATGAAATATGTCTAAATACTTGCGGTTGGTGAATTTTTTTGTGAATTTCTGTCAATTTTTTTTTTAATTATCAATAACTCAAAAACTATAAATTTTAAGCCGATAGCATAAATATGATTTTTTATAAGGAATTTAATGCCGAACTCAAAAATTAAATAATATATAGGGTGTTACATTTAAAATTTTGAGCTATTTTAATTCTAAGGTACATGAAATGAGCTCCATTTTACACACACCCTGTATGATGTTTTTTTTCTTTTCGGTCATCATAATATAAAGGACTATTTGTAGATCGCGGTCTCAAAATTTTACACTCCAGCATGATAAAATACCACTGATACAGATTTTTTTTAATTCATCTTCAGATGTCATTTTTTTACATAATTGGGGATAACTACAAAACCGTGCTCATTAGAGCTATAGTAGTTTATACGAATGTTAATTAGAATTTCACGTAGAATTTGAAAATGCAACAATATATAGGGTATTCTATTTAAAATAACAAAGTAAGTTGCGGCCATGGTCATATGGAACAGCTTATATATTTGAAAATAATTTTAGGTTATGAAACATTTGTTTTCCAATAATTCATGTCTCAACCTTTTTCTCCTATCTTGGATAATTTCGGCGCTATTGAACAATTACAGAGTAGTGGCAGATCCTATATATATATGCATTTTTGTTGTTGTTTTTTGATATTTGTGTTTTTTCCATTGGGTGGTTTTTGTTGCAAATGTCTTTTCACTGGAGTATTTTACGTATACCACAATTTATTACAGATAAAAGAATTCTTAGATTTAGCTTGTATAGCTGAATAAGATAGAACTGCTACTGTTTTGTTTGTTGTTATCGGAATCACATTTCTCGTGCTTTATTTGTTGATTCTGCGGTTTTGGTTAGTGATATGCCACATTTAAGGGAGTTGGTTTCTGTTCAAATCAATCAACCGACTGTTTCTCTTATAGTAAAGCGATACTATTAGACTGGAGAATACAAAAGGCGACCTGGTCAAGGACACAAAAGATGTACCGATCAATATTTGAAAATCCAATCTTTACGAAATCGTTCAGTTACAGCTTCACTTCTCACAAATAAAGTTTGTGACTCTAGACAGGCCACCAATGAGTCCTAACGCAATCCCATAGAGCACGTATGGGACATCCTACAGCGACGTATACGAGCACGAAATCCAGCTCCTAATTCAATTGCAGAATTAAGAATTGCTGCACAGGAAGAATGGCATCGAAAATCTGTCAACAAAACAACAAAAACCACCCACGGCGCCAATGGAAAAAACACAACTACCAAATGTAATTTTCCGCAGCCGCCCCTGCGATCTCGTCCCAAAATATTTATCGTGCGTAACTATGACAAGAAGAATTTTTCAACTATATTTCAATAAGTTGTAGAATTTTTGAACTTCAATAACACACAGAAAATATATATATTCGTTAAAATCCCGACGTCAAAAAATTCATGATTCCTATATATAGCTCCTCATACATAAAGTACACGAGAGTAAAAATACGAACCAATAACGAGGATTAAACATAAATTAATTTGCCAAGAAATAATGTGCATTCTGGATCCAAATTATATAAAATGAATCACTAATATCGTCATTGATTTAAAATACTAATTACCTCATAAAGGCTGTAACAACGTAATTAGCCAATAGTAATGAGTTGATTGTTGGTAAACAGCTTAAATATCTAGTATACATACAGTTACAGTGTCACTGAGAGATATTAATTAAAATGTCACTGGTAATTAAAATGGAATTGAGCGTATAATATGTCCTTTACACGTATTAGTTAACAAACTCGTCGTCTTTTAAGTATAATTAATTAGGAGATAAAACAATCAGAATATAATCGGTTTATAAAACGTAATCACTTAATGCTTCATCAACTAGGAAATTTGAGCTGCTGATACATTCAAAACAATGGCGTGTCAGTTGATGCAATTACGAAATTGGACGTTGATAACCGTGCAATGTGGGTGTTTATATACGTGATGACCTAAGGTCTGTTCATATATATTATCCTAGATGAGGGGTAAATGCATTTATATATATATATATATATATATATATATATATATATATATATAATATATATTTTTAAGGATTTAAATAGTTTGGTTGCTATAAATAAATTAATCTTTTATTTATAACAACTTAAAATGTTATATTATAAACATGTAAGATTACGGACTACAAACAAACGTACTATAATTAATGGATCTTAATCTAAATGTCGACATCGAGTTAATAAACGAAACGTCAGGAATTAATAAGGTTCAAAGTGATTTGTATAAATAAATATAGGATAATCAATTGAGGAAAAAATCAATACTAAATATTGAAATTATAAAAATGTTTTGCGGTGCTGTTAATTAATCTCTTCCTGGTGCCCCCTCTTCCCTCACCACAGATAGTCTAGTATTACCCGGTACACAGTTACGTAAAGACGAAATTATGTGTCATTCTCCAACCTTATCTTTATGCTCCTTGCTTTACTTTTTAAACAATTCACACAATAACATCTTTACACCCCGCATTCGCCCTCAGTTCATGCATTACCTTTCTGCTACATCCACTGCCATAATTTTTCAGCCTGTTGCATTATCTTAAACTTCTTCTGTTTCCTGCCTTGCACTTACATTTCATACCTCCACTAAAGATAAACAAGTATTCCATGCCTCCATACTTTTTTTCAAAAGTCATGTAGTTACTCCATAGGCTCTTCCTCAACCTTTCCTCCAACTTATTAATATAAATACCTATAAGTCATATCATGGTTTTTCGTTTCGTTTTGGTGTAGACTTTCGTCATTGTCAAGTGAATGCATGTCTCATTCATCAATCGAGTTCTGTCACCAGAACCCAACCTAAGTACATCATCATTACGACTTCAATCATATCTTCTGACCATTCCACGTTCATTTCCACTTCTGCCTCTGCCATGAACACCACAATCTTCGTTTCGTTTACGTTTAATCCTAGCCGTCTTCTATCTAGAAATCTCTCCAATTTCGTCTGATTCAAAATGAATGATGTCAAAGTTATTGTTTTCATTCTCTTTCCCAGGACTTTTGATTTGTTTTAATCTCTGTGTAACTTGTTATATCTCCTCTTTTTTCATATCCTCGTTCCACCACTTACATAATTCATGATTTGTTACAACATTTAACTTCTTCATTCTGAAACTTTCTCTCAACCTTCTTCTTCTTCCTTACCCATTTCTTCCGTCACATCGTCATCGTGTTACGCTCTTCAACTCTAACATTGTACTATATCATCTCTCGCTCGTTAGGTTTCATCCCTGTCACGTTTTAGCTCCCGTTTCGACTCTCCATGTTATTGGAATCCCTCCCTCGTTAAGGCATCCAGCATTCTCTTCCCCTACAACTGTTCATGGTATACACTAATATGTCCATTATTAAGGCTCTACACCATGTTCCCTCTTTGCTCCCCCTCTAACTCTTCATGGTATGATTATAAAATAACCTATCCATAAAATTGAAATCTTCGTTGACTAACACATCGACCAAAGATATCTATGCTCTTCGCCTGACAAACTTCTAGCCTTACTAATACATGGCTCGTGTTTAAAAAATGCATTTATATAATTAAAATTCATTGCATTTAAATATAGTGGTGATGTGGATGTGGATAGTGATGAATAATTTGGTTGTGTACTAAGGAAGAGCTCGAAACACTTTAAAAGAAAATTGTATTTATTCTATAAAAAAATAATTATGACTATGAACATAACTCAAATTAAAAAAGATTAAAAGTTATGCTCACTAAGATGAATTAACTTTCATCTGGCTTTTACATTTATTTAGATCTTATAAGTGCTTTCATCATTTTATTGCTTGTTTTGTATCCACCAGGTGCTTCCTTTTTATTCATTGCGGGTTTTCCGTTTGTTTGTGCATTTACTTCTTGTTTCGTTTTGTTCTGAATTCCTTCGTCTATTTTTACTTCCGTATACTTTATGTATAAGGAAGTATAGTAATTGTGAAAATGTTCGACCTCGATGTTTTATCGGATATACACGTGTTGAGGTCCCCTGAATCGAGTCTGACAATTTTTGGAATGACGTATGTGTGTGTATGTGTGCCTGTGCGCGTTGTAGCGTCCAAACGATTATAGCTAGAGTGACGAAACTTTAAACTTAAGATTTGTAAATAGCAAGAAAGAAAACATCCTATTTTAATATAAGGAAGTTCAGTGCGGGCCACTGCAGATTTTTTCATTAATTCTTATTGAGGGTTTTCATTCTTTTACTGTTTTAATTTACTATTTAACTGTTATTTTTATTATAATTGCTTTTTTTGCCCACACTCATTTATTCTGTTTATAATTGCATTTAGTTCAATTTATTATTGTTTTCGTTTCAATATCTGATAATTTTATTTTATATCGTTTTCATCAAGTACATTAATTGTTGTAACTTCTACATTTTCATTTTTTAGTTTATTAAATTTCAATTTTTCATTTTATCTAAATATGTCTTTTGTTCATTTTACTTCGGCATGATTTGCTTTGATTCCTTATTTGTTTTTCCTTTGCTGTAATTCTTTATAATGACCCATATATTGAATTTTGTTTTCGACCACCCATTGTTACTGGTTCCATTACTGCCAATTCATTCGATTACTTCTCGTCGTATTTAATTCGTTTGATTTATATTTAATTGTTATTTTATTGTTTGTTTATAATAGTTTGTTTGATTTGCCCTTTTCATTTTTTTTATTAACTTTGTTGTGATTTATTTAATGGATTCTGTTCGATTTTCTTTTATTTTTATTTTTATTTCATTCCTGTTTTTACTTATTCCACTCAGAAGTAGTTCGATTGCCGTTTATTTTTTATTTGTTATTATTAGAAAATACTCCTCGCACGATAGTCTGCCCAATTTCAATTAATAATAAGATTTTATTAATTAACAAAGCGTCTTTTCGTACCGACGACAGCGAAGTAGTTAAAAGTCTGGACCAAAGCAGAGCTTTGCAATTACATAACACCACTGGTGTGGGGGTATTGGCTTATAAATGGCGTTAAAATACACACAAACTTTTTGTAAGTCACGTTTGTGTAACTACGTGCACCTTCAGCGGATATATCGTTGGTGATCTGATGAATCCAGAAGGACGATACATTCACTAATATTTTTCTTTTCAGAATCCCTTTACGTAATAATTATTTAATAATAACTTTTCAAACGATATAATATAATAAAAAGAAATATGTTTATCCTGACATGAATTTACGAGGGTGGATCCCATGCTGCACCCCTGATCCCCTTACAGTAAAACTACAGTGACATTATATTTTTTATTTTTCGATATAGTCTCCATCTACATTTGTAGATATGATCTACAAATGTCAGTTAACTAACTGTCAAAAACATTAATCAAGAAACCACTCAGAAATAGGTCAGGGGCGGAGCATAGGGATCCACCCTCGTATATAGTTTTATAAAATTTGAGTTTAACATACTGTCAGAATTTATTAAAACAATGAAATGCATTATTAAAAGCAGTTTGGAGCGATAATTTTGAGTAATTTAATCAAGTTTGATGAAGAATTCGTTAAAATGACACCAATGTCAAATTATAATGTTCGAAAGAAATATTCGATGATAAAATAGAATTATTTTTACGTATCTACAATTCACAAATGTGTGAGATTTCAAAATCTCTATAGAGCCCTAATAGGTAAAAAAAAACCTTCATTGGCATACTTCTCAATTACAACCTGTTTAATCTACATCATCTATATTTCGTCTTTGTACATGTGACTCCATTCCCATGTCGACTCTGCCCCTTCGGCTTATCACCCCCTCCGGCCATCCTCCCACTCTCCGCATCTCCTACTCTTCTCTACCTGCAACAATATAATTTTTAGCTATCTCCCTTCTTTTCCTCTCTCCATCTCTCATCTTCCTTAGTTTCCCTAAAATTTCTATCCCCTCTCCCGTCTCTGCTAAGACCCTCCACAATGCCCTGCCTCTCTCTTTCTCCCGTTGATCCCATTTCAATCCTTCACACTCCCACCCAGTGTTTCCAATCATCCCTGCCCTTCCCACATATCTGGCAATCTTATGAATCTAATAGGTATTTTAGAACAATTGTGGGCCATTGATTATATTTGATGAAAAAATAAATAAATATTCTGTATTGTTCCGTTAGGTTTCGTTTGGTTCGACATGGTTGGTGTCCATTAGGTTTTAAGGCCATCAATTATTTCGATTCTACATTCTGTTGAGTTAGGTCTGGTGTAGGCATTTATTTGCAATTAGATTTTACAGGCCATTGTTGCATTAGATTGGTCATCAGTTTGTATTGGTTGTTGGTGGATTTAGTTGAATTACATTAGGTGTCAAGACCATCGTTATTTCGATTGTCCATTACACTGAGTTAGCTTGGGTACAGGTGTTTATTTGCAAGTATATTGCATTGCTCGTTGTTCCGTTAGGTTGGGCAGCAGTCTGTATGGGTCATTAGCCGATTTGAGTTACATTATTTTTTTAAAATGGACAATCGAAATCGTAATTTCGATTGTCCATTTTATAGATAGAAAAACGATAATGTTGTAAAAATGACTGTTTCTTCCTTCCAGCGTTTTCTTATACTAAATCCTCTGATTGTTGGTGTATTTTGTTCTCTTCACATTGTTTATGTCGCCTTTTTTCATTCTGCAAGTCTTCTACTGTCATTTTACTTCATGCGTAATTCAAACTTTTCTCTTTCTCTGTGTTCTTTCTCATCTTCTTCCTAGCTCCCTCCTTCCATGTTTCACAACTCGTTGACTAGGTTTTCCTTTCATTTTTATTTGTTTTGTGGTCCAATCTCTAATCATTTTCACATTTCAATTATAGTTTTTATTTCATATTTCATTTAATTAAGTTTTAGTTTTGTTATGTCGCTTTTTAATTTGTCCTTGGGTTCTTATTATTTTTACTTTTTTGAACTACGACGCCGCCATTAAATTTCCACGATATTTTTATTGTTAGACTTGTTTTTGCGTTTTCTTCGATGTGGCAAAGAAGGAAGAGTGTGAGATAATTTTTCAAATTAAAATTTCTTTATTTTCAGAAATTAATTACATTTTCGTCCCTTATTAATTTATGGTGGTTTTGTCATTTTCTCGCTCCTCAAATAATATTTTAAGCCTAGTTTTGAATTCTTAAAATTTGTTTGTACGAATTTATTATATCATCTTGTGATTCAAAACAATTTATGAGTAATAACATTGACATAAATAAATATGTTGGACAGAAGTATTTGTATTAAAGTTTTTACCTCGAGGTAAAATTACTCTTCCGTAATAAAATGGGTTTACGTTTGCGTTGACTGGGTAATGCAATTTACGTGTTCAATAAATAACTGACGATAGCTTACTCTAAGAATGCATTTCCAGTATAAATAAAAACAATTTATATAAAATCCATCAAAACATCTCTTTATAGATATCTTGGCGAAGTAAAATGATTGAAGATCCGCATTTCTAAATGCAATCATTCTACCCCAGTTAAGGTTTAGGTTTGCTTTAGTTAGATTGTTTCCCGTTGTGGTTCACCGTCGAATGCGCACGGCCCGTAACGAGTTAAACTGATTACACAACAATCTGTGCTAAGCCAAATAGAGTTTATAATTGAAAAAACCACCAGTCCCCATTGTATTGAATATTTTTCTCTCCACTCTAATATACATAATAAACCTCCACTGAAGCTTATTAAATTATATATAAATTCCATCGCTTTATAAAATCATTTGGCAATATTTTATACAATTATTTTTAATACAATAATTTCATAAGTAAATTTTATTCAATTGATTAAAATCTAAACTAACTTTAAAATATAATAAATCGATTATCACATAATTAATTTTTAAGATAATTACCTAATCATCAAATGCAATTCACATTATTCATAAGTATAATTTTAATTATAAATTCAACATATGTCGTATCAAGTCCGATTCATACTTTCGTTATAGCTTAAATAAATTAAAGTGAATTTTAGCAAAATAACCAAAAAAAAACTTGAATCTAAAAAATTTAATTTTATTTTAATTAAATAATTAAAAAAGGTTGCCAAGCCCAAAGTTTGATACTTAGCCAACCAAACTTAGAAAGTATCTAAATAAAATTAAATGAATGAAAGCCTAAGATGAATTTATCGAGATTAAAAAAGGTGGTATGACATGTGAAGGCGTAAACAAACACCGGTGATTTTGCATGTGCGTCACGATTTATTGGATAATATGGGAGACCCCATTGTACGTATTTCTTAAATTCGTAGAGAGGAAACTATGACAATTTGTTTACAAATTTATTAAGCACAGTTATAATTTTGGTGAAAATACAAGGTGGTTACGAAAATTGGAATAACTTTTCCACTTTTGCCCAAAAGATGGAACTACAAAAATAAATTAAATGAAATTGCTGGCAACATTGCTTTTCTTACGTAACCATGCTTTAAAAAATATCGCGTCTTCAAAACTTTCGAAATATTTTATTTAAAAATTAGTAATAACCAAAAGTTTCAAAAACAAATAACTTAAATAAAATGAAAAGCGATACAACAAAAACAAAAATATCTACTAATATTAACGGTGCTCAAATTGATGGCCACGATTCTCTCTACATAATTCTAGCCTCCTTTGAAAGGATCTACAAATTTTACTGCATAATTCAGGAGTGAACGTTTGAAATGCTTCTTGAATCATCACCTTCAAAGTTTCCACGTCCTCAAAAGCATTATGAAGGTATACCAAATCACGCACAATTCCCCAAACATTGAAGTCCATTGGTGTTAAATCACATGACCTCGCAGGCCATTCTATCGGATCTCTTCGACCAACCCAAGTCTGGTGAAAATGATCATCTAAAAACTTTCGAACTTGTACAGCATAATGAGGTGGAGCGCCGTCTTGTTGCAAAATTACGTCCGGAGGACAGTGTAACAAAATAGCTGGTATTATTTTATCTACGAGCAGAGCTAAATAAACATCTCCAGTAATATTATCGTCAATAAAAAATCGGCCAATAATTCCTCCACTCCAAATTCCAGCCCAAACGTTTATTCCAGGCGATTTAAAATCTTTTTCAATGATTACATGGGTATTTTCGTCAGAATAATAAACGCAATTGTGGCGATTAATTCGACCACACAAATGAAATTTAGCTGCATCAGACCACAAACTACGATCGAGCAAAAAATCAACTTCATCGACCAGCAAACTCTGAAATTCCTCGGAAAATTGCAATCTTCGATCGGGATCATCTTCGTTCAAAGCATGCACAAACCTTGGTCGATACCATTTTAATCCAATCTGATGAATAATTTTCTGAATCGATCGTCTGCAAAACCCAAACTATCTTGAAAGTTGCCTCTGGGATGTTGAAGGTTCGTCCAGCAAATGGTTGTGGACTTCAGCTGCATTTTCAACAGTCACAACATATTTAGATCTCCTGTTCTTATGCTGATTTGTAACATCCCCAACCAGTTCAAACTTTTTAATGATTTTGATAATCCCACCAAGCGTTGGTTGTAACTGATTACGATATGTTACACGCCAACGATCCTGCACTCTTAATGCTGCAGTTGTATCAGAGCGACCTTCTTCAGCAAGATAATACCATTTTACTTGTTTATTCGCTGCTCAATATTGAAACTCATTATGGACAAATATTGTCAATTGTTTGACAACTGTTGACAGTTACACGAAATATTGAATTCCATGTTGCCATTTAATCAAATATTTTTTTAGAACTGCAAATTTGTTGTAAAAACAGCGACATCTCTTGGCAATTTGAAGAAAAGTGACTCCAATTTTAGTAATAATTATACATTATATAATAAGACAATTTTGATGAGGACGTAAAAAATGTCCTAATATTAAATCGCCATATATGAGTCCGATCCACACTCGTTCAAAAATGGATCAGAAGCTGTTCTCTTGCTCCGTTGATGTTAATATTTTTACTCGTGGTTTTATTATAGTAAAAATTACCCTCATCACCATAATTTATTTTCATTTTTCTTAAAAATCAGTAATAAATTGAAACAAAATATCTCTAAGTACCATACAGCCTACGTTGCACTTATTTTTTAAATTAATATTTGTATTATCGATATTTCTACGACAAAATAATATAATTTAAACATTGCGTAACATTAAATTACGTATAATGGAATAAATTATAAACACATCAAAAATCAAATCAATATGCTTCCCTCATGAGACTTAATCTCTAGTACTCTAATTGAAAAGCCAGCCACTGAGACACAATGCCACATAGTTAACGAAATCAACAGACAGTTTGATTACGAGTCCCCATTTGATTAGGCAATTCAGGTTTGCCTTTTTTCTATTTAGTCACAGTGTGACGATAAAAATTTACTTAAACGAATTTGACGCAAATATTATTATTTGCTATTGCATGGAAAATTGTAACAAATATAAATTACAACCAGTGTCAATGGCACATTAAAAATATATTAACATGCACGAACAAAAGTGGTAATAAAACTGTACTTATTTAAAAGAAATGTGCCGTCAAAGGTTTCCTTTGAATTGATATTTATCCGTACAATTCCTAGATACAGACGTTAGGTAAATGTATTTATTTGTATTCATTTTAAATAAGTATTAATTTTTAATGGTCTGTTTTAATAAAAAGAACATAATCGCTTTTAAAAGGAGCTTTAATAAAAATGAATAGAGGTATTTGTGTACGAGTGCTCATTAAATTTTATCATTTTTTTTTCTTTAAATATAAAGCTCATTGTCAGTGTGCAGTATTTATGTGAAGTAGGAGTCACTGCATTTTCCTTCGGTTCAAAAAGCCATAATTAGTATAAAATCTGTGAATATGTACACACGGATACGTTTGATGTAAATTATGCTTGATGTGATGCATCGAATCAATTATATTATTTTAATTAATAATAATTAATAATTGAGGAATGTAATCTGTATTTAAAATAAATCATTAATGACAAACAAATCAATCAAATTAAATTTATATTCAGTAAATACCGCCATTATCGCCATTAAAATATTTGAAGCTGAATAGGTAGCAACGTAATTAACCCCACCATCAAACTAAAACGCAACAATTAAAATAATTAAAATAAAAAAATAACGAAGTAAACAGGTACAGAATAAAACTTAAGTTTGGGAATATCAAGAATGACAAAGCAGTCGTCTCCGATCTAGCAGCAACATATGATACAATCGACTATTGACAGAAAATCATATATTTTAAAGAACCTTCGGAGTTTCAATTGAACATTCAAAACACAGAAGAGCTGGCTATTATATAAAATTAAATGTAAATGTACAAGCCCTCATTACTTACTGTTGAAATCGTACATCTCTGAAAGGTATCTTCAAACCAAATATCACTTGGTTCTCTCAAAGTACCAGTAAAATTTGCATCACAAGGAAGAGTGCTGGGTCCATTACTATACTTGATATTTACTGAGGACTGAGGACAATAAATAATAAAATTTCCAGTTGATATAATAATGATCACAAATAGTGATCCAGCATTAGGAACGCAACTCCAGAACCACAACCACCTAGATATCCTACAAGACTGGTTCGATTAATGGAGAACTAAAATAAACCAGACAAAATCCGAATAAATAATATCTATAAAAAACATTTATCCATCAGTTACTATTAACATTACCCAAATTCCAGTCAAGTCTATTGGGCTATATTTAGAACAGATATTAACGTTTTTGTTATATAGAAAACTGAACAAAAATGATGAAAATCTTATTAAATAAAAATTAAAAATATTTAACCGGATAAAATGCTAATGAATATAAATATGAAATGAGTTGAGTTGAGTTGAGTTGAGTTGAATTGAGATTAGTTGTGCAGAGTTGACCAGAATTTGGATGCTGACGTAATCCAAAATGAAATGCAAAGGTAAAAAGCTCATGGAAGTAAAAAATTACATCGCATGCGAAAAATGTAAAAATGTTAACAAGTTCTATTTCTGTCTTATAAATTTAATTGCGAATTCTGCAAATTCTAAAAATGTTAATCGAAAAACGTCTGAAATTTTATTTTGGTCTTTAATATTCGTAATATTTGTTGCATCACGTTTCTTTTATATTAGTTTCCTTTCGTTTATTTGTTCGATTCTCTTACTAATTCATCATTTTTGCCTCTAAAATATTTAATTTTTAGTCCCCTTTCACATTTAAGTAATTATTGTAATTTAATTCGATTATTTGTTTGTGTTTGGAGTATACTACATTAGTTCTTAAGTTGAGTTGGGTTGGGTTGGGTGTATTTATTTTCTTAGATTTTCAAACTTCCACTTGAGCATTGCTTCATCGATATCGTTGAGTGGTGAGCCTTTCATTTACTTAAAAAATTCACCTTTTTTCCAAAACGTTGTCCTTGTCCTTTAAAATAATCGACACGTGTGAGTGGGATCCAAAGTTGTGTAGCAACGTCTTTCTTTTTGTTGACATCCTTTTCTACTTCCAAAATTTATTTTAATTCCTCAATCAGCGTTAAACACTTTATATTGCGCTTTATCTTTTTTAATTTTTAATCAAAGTATGGCGCTCAGCCAACAAATTAAAATAATTTAAATATTTCAATGTAAAATTCTTCGATCTATAATCAACGATCATTATCTTTTGTCAGAGAAGAAAAAAACATATTATCGACGATATATCATCAACGATTAATGAAAATAACGACCGACATGAAAATACTCATGTAGCTGAAATGAATATCCCCCCAATCGTTAGAAGAAGACTTCGATAGAAGTGGTTTTCAGACCTCAGAGAACACCAATTAGAAGAAAACTAGATGAATGATCAAGTGATCAAATCATACAGTGCATAAAGAGCATAGTATTATTTGCTATATTAATGTTTAGTAGCTATTCATAGCTAATTCCATCTTGTGTTTAACTGGTTTGTGCTTCCCTTTGATTACTTCTTCTTCCTTGTTCGATACTACAGTTGATCTGATCGTACTAAGTGATTCTTCAACAGATCGATTAGGTGATATGTATTCTTCACATATGAGGTCGATGTCTCAGCAAATGGTTGTTTTGGAAGATGTCACAGCAGATCGTAATGATCATGCTTGCAGATTTTTGGTAATCCATATAATTGCGGGTATCTTGACGTCTTTTCTCTATGTATGAATAGTTTCTTCGCCTTTGAATCAATTTGTTGGCTCTTGTAGGACCTATTTTTTCTAAATACGTCGTATAATCTATTGGTAGCGATTTGTATGCAACATCTTTTATATTTTCCTGTTGTATTCATAAATCTCATGATGCCTGTAGCGTTCCCTTTGTCTGCACGAGGAATCATTATGTTTTCCCGAAGACTTTTTGGAGCAAGTTGTTCTTCTATTGCTATGTTTCTTTTTGGAGGTTTGCTGGACCATAGGACCCGATAGACATTGGCGAATTATTTCGGTTTGCCCTTATTTAGTTTTTGTGAAACCTTCTATACTGCAGCTAGTTTCTCCCACTGGGATCTACCGGAAAGTTGAATGGCTAAGACATTTGTGGAAACTTCCTCCAGAGCTTGCAAACTTTAGTTTTGTAGTAGTGTTTTCACGAGTTGTTGTTGTGAGGATAAATTGTCTTCATTAAGTTGTTGATTTTATGCCAAAGAAGAGAATAGATCTGGTTTGATGAGACTCAGGCTTATATTGAGTAACTTTTCATTGATCTCATCTAATAGGCATCTTGTTTGTTTAGCTTCTCGTTTTAAAGCTAAACTATTGATGTGAGAGCAAGCCTACGCTAGAACAAAAGAAAGTATCACGACCCTTTGAGCAGCAAGAACGACTTCACTGACGCGAAGTCAGAAGAGAACCCAGTCATACACATCGACGCGATTGAATAAAGGAATAAGATAATAAAATGTAAATTTTTCCACATCACTAAGACCAAAGATTGGATGTGGCCATATGTGACATTGTCAAAACGTTAAAACTACCCTTCCAGGGACAATTTAACAACACGGTTATCGTTACCCGATAAGAAATGTGTTATTTATAAAACACAGCCCGAAAAGTTGGGTGACAATTATTATGATAAGATAAGATCTGTTAGTACCACAATTTTTTAGCTTTTTCCTTTCCATCCAATTATCTTTTAACACTTCATTCAATTCTTTCAAATCTTCATCCAAATCGTTCCTGGCTATAATTGCTACTCATTATCATCAGGGAATGTACATTTTGAGACCCCAATCTATGGTTCTCTATATCTGATATACATCGTCTTTAACTTAAACTTTCTTCCTGTCTTACCCCCTCTGTAGTGATAAATTTATCTGAGGTCACATAATTGCTTATGACACAATTCTGGTTTCCTTGTATAGACACTATGTTACTCTCTTTACTTTTAATTTTATATTCCTTTGCTTTAGACTGTATATTCGTCCTTAGTACCTGTCGAACAATTTTTTTAAGGGTAAGAAGGCTAATACGCATAATATCCTGTTGTTGTCCATGCTGTGTTCTGGTTAGCGTGTATATGCTCTTTTCTGCTTCTGCCATTTGTGAGACCACTCTGTGCTGCTACCAATGACGGTTCTAATTATTTTCTTCATCGTTTATCTAAAACGTGGTCCATTATCTTCATTATTGTGCTCAGTGAATGATAGATTAATTTGACCTAAATCTAAAATGTCAAATTTTAATTCGATGACCTATTTTATCTATAATCATTTAATATTCCTGTCACAACCAGGTGAGAATAAAATATCATTAAGCATTTTTTTTTAATATAATCAAGTCCGGTTCTAGTAAGTGCGATGCAAATTAATGCCAATTTGCAAATTAATACCAAAAATATATGATTTAGGATGGAAGTAGGACCCTGCTTTAGGAGGCCTTAAAATAGCGTTTTTGGAGGAATTTTTTTAGGACAGAAAAAAATGAGCATGTCTAGTGAACTTTTTAGAGCATTTTATTACATATTTGAGCATTAAAAAAAAATATGTCGAGACAAAAATATTTAAACGGAACCGATTTTTATGCACATTTGTGCAACACCTTTCAATTGCTATATACAATCGGTGGGAAAGATGTAGCCCGTAATTTTTGTCTGAAACAAAAAAAACCAAAGAAAATGGTAATTCTCATATATTTTCTTCTGTGAACTAAAAAAAAAACAGAAATTTTGAAATTCAAGATTTTTCTCAGGTTTGAAAATAAATGTGCTCTTTGCAGGAAGAGAAAATCATTTCAACTTTCTAAAAAAGTTGTTTAGAATTTTTTTTTCATTAATCTTTTTAGTTCAAATCAAATAGAATGCTACTGAAGCTAACAAAAGTTTTGTTTCGTTTTGATTGCTTGTCTAGTTTTCTCGCAATCACGTCCACCAGTTTAGAAAAATCGTAAAAACGAAAACTCGAGAAAACGCGCTGTAAAGTTTACGATCAGGAAAAATGTTAATTTTCGATTACTTACGGAATATCTCGTTATAATCCTACTATAGCTCTTACGAATTCAAAATATTATTGTTTCGAACGACCGATTGAACTATTTTCAGTACATAGTTCGGTGTTATGTGACTGCGGGGAGGGGCGCGCGCTGCGTTTGTCCGAGCGTTCGTGCGTTCGTATATTTTTTGCTCGACACCTCACTGTGTTTAGTGCTGTATCTTTCAAAATATTGCGAATTAGCCGCTATAACTTCTTATACACATTCTTAGATATATTAGGCATAGATTTGGGCAATAAAATTTTTTTTGAGCCTTCTAAAGCACGATCCCCCCTTAAGTTACATATCTTTGAATGTTTTCTTGATTTAAAAGATGTAAGCGTGCGTTTCAGTATGCAAGAAATTTTTTTTGCAACAACTAACTTACGTTGGGGAAGAGTATATAGTTGCTAATCAAAACCTGAAGTGCACGCTCAACTTGATTTGCATGGAAAGCATCTCTTGTAACAGAATTGATGATTGACGCCAGATTGAATATATAGTCATTTCCTGCATTTTGTAGCCATTAAACACGTCATCATAGTCCAAACAGGAAATATATAAATTCCGACCTGACGATAAAGAAAATGTATGATTTATTTGTGGAAAAATGTACAGCAGAAGGCAAAGTACAATGTAAAAAAAAATATTAAAGAAGTTGTTCGCCACAAAGTATAAACTGCATTTCAAAGTCCCCTATAAACACACATGCAAGAAATATGACGAATAGAATCTTGCTTTGCATTTACAAAAAGATTCTATAATTACAGCTAAAATACTTTTGTTTTTAGTTACGATTTGCATTGGGTATGCAATTTTCGACGATCCTTGTCTTGTTGGTTGCCGATTGCTTGATTTTGATTTTTTCTCATTTCTATATGATTTTGGGTTTCGTTTCATTTCTATTTTCATTTTGTTTAGATTTTATCCGTTTTGTTGTTTCAAATTCTTGAATTGTGAAGTTACTTCAATTCCCATGAAAATACTGTTTTGGATTTCCACTCTGTACATTGAAAAATTTGTTTACAAAATACACAAATACTGTTCTATCCCACACGTTCATTAACTTAACTAAGTTAATTTAGATCCGCGCAAATCGTGTAAATATTCGTCACAATTATTTTTAAGTACTAGTTAAGTAAGAATAATTTTATGGTAATTCGCACGACCCTGTCCAGGTACAGATGGTGCCGCCGATGCGGCCAGCTAACGGTCGGTTCGTTCATTTACATTTTATTACTTATTTTGCAAATTTAAAATCTAAAAACTCTTGTACGGTCACGTACAAGACGTTATGTATTTCAAAACGTTTGCGGCCCCAATTCTCCTTTTGAAGCCGTCATTTTACGATTGCTGCACTTTACACAAGGGCGGTTGTAAAATAGCAATTTACGAACATTTAAATTATTATATGGTTCTCGGGATTTTAGATTAATCCTCTGAACCAAATATGGAACAAAACTTCCCTTTCTTTCATCGCCTTAAATCCATTTTTTACCAATCACCACGAGTTCTTCATCTTACATAAAAGTGGGGACCAATTACACAAAAGAACGTTAGTATTTAAGGAACGTTTTCACCCTTAGACTGACACCAGTCGAACAGTTTAATTCAAGACAACAGTCTATGAGTCACTCAAAGTGGCACAATCAAAGTACGCGTATCAATGCAACAGTCTAACAGTTACGCACAGTTACACACAGTAACACATCCAGTGTATCATCATCAGTACCAATTGTAATTGAGCAAAATTCACCCTTAGACCGACATTACCACGATAACAGTGAAAGTAACAACATTACCACGACAACAGTCAAAGTAACAACATTATCACGACACCAGTCGAACAGTTCAGTTACACATTCGCAGATTATCAGGGCACCAGTCGAACTGTTCAATTCAAGACAACTATGAGTCACTCACAGTGACACAATCAAAGTACACGTATCAAGACAACGCACAGTTACACACAGTAACACATCCAGTGTATCATCATCAGTGCCAATTGTAATTGAGTTTATCTGAACAAGCCTTCGAACGATTGAATAACGCCTAGACGGTAGCGTCGCAGATCATTTGCCGTAACATACGTGAGCGAGAGACGTAATCGAAATTTTCCTTGCTTACAAGTTTTGTTTTTATATACCAGTAAATTGGTATATACCTTTCATTTATATATTTTCATTTCATTAAAATACGTTGGTTTAATAGTTTAGTTACTAACTGTTATTTTTCTTACTTTATTTTATTTTGAACTTCAAAGTTTTTTATAAACAAACATAAAATATGACGAATGGAATATTGCTTTGCATTCGCAAAACGATTCTATAATTAGAGCTACAATAGAAACCTATAGACCACATCGTCTTTCTAAAGCAGACTATCAGACTATCAGAAAAGATGTATAGAAAAAGTGTTTGTACATTTACTGTTGTTTTAAACTACTAAAACTTTTTATATAAAATGACATTTTGAAAGAAAACTTGTATTATTACTTTTTCGTATCAAAATAAAACACGGAAATTTTGAGATTGAGTCCAAATTTCTTTGACAAAACTAAATTTAGAGCTAAAATAATCGAAATTTCTGAAAAAAACAATTGAAGACAAAAGTTAACGAAACGATATTCTCTTATGAAAACTGACAATCATTATTTCAATCCATATGACAGGAAATTTTTAAATGACTTTAAATTAAATACTGGTTTTTCTCGAAACAAACTAAACTTGAATTGGTTCATTTTCCCACTCAAATGTACATAGTAATAGAGATGTCCGCACATACTAACATAGATGTAGCGATACTGACAGGAAATGAAAAATGGAAGAAGAGCACGTTACGAAAAGATAGAAATATACAAATGTAATGATGAAATATGCAAAAGGTAGAAATAAATAAATAGTTAACAAGAATAGAGGATAAGGTACATAATTGGACATTAAGAAGAGGTTGGGAAAAGTTTGATTAAACCACTGATAGAAAAGTAGTACAAGATCATAAGAACAAGATGATGTTAAACAAAGTGATAAAACAAAAGAAAGAAGCCCGGAACATTTATCGGTACAAAGGATGAACAACATAAAAAGAATACCTAAAACAGAGGAATGAAGCAAAACCGTAACTAAGGAAAGCAAAACAATATAGGGGGGGAGTTAACCAGTTAATGAAATTCCAACCTGAAAAACCTATTGGAAGATGTTTCTTTAATTATTCGAAGAGACATGTGGCATCTTCATGATGGGACCCCGTCTCATTATGCTTTAGCAGTGCGAACATGGTTCGACAATAATTTCCCAAAGAGGTGGATAGGAAGGAATGCACCAATTTTTTGACCCCACAGATTGCCAGATCTTAATTCGTGCGACTACATTTTATGGGGACACATGAAACAGATAGTTTACTCAACCCCTATAAATACCGTTGACGAACTAAGAAATCAAATCGAAAATGTCGCTGAAGAAATTAGAAAAAAATCCTGATATGAAGAAGCATATCCACCCAGAAAACAAATGATAATATTCATATACCCTAAAAGGATAGAAGATTAAGGAGATATAAATAAGAGAAGAAGAAGAATAAAGATTTAATTCTGTTTTATTTGCTAAATCTTACATTACATTACATGATTCTGCTGCTTACCATTAAACTCTTTTTTGAAGAACACTTCGTTTCTAGTACCTTCTTCTTCGAATCCTGGTAACATCTTCGTTTAAAGTGTCATTTGAACTACTATTCAAAAGAAATATCTTGAATCAAAATGTTTAGTCGATGCATTTCCTTGTGATGCACAATGTTCCAAATATGGATGATGCAAGGACCTGATCGTAATTGGTACAAAATTTTTGGAAAACCCTTGTCTCGTAATTTAAATCGAATAATTTTATAATCAACTACAATTTTTTTGGTTTTTACTTCCTTATACTTTATGTATAAGGAAGTATAGCAATCATGAAAAAATTCGACCTCGCGATTTTAACGGATATACGCGTTTTGAAGTCCCCTGAATCGATCCTGACTATTTTTGGATTGACATATGTGTGTGTGCGCGCTCTAGCGTCCAAACCATTGAAGCCACCACTATGAAACTTAAGATTTGTATATAGCAGGAAAGAAAACGTCTTATTTTGAAAGCAATAGCTCAACCGGAAGTGATGCTTTACTCTTATCACATTTTTCGGTATCTCGAAAACGAAAAATGTTCTTATGAAAGTTAAAGGTATTGTAATTTTAAGCAAATGGAGTATATCTGAGTATAAGGAAGTTTAGTGCGGACCACTGCATATTTTTTTCAATTATGGGTCGTTTCTGGCATTGGCTTCTAATTCTACGTCAATTGAAGTATGGGAATTTATTTCAATTTCATTTAAGTTGTGCTTTTTTATTTGTTATTCAAACTCATTCGTATCAAGCCTTCCTATAACAACCTTTCCAGTGATTTGGTCTGAATGCTCCAATACCATGGCGCCATTGACGTTTCTTTGGGCTATATGCCATTTAGAACCAAATATTTGTTTGCATGTTTAATTTCCTGCAAGTGCCTTAAGGGGGGATCCTGCTTTAGGAGGCCTTAAAATAGCGTTTTTGGGGGATTTTTTAGGGCAGAAAAAATGAGCAAGTCTAGTGAACTTTTTAGAGCATTTTATTGCATATTTGAGCATTAAAAAAAAATATGTCGAGAGAAAAATATTTAAACGGAACCGATTTTTATCACCTTTCAATTGCAATTTACAATCGGTGGGAAAGATGTAGCCCGTAATTTTTGTCTGAAACAAAAAAACCAAAGAAAATGGTAATTCTCATATGTGAACTAAAAAAAAAATCAAAAATTTTGAAATTCAAGATTTTTCTCACGTTTGAAAATAAATGTGCTCTTTGCTGGAAGAGAAAATCATTTCAACTTGCTAAAAAAATTGTTTAGAATTTTTTTTTCATTAATCTTTTTAGTTCAAATCAAATAGAATGCTACTGAAGCTAACAAAAGTTTTGTTTCGTTTTGATTGCTTGTCTAGTTTTCTCGCAATCACGCCCACCAGTTTAGAAAAATCGTAAAAACGAAAACTCGAGAAAACGCGCTCTAAAGTTTACGATCAGGAAAAATGTTAATTTTCGATTACTTACGGAATATCTCGTTATAATCCTACTATAGCTCTTACGAATTCAAAATATTATTGTTTCGAACGACCGATTGAACTTTTCTCAGTACATAGTTCGGTGTTATGTGACTGCGGGGAGGGGGCGCGCTTCGTTTGTCCGAGCGTTCGTACGTTCGTATATTTTTTGCTCGACACCTCACTGTGTTTAGTGCTGCATCTTTCAAAATATTGCGAATTAGCCGTTATAACTTTCTATACATATTCTCAGATATATTAGGCATAGATTTGAGCAATAAAAAACAATCGATTTTTTGAGCTTTCTAAAGCAGGATCCCCCCTTAAAAGCAGCGACGTGCTGGCAGCGAATTATTAATTACAATTGCACAAAATGCTATTGAAATATTTGCTGCGAGATAAATTGATTGATTTAAGAAAACGTTCAATGAGAAAGATAAACGTTTCATGAATATTAACTCTGGAGGAAAGATGTAAGGAGAATAAGTGGGTGGTTTTAAATTCTTGAATTGTGAAGTTATTTTTTAATTTCCTTTGTTCTTAGTAATGATCCTTCTTAGACCTGTAGTCGAATTGATTGATAAAAAATATAAATGTATGTTTATAATAAGACAATGTAAGAAACTAGTTGTTTATTCGTTGGTAACATAAATAGGTTAACATGAAAATGCCTTGGAAAATATATAACAATAAGGATTGTTTTTAGTCGTTTTATAAATCTAAAACATGAAATTTTCAAAGCAATATATTTTAAAATTATACATAAGAAAATCATACAAATATAATCAAAAAATGAATATTATTAGCATAGGGATATTAATAACAGCGGTATTAAACATGTTTCAGGTTTATATACTGACTACAAAAACAAACCTTAAGTAATATAAACTTACTAAACCATGCAGATATATGTACAGTACATGGTGTATTTAGGTATATATGCGTACAAAACTTCTGAAATTGCAGAAAACACTAACAATTTTAACAATTTGGAACTCCTGTATTTTAATGTGTAAAGTGCACCGTTACGCTATCATATAATACAAACATAATTAAATATCAACTATCACCATAAACATTTTTTTTTTGGGAAGTACTGTATATATTTAGCTAAAACAATATCTTCATTAGATGATTTGGTCGAACGCTAATAATTAATGATTGCAAGCAATGTCACTATACAGTGTGACTCACCAATGTATCCATTTAAGCATTTCCGTTCAATCGAATTATTGGTGCGTCGATCCGTGGATACTGTATGATTCATTTAGTTGTTCACCGCACACTCACATCAATTTATACGCGGCGTTTAATTTAACAACTCAACTAATACCGATTTAAAAATGTTCGTTATGTCTGACATTTCACTTGATAATCACAATCGAAGGCGTCAAAATTCAAAATGTCCTAGTCAAATTGTTACATTAAAATTTGTATAAATCAACTTAATCTATCTGTACTCGCAGTATTTTAATGTGCTTATTGCTAATTGAAATAAACGCTACGTTTAATTTCTGCAGAAATAGTCAAGTTCAGAATTACATGGATGTATTATATTACATGGTGGTCCTCCAAATTTTATTTTAAAGTTTACGCAATATCACAAAATGAATAACTTATTGATGTAGATATTGACCAAATGGAAATATATAATTTTTAAATTCAACTGATTCCTCGTTGGATTTTTTTTTTAATAATTGCTCGCAAACTGCGAAACATCTCAGCTATTTATATTCGTTAGTAGTTCCTCAATTAATATATTTATTAGAAACGGTTTCATCAACAAAATGTAATTTTACTATTGTCAACGACAAACTGCGCTATAATAGTTAATGACTTTTTGTACTAATCCAAATTTTAAAATAAAAGTAACGAGAAAATCTACAAAGATAGATACATAAACGTTAAACCTGATAAAATTAACCAATTGGACAAATGCAATCGATTAAAGTACGATTGTTATTTTTTTTTAATTTTTTCATCAAAATCGAAATATTTTTCAAGCAGTGTTTACGCACATTTAAAGAAATGAATATAACTGAGATGCTTCCACATATAAAATAATGTATTGTTTGGTATAATAAGCGAAAAGCCACTTAATATAAAATATATTTTGCAATTCAAATATTTGTTGAGACAACTTTTTATGATAAAACGTTGCATTAATTTTGCAAAAAAAAAATATTTAGATAAATATCTGAAAATCGTTCAGATCGAATAAATATTCCATGAGTTCAATATCAAATCAAGGCATTGCAAAAAAATATATTGACCAGTAGCAGCAAGCAAATGGAAACGTACAATGCGATCAAGAATTACCTTATTATAGTTTACAAATTGATTATAAAACAGTTTTGGCAAATCTGTTGTATGCAAAAAATTGTATCCTGGCATAGTTTCACATGAATCTGGCACTAAATTAATTTATATGAAATTTATGAACAAAACAAATGCAGCGATACAATTCATGCATTCTATTTTAGAGTTAGTCAATATAAAACCTTTTAATATAAAAATGACCTACAAAAGTTTTATTTGTAAGATGTTCTTTGTCGTCGTACTTAGTAGTTTTACTTAATGCTAAGTTTTAGTCAAGTTGAAAATAAAAATCGTGTTCGTTCTAATTGAAGGTTTAAAAATATTTAATTTTGTTAATTCAATTTATGTAAATTTCAAAAAATATATCTTCAAATATAAAGAAACAAGGTTTACAACGATTGGAAGAGAAAATAATTCATTGCAGCCACTTGTATATAATAAAACTCTTAATAAATTAATTTTTAATCGTTCGTATGTATGTATATGTATGGATACAGTTAATTTAATTCTTATTTCAATTCCCAACCTTTCTTGAGCCTTAATACCGTAATTTTTAAATATTTCCAACTCGTTTTACAATGTTTCTAATTCTGTTGTTGTTGGTGATGGTTAATTGTTGTTATTTTAATTTTTTAACGTTTTTCTATTTTGTTTGATAAAATTACTTCAAAGTTGAACTTTTTGTTTCAGGTTTGTGCACTTCGAAGCTGCGTTATGTAAGTACATATATTTTTTTTTCTGGCATAAAACTCGTCCCCACAAAAAAATTTAATTAATTTTGACCTCAAATTAAAAATTAAAAAATCGAAACCAAGAAAGACAATTAAAAGACAATTAAAAGACAACTAGGAATTTTTTTTTAATTCCAAATGAAATAAAAGGACACACATTAATTAGTAATTTTTAATGACCCGAACAAAAAAAAAACGAAATGAACGAAACTAGGAGAAATAAAAATAATTAGAACAAAATTCTTTTTATTAAATATGAGACTTTTGCAAATTTGGAACGTAATTAAAAGTAATTAAAAAACGTCTTGTAATAAAGTTCACGTTGACAATTGAAATACGAATCGCCTTGTGTACATATTACTACAATGGTGATTGATCTAATGAATGTAATATAAATCTAATTAAACCATTCGCTGACCAACATAGTTTTTACAGCCCGTTCTTTTTATATTTTTATCTATTTGTTCAATCTATTAACGATTGTTTTACACTATATTTTATAATAGAGTATATACCACTAATAGTTGGTGGGTAAGAGTTTGGGTTAATTAGATTATTTGTTTATCATAGGAAGTAAATTTCTTATTGTAACTTATCTGTATGTACAGTCCAGAAATATTTTTTTTTTAAATAATAATTTGTGTATGTGTATATTTACGATACATTTAACTTTTGTACAGCTACTAAATAAAATAAGCTTTTAACGTAATAATACTGAAACTTTGTTAAGAAATAATACATAAATTTCTAATTCATACGCGTATTACTATTACTAATCTAACGCATTAATTTCCTATAAAATCTCTAATATACTATAATAATCGTGATCTGTTAAACTAGCAAAATGGCTAATATCGCATATACTTAAGGCTCTAATAATTCCAGGCTTATTTAATAATGTGTATTATAAATCAGGCGATCTTAGTAAATTCTAATTTAGGTTTTATTAGTAATTATTTAATCAATTTTAAAAGTCTATAAGGCAATTTTTGTTAACTCTAAGACTAGGTGTTTCTTATAAATTTGTAAATACTAGTTCGTTTAATGACACAATAGAAAATTTGTTCATGTATAATTATAACTAGTGTTGGATTATCGTTTCCATGGTCAAATCAGCTTTGATAGGCTGTAGAGGCAGGAGAAGGCTTAGCAACGGGTGGCAACGCAGGGCTTGGCCATGGACAACCTAGGGGTGCACTTCTAGCTTGTTGAAGACCTGCTGCAGATTCTGGATGTAAAAAGTTTCGTCTTTGGTCCATTTTTTCTGCCTATAAAATAGATTTTAATTAAAAAAAAAAACATTCATCACGTTTAATTCGGTGCTATTAGCTTATATTTATTTTTCCTATGGAAATTTAATTTGTCTATAAATAAGTGAAACAAAAACTCAACATTACACAATATTTAAAACTATAATAATTTATAAATTCATAAAGCTATAGCCACACCATACATTTAGTTGCTCCATCAAAGTTGCAGCATGTTTTGCTGCGGCATCACAGGCGGCCACACACAAGAAAAGTTGCATGCATCAAACACATCAAAACATTTGTACTACCAACCTACAAAAATAAATCTACTCTTGTCATATCGACATTGAATAAGTAACCGCCGTTGTATTAATATGGTGCTTTTTTATTTTCATAATAACTGTTGGCATTACTACAGTTACTAAAAATATCACTAGAAATGCAATTTTTCACACAAACGTGTTCTATTCCCATCCATCACGGTTGCTGCAACTGTGATGCTGTATCAAAGTTGCAGCAACTAAATGCATAGTGTGGTCATCGCTTAAACAATTCAATTAATCTTTTATTTTTATCAAACACATTTCGCTGTTATCGATCTTCAACGCTGTCATCCATATTCCAGTCGTTCCGCTATCGAACGCTAGATGGCCGCTTTTATTAACTTCCATAATCTTTATTTGTACGCCTATGGTTCCTTGCAAGAGTTAAATATATTTGTATTGCAGTTTAAAATATGCAAAAAGGTTATACAGTTTCGTGGAAATGACTCATCGCTTTAACCACCTGCCATTGAAATTGAAATTGAAATAAATCGATACGCAGAAAAATAGAACAGTCGACATAAACTCAACCCCCACCATGGGATTTGAACATTGGTATCTCGATAACAATTTAAAGCGTACTTGTTAATTACGTCATGGGTTGTAAGTGTCCCTATATATAATTAAATAAATATAATTCGATTACTCTTTCATAATTATTATCTTTTTAATTTTTTAAATTTCTGTTGAAAAATTTTATTTCACTTAGCCTGCCAATTATTGTTATATGTTAATTACTTCATGGGTTTAAAGTGACCCTATATATAATTAAATAAATAAAATTCGATGACTTACGCTTGCGTAATTTTTTATCTTTTTATTGTTTTTTTTTTAATTTCTGCTTAAAGTTTTGTATTTATTTAGTTTGATTTCTAGGAATTACATGACTCTGATTTAATACAACTTAAATAATACTTACATGAGCTTGTATTCTTGTAGTAATTGTATCAGGTAAAAGGTCAAGTTGGTCTTGTAAAGCTGCTATTTTATCTTCTATGGTAGTCATGCGATCTTCTAGAGTGTCCTGCCTTGTGCTCATGTCAGACACAATTTCATATACTGTATTTTGTGTCTAAAATCAAATGAATAAAATTAAATAAAATTATAAGAACGTCCATCAATAAATTGTTAGCGGTCACGAGAAAATGCAAACTCCTTTCTCCGCCACTGCTCGCAGACGAGATAAAGATATGATTTATAAAACGTTACATGAAGGGAGTGGGATTCTGCAACTAAATTGTTATGAGTTATATATTATTATTATCGGTTCAATGCAATATTTATCATTATCTTTAAACCGTTGATATGATCAACAAAATCTAACAAATGTATTAGAATTAATTAATTTACTTCATCAAAGTAAAGGCGCACAAGTGTTACTTAAGTAACTGTGATCATTTCTAGAAATAATCGTTGTTTTTAAATTTACATCTTCATTAAAATTCACTCACCTTTGCCATATCTGTAATTGTGTTAGCGTTATCCAGTAGTTTTCGTTGATCCATTTTAACTTTCCTCAATCTAAAAAGTTAAATTTACGATTAATAGTATCATCATTACGGATGACTTACGCGTATATCGCCAACAAGAATTTTCGCTGGTGTGTCCGCACTTTCCCCGGGTTCACCCTTTTCACTAGCCTTGTATGTTTGTAAATTAACCATGTTTCTCTTAACACATTTGCTGCGGCGTTCTTCAACTACAATTTTAATTTATTTACATATTCGACTTGGTTGTATCGACTTACCCGTTTTGTGAGTTGCGTATCCATCATAAAATTATGTACATGCTTTTCAGCGCGAGTTAATTCTAGTTTACGTGATACAACTGCTACTAATAACGCTGTACATCCCGCGCCCTAAAATAATTAATAATAAATTATTAAAAAAAAATAAATCAAAATAGATTGAAAATTGGTATTTAAGTACGAGGGCAGAGTGATAAGTACTGCGCGTTGGTTACAGATGGCGTGCTAGCTGCGTGATTCACTTTCTGTTTGGCAGTATTACAATTTCTGTGTTTTGATGAAATCAAGGCTGGATTAAACGAAGTTTATAGAGAACCTGCATCTTCATTAGCAACAATAAAATATACTCGGTGACATATAAACTGCACCACCTAGAAGGGGTGGGAATTTTTGGACCAAATTTGGCAGAAACATTGGACTAGTCTAAGGTAACAATTGATTAAAATTTGATAAAGAAAACACTTCATCTTTTTGATTTTTCTTTAATAATGTGTTGGTCCGCCCCTATTTCTGATACACTCATTGACCCGCCTTGGCATTGATTCCAGCAGGTGATCAATGTCTTCTTGGGGTATGGCATCCCAACCAGCCTGTAATTCATACCGTAGAGCTTCTATTGTCAACGGTGGGTTCGGTAGATTCCTCAATCTTCTACCCATCATGTCCCACACGTGCTCAATGGGCGACAAATCGGGAGATCTTTGCGGCCAAGGCAAAAGATTAACATTGGCCTATTCAAAGAAGTCAAGAGAAACCCTTGTTACGTGAGGTCGTGCATTATCTTGCTGGAAAAGTGGGTCTTCCAGCCCTCGAAGACATGAGAACATGTGGTTCTACCACTTCGTCAATGTAGCGTCGGGCGGTCATACTGCCCCGAATGAAGAGCAAGGGTGACCTACTGCCGTAAGCAATAGCACCCCACACCATCAACCCCACAGTTCGGTGAACATGCCTCGCAATCGAAAAATCATGATTGGGCCTTTCTCCACGTCTTCGTCTAACAGTCATCCGACCATCATGCATTCCTAAACAAAATCGCGATTCGTCACTAAAGACAACTCGATGCCACTCTAAGTTCCATTGAAGTATTTCCGTGCACCAGGCCAAACGTGCCTGGCGATGTTGAGCAGTGATGGGTAGCACAAGATGTGGGCGGTAAGACAGCAAGCCAAAGGTTCTTATTCGACGATAAACTGTTCGCAAGCCTATCGGACGACCTTGTTCACCTAACCATTGATCAGCTATCGATCTAGTTGTAGAGAATCGGTCTCTCAAAGTCATTAGTCTTAAGCGGCGATCTTGACGTTCATTGGTTCGTCTTTGAGCCCCAGTGCCTCTTCTCCGACGTTCAACCCCATGTTCAGACCACGCTTGATAAACACGCATTATTGTTGAGTGGTGCCGTCCCAAACGGTTGCCGATTTCTCTAAACGAAAAACCTGCTTCTCATAAACCAACAATCCGCCCTCGGTCAAAGTCACTTAACTGCTGGTAAACTTGAGGTATCCTTCCTCTAGGCATCGTTAAACACTTGAAACACTTTAAACTAAAGAACTGGATCCGAAAAAGTGGAACAAATTCAAAAAATGACTCGATAATTGCTTGTCTATCTCCACCTCTAAAAAATTACACAAACGTCAAAAATCCCATGACTACTTGATGATTGGGTTTCAAATTTTAATCAACTATTTCCCTGGACTAGTCCACTATTCCTGCCAAATTTGGTCCAAAAATTCCCACCCCTTCTAGGTGGTGCAGTTTATATGTCACTGAGTATATAAGGCAGCTGAATTTAAACGCGATCTTTGATGAAGAACATCGAGGTCTTCCAAATGTTTGACCAAATCCATTGCATTTAATTGATTGACCGCAAGTGAATGAAATAGTTGAGTTAGTAGACATCTCAGATGAATGTGTTGATAATTAGCAACAAAGGCAATCGGGTGACGAATGACAGAAAGGAAGGAATAGTCGAATTATTTCGTTCCGAAGAAGTCAGAATTTCGTCAGCTGGAAAGGTTATGGCTATAGTTCTTTGGTATGCAAAAGTCCAATTTCCAATTTGCGAAAGAAAAAAGTTCTCTTCCATCGAGACACCTGATCACAGATCCATAAGTGTATTTTAAAAAATTCGGAAAGAGTTTTGCTCTAATGAGTAGGTAATCAATGAAAAAAAAAAATTCGAAGGGTTGAAATCGAGGTCTAAAAATTGGAAAAATTTGTCCAAAAAAATGTTTTTGGAGACAATGGTATTTATCACTCTCTCCTCGTATATGCGATAAATTAAATGCATACCATAATCCCCGTGCTAACTGCTATACCTCTACCACAGTAAGTATTTGGTACGATGTCTCCAAATCCAACGCTTAAAAATGTGATGGCGATTAACCACATTGCATTCAATAAATTGGCGTGTTCCTCATCGTGAAATCTGTAACTGGGTAACTTAGTAGCTAATAAAATTATTACCCTTTATTGTACTCCATTTGATTTTTTTAAGTAACGCTGTTTGTAGGAACCCAAACATTTTCCCCTTACTTATAATTTGTGCGTTATTTCAGTAAACGCTCGTGATGATGGGCATATAATGAAAGGTTACTTATTTCATTCAAATGGAGTATGACCAATGTCGTTCACCGACCTTTCACATTGACGTAACGTCCAACTAGCTATAATCCAAAGAGACACCATAAATACTAAAAGTACTGTCCCGGGGCAGATGGTCATGAGTGTTTTGAGCACGAAACGTGTATTAAAATTAATTCGATTTAAAGCCCCTATGCTACGAGAAGAGGCGTCTGTAAACAGTTTACTATGTAATAACATGACTCTACATATTAGGTATAATCTAAGAAACATTGGTAACGACAAGGGCACGTCGTAGGGGACGCATTTCGACCCTATCCCCCCTCCTTTGTTCGCTAGTTTTGTTGTCCACACGAAACGATAATGACCAGGAATTGGGTGTACGGCGCATATGAGCAGTTCCATAGATATTTGGCATATTCTCTGCCAAGTCATCGCGATTCGCCAGTCGTCGGCACAATTATCTATCATGAAAAGCTGAAACAAACATTAACATGAACGAAACGGCTTGGGAAAAAAATATTGGGGAAGGTATTTGTGGGGATAACATGTGACGATTTTATGAAGAATAAAACATCGCAAGAAAATATGGGTGAAGTATTAGGTTCACATGACCTGTCTATCACCCAGCTACTAACGTTTAACTCCAAATCCTATTTTATTCAAAGTAATCAAAGTTCCAATCTGTATGGAGCTATGTTCTGTATTTTTTTTTGAAATCAGAGCAAAAAGCAGACATTCACATCTATGAGGAATTAAGCCATAGGATATAAAGATGGACCCGTAACTTCTAACGTCAGTTCTAAATCACTACGACCGGGAAGACCAACATCAGTATGTGAGGAAACGAACCTCCCAAAGACAATTCAACAAGAAATATAAGAAATGAAATCATTTCCCAAACATATAATCTGCAGAAATTTGTTGATCAAATGTGAAGAAAAAGTGGTGAACACTGTGTGATTAAGACCTGGGTACAACTCTTCTTTCAAGAATAGATGAAGTATTTTCGTCACGATATTTTTTTACGAGTTTCCTACATATAATAAATATAACTGCATTATATGAATCAAATATTTAAACCATGCCCTCATTCAACTATTTAATTATTTCAAAAATGATTAATTACACGTCTATCGACATGTACAACTAAATATATTCATAGTAGAGTTTCCAATATGATGGATGAGGCTCCTAGTTTTTTGTATGCGGATGTTCAATATTTAAAATTTTGCAATTCAAATTATATGCAGAATTTGGTTACGCGATTCCAGCTAGCATTTGCCCCCGTTGTCAAAACTCATTATGAAATAAATTCCATTATAATTGTCAATTCCAGCAAACTCTAATTGTAGCATTCCTGTGATGTCTGCATTTATATGACGCATAGTTAGGCACCTAATCAGTAACTAAAATGTATTTTGATAAACAAACCGCTATACGAATAGTTCAAATTTCTCATATTTGTATGTTTATTATATGATAACCACGATGTTTCCAACAGCAATAGTTTTCGTGAAGTTAATAATGAACGATTGCGAAGGAGTAACGCGGATCGCAAAGTGCCCATCACGAATGCTAGAGCAATTTGAAATGATTTTATAGTCACGAATTAATTGTACTTCATTTTACAATAATTCTATGTCGGGTATGTCCATTTAATCTACTACTATCGGTGCCAAAGTAATAGTCCCCTGTGTTTGAAGACCTATATCAAAGAGACCGCTTGTCGGTAAAAAATAAAATATACATTGTTACAACCGGCAATCATTTCTACGTAACACACTCTAAGTTCAATTTTTGTGCCGATACGTTTAGAAGTAATCATTAGGGAAGTGCAAAAAAGCACCCGATTTTGCGATATGTAACGGATAGTTGACTTTACAAAATTTTTACTATTTAACCGTTCAACAAAAAAATTGAAAGTTCGACTGGACGTAATCTGATATGTTGTGCACCGAGTGAAAATTTAATTTTTTCTTCATTACAAATACTATATAGTTCTAAGGAAACTTCAACTTGTGTCTATCTCGAAATACGTATTGAAATTTAATTGTACCCATTATTTGATTATTGGGAGCGAGATACGTATTCCAATAAAGTTCGCGCAGATTTCCCCCCGAAGGGAGGGGTTTCGGTCTAGTGCTGGGTAATTCTATTTTCAGACCTCATTTATTTTAGTTTTTAGCAGCGTAAATAATAATTAATATAATATTAATATAATACTACAACAGCTCAATGTGTCCTGTACTTGACGAATGAAAATAAATATAAAAATAATAATGATAATATGTCCATATATTAAGACCATATAATAAAAACAATAAAATAATTTTATAAATATTTATGTTATAAATAATAAATACAAGTTCTATAGTTTTTTTCACAGATCGTGTGATACGTCGTAGTTAAAAGGGCTCTTCTTGTCTATACTCACGTACAATCAAGCGAATGCTTTTCGCAAAACATTCTGACTTGTTTATGTTTCTTGTACTGCATTTATTATCAGTATTTAATCGGCATATTCATAATGTTATTAATAGTTGTATTATTTCGGTATATAGTTTCTGAACGAAGTGGTTGTTTGGATTGGTTCTGGTCCTATAGCCAGATTAGTATTTTGCGTAACCCTTTGAATGGCTCCGATTACGTTACCCACGAATTGAGCAGAGTTGCTTATGGCAGACGACTCGGCCGTATCGGAATTGTTAGCAATAACACTTACCTTGTGTAACATCCTCTATGATGCAATGAGGAAAGAAAGCATCATAACTATCACTTGACTCGTCCGACAATTCATCATCATCGTCACCTTCTCCTAAGTTAATTGTAAATGGTTCCATAATTTTGTCTACAAGGTGTTCTTTTTCTATGTACGAAGCTTCCTGACATAAATTCAATACATCCTTAATTTTAAAAGTATTATTTCTTATTGCAAGTTTATTTTTCACGTATGGCCAAATTAATTCAATAGCATTAAATTCGCAATGAGCTACAGGTAACAACAATAATTTCCCATCGTCTCCTCTTACTTGCTTTGCAATGATTTCTAATAGTAGTACATTTTGATAACGATGCGGCTTAGACAATAGCAACAGCTGTGATTTGGTCAATTTTGAAAAATTAGTAATTAGTAATTAGTAACCAAGCACTCATGTCATTTCATTTCCTCCAGGATAATGTAGGGTTCCTAAAATCAGGATCTAGTATTGTATGATAAGGAGCTTGATCTATCATAATTATTGATTTTGCTGGTATTACCGACAGCATTCATTTCGTGATGATAATCGGCTTTTGCTTTCCTTTTTTCGCCTATAAAGCATTTACGGCATCCTTCCAAAAATCCATTCTCGCTGCCAATATGCAAAATGATTACCCTTTGACCTGCAGCAGATGGTCGCTTTATACCGCCTCTATAACCGTTTACTTGTTGAACTCCAACTCGATAATGGTCAAAAGTAAACTTATTATCCGGGTTGGGTTGGGTTGGGTTTTGGCTTTTTCAACCCATCCGAACTGTCGAGCATGATTTGCACCACGCTAGGTTTCATCCGCGTAGAATATTTCCTATCCCTGATTTCTATACCTAGATGTCAAGAAATTAACTCTCTTAGCAGTTATGTGAGGGTATTCCATTAATACTGGTTTAATATCTAGTTTCATGTTTTTTAACCATCCGTACAATGTTCTGTGCGAAAATTCGGGTAAATCTGGAACTTCAGTCAGGAGTCAGGATGAATTGGCCGCCCGTAGTATTGGTCGCGAAGCGTAGGATCCGGTCCCGGCAGTAAATATGCTATACGAATCTGCGCGATCGCCAAAAATTACGCAAACTTAATTTCACTTTAAAAATATTAAATAAGGGATACAAATAAATTTCAGTACGTATTTCGAGATAGGCACAAGTTGAGGTTTCATTCCGCTTTCGTGCGATATCTTGCAACGGAGATAACAGAAATTACAAATGTTTATAAATTTAATTTCCCCTCTGTGCACAACATATCAGATTACGTCCAGTCGGAGTTTCAATTTTTTTAGTTGAATGGTTAAGTGGAAAAAAATCGCGTATTTAATGACGATGAATGATGAGGGTAGTTTGAATAATTTTAAGTTGGCAGTAAGCATTTATTATGTACTCTAAACTATGTCTAACCATACAATAAATTTAGGACTATTTTTCACTAATTTCACACCCTTGACATGAAATTATTAAACTTCATTTATTGCTATATTTTTGAGGGTTTTGACACTAAAGCAATTATTTTGCAATTATTTCATTTTATAAAAATGTTATATTATATAAGGCAGTGTCAAAACAATGTCCAATGATTTTGCCACCAAAACAGCGAATCTTCTATTGCAATTTATTCCATTTTATGAAATGTATTATTTCTTATATAAGGTACGATGTTTATTGATTGATAGTTTGTTTAAGTTTTAAAGAAAGTGTATAACCATGAACTTCCCATGAAACTAAAACGTAGTTCATTCTAAATTTTTTTCATTTCCAGCCGTTGTAATCCAATAATTATTTCCTTGGATACTCTGAATACTTTTGCATTGCCAGAAACCGATTCTAATCGACCTATACGACATTTACGTTTCTTTCTTGTTTTGCCCAAATTTCTATAATCTACACATACTTTCTATATTTCTCCATTTCTTATTCACTTAGATTCAGCTCTGACATATCTTCTTTGATCAACAAATTCAGATACCATTCTGGAACTTTTTTTGTTTAATTGTTTTTTTTAATTTTCCATTGATGGATGTTGAATTTGCTACTTTTCTATTACATTGCCTGAAGATATTTACTCACCTCTAAGTGTTACTAAGTAGTGTGCGAGCATTCCGTCCAAGCATGACGTATTATCGGAGTCTTATCCAGATTATTCAGAGAATTTAACAGTAATTTATATACTCGACTTTTCGAACAGAAAATATATAAAAAGCTATCTGCTATACCCGTAGCAAATAGCACTTCAACAAAATCTTTAAAGAGAAAGACAAGTAGTACAAGTGAGGAAGTCACTGTGGAAAAACTGAAAACTAAGAAAGCAATGGAATCGAAGGGGGTAACATTAAGAGCAATTGAGGAATTGGGAGGTGAAGTGAAGAAGGAACGACGAGAAAGTAGAGAAGAACGCAAACACTGAAAGATGGAGATGGAGGAAAGAGAAGAAGAGACGAAGATGTGATAAAATTGATTAATTGGAGGATGCAATTGAAAGACATGAAAGGGAAAAGAAACGCACGAACATTATTTCTAGAGGAATGGTTATTGGTGAAAACCAGATGGAAAAAATATTGTAACGGTTTTTGAACAAAGAAATTGGTGTAGACGCAAATGTATCAAAAACATATATAATTGGAGAAATCAAGAATTGTAATCGCCAATTTGGATCATAAGATGGATATAATGAAAAACAAAATAATACTTAAAGGGAAAGATATATAAATTAAAATAAAAGAGAGAAATACAACGAAAAATCGTGAAGAAGTAGTATACCACAAAATACACAAACATAGTTATAATAATGGCCAAAGAAAGAAGAGCACCTCAATGGAATGGCAGGTAAACACACATTTTGCAGCACAACAAAGTATGATAATAAGTAGTACCATAAATAAACAAAATAATTTACACAATGAAACATGTAGAATACAAGGGTAGATCATTATTTAGCGTCCCTGACATAGTTTTGCCATCCGCTGGTAAAGTTATCACCATTTTTTTGGACGCGGACGGAATTTTGATGATTTTTGGAACGTGGACATATAATAACAGGCTCCTACTATGCCAACTTAATTACACGATTACACGATTGTGTCAAGGAAAAAAGATGGGGAAAATTGAGCAAAAGGAATTCTGTTTCATCAAGACAACGCTCCTGTCCATAAAAGCTATGTTGCCATGAGCTATATTCTGAACACAGGATTTGAATTGGTTGAACATCCCCCATATTCACCAGACCTGGACCCTAGTGATTTCATTTTATTTCCAAAATTAAAAGAATATCTTCGTTGGAACAGATACCAGAGACTGGTTGGAAGAGCAACCGAAAGAAGTTTGGAGCATCGTTGGACCAAATGCATCGACGTTCAGGGAGATTATGTTGCCATGAGCTATATTCTGAACACATGATTTGAATTGGTTGAACATCCCCCATATTCACCAGACCTGGACCCTAGTGATTTCATTTTATTTCCAAAATTAAAAGAATATCTTCGTTGAATCAGATACCAGAGACTGGTTGGAAGAGCAACCGAAAGAAGTTTGGAGCATCGTTGGACCAAATGCATCGACGTTCAGGGAGATTATGTTGCCATGAGCTATATTCTGAACACAGGATTTGAATTGGTTGAACATCTCCCATATTCACCAGACCTGGACCACCCTAGTGATTTCCTTTTATTTCCAAAATTAAAAGAATATCTCCGTTGAATCAGATACCAGAGACTGGTTGGAATAGCAACCGAAAGAAGTTTGGAGCATCGTTGGACCAAATGCATCGACGTTCAGGGAGATTATGTAGAAAAATTAACGTTTGATATTTCTTTTCCATGACGATGTACTCATCGCTAAAAATAGGAAATCAATGGTAAAGGATGTTAAACCATATAGGGGAACTACTCACCGTTATTTGGTGATAATAAAAATGGGAATAAGAAGAAACATAAGAAGCAGTAGAAAGAAGTGGAATATAGAAAACCTAAAAGTGGAAGAATATGAAGAAATTAAGAAACAAATAGTGAAATTAAAAAATGATAACAAGAAACTAAAACTTGACGAAGGATATGGCTAAGTAAAGCAGCAGAAACGACAATTTAATATAACAAAAACAAACTTAGCAAAGAATGGCAAAAATTAATAATTGAATTATTACAAAGTAATCAAAAATGAAAATGGATGTGTTGAATATGAGAATGAAAAAATAAAAGAAATCTGGAGGAACCATTTTGAAAAACTACTACTACCACTACTAAATAACAACAAGGTTAACGAAGATGAGAACAATAATGGAAATATATTTAAAAGGTCCACGTACTAATTCCCAATTATGAAATGTTTATAGGAATGAAGTACCGGCGATGTGGTCCTGATGGCAAAAACTAGAAGAAGCTTAGAGAAAGTATATAAAGGACCGAAAACTCATTCATTCTAGTAACAATGAAATTTTATAAACACTTATCAACAATGTTAACATTTGACTGTTTATTAATTTTAATTCAATTTTAATTTCAAAAATTTCTCGAACATTCGAGCCAGAATAATACGTCCACCGTCGCCGTCGTATTAATTTCAAATGACTTCCATTCAAAGGTTACCACTACCTAATATGCAAATTCGATCTTATCGAAAGCTTACGAGACTAAAAACGCTACCACAATAAATCTGATTTATATCAATGACGCATAACTCATTAAATACATTTCTTGGCAATTTATATTTGTTTTTTGCTAATATATATTAATTGGGAATTATGTATGCAATTGGGTTCTTAATTGTGGAATTTGGGGCAGGCTTTTATTTCCATTTTTAGGAGTTAATTGGCCATTATAATTGAATTATAAGCGTCGAAGGAGGGCTATTTGGGTCAGCGATAAAAAATAATCGCGTGGTTTTTATTTCATGTGGAAATCATTAATCATTGGCTTTCCCTAAATAAATATAAGGCGAGATATAGTTTAATGGCATATGCATTAGTAATAAAAAAAATATTTATTGCGCTGCCTTTTAAGCAAAAAATTCTTGAACTGTATTAAACAATTATTTTTGTCTCTAACTATAGACTTCAATGAAAGCCATACTAGAAATATACGAATTATTATAACGACTCAACCCCTTTTATTGTCATTAACAACCATTGCATTATTTTTATTAATATTATTAGGTTTTAGAATTCTAGAAATTTATTGGGACGTTTAGAACTGAAATACGGTTTAGCGCTTAGTTACATGTCGTGCCGAAAGTACATTTTGTTTGACCTTCCATTCAGAACCAACATTAGGTATTCCGTTAAATGTTCGTAAATAAATAAAATTCAAACCCACGTATTTACATTGAGCTGACAAATGCTGCATACATGCAAATCAAATTAATTTCATTAGCAGATTCGGTAAATGTTATATACGTTGTATATTCGTGTAAAAGCTTTATGCGAAATTTATGCAATAATCTACTCCGGTTCCTGTGCTATTTAAATTAATTCAAATATCTAACAAAATTATCTGCAGGGTTGAGATTGCATGCTTATTGGTTATTGATAAATGTGGGTAAGTTTAACAGCACATTTGATTTATTTCAAAATTTTTTTACATTTATTTCCATTCAATAAAAGATCTAAATTGAGAAATTATTAATTATATTGGAGGAATTATTAATTATATTGGAAGAATTCATTTCGCCGATTTTTACTTCCTTATATTTTATGTACGTGCTCTAGCGTCCAAACCATTGAAACCACCACTATGAAATTTTAAACTTAAGATTTGTATATAGCGGGAAAGAACACGTCCTTAAAAAATGTTCTTATGAAAGTTAAAGATATTGTAATTTTAAACAAGTTTTGTTCGAAAAGTTTTTTCAAAAATTGAGTATAACTGAGTATAAGGAAGTTCAGTGCGGACCACTACAAATTTTTTATCAAGGGGAGATACAAGACGCGGCATTTTCTGTAAAAATACAAAAACGAAACTTGCTTCGAAAAGTAAATTAAAAAAAAAAAACAAAGAAAATAATAAATTATTCTCCAGAGGTTGAACGCAGTCCAATAGATCGGGTAACGCGTTGATCGACAGATGACCACGATAATTAAAACTTCAATTTAAAAGATTAATTATGAAATTAGTGGGGATCGGTATTGGATGCTTCCACAACAACAACAAAATTTGTATCGCGCTTAAATTTAATTACGAAAATATTATTATAAATATTATAATAATATTAATAAATAAATCACCAACAGCACTAGGTGTGGCGTTATGTTTTATATAATTATGTTTAATTTAAATGGCTTTATTCTTACTTTGTAATTACAATGAGAGTTTCCGAAGTATGAGATGAGTTTACGTACTGCAGTAGAACTGTGTGTTATTATTATGTGCTATGTGCAATGTGCATGTTAGCCTTGTGTTAAATACTGCCGGCGATACACCATCGAGTAAATTATGGGAAGTTAAATGTATTATTACCTTGAGAATTGCAGCTAAAGCTGATTAAATTTAATGCACATGTGTACGTACAAAATCAACATAATTTTTTTATCTAAAGAAACGAATTGAAAATGTGAATTTACAAATTATCTCATGTGGCGTAACTTACGAAATGAACAATCAGATTCGATGTATTATAGTTGATATTTCGTAAAATCAATCGCAGCGAGAAACTTTTAATATCGTTTTCCGTGTATTAGGAAATGACGTCAGCGTTGGATTTTAAATGGATTTTTCGAATTTAAGCATAAAAGTTTAGTCGTTACGAGGTAGCTTATTTAACTTTAAAAGGTATTAGAACACAAAAATATGGTTCCATTTCATTGGAGTTTTTATAACATCTAACATAGTTTTTTTTATTTTTTTACTTTATGTATAAGGAAATATTGGTAATCTTGAAAAATGGACCAAAAGATTTTGCGATTTGATTTGTCGAGGCCGAAAACGTGCCTTGATATTTGAAGTATTCTCGCTCACGTACTTTACACCTGCATTTTATGAAAACTTCGTGTATTACAGATTTTAATTATTTTTAATGCATGTTTCGAACGAAACTCGAGCTCATCTCTCGTTACGCGTGCGTAGAAATCACCCGTTATATTAAAATTAAAAAGTCGTATTTTTTGCTCTGCATTCTAAAATATATATTTTTTAATATATCCGAACAGGGGGATTGCATAAAAAATATAAATTATAGACGATGGACAGCGACGATCACACCTCGGAAGATCCAAAAAGGAAAACGAACAGAAAAGCTGTGGCGAAAAAAAAACACCCATGAAACATTACAAAAAAATTATATCGTTACAGATATAATAGGGGAGATCATTATTTAGCGTCCCTGACATAGTAGACGTTGAGTTAATCAATTTGACACATTAAAGTATTAATCATTTGTTGTTACGTTAGTTCAATTGTAGTTTTGTCACTTGTTACCTGTTTAAATAATTTAGAATTTAAGTAAACATTTTTAGAGAAATTCTAATATCTGTACCCCTTCCCCATTCTCTCCCAATGCCTTCCTCCAATCTCTGCCCTCCCGCTCCTCCTCCTTGCTCCGCCCCATTTCTTCGCACTCCTCCCTTCCCTTCCCGCATGCTTCACATCTTTTGTATTCTTCCCCCATCCAATATTTATTTGCCTCCTCGTTCCCGCATCTATACCTCGCTATTAGCTTCTCTTCATCCGTCGTTTTACCTCCGCCCAAATACCTTGGCCTCCTCCCAAATGTCTGTATTGCTCTGTACCTCTCATTGTACCTCGCCTCCCTTATCTTCCCTTCTCTTTCCTGCGCTTCCACCTCTCTGCCATCTCCCTTTCCAACTGTCTCCCCTCTCTTCTCCTCCTTTCCACCTCTGCTGTCGACAGCCCCGCCTTCTCATAAAGCCTTATCCTCGCTACTTCCCACCCTGATAACTTTCCTCCCGTCCTCTCCCTCTTATCTAATTCCTCCAATACCTTTTTCCCCAGTCTCTCCTCCCTCCCCCCTCTCAATTCCAACTCATACCTCAGAATTCTGCTCCCCATCTCTACCGCTAATCTCTCGCACCCCGTCTCCTGTTTATTAGTTTAATTAATATAATGTAATAAATTATATTAATTAAACTAATAATTGTTTGTGTGATTTTCTGTGTCGACGTCAAAAGTGTACATAATTAGATAGGGCTGAATTGAATTGTGATTTGAAAAACCTCGTCGACGTGAAAATTATAAATAATTATAATAATTATTTAAATAAAAAAGTAAATGTTTAAATCAAACTGCTTTTTTGTATTTTTGTATTAAGAATTTTCATAAATATATCGATATAATGAGGCTCGATACAAAAACGCAGTTGCAATGGCGCGTATTTCACTAACGAGGTCTTTATTATTAACTAGAGTTTGCGAAGCATTTGATGTCTTAATTAAACTTTTCCAAACAAAATTGCAAGTTGTACTTCAAACGCAAATCTAAATTAAATTGATAAAGCTTCGGTTCCACCATTTGTGTGGGCACACTTGGATTGTTTTTTTTTGTTTTAATGACGATGCAATTATGAAAATCGATATGGAAATGTAAACAGAAATATTACGTTAATTACAACCTTTTGCGATAAAGCCTTAATGAGAAATCCATAGTTTATTATGACTTGACTGCTGAATGGGACAATTAAATAAATGTACGTATGTAGTTCAGAGATATGTGCGTTTGCAAGTTGCACACAATTATATATTTTAACAAATTTTAATATTTAATATTTATTAAAATTAAAAATTTCGACATATGGAAAAATTGTCAAGAATAAACCATCACTTCCGGTTGAGATATAGCTTTAAAAGTAGGACGTTTTCTTCCTCTTTATATGCAGCTCTTAAGTCTTTTGGCGAATCAAAGCGCCGATACTTACTACCAATAATATTTTTTGCTGGTTACATAAATTGGTCATCGTGTGAGTGCGTTTCAAATCTTCAGTTAGTAATAAAGATGGCCCTGAGTCACGGTCCGTAAATATCTGAAACTCTCGTCGATTGTAGCCGCGGTCATGTAATTTCATTTTTCAAAAATATGTATAAAATATACCTTAGCCATTAAATTTGAACGCCGGGATAGTGTTTCGGGTTTGACTTTTGGATGGCGATAGGTGCTCATCGATGGCACATTGGCGCCTCACCGTATAATCATATCTAGATTTATTATTTTTACGTGGTTCTTGTAGTGATTTATCGTCCATTGTGACGATAATTTGGTTGGCCATCGCAGTGTAATTATGTCATTTTTATGGAAAAATTTTGACAACTGATGACAAAATGCATTGCATTTTTTGTGCAAATTCGTCGATTTGATCGGGTAGCCAGATTATGATAATGAGTATGGGTAATTGACTAAATATTACGTGAACGAGATTGTTTTTATTTGTTCTTATGACAAATTACTTTGGGATAAGATAAATGTCCTATTTAGAGGGAAGTAAAAAAGGATCGTGTGTTTATAAAAACGTCGTAATACATTATCAGTGCAACGACGTCAACGAGGCCGTTGACCCCCCGGTTGACGGGCTGGGTGTGTGAGGCCCAGGCAAATCTTTTTTTTGTTGTTGTATTTTTTTAAATATTTTTTTTTTTTCATTTCTTTAACTTTTTGGTACCTTCCTTATTTTAATAAAGATATGTTTTCCTTAATTTGTCTTAATTTTATCATCTGTCGTTTGGCTGCCAGAAGGGCTTTGGGCCTGTCAGACACAACTACCCCTAGTTTATGCGCGTTTTGCATGTTAGCAAACTTTTATCTCGAGTTTAGGGGATTTACCTTTCTTACTCTCAATAGTTTATCTTTTGTAGAGGAATCCCCGTTTTTATGCACTTGGTTCGTACTATAGAAAGCTAGACACGCGATTATTTTTGTTTAGTTTCTATTGGACGTGCAACTGAAAGTTTGCCGTGTTTTCCATTTGTGACGTTTTCCATTTGTGGCTTTATTACTTTTGTTTGGCGAGATGGATGCTCATGGAAGGGAAATTATTAGACTAGAGGCACTTTACGATGAAGTACCAACCCCGGACGTATCTGAAGCATCTGAGTCAGAAGACGAAGGCGCACAAGACATAATTAGCGAACACGATACAGATACGGAGCAAGAAGAACCAGATGAAGATGGCAATCAATCAGATACTTCTAGTACAACCTCCAGAGAGGCCCAACCCGTCGAGTGGTGTGATTCTGAATCCACCCGTCAACCGGAGGGTTAATACTAATTTTGATTATTTTCCGTTATTCCGTTATTGGCCGTTATTATTAAAGATAAAATAAAAAACCACATTGCAGAAATATAAAAAATTATTGTACCCATTAAAATTCCAATAATTTTATCGCAAATAATATGGCTAATAAAAAAGCTTAAATTATTCTAAAAAAATCTGTAGTGGTCCGCACTGAACTTTCTTATACTTACTTGTATGTATTTCAAAAGAACGTTTTAAATTTTAATATTGCTAACAAATAAACGAATAAAAATATCACCTCAACAAATTTATAAAAAGAATCCGCCATAGCTAATTTTGTCAGTCTCATCAAGAAGTGCACATTTTCATTGACGATTCCTTACGACACGTTTACTACATTTACGGTAAAGGATACCCGGATACCCTTCGATGTCGAATAATTACTTAAATTGGCACGTATAGCACTTTGTATTTATGCCCTAAGTTATCGACGTTGAAATTTGATTTTCAATACGCGAGCAGTTAAAATAATAAAATTATTAACTGAGCCGTCGAATGGCAACCGTTTGGGAAACGCAGACTCGCCTCGGACGAATTTCTGAAAAGTGTCACTTGTCACTGTGGAATAAAAACAATGGGATGAGGATTTCATTCATAATTATGTTCGTGTGTGGCGATCGCGCTTTAAAGCGAATTTTTTTTCCAGGAATCGCCGATGCATATTTTCATGTACGCACTGAAATAATGGATTCTATTAATAGATAAACCGGCGCTAGAGCCGAGAAAAATGCAGCGATTATAGTTTTTATAACGATGTCCATCGTTATATTGTTATTTTTTTACTACAAACGTAATACGTGAAGGTCGTTCGGTTCCAAGAATAGTCGAGATTTATTTCATTCATCTTAAATGTACATATTCACAAGACACGATGGGTTATGAATGGAATAAATCGATGCTTCTAATTCATAATTTTTAATCTAATAAATAAAAATTGGTAAGCATATAAATAAGTAAGTAAAAATATTGCAATAAAAAGTAAAACAAAAATGAAATTTTAATCTACTTGACATAAAATGTTAGTCATCAATACAAAGATAAGCCCAAAAACTTAAATTTGTAGAACTTATTAATACAGGAAAATCAATTGTAGTTTCAAATGGTTAATTTGTTGTAGTTTTTAATTGGGCAAATTTCAGTCATTGAGAAAAAAGCACAAATAGCTTAGTTCAATAAACTGGCTGCATTCTATCACTTTTGCGATAACTCCGTTAACTCGAGATATGGAACAAGGTAATAAGAGTAGCCAAAGCTACCGATTGAGATATTGCTTTCAAAATATTAATGCTTTGTGCATTACGTCTGAGATTATTGAAGGTTCTAAGATAAATCGATAGATTTCGTTGATGCAATGTTGCTGTACATGGCTGTATTTCCCCAACCCAACCCAACCCAACCCAACCCAACCCAACCCAACCCAACCCAACCCAACCCAACCCAACCCAACCCAACCCCAAACATTGGTAAAAATAGAAGACAACAATGCAACAATTTCAAAACTGCAACGCTGTCAAACTAATAACAAATTACTAAAAGATAACTAAAAACGCATTACATTTGGATCAATTTGTTATTACAACCCAACTCAATCCAATTCAACCCCAATATTGTCAAAGAAACACCAAATGTCTAAAATGCAATGTTGCCATATTTTTACAAATTGTGTGTGACGAATTTTTGACATTTTTTATATAGTGGACAATGTTGGATTCGGTTGGGTTGGGTTGGACTTTTGTAAGGTAAAAATTAAAAGTAAATAAATTAATAGTACAACAATCGTATAATATAACAGTTGAAATCTCTATGATGCGTCATGGCAAATAACTCACCATTCGCATGGTTTGTCACCAATTATTCACTTAACAAAACTCTCGGTTCGAAAATTTTCATGATTACTATACTTCCTTATGCATAAAGTATAAGGAAGTTAAAATTGGTTAAATATTTAATGTTATTTATAACGGTTGTGTAAGAACATTAAATTTTCACTTAAGCGGGCCAAATCACATCGTCGGTACCAAATAATGCCATCTTTTGGTTTCTGCAAAACAAATTGCAAAATACCAATTAATTTCTTTAAAATCCCAAAAAGAAAATATATACGATCCGTATAGTTTACAAAGCGAGCAATCGTCTTAAGATGTCTTGCAATAAATCCCATCATCACAATTTTAGCGAAAAAGTGCAATTAAAGTATAATGGAGCTAAGATGAGATGGAAATTACTTTTTGTATACAGAGAAACAACACAGAATTATGCAAGAATTTTCTCTCTAGTCCGGCATCGAGATCCAAATATCCCCCACGAATGTCGTATTTATTTAAGGAGATTCAAATGAAAGTGGGCCATTTTGAATCATAAAAAAATTTTAAATTCAAAACGAAAATCGAAATTTTAATTTTAATGTAACAGTTTGTTTATATATAAGTTATATTAAAAATTGTTTTAAAACATACGAATATTTTAAATTTGGCATCGACAAAATAATTCGCTAAATATATAATAATTGCTTTAACATTTTTTACAAAAATGTTTAGTAATCTGTACACTTTACAAAGCCAAACATATTAAATAATTTCTATCGCAGCGAGAATGCAATTAAAACATAAGCAATGGCTGAGACAAGATTATAATTAAATTTTGTTTGCAGAAAAGCAGCCTCGTGGAATTGTATACGTAATTTTAGATCAAATAACAGAATAATGCAAATGTTTATAAGCACCCTCTTTACTCGCGTATAGTTCAACGTTTGTACTAAGATTGTACTATCGATTTAAGGAGATGCAAATAAAAGTGGGGCGATTTAAATCATAGCTTTAACGATTTAATTGATACAAAACGATATCGATATGTGCTAGTTTCGTATTTAATTTTTAAAAAAAAATTATTCAAAATTGAATTAAGATTTTTTTAATTTTGTATTTCTACACACATATAGTGAGGGACGAACTGCAATTTTATTCAAAACAATTAAAATTTATTAATAAAAGCGAATTAAAACTTTTCATAACTTTAACTTGTTTGAATTATAAAATCAAATCGTCCCTGGCGAATAATATCCTCTTTGAGTCTCGATAAAGAAAATACCAAGATACTAATTAGTTACCTTAAAACTCCAAAAAGAAAATTAGTAGAAATTTACACAGCGGAGTAATTTATCTTGCTTGATATTGAAATGAACACAATTAATAATAAATGCAATTAAAATACAAGCTAAGACAGGGCGAAAATTAAATTATCTCGCAGCGCAGCAACTTCGTAAAATTTTACACGTAATTCTGGATTAAATAACACAGTCTTGCAAATATTTATAATCGCGCTCTCTACATTTTTAATGAACATAGCCCTCGTATCGACTTTTAAGTTCCGAGATTGTGCTATCGATTTGGGGAGATGCAAATGAAAGTGGGGTGTTTTGAATCCTAGCCAACGTTTCGGCTCTAAAGAATTTACGAATTGACTCAAATTGATATGCGCAGGTGCGCAATTTGCGACGTTGTTTATAATTTTGAAGCAATTTAAATGGTTCTAGTTAAAATGTGATGATTTAAACGTTGGTGGTTAGTTAATTTTGTGGCACGTGTCGCGTAAAATATATTCCGCTGGTTTACAACTTTGTCGTTTTTGTCCCTTAAATTTTTATTTACGGATTCAATTTTGTACCATATAACTCCCATAAAACAACTATATATATGATGTAATGTTGCTCTGTGTGATATATCAAATCCATTTACACTCATTGAATTGGAAAACTACTCGAGAGAATGAAATATACTGGTAGGAGCGAGCGATATCTTCAGAAACTACACTGCGAATGACATAAGTCAATACGTCAAGTTGCGACGATCAATATTTTAAGCAGTAAAGTTTAACATTGATTGTTAGCGGTTACTGCGTTTAAAGCTTAATAATAAATCTGCACAGAAAAACTTATTCTATTGGCCCATAGCCAACGTGTGATCCGAAAACCGTGGGACTACATTTTTATTAACGGCCCATCTTACAACAATTCCTAATATATTATTAGTTACTGTGAAAAATTGAAACGAAAATGGACTAAATAAAATCAAAATATAAGTAAAATGAATTAAACAATAGAAAGTATAACAAATGAAAACTAATACAAATTAAAGTTAATTAATGTATTGAACCTGGCAAATAAATAAATAAATTGTATAACGTAAATAATTTTATATAAACTCACCTGTACTTCTAAAGCATGGTAGGCAACTATGAGGCCTAAAAGAATCACAGTCGAAACAGATATCAGACTTTTGAGGGAAATTGAGTAAAATTCATCCTGTAAATAAAAGCGAACGATAAATGAACAGCACTGGACGTAAAAAAAAAATATCCTCACTTTTCGATAAACACCAGCACTTGATAGTTCGTTTTCGATAACCATCACAATTATTCCGAACATTCCCATGACAAGTGCGTAGTCACTAATTCGTTTCCGTTTTTCGAAGAGAGCTTTACGCCTTCCTAATCTGTAGCCTACGTTTGGTTTGTGCTTTAAGCTGCCCGAAGAAGGTCCTTTATACACTCCTCCGCCAAGTTGCCTTTCTTCCATATAGCGAGGGTACTCCACATTACCCACTAAGGCCACTCCTGAGTCTTCTTGTTGCATACGACTGCCAGCAGTATCTCGACTCGAGTTTTTCACAGCTCCCGGTATGGACAATGTTGACACCGGTTTTCGCAACTGTAAAGTTTTCTCATTAGGACTAATTTAAAGTTAATAACGCAATACTATGTTATATTTTAACGAACACTTTTACTGGGATAAATAATAAAGGTGTAATTTTAGGTAAATTTTATAACATTTATTTATTCATATGTGATTATTCCCACAAGTACAGCTCAAATATATATTTATTAATAACAAAAAATCCCGATAGATTACGTACGATGAAGTACTTATAGAAATTTGCAATTCATAAGGCAACAATTTGCTTAAAATGTAAATAAAAATTTTAAGATAAAATAATCTGTAGGACAGAAATATATATATATACATAACTCGCAGTTATTATCGTTGCAAATTTTGTTTCGTTGTGCTGTGATGCAGAAGTAAATAATTATATTCTAGAGTGGGTGGAATTTAATGATGACCGTGCCCATTACGTAAGAAGTACGTAGTGAATTTTATTTAAATCAGTGTTATTTAAATAGATGCATGTATTTCAAATACATCATGCTGATATTTTCCTAATTACAACTTAATTTAATTTTAACCATGTTTACAAATTCATTTTATATTTTATATAATTAAATTGGATTATAATGTTATTTTCACCAGAAATTTTTCATCGGCTCTTAATTAATAAATAATGCGTGTATATATAACGTGAGAGCAACGGAATTATGTTTTAGAGTTGGCCCTGGAAGAGGGAGATAGACATACCATGAATGTGTAATTTTAATCCAATAAAATAGTTCATTTAAACTGTCACTTTTTGAAGTATTGTAAAATAGTTCGTCAAAGGAAGAGTTACATTGTGATGTCGGTGGTGGCCATATAACTCATCTTATTTGATAATTACTATTGGTTGTCATGATTAATAGTATATTATGCAACAAGTTTTATAAACGTAATTTTAGTCACGAGTTTATTAGGCACGAGCGGAACGTAGCGGAGCGAGTGTTTAATAAAACGAGTGTCTAGAGAAGTTTATAACACGAATTGCATACTATACTTTTTTTACGACCATCACAAAAATACTAAAATTTGGAAATTATTTTATTATCTTAAGCCACATTAATAATGAAGCAAGTAACGCATTCTCAGATAATGAATTTGTTTGGTTTTCTCGAAGCCGATCTTGGAAAAGTTTATATGCACGTTCGTACTGACTTTTTGATTTCTCTGGCAGCAAACTAGTAGTTGCCGTTGCCGCTGCTTGAGTAATTTCTGGTGAAGTTCCAATACAAACATCATCTTCACTTCCACTGTCGTTTCGGTTCATTTTTTACAAGAATGGCACATTATTTTTATCACAAAATACAAACTTCCTTGTCGCGCCACGTCGGGTTATTTTGACAGATTGACGACAAGTGACACCTAACTTGATTTTCAGTTTCAATTGATTTTCGCGATTAAAAACCTAGAGCTAACTTCAAAAGGCCACTTAGCGTCATGGAAACATATTCGATAAATGGCGTTTTAAACATGGGAGTAGAAAAAATGTATTCTTTAAAATTTTATTGCCAACATAACCTCAGTTTTTACAGCATTGCCTGCAGTTTGATTTAATCTAAATTTAAGTTACCGGGAAAAGGATTGGTACACCTGTTAGTAACGGCGAGTAGTTCTATTACTCAAAATTAATCTAAGACATACGCGAAAACTTCCAAAGCCCTCCCTGAGTGACAATTCCGTTGCTCACACGTTATATACATATATACAGTACCGTCCACGGAAGTTTGGCCAAGGGAGAAAGTTTTACAAATACCTTAATATATTAAATTTCATTGCATTCAATGATGATAATCTTAATATGCATTCATGCTAAACACACTTGCAACTTAAATAAAGTATTAAGCACAAAAAATTTAATTAAATATTTTATGACACCGAACACAAAACGGAATTTGCACCGGATGCTCTTAAGGGGGGATCCTGCTTTAGAAGCGAAACGAAGCGCGCGCCCCTTCCCGCAGTCACATAACACCGAACTATGTACTGAAAAAAGTTCAATCGGTCGTTCGAAACAATAATATTTTGAATTCGTAAGAGCTATAGTAGGACTATAACGAGATATTCCGTAAGTAATCGAAAATTAACATTTTTCTTGATCGTAAACTTTAGAGCGCGTTTTCTCGAGTTTTCGTTTTTACGATTTTTCTAAACTGGTGGGCGTGATTGCGAGAAAACTAGACAAGCAATCAAAACGAAACAAAACTTTTGTTGGCTTCAGTAGCATTCTATTTGATTTGAACTAAAAAGATTAATGAAAAAAAAATTCTAAACAACTTTTTTAGCAAGTTGAAATGATTTTCTCTTCCTGCAAAGAGCACATTTATTTTCAAACCTGAGAAAAATCTTGAATTTCAAACTTTTGGGATTTTTTTTAGTTCACCTAGAAGAAAATATATGAGAATTACAATTTTCTTTGGTTTTTTTTGTTTGAGACAAAAATTACGAGCTACATATTTCCCACCGATTGTAGACTGCAATTGAAAGGTGTTGCACAAATGTGCATAAAAATCGGTTCCGTTAAATATTTTTCTCTTGAAATATTTTTTTTTAATGTTCAAATATGCAGTAAAATGCTCTAAAAAGTTCACTAGACTTGCTCATTTTTTTCTCTCCTAAAAAAAATCCCCCAAAAACGCTATTTTAAGGCCTCCTAAAGCATGATCCCTAATCCCTATCCCTAATCCCTAATCTATTTATTGGTCCGTCACGAATCAGCACCCCCGCAGATGATCGTTTTCCACAATTAATAAGCAAACGAAATCGCAGAAAAACATCACCAGAAATAGCGAATTCAATCGGGGACGTCAGCATCGGATATCAGATACTGGAATTAAACGCCGGCTGGCAGAAAAATCTTTAAGAAATAAAATTGTTTTTTTTTTATTTTTCGTTAGATTGTAATAATTTTTATCCCTTTGACTAATAAATTTAGTCCTTTTATTTTTGGATTTCTGAAACATTTATTAATTGGCCAAACTTCAGTGTATTGTACAAATTCTCGACTGTAAATCACTTAAAATGGTGCTTATCTTGTTTCGTGAGCAGTCAGTTGTCGAATAAAATACTTTTAGTAATATTAATAGTATTTTATGTACCAAGGGCATTATGAAGATGATAATGCGTGGAGAGTGACGATGATTCAGCCCGAGGGCCTTTGGCCCGAGGGATGGATGTCGCCCGATGGGCATTATCCACTAACCCTCAAGATATTACAGTAATGCGGATTGGCAAGCTTGGCGTTGCTAACGATGTTACTGAGCTTGTTTATTTATGAATTTCGAATTTCCGAAATGCAACAGGAAGAGTTTGGTGATATTTTGGCGAAAGCAAAAAAGGCCATCGCAAATTTCTTACCTAAGAAATGGAAGGCAAGTTATAATAAAGAATTCAAAATATAATAATATAATAATATAAGAATTCAAAAGTTGAAAAATGCGTTGACAGTTATGAACGAGACTGTGATGATGACATATTTTCAGAAATTGGTATGTTATTACTATTATTTTACTACTTAATGAATAAAATTGATGAATTCTATACACGTTATTATACTCCGAGTTTTTTAACTTTTTTTCTATTTTTGTGCTCCGAAAAATACAGTGCCATCTGGTTGTGGACAAAGTATTCATTTTTGATATCGACTTTGATTGTTAATGACAACATTGACATTTCTCGTTACAATCGTCATTTTTGAAGCAAAAATCGAAATGGTACATTCCAAAGAAGTAGAAAGGAGATAAGCTTTTGACGTTTATGAATGCTCCAAATGAAACTGATCTGATCTGATGCATAAGGTAGAAAGCTGAGATGTATTTGCTGCGTATTCCTACCACAATTCATATCATTACAGGTAGTTCTGTTTATGGGTGTTTTGGTGCTTCGAGGAAGGGTGAGATGGTTAAGATGACCGTCGACGATGTACAGGATAAAGGGTGTGTTATACTTCTAAAAGTTCAAGGAAACAAGACTGATGAAGTTAAAAGTTTTGCTATTGTGGAGGAGGACGAAATATGTACATTGAAATTAGTTTGACAGCGTACAGCGTTGAGATCAATGGCACTGCAGGAGTGGAGATTCTTCCTGACATACAGAAGTAATCGTTATACAGGGCAACCATTTAGAAAAAATACTATTGGAAGTATTCCATGCGTAATTGCAAGGTATAATGTGAAGGAATATACTGGTCACTGTATGCAACTTACATCATCTACGCTACTAGTTGAAGGAGGTGCTACATTCGAAACGTTAAAGATGCATGGCAAATGGAGTACAATGGTAGCCGAAGGATATATAACACAGAGTAAGGCTTCGAATTGCTCGTATGATTGCAAGTTCTGTGAGTACAGTTAACACTTCCGTCTACTAGTGGAGAATCCTCAAAAACTGTGTGTGAAGTTCAAAATAAATTCGTGTTGGGTCTGCTTCGTTTTCTGGATCATTTCAGAATTGTCAGTTCTATATCGCAAAAGATGTTACTGTTAGGTGAGCAATAAAGTTTATTGCGACACATTTTTTGCAATAAGGTGTTTCGGAAACCCTTGTCAAGCAATACACATTAATATGACAAATGACATTAAATAAAATCTATCGCGGTAACAAGGCCGACTTTCTATATACCCCAGTACTACTGTAAAAGTAGAGAAAATATTGTAAAGAACCTAGGTATTCTAGTTGCTGAAAGTGTTTTATTCGACGATACAAGATAAGTGCCATTATATATATATATATATATATATATATAACTTTATATACATATATATATATATTTGTGTGTGTGATTTTTTAGGTTCTCGGGTAATCAACAGCGTATTTGAATTATCCCAGCCCGGGTTATTCCTTGAATTGTTATTCCGACGTTTCGCCAAAATCACATTTGCCATCCTCATGTAGGTCTTCTAGATCGAAGCGATTCAGAGCATTACCCGAGAACTTGAAAAATCAGATTTGACCCCTACGAACCAACATTTTATTAATTTTAAAATATTTTTTGCTCGAGCGAGATGTCAAAATTGTTTAACTTAACTTTCAAACATTTGAAACCCGTCAGTATACCAAGGAATTTGTAGGTGATTAGCGTCATCTAGACATCAATATCTGCTACGTAAGTGCAGTGGTGTTTATCGACCAACTAAGTTGGTATTGGCCACTATATTAAAAATAATTTTCAACCAATGTATTGCGGTGATTACAGCTGATTCGCGCTATATTGAACCCATCAGACCACCACACGCACGCTGAAGTTTCATCAATTATGAGTGACAAGGAGTTTATGTGTTAGTATCAGCGCCATCTAGACGTCAATACTCTTCTCCTGGCAGACAAACTCCTTGTCACTCATATTAACATGACTTGATGCAACGAATATATGTGTGGTGGTCTGATGAGCTTATAGAGCGAAACAGGTCTCAATATAAACATAAAGTTGTTTTCTCAACGATTCAAAACTAATTCATTTATGGGGCCACTACCGGAGCATCCACGATATTTGTCACAATCATAAATAATCTTTATCGTTTATAATCGATCATGGGTTATTAAACTAATTATGTCCTACGTTGTTCTACTTGTTTTACTAAAGAATAGATTTTTGATTAGTTATTTTTCTGTAACTTGTTTTGTCTTGACTACAAAAATGGCTTATTTTTATTTAAATATTAAAAAAAATAATTATAAATTAAGTAATTGGCCGTAGATACACAATACGGGCTTCTCAGGCCCAGGATATGCAAATACGTAGATTTATAAGAATAAACGCAATTTTCGTTATTTATTCATTTTTGCTAAGATTTAATCCCGATGTTTTATCAACCAGAACTGAAATAATGTCCTTGTTACAATTTCGTAATTAGAATTTAGTTTTTTAACACCATTTTTAATCTGATTCCAATAGGAATGGATACGTAAAAGTTTATTGAACGAACACCCTGTATATGCTCACACCATTAGATGCACTGTATTCGGTAAAAAAAAGCAAAAAATAAAACAATAGCATTAAACAAGTTTCAGTTTATTTTTTCGCGAATAAATTTAATCTATATTTAATATATTTGTAAATTTTGTTCTAAAGTTCTTAAATTATGTTAAAACGACAAGGAAACAAATTTACAAAATGTTAAAATTTTTTGAAACTATTTAAAATAAAATTATGTCGTTTCATATTTTCTTATAATTTACTTTAAATTGTTATTCATTTTCTATTCTGTCACTTTCGTTTCATTTCTATTTGTTTTTTATTTGGTTATTTTTTATTTTTCTTTTACATGCAATTAAAATTTCTGAACGAATTGAATGAATTATGCTTGGAAATAACTTCTAGATTAATTGCATCGTCACCACAAGAAACTTTTATTTAAAAAATTAATATACGTCAATATGCCAGTGATGAGAGGAAAACGTAAAAGTTTTAATAGAAAAATGCACATTAATTAAAACCACCTACAAAACGAACGAACGTTCTTGGCGTTCGTTATTGACAAGCTCAAAAAGAGCGAAACAAATATGCACCAGCGATCCAGCGCGTTCGTTCTGCAGACCTGTTTAATTAACGTCGATAACATCTTTTGGTGCATACTTTTTCCATTATAACTTTTGACAACATATAAAAATGAATTCGTAGAAAATATCGAACGAAAATTTCAAAAATAATTTTTTGGTAATTCAATTTATTTCGCTCATACTTTAATACTTTAAAGGAAAAATGTAAAAAAATTTTGGCGAACATTATTTACAATAAGTTGCGTTAAAAATATTTGTTTAGAAACAAATGAAATTTTAATTGTTCGACCTTATTTTCCATTGATACTTTTCAATTTTTTAGTTTTTTAAACAAACGAGATTGTTTATAAAATAATACAGCGCCAACTTATTAGCTCACCATAAATACATATGATAAAAGCCGTGCCAGGATGCATCATGACTACAAACTGATTTAAATTTAATTGAAATTTTTGACTACAATGAATTTAAAAATAATTTATTTATATTTATTTTAGCTGTACTTGGTTTTATCAGTGCATCGAATCGTGTACTAATATGTAAGGTGTCCATTTGGATTTTTTTAAAGTCACTAAAACTTTTGAAACATTGTGCCAATTTGCCTCTAAACATACTTTTAAAAATACCACAGATAAACTTTGTATATGAAGTATTAACGTTCAATTTTATGTTAATCTAGATGCACCCTTTCAGTGCACACTACACAATGATAAATTGGTTATAGATAAATCGATAATGTCATAACAGATAATCACCAGGAGCGCATGTATTAAACATTTTAATTTAGTACTTTTTTAATTGTTGCATTTATGAATATTTTAGTGCACAATGAATAATTTTACGTTTTTATTGAGCTTACATGTATTTTTTTTTTCGTTTACCATCCTCGATTCAAAATTGTTACGCGTTTAATTAAACGACGTTTTAAAAGTGAATACTATTGGTATCAATATTTGTAAATCTATTTAGAATTTTTCTTACACAAAATAACGATATTCTTGCAATTAGATTCGCACTTCCTTTTTATTTAAATTTCTCGCAAAATTAACTGGAGTTGGTTTTAAACTCCATCCTTCGCAAATTAGATCAATTGCAATCATATGAATGGTTTTAATAACGTTTTGTTCATTTATGACGATAGCTGCTTATAAACTTTCGTAATCTTAATTAAGGGGGGATCCTGCTTTAGAAGGCTCAAAAAGACAGCAAAATTTTGTATTGCTCAAATCTATGCCTAATATATCTAAGAATGTGTATAAAAAGTTATAGGGGCTAATTCGCGATATTTTGAAAGATACAGCACTAAACACAGTGAGGTATCGAGCAAAAAATATACGAACGCATGAACGCTCGGACAAACGAAGCGCGCGCCCCTCCCCGCAGACACATAACACCGAACTATGTACTGAAACAAGTTCAATCGGTCGTTCGAAACAATAATATTTTGAATTCGTAAGAGCTATGGTAGGATTATAACGAGATATTCCGTAAGTAATCGAAAATTAACATTTTTCCGATCGTAAACTATAGAGCGCGTTTTCTCGAGTTTTCGTTTTTACGATTTTTCTAAACTGGTGGGCGTGATTGCGAGAAAACTAGACAAACAATCAAAACGAAACAAAACTTTTGTTGGCTTCAGTAGCATTCTATTCTATTTGAACTAAAAAGATTAATGAAAAAAAATTCTAAACAACTTTTTTAGCAAGTTGAAATGATTTTCTCTTCCTGCAAAGAGCACATTTATTTTCAAACCTGAGAAAAATCTTGAATTTCAAGATTTTGGGTTTTTTTTTTTTAGTTCACCTAGAAGAAAATATATGAAAATTACAATTTTCTATGGTTTTTTTTGTTTCAGACAAAAATTACGGGCTACATCTTTCCCACCGATTGTAAATTGCAATTGAAAGGTGTTGCACAAATGTGCATAAAAATCGGTTCCGTTTAAATATTTTTCTTTCGACATATTTTTTTTTAATGCTCAAATATGCAATAAAATGCTCTAAAAAGTTCGCTAGACTTGCTAATTTTTTTCTGCAATAAAAAAATTCCTGCAAAAACGCTATTTTAAGGCCTCCTAAACCAGGATCCCCCCTTAAAACATCATTTATTTTTTGTTATTCGCAAATTTAACTGAAGATGTATTTAAACTCATCACATCAATGCTTCAAGTTAAAATTTTGTGGTCGTTTATGAGCACACCTGCTTACGACGTTTTGTAATTCTCATTCGTTTATTTGAAATTGTAGTAAAATTAACCGGAGATATATTTGAACTTCCTTTTTGTAAATAAGAACTTTGTAACTATATGATTGGTTCAAGTTTATGTAACTTTTCTGATTATTTGGGAGGACAGCTTGTAATTTTTCGTAATCGTAATTAAAATATTCGTTTATTTAAAATTTTTGAAGAATTAACTATTAACTTAAATTTCTTATTTTCGTAAATTAAAACATTTGCAATTACATGAATGGTTCACGTTGAAATTTTATTAACTTTTTTTATTGCGTTTAACACAAATATTCGTTTGCATAAAATTTTTCACAAAATTAATTGAAAATTAAAAAAAATTAAATGAATACAATTGCAATCATACAAACGGCTGAAATTGTATCGACTTCTTTGGCCATGTACGACGGCGGCTGCTCAAAAACTTTCGTAATTCTACACCAAGCATTCATTTAATTAAAATGTTCGCAAAATTAACTGGAGATGTACTTAAACTCCCTTTTTCGTAAATAAGATTAATAGCAGCTACATGAATGGTTTAACTTGAAATTATTAATGACAATTTTAATCGTTTATGAGGGCAGCGCTTATAAACTTTCGTAATCCTAACATTTGAAATTTATCTGAAAATTTACTTGAAATGTATTTAAACAAAATTTTTAAAAAGGAGAACAAATGGAATCAAATGGTTTCTGACCATTTATTACTGCTTATAAGCTTAAGTGTTCATACTTATAATATTACGTAATTTATAAGTAAAGAATGCAATTGAACTTAATATAATTGTTAACTACAGTTTTACTTTAAAAATATTAAATTATAATCGCTCAAAATACACATAAGCAGAAACAAAAACTAAACATAAAAATTAAGTTGGTAGAAATTTTGAACTATACCTTAGTACAGTAGTCTAGAGATTGTGCCCTAGTATATCTTTGTTCAACAATAACTGTCTGAAATAAATAAACAGATATTAACAACTAATTTTTGTAATATCTACTATTTGTTTATTGAAACTAATCCTACGATATTAGTGACTCTGTGAAGATTATTCCCCTATTAGCTTCGTGTTCAAAATGTTTACATATTATCGACGTGTTTATTTTTGTAATTAATTACTTTCGTGTGTATTTGTTAACGGGTGTTTAGCGATGTTTACCTGCTACTGTGGTCTGATTGAATGAAATAAACAAATGTGAAAATGAGCGCATTTGCAATTGATGTTTATTAAAATTTTATGTTCAACGTTAACGACTAAGTTACAACACAAAACCGTCTAAAGCAAATGAACTGATTTGATATTAAACATTAAATTAAAACATTTGAATTCAAATAAAAAATCATACAATCAATGGTGATCAGATCAATCATAAAAATACACATAATTTACTGAAAAAATACGACAATTATCAATTTATAATTTACAATTCAAAAGCCTCAAAACTCAATATTAACAATAAATCTAAATTACTACTACGACAAAAATCCATCGTAAATGGTTCTCACTTTACTTAAAATACTGGATTTTGATTGGTCGCTGATTATGAAATATATTTTCCGCAATAATGCTCTATTTTTCTAGGTCATTGCCAAATATTGTTAAACACATGAATCATACATAAAACTCATCGTAAGTTACGAATAGATGATATTAAAATAATCGTTGTTTCTTCTACATAGTTTCTGTCGTATCATTTATCCGTAACGTTTGTATTTAGTTCATTTAGAATAATGCAGATTCAGTTTCGTTATCGGTTCAATAAACAGCGTTTTCATATAAACTCTATTAAATCTGTAAAAAGATTTGTTTACAATTAAATATTTTTTGTAAATGGTAATATTCGAATTGTGGGCGTTACTTGCATAACAATTTGGCACAACAACAATTTTAAAACTTAAACCTTTCTCGTCACAATTGATGCGGTTCTTATTCATCTAAATTTACAATTGGCCTCAAATCGAAGGCAATTTAAAATCCCTTATAAAGTTACCCAATATGTTTACGTAAATGTAAACGAATGAATACAACAGTCCAACAAAAAATTACGTAATAGTTTATAGCAAAAGTTCTTGAAGGATATAGCTTAGTCACATTCCGCTGTAATCAATAGACGTCAAAACCCTGTTCCATGTCCACTAGTAAACAAGTACGAAGGCCACGTTAATGAATCTAAATCAAAATTAGATATTGACACATTGACGAATGCGATTATTCAAGTTGCTGTAAGCTGACGGGACGAAACGTCGCGTCAGGTTTAAAATTTAATCGGGAAATCAATGAATCGCCGAATTTCATTTTCCTGGGCATTAGGCATTTTAACTCTGTGCAGTCTTTGAGAAGAGGTATTATAAAGCGAAGCCGTCCGCGCTGTACGTCATACGTGCGTTATTAAACTCGGACCGTGGTGCCGTTAATACCTCTGACGTCACGTAAACGGCGCCGTTAATGCCGTTTCTAACATCACCCCTGTGATGTGAATGAATTAAAAATAAATTGCTAAGTATTAATATTTTCGGAAAATCTGTTGCAAAGCTCTGATTTAGTTTTAAACATTTTGCTGTCTTATCGATGAGTTGGTATGATATTTATATTAAGTCACTTTTAGGCCGAATGTACGTACTGAAGTAACCTAACTTTTAAACCTAATTCAGAAAAAAATAATACAAGATTGAATGCTTAAAACTTAGAAAGTTCATAAATAAAGTTAAACGATTCAAGGGTTGAGTACTCAGACTGAATTTATCACGGTAAAGAATGGTGCGATGGTGTATGAAGACGTAAACAAACACCGGCCATATTGCATGTGCGAGATGACCTTACTGAATCTATCGACATGAAGGAAAAGCAGGCTAATAAATGACATGACAAGTGAAAAGTACCGCGTTTTAATAATAAAACGTTATAATTTTTAACGACGGAAAATGACTCTAAAAGGTAAAGGGGGAATATTTAATAAACTATTTATTTATATATGTATATATATATATATATATATATATATATATATATTAAAAATGTATCTTGTCAAATCTGACAGCAAAATGTAAAATTTAATATATATATATATATATATATATATATATATACCGGGTGGAAAGTATCAAACCCGAACATAGCAGAATTGCATTGGAATATACGTTTATGCATATTCCTGCTCCCCATTGCCACCGATAAAAATTATAATGACATCAAATGAAAGAGAATAATAAACGGCGTCAATTGATACTAAAATCATCTCTTAATACCTTATCATTAGTTTTTTACAAAGCAATTTAAATCAATTATGCAGTTGTCAAATCTGACAAATAGTGAGTTGTGCCGACAGAAGCACGGCCGCCCAGAGTTTATAGCACCTGGGTTTTTAATATTAATTGCTTTGTAAAAAACTAATGATAAGGTATTAAGAGAAGATTTTAGTATCAATTGACGCCGTATATTATTCTCTTTCATTTGATGTCATTATAAGTTTTATCGGTGGAAATGGGGAGCAGGTATATGCATAAAAGTATATTCCAATGCAATTCTGCTATGTTCGGGTTTGATACTTTCCACCCGGTATATATATATATATATATATATATATATATATATATATATATATATATATATATATATATTTGGGGCCTCGTATGTCGACAGTGTCTTACAAGGTTTAGTCGCTTAAGTTTAGTCGCTTTTAGAGATTTGCGTATCAAAGTGCTTGTAGTTGTTAACCAGCCGTTTGATTTGAGATGAAAAGGTTGATGTTTGAAAAGTAGATTTAAAAAAATGTTAAAATGCTTTGAGTGCCAGGCTAGATGTGAGAGATTTCGTGTTTTAATTCGCTAATCTCATGGTTGGTGGTATCAAAATGTCCGTAAATTGATAATTTACTTAATTACAATTACAGTTTTCGTATAAATTGTAGTTATGCCCATTCTCCGGTTTTCATCAACTAAGCAACAAGAATAGAACGTCAGAAAGTAAAGTAGTTTTTATGAATACGCGATCGAGGATTAACAATAAAGTGCTGGTGATTGAAACCGACTAAGAAACCCACTATAAAGTGCATTGAAGTGCAGTTTTGAAAAATGTTTTTATATTATTATTATTATTATTATCATTATATACAAAGGCTTTATCACATCGGAATGCAGCAGTAGCCACTCAAACCCAAATTTCTTATCAACTGTCAAAATTAATTTCTCTAAAATTAAACCATTGTTATATTTAATTTATTCTCTTTTTTCATTTATATTTCAATTTCAATAAATTCCACTTATTTTACCATAACAATTATCACCCAACGTATTGTATTGTTTATAAGTGAAACCTTATAAGTTTGATCCTTAGACAGGGCATACAATAACTGTACATTTTTTAATAGTCAAAAAGATTCAGGCTTTTTTGTTTTTTATTATTTTTGACAGATATCATACAATAAATCTCATAGCTTTCTAAAATATTCAACTGGCTCAAAACGTGTAATGAGTGACAATTATTTACGACGATTTTATAAAAGTCTTTGTATTAACACAAATAACCTTGCACATCACTGTCAAAGTTGCCAACTGACATGAAGTTGCTTCGACGAAAACAGGTTGCTTTCTGCTGGTCTCGAAACCGGAAGTTGTATTTTATAATTTTATAATTTTCATGAAAATTTTCACGAACATTCTGATACCCAACACTATGGGATTTATACTTGTAAACCGAAAGTCACTAGAATTTCTAATCTCGAATAAGTTAATTTATTCGACACAAAATCTTCTTTGACCGATTATTGACTCGCTTTTTTCTAATTTAATAAACTAAGCCTTAAATATTAGCGTTTCTGTCGAAATTATTTTGATAAAAATTAACCCCGATTTACCGTTTAGAGTCATTTGCTGTCGGTAAACGAACGATTTCTGAATAATTTTTTCCTGCCCTCTTTTATTTGACGACATTAGAACTGGCTTAAACTTGGTCCTGTAACAATTTCCTGGTCTTCGGCAAATGCAATACGGGTAGGGAAATATAACAGTTTGAAAATGAAGGGTGGTATCATAGTGATTCTTGGGAGTCTCCGTTCGACTTGCCCATTAATATGCTCCTCTCAGAATATAAAATAGCCTATTTCTTTAATTCCTGATGTTCCACAAAAAAGTTTTCTTGTGTGACCTCCAGTGGCCTCTGTTTGTTTACGCTTGCATCGTACATAAGTAAGTTGAGTTTACAATAGGTATGATTGACCAAATATTTTCAAATTGGAATTTCGTATTTTGGGGTTCCGCCCTGCTTGGTCTGAAACTTCTTTTTAGTTTACTTTCGATTTTTTTTAAATCGAGTAGGCCTTTACGGTTTTGCAAATACTATTTTAGTTCTAAGTAAACTACCTTTTCCGTTCACAGTATGTCAAAGTGTTACTAAGAAAAGTTGTTCAGAATGTAAAGTTATGGCGTTATGCAAATTTTCAGAAAATTTTAAATTGTAAAATATTGTCATTACTTCGCAAACAAAATAAGTTTTGTGATATTACTTTAACGATATGAAAGATAACGACCCATATCATACTACAGTAAATACTTGACATGTAATCGATGGTTTTTGTTTTTGTAATTATTATACACTAAAAAACTAAAATAGTGTTTGCCCAACTGTAAAGGCCTACTAGATTTAAAAAAATTCTAAAGTAAACTAAAAATAAGATTCAAGCCAAGCAGATCGGAATCCCAAAACATGAAATTCCAATTCCAAAATTTTTGGTCAATCATACCTATTGTAAGCTCAATCCGGGGACATACGGTATATGGTATATATATATAACATCCTTTGATACGTTCTATACTCAATTACTTTTTCATTATTCGTATAAATTTCTATGACACTTGTGAATGATTACTGGGTTATTTAATAATAATAAATCATATTGAAGTATAAAATATTCACTTAAATTGTCTAACCATTAGCGCGGTACAAATGCATCACTTATTCAAAGTATTTTCAAATTCAATTGGTCAATTAAAGACAGGTATGTGCGTTTAGGATCCCAGTTATAACAGCGATATTGATTTTTAATTATCCAATAATTTTCATTGAAATTTCCAACTATCGTTTGCATTTTTCGTTTTTTATTTTGAATCCAACGAAAACACAAATATAATCGTTTTAAACCAATGTTGCCGTGACGCAGGATTTTTGATCTCGTTTGTACTGGTCTAATCCGCCAACCAGGATTTAATACGTTTCTCCCCAGACGCAGTAAATGCTTATTAAAATTTTAGCACGGAAATAGCGAAACTTGCCATATAACTTCCATTGTTGGACCGATGTAAATTTTTAAGTGCTTGCGACGAATAAAGATCAAGGAACTCAATATGTTGGGCAAACATTGAGGCTCTTAAAGTTTACGTTAATAGGTTTAACGTTGAAATTACTTTCACGTCATTATTTTAATAATTTAAGATTTACATTATACTTACTATAAAGGAGATGTTATAAATCGTACAAAAACTTTACGTTATAAATTACATAAAATTGCTCTTTACAACATTTCAATGAAATGAGCCCATGGGGAAATTACACGACTTTTTAATCATTGGCTTAGAAGTTCATCCCCGAACTGTATTTATGTAAATTAAAGCCGCGTCGACTAATATTTGTTTTCATCCGTAAAGTATGATTATTTCTAAAGACAACGAACTATAAATATTTACAATTTATTTTATTAAAATTGGGCGTTTTTTTCTAATGTTCAAATTTCACTGCTGATGTGGATTAAAAGTTGCATCGGTTTTTTTTTTTTAATCTAATCGTCAAGCCGTCATTCGATCAACAACTACAAAGAAAAACCACCAATATAAAAACTCTGAACATGCTAAAAATTTTCAATTAACTATAACATGCCTTTGAGTTAATAACGATTAAGTTTTCTGGGTATCACAAATTCACTGATACTTACACTTTTATATCAGATATTTCCTGTTAAAAGTAAAGATTTTATCACAACATATGGAACTGAGGAACATACATGACTTAATGAATGCAAAACATTGCCAACAAATGATCAAACGATCCTACCAAGGCCCAAAGCAGCACACATCAGCACATATCAGTCATTTCCCATGAACCAAGAAATTTAACACCCGAACAAAAATTATTGGTAAACGTCCTAGGAAGACTAATCCAACAACATACTTATAAAATAATTAAAAATCAACAAGTAATCCAAAAGATGTCTTTGGTCATAAGACGTCTTAAAGCATCAGGGATAAGAAGACGACTTATTGTTAGGCCATAGTTTGGATCATTTTTCGAGAAAGATTTTAGACTGAAATGGAAGTCCCAATTGTGAATTATCTGACTACATTCATTTGATAATATGCATAACTTGCAATGCACAGCTGGAATGCTTGGTGTTGCCTTAAAACATTACCCTTGGAACCGTTACGTTAAATCAAATTAATACTTACGTCGTTTAAGACATACACCATACCTGCAAAATGGATAGCATATAAATGGAAAGCAGATCAAATAAAATTTAATAAAAAAATGTACAAAAGTGAATCAAAATGTTAAAAATCCATGGCCACATATTAACCCTTCAAAACGCACAATTATTCCTTAAAACAGTTATATGTCTTATCGTCACCCAATCAGTCATTTTATTTTTACCTGCATCATGTCGACTTCGTCCAAGTCCGAAGGGCTAAAACGTGTCCAAACTTTTATTTAATTAATTCACTATATATTAACCTCCACCTCTGATATCTAAAATCCAATCCATACTATTGCCAGCTTTTCGTTGTCCCCGCAATTATTCCATAATCTAAATCCATGGCAACGCATTAAATTGATCACGTGCGTGCGTTATATTACACGCAAATATACTAATGTTCCGAGATTTATGATACAAAATTACACCAATGAAACACATCAAGTATACGACGTATCTAAAATATTGTTGTCGAAGTTACCGTGAGTGACACATTCCTTTATTGATTACTTGCAACCTAAAGTCATTTGACAGGTTAATTTTATATAGAATTGGAGTTTGAACGCCATTGATGGGGCACTCAAATGGTGATAAATGACGTTCTTTTATATTCGTGTAATAGAATTCCTGGTAATTTTCGCTACAATAAGTCCGCCGATCGGAATATCTCAAATTGAGATATTTTGATTGCGGTGGATCACAATTGTGTCTCCGCAGTAATTGCAGGATTATAATGGTTGTCACGAAGAACGTTTTTTTTTACGTTGTGCAGGTAAGAACATCTTGACACATTTTACACGCCATTTGAAATGCAGGGTTTCACTGTAGTCACGGAATACAAATTTGGTTCATAGAAGATTCAAGGGATGATTTATTTATAATGCGTTTGAATTGTTAAAATAGGTCGATTAAATAAATAACTATAGATATCTTTTTATTCTATATGAAACGTATTGAAAGTCAAGGGAACAAAAATATTAAAGCTTTAGTTTATATAGAATTTTTTTTATTTTATGCAATAAACCCCAATCGTCTGTATCAGTACCATGAGACGTGTACTGAATATGCTTGAAATTAATTATTTTAAATTTTGAGAGCAATAATAACACACATCAAGAGCAAACTTCTCAAAGATACTATCTACTTATTTTGCGATTTGTATAAAATCCCTAGTGTGGCTGAAAAAGAGCGAAAATATGTGCCAATAACCGAATTGTCGATAAACACAAACGAGCCAACTAGTATAAAAGAAAGAATACACAATTTCTTAAAAGACCAAAGAAAAATCCAGGCCCAAAACAAAATTCGAAAAACGTGAAAAGATTCCGAAATATGGAGATTAATGTCTTCAGTGTTCGCTGTAATGGCTGAAAAAGAACAATTTCTAAAAATCCAGGCCAAAGCAAAACTTGAAGAACCTGATGAGTTTCAGAAAGAAAATAAGGAGATTAAACAATAACTTCAGTGTGACACAAACATTTAGAATTGGTGGAAACGAAAGGAAAACTATGTGGCAATTAGCGAATTGTCAATAAACACAAACGAGCTTACAAGTTTAAAAAATAAGCAATTTATAAAAATCCAGTCAAAAGCAAAACTTGAAGAACCTGATGAGTTTCAGAAAGAAAATAAGGAGATTAAACAATAACTTCAGTATGACATACAAATTTAGAATGGGTGGAAACGAAAGGAAAACAATCTGGCAATGTTTAAAAGGAAATATAAACAATTTCTTAAAAGGGCATAAAATTCCAGACCAAAATAAAACTTGAAGAATCTGATGAGATTCAGAAAGACGAAAAGGAAATTAAACCATAACTTCAGTATTCCACAAAAACCTTAGAATGGATGGAGTGGAAAGGAAAACAATGTGGCAATGAGCGAAGTGTCAGTAAACACAAATGAAAGAATAAACAATTTCTTAAAAAGCATATTAAAATACAAACCAAGATGCACAAAAACATTAAACAAAAACTTCTGTATTACTGAAAACCCTGGAAGGGATTAAAAAGACAAAAAGATGTAGTAATGAGCGAATTATCAATAAACACAAAGTACCCAACAGGTATGACGTCACTACAAGGTGGTAATGAAAATTGGAATCACTTTTCCACTTTTGCCCAAAAGATGGAACTACAAGAAAAAATTAAGTGAAATTGCTGGCAACATTGCTTTTTTTACGTAACCATGCTTTAAAAAATATTGCGTGTTCAAAACCTTATCGAAATATTTTATTTAAAAATTAGTAATAACTAACAATTAATAAAATGAAAACAAAAATATCTACTAATATTAACGGTGCTCAAATTGATGACATTCTCTGTACATGATTCTAGCCTCCTTTGAAAGGATTTACAAATTTTACTGCATAATTCAGGAGTGAACGTTTGAAATGCTTCTTGAATCATGACCTTCAACGTTTCCACGTCCTCAAAACCATTATGAAGGTATACCAAATGACTCACAATTCCCCAAACACTGAAGTCCATTGGTGTTAAATCACATGACCTCCCAGGCCATTCTATAAGACCTCTTCGACCAATCCAAGACTGGTGAAAATGATCATCTAAAAACTCTCGAACTTGTACAGCATAATGAGGTGGAGCGCAGTTACATCCGGAGGACAGTGTAACAAAATAGCTGGCATTATTTTTTCTACGAGCAGAGCTAAATAAACATCGCCCAGTTATATTATTGTCAACAAAAAATGGGCCAATAATTTCTCCAGTCCAAATTCCAGCCCAAACGTTTATTCCAGGCGATTTAAAATCTTTTTCAATGATTACATAGGTATTTTCGTCAGAATAATAAACGCAATTGGGGCGATTAATTCGACCACACAAATGAAATTTTGCTTCATCAGACCACAAACTACGATCAAGCAAAAAAATTGGATCAACTTCATCGACCAGCAAACTCTGAAATTCCTCGGAAAATTGCAATCTTCGATCGGGATCATCTTCGTTCAAAGCATGCACAAACCTTGGTCGATAACATTTTAATCCAATCTGACGAATAATTTTCTGAATCGATCGTCTGCAAAACCCAAACTCTCTTGAAAGTTGCCTCTGGGATGTTGAAGGTTCGTCCAGAAAATGTTTGTGGACTTCAGCTGCATTTTCAACAGTCACAACATATTTAGATCTACCGCTCCTGTTCTTATGCTGATTTGTAACATCCCCAACCAGTTCAAACTTTTTAATGATTTTGATAATCCCACCAAGCGTTGGTTGTAACTGATTCGAATATGTTACACGATCCTGCACTCTTAATGCTGCAGTTCTATCAGAGCGAACTTCTTTAGCAAGATAATACCATTTTACGATGTTTATTCGCTGCTCAATATTGAAATTCATTATTGACAAATATTGCCAATTGGTTGACAACTGTTGACAGTTACACGAAATATTGAATTCCATATTGCCATTTAATCAAATATATTTTTTAGAACCGCAAATTTGTTGTAGAAACAACGACATCTATTGGCATTTTGAAGAAAAGTGACTCCAATTTTCGTAGCCACCTTGTATAGATGGGGCTGGGTAAAATACACCAACAGAAAATGTAGAAAACACAGTCAAAAAATCTTCAGTGGTCCGCACTGAACTTCCTTATACTCAATTTTTCGAAAAAACTTTTCAAATGGAAGTTGTTTAAAATTACAATATCTCAAATCAAATTTTTCGATAACTTATTTTTCGAGATAAACCATCACTTCCGGTTGAGCCATTGCTTTCAAAATAGGAAGTTTTCTTTCCTGCTATACAAATCTTAAGTTTAAAATTTCATAGTTCAATGGTTTGGACGCTAGAGCGCGCATAGCCACATACACACGCACACGTAGACGTCATTCCAAAAATAGTCAGGATCGATTCAGGGGACCTCAAGACGCTTATATCCGTTAAAATGTCGAGGTCGGAAAGTTTCATGATTACTATACTTCCTTAGGAATTAAAAACTAGAGCAAGTCAAGGACGTGAAAACGTAATTGGACTTGGCAAACTAGGCAACCATAAATAAATGTAAAAGAATGTGGGCATAAATGAAAATATATGTCTGTACTTATCCAATTCCGTTTTCGCATCCTCGACGTTTTTGACATTTTTGACAGTTTTCTATTTTTTCCGAAGGTGTATTAAATAGTTACCCTGCCCCATCTATAGCTACTTTACAATCCAATTCTTACGGCTGTCGCTTTAACTTTCTTTACCCTCTTTAGTGTAAATTGGAACATTGCTGCATGAAAAGTGAGAACAATCGTTTGAACGGGGGACGAATTAATTGAAAGTGTTAAGCACACAATATATAGTGGTAGTCATGAGTCAATCAAAGTGAACGGAGTCGTTTGAATTCTCCTAAAAGGTCTACTGTTGCGCAGGGTCAAAGCAGCAAGTTTTGGTGAGCGTGAGATAAACAAGAGAGTTGGAGGATTTATAATTAATCGCACACAACTAAATTCAGATATTCAGACACGAATAGAAGTGTAGGACGATTTCGATAAATTACGTGGTATTCAAACTCAGCAAAAACGATGTCAAATAAGACATAAGAAACCGGAAATAAAGGACAAAGAATTTATGAATGAAGAAGCACGAACAAAACAACAGTATGTAGAAATAGCCTTGAGTGAATTTTATAAATCTAAAATAAAGTAACACAATTCGTCTGTAGATGGAAAATGGAAAAAATTGAATTAAGGAAGGAGCTCCAAGGAAACAAAGAAAAAACTTCAAATAATAATCACGAAAATAAGACAAGAATATTTGGAGAGTTTCAGTAACAATAAGTACTATCAAAAATTATTTTAAGGGGCATTCAAGCGTATGATAAAAAAAGGAGTTAAACGATCAAAACAGAAGATATTAATACAAGAAGACGATATAATTCATATACGGGGAGAATATTTGAGAGATGAACAAAGCATTCAAGGAGAAATAGAACATAAGAGTGAAGAAAAGAATGAAAGAATATATAAATTGTAAATCATTACTTCGTCCTGAAAATAAGTATATAGGAAGTAGAATCTTTGGAAAAGCTCCCAACGAAAAGCAGTAGGATCCTTCTATTGGATAAATGGTTGCACAAGTGTTCTGTAGGCTTCAAGTATGTTTATTACTCTGGTTTAATATATTAGGTTGGTTACAAACCACGGTGTCTCGATTTTTGATTGGCATCTTTGAATTTGCTGGATCAACCTCATAACTCAATACCATACATCCATATGGGCTTCATAACAGTCTTAGACATTAAGACTTTGTTTTTTTAAACGTCAATGTGGCCCTCTTCTAAAAAGATAGTAAATTTCTTTGAATTTGAGATCTATTCATAATACATTTAGATGATCTTGTAGGTGAGAGGAAGTCATTTGAACAAATGCTTTGTTGATATGTGTGGTAGCAGATTGTATTTCCTATCCCGCATGTATTTTATGTATAGTTTGTATCATCCAGATCATAGGAATTTTTTTTTAACTGTTGTTGGCCATATTCTCTGTGTTACCGGTGGAATTCGTCGTCCATTATTATAAACGGAGGGCATCTGTTATTCGAACTAAAACTTTCTGTTTCTTGTCTGTTTTTTCTTCTTTTGACAATTGTTATCTTTGCAGCGGATTTTCTCTGTTGGTATGTTTAATTTCTTTGTCAACAGTTTTTGACTAATTATGGTTTTTTTTCTTCTGACATGTTTTGCTACTGATTTTCTGGGTTGATACGTTCAGTTTTCTTATCACTAGTTGCTGGCTGGAGAAGGTTTTTCTTTTTTTCGACAATTCTTATATTTTGCTAGGAATTTTCATTGTTAATATGTCTAGTTTCCTTGCCACTAGTTTTTAGCTAAAGTTTTTCTTGTTTTGACACATGTCACCATTTGCCACGGATTTTGACATGTTTACCTTCATTGATACCAGTTTCTGGCCTGAGGTTCCTCTTCTTTTGACACTTCTTTCGTTACGAATTTATTTGTTGACATTTTTGTTAAATATCTTCTTCTTCTTCTCTGTTGTAGGATTGCATCCTGTTTGTCTTCAACGATTACAGCCGTTGTTGAGACGCCCAGCTCCAGCTCGTACCATAGTATTGGGGGTCTTCCAGGTCTTTTCGATACCGAACTCCCGAAAAGACCTGGAAGACCAGGTCTTCCAATTCTTGGTAGACTGGAATTATCCACCCTGCCGACATGTTCTCTCCACTCTCTTCTTCTATTGCGGCCCCATCTCACCACATCTTGAATGTCGCACTGCGCTCTGATGTCGTCGCTTCTAATCTGATCTCGTAGACTACACCCAGTCATGCATCTCAAAGTGTTCATCTCCGCTGTTCTGAGAAGTTGCGTTTTCTGCTCTGGTTTCGATGGCGTATATCATGATCGGTCTTACACAGGTCTTGTATATTCTTGTCTTGCCTTCGACGGACATGTACTTGTTCCGCCATATTATATCCCTCAGATATCCCGATTTTAACAATGCTTTTACTGTTTGGGCCTTCATTTCTTCCTCTAGGTCTCTACTGCGTCGTCAGCATAGCATAGCACTTTGATTTCGATTATATTAAATAATATAAGTGCCATTGTTATTAATGACTCTTGGCAGCGTATGGGCAATTTGTATATCCCACTTTTGAAAAATGTATCATCTCTTGATGCGGAAAATTAAACCAGTGCTTGTTTGATATCTTCTTCACTTTTGAATTATTAAAATTTTATAAAGACAAAAACAAGTGATAGTGGAAGGGTTCTAAGTCAAGAATATGGTGAATGCGACAAAATTTCCCAGCCTAGTTCTGCAATTTTTTGACGAGTCCCCAAAACAGCATGTGGCCTGGCATTATCATGATGCAGTATGATGTCCTTCTTTTAATTATCCAGTTGCTGACAATACTTCCCCGAAATTAACTTTTCATTCGGTTTTAAAAGCTCATAATGTGTTGGTCCTCGAATGTCCCACCATATACCAAACATTCTCTTATTCAAAGTCAAATTTGATTTATAGGTTGAAGGGCTAGGTTTTCCGGGTAATCCACTTTTCATCCCCATTTATCATCTGGTTCAAGAAGGGCTCGGTTTTGTTCACGAGGTAACTTAATAAAATATTAAAAGAAAAAAAGAAATAAAAACGTAATATGGATCAGACCATGACACATCTATATGGATAGACAATAACAACAACTGAAACTGGTATGGGAGTAAGAAAAAAAGGAATTAATTGTAGAGCTAGACCTGGAAACTTGGAAATAAAAAAAATATTGAACACAAGGGGAAAACATGGCGAGATGCCAAAATATTTATCAGGAATAGGTAAACATGGCGAAGCTTTGTGGACGATAATAATAAATAAAGCAATAGATACTTCACACCTGGGTAAAAGCGGTTTTGGATTATGTATGTATGATTAACGTTACATTTGACAGGTGATGGGTGCGACCGCATTATAGGGCCCCTAAGTTACATCCACTTATATTGAACGAAATTCAATTAATTATGCATATGACATAATTAGTCGCACTCACGCAAATTCTGCGTCGCTATTGCAACCCTTCTTTTTTCGTGGTCCTCTATTGCAACTATACATTTGTCCTGAAATATATAAGGTATACCATAAATGTAATCCACGACGACTCATAAAATGGAATTAAATTGTCACATGCCGGAATTAATCGTTATCAAACGTGCGTGTATTCATATACACGTAAATTTACGATGCATTGTATACTTTGTCCGCGCTTACACGGCCACCTATCGACCTTTAATCAAACACAACTTTTTTATAATCATTATAAAGATTAAATATTAAGTCTTGCTAGTTTCTATTTTTAGTACGTATCTTGGTGCACATGTACAGTATCGGAATTAACTTCCGCTCAAGTACGCGTTCCAATAATTGAAAATGACGAAGGGAATAAAGATAAAGCTGTCGAAAATTTGATGGAGATGATGAAGGACATGATGAAGGAGATAAAAGAAACAAAAAAGCAGGTATTGGAGTCGAGAAAGAAACCAAGACACTAAGGCAAAAAAAACAAGGGGGCAGGGGAAGGAGAATCGGTCAGTAGAGATATGACATGGAGGGGATAGGGTCGGAACGAAAAGGCCAAAAAAATAATGGGGCAGGGAAGCAGGAAGGACGGGAGGAAGACTGAGTCGGGGGAGGGGAGACGGTTACAATGTTCGTAGACCTCAAGGTGGCCTTTGACAGAGTGGAAAGAGGCACACTGATGATGGCTATGGAGAAGGCAGGATTAACAAAAGGAGTGGTGTCAAGAATAAGACAAATTTATGAGGAGACGTGGTGTAAGGTGAGGGTAGGAGAGAAACTGACGGAGCATTTTTTAACAATAAGAGGATTGAGACAGGGGTGCCCGCTGAGTCCGCAACTATTTAATGTATATATTGCGCAGCTGGAGGAAGTGTTAAAGAATGGGCAAGATGGGGTGGTGAAGTTGGGCAGTGGGAAGATCTGGTCGTTGCCCTTTGCAGACGACGTAGTTATTCTGGCAGATACAAAGATAATAATATTTAGGAAAGGAGGAGGAAGAAGAAAAGAAGCACAGGTGAGATGGAAAGGAGAGATAATAGAGCACGTGAGGGAGTAGGCGTACTTCGCATATGTAATGTGTGAGAGCAACAGCATTGAGGCACACATAAGGCACATAAGTAAAAAGGCGAGGAAGACTGTGGAAGGTCTGAAGATCAGTTTATGGGGGAAGAGGAAAGGGAAATTCGAACAGACAATGAGAATCTGGAATATATGTGTTAGGCACATAATGATGTATGGGGCTGAAGTATGGAGTGTCAAGGAAATAAAAAGAGTAGAGAGAGAACATATAGGGCAATTGAAAAGAACATTACAACTGGAAAAATCGACACCGGACTACATCGTATGGCAGGAGACGGGAAGCTAGAGGATCGCGGTGGAGGCAGGGAGGAGAGTGGCAAAGTATGGGATGGGGGTGAAGGGGTGGGGAGATACGAGTTTGGGAAAGAAGGTGATGGAGGAGATAGAAAATAGGGAGAAAAGCCGGAAAGAGCTATCAAAATGGGAGGTGGCAAGAAGAAGACTGTACGAGAAGGCGGGGATGTCGGTGGTGGAGGTAGAAAGGAGAAGAAAGGGAGGGCGACGGGTGGAGAGAGAGCTGGTAGAGAGGTGGACTCAGGTGGAAACCCAGGAGAGGGAAGGCAATATAGGGAGAATACGGTACAATAAGAGATATAAGGAGTTGCCGGTGCACAATGGGAGGCCGGAATATCTGGAAGGAAGGAAAACAGTCGAACAGGGAAGGTTAATGAGAAGGAGAGGCGGGCAGATGAATGGAAACACTGGTGGGTGGATTGCGAAGAAATGATATGGAGTAAAGAGGAAGAAAAGATGGGTCTGGACTGGAGAAGGATGCTAGGAGAGAAAGTGAAGGAAGTGGAGCTGTTGGGAAAGTTAAAGAAGAGAAAAGAAGATGGAAGATGTAGAAGGGAAAGAAATGTTATACAAAATTTGTTATAGATACAAGGACAGGATGAGAGATGGAGGAGAGGGGAGCCACCAGAAGAGAATGGAACTGAGGAGCCAGGAAGGAGCACGAGGTTTTGCGAGGGAGAAGAGTCAATCAGAAATACGTTTATTTTTATATTTATGTAAAATATGTTATTTGTTAGAATTATTAAGGTAAATATGCCAATAAAGGTTACTACTAAGACTACTACGAATATAATAGATGTAAATACACATCATATATTCGTCAAATAATCAAATACAATTGAAACGAATCTTGTCCGGAAATTGTATGTATCAGAGGTGGAGTAAAATCATCTCAGTCCACTTCCACATATTATTTTAATTATATAAACTGCAGATATTAATGATTTATTTAAATACTTTAGATAAATGCATTCAATGACAATGAAGTAGATTATAAGAATATAGCGCCATTAGTATTGTTCACAAGGATATGTATAGAATAAAGAACGAAATTAGTTGTGCGAAGAAATTAAATCTTTTGGTGCCAGATGTCCTGCACGAATATACCATAGATTTTAGTTCCAGTAAATATAACCTTAATGAAAAGATAATCATGGGTTTCTTAATGAAGCTTCACCCTGTATATCTTCTTCAAACTGCAAATTTGCTCTTACTTTTACCTTATTTCACGTACAAGGGGAGATTCAGTATTTACGGTCCCTAACATTTTCTTGGGTAGTGACAGTCACTGGTCGTCCAGCACCCTTCGCATGTTCACATGTTTGTCTTCCCAGTTTAAATTCTCGAGAAATATTTTTCACCACTTGGTAAGAAACGGTACCATCACCTAATACACCTACCATAGCTTCATGAATTTCTTTCGGCGACAACCCTTTCTTTTGCAAGTATTTTATAACTGCAGGAACCTCTGATTTTTCGAATTTCTCTAAACTTAGCTACTTAAATTCTAAATTATTTGAACAGGTAACAAATGACAAAACTACAATTGCACCAACGTAACAACAAATGATTAAAACTTTAATGTGTTAAATTGATTCAACGCCTACTATGTCAGAGACGCTGAATAATGATCTCCCTTCGTATATGTGAAATATTTATAATGTTTATTTTTACACTGTCTACCTTGGAATCGATAAAATCTCACAGTATATGACTAACGAGCCTTTTCCTGGATATTGATGAAAATATTTTATAAAATATATCGGTGTAGACGTCGTCATCGTAATAGTATCCTTAATTTGTTATAAATGCAGCTGCTTCATATTCGTTAGTAGTCAAAGGACATACAAATGAAATTTATTAATTTATTAGTTAATTAATAAGAGATAATTTTAAACAAGCTAGCTTTTACAAAGCCGGGATTGCAACTCGCCGCAACGAGTAAAAACACGTTGGAACTTGCCGTTTGTAAAGAGCATATTAACGCGAACTCGTTAATAATTTGCTAGTTTATGTTCTGATGCATCTTTTGTAACATTGTGTTTGGATTCGATTAATTACTTATGCATGTTAATATATAGTTAGTGACGCAATGGTTTCGTGGATATGTATAAGATGTAAAGAAGAGTTCGGTATGGCGAAGCAAATTACAAAGAGATACGTGGGGAGATCAGTATTTACGGTCCCTAACATAGAAGGGAACAAATTATAAATATTTGTTAAAATATTTTGTATAGTACCATAATAAAAATTCGTAATTTCAGCTATCCGGCTAATGGTCAGTAGTCTATCTGTCTTTACCATATCGTGTATATGATTAACATTTTCTTGGGTAGTGACAGCACCCTTCGCATGTTCACATGTTTGTCTTCCCAGTTTAAATTCTCGAGACATATTTTTCACCACTTGGTAAGAAACAGCACCATCACCTAATACACCTACCATGTCTTCATGAATTTCGTTTGGGGACAACCCTTTCTTGCAACTATTTTATAACTGCACGAACCTTTGATTTTTCCATTTTTAGAATTTCTCTAAACTTCTCTACTTAAATTCTAAATTATTTGAACAGGTAGCAAGTGACAAAATTACAATTAAACCAACGTAACAATAAATGATTAATACTTTAATGAGTCAAATTGATTCAACATCACTCAACGCCTACTATGCCAGGGACGCTAAATAATGGTCTCCCCTCGTATTACTACAATAAAAAGATTTGTTGCTTTCAGGGGACCTAACTTACGAAACTAGTACGCGACCTAGACTGCACAAACTGTTACATTGAAACTGCAACTTTATACGTAATATGTAAAATTATATATAACTGCTAATAACGTCCTGACTTATAAACTATGTGCTGACGGCGTAGTATCGTCGTTCGGTGTTGTACTTTTTTGAATGGTGGAGCATATCTCTGTCCCTAAACTCACTTGTGATTTAGATCCTACGTTTGCTTTGCAACTAGATATTTGCTTACGCCTTGACTTTTTTAATATTTAAGGGGGGATCCTGCTTTAGAAGGCTCAAAAAATCGATTTTTATTGCTCAAATCTATGCCTAATATATCTAAGAATATATATAAAAAGTTATAGCGGCTAATTCGCAATATTTTGAAAGATACAGCACTAAACACAGTGAGGTGTCGAGCAAAAAATATACGAACGCATGAACGCTCGGACAAACGAAACGCGCGCCCATCTCCGCAGTAACATAACACCGAACTATGTACTGAAAAAAGTTCAATCGGTCGTTCGAAACAATAATATTTTGATTTCGTAAGAGCTATAGTAGGATTATAACGAGATATTCCGTAAGTAATCGAAAATTAACATTTTTCCTGATCGTAAACTTTAGAGCGCGTTTTCTCGAGTTTTCGTTTTTACGATTTTTCTAAACTGGTGGGCGTGATTGCGAGAAAACTAGACAAGCAATCAAAACGAAACAAAACTTTTGTTGGCTTCAGTAGCATTCTAATCTATTTGAACTAAAAAGATTAATGAAAAAAAATTCTAAACAACTTTTTTAGCAAGTTGAAATGATTTTCTCTTCCTGCAAACAGCACATTTATTTTCAAACCTGAGAAAAATGTTGAATTTCAAAATTTTGGGTTTTTTTTAGTTCACATAGAAGAAAATATATGAGAATTACCATTTTCTTTGGTTTTTTTTGTTTCAGACAAAAATTACGGGCTACATCTTTCCCACCGATTGTAAATTGCAATTGAAAGGTGTTGCACAAATGTGCATAAAAATCGGTTCCGTTTAAATATTTTTCTCTCGACATATTTTTTTTTAATGCTCAAACATGCAATAAAATGCTCTAAAAAGTTCACTAGACTTGCTCATTGTTTTCTACCTTAAAAAAATTCCCCCAAATGCGCTATTTTAAGGCCTCCTAATGCAGGATCCCCCCTTAAGCCGCCACCATGTTGTTTTAATTTGTTTAAATACACAATAAAAACAGAAAATATAAGATATTTCTTAAAATAAGTCATAAAAAGTTTGAGAAAAAATAATTAGAAGCTCGATAATCTTAGCATAAAGATAAAAACTTGTTATTAAAAGATATAAATATATAATAACTGACATTGATTATGCAAATAATTCGTGAAAATGATTAATCATTGCCATGACTTTTTACCTTGCAAATGAGATTCCTATATTAAAAAAGTTTTCAAATCAAACATCGCACCTTTTCGTTGTAGCCAGAAGTAATCGTAAAGTTTCTCAATTTCCAAAGCTTGCAACATTCTTGTTTCATAACAAAATAATTTAGTATACTTGCTACCTTTACTGGTACGTTTCACACGTCAAATCTTTGGCGCTGTTCGCCATGATTTTTCAATTATTGAGAATAATCCTTAAGTCGTATATCTTCGTCACAGAAATCCTTTACCTGTCTCGACGACCCATGTTCTTTTTCCATGGGATAAATTAAAATAAATAAAATAAATTTATATATTTCATCTTGTACTTTAAATAATATTATACAATACATATATGTTATATTCTCGCTAGGACACCTGACACAAACATTTTGTATATTATAACCTTAGACGTGACGAAATCAAAAAACTTTGTAATCAAGTCTGTAACAAGGATGCAGGAAGAGCGAAGATAAATGGATGCTTTTCAATAAGTTCGCTAATAGTTGTAGGCACTTTTATTATATAAGTATATTTAGAAATAAAATTTATTTAGTTATTTTTCCCAGAGGCACATAGTTACGACTTACTACTAGGGTCCATACCTGCCGGAAATTCCGCATAGCACCGTTGATACGCAAGGAGTCTGCTGCAATGCCAGCAATTCCACCTTCTCCGTGATCTCGAAGTTGTTTCATCGAAGCCGACGGCACCATCCCGTGGACATAGTTCATACCACAGCATGGCGCTGATGCTTCGGGTTGCGAACTTTGACGAATTATCCGGGTGGCTGGTAACCTCGAGCCTATCATCGGTGGTGCAACCGGGCAAGAACTGCACGATACCTGAGAGCAATTTCCTCTTATATACACTACTTAATATCAACCAATATTCCGTGACAACTAAATTACTTTAGACATAAAAGAAGCGCCAAATAACTCATTGAAATCGACGTGAAACGACACACCCAGAACTATGTGAATTATAATTTACTACGATTATTAAATGGACCAAGAAACCTTAAATTATAATACAAGGTACTTAGATGACTTTTATAAAAATTACATTTACAAGTGCAGTCCGAGTCTTTTAATCTGGCAACCGGGCTACTGGTTAATATTTCTTTGAGAAAAAAAAATTGAATTTAAATTTAAAAGTACTTTACATGTAAATTAATTTTCTTTTAGTTATATTCAATCCAATCTCAATCCCACCCCCACGAAGATTTTTTCTTCCTTAATTTATAATTCCGGAAATCAAACTTGAAAATTTGAGAAGATTTTATGTGCAAATTTTTTTTTCGTGCCCATCACGATCAATATGTTTCATTGTCGTTGTCCAGATTAAAAAAATCCTACTGCGTACATGAAGATTCTTTACGATCCAAAGAGCCACAAATACATCAACCAAATATGTGGACAACAACCTGGAGGAATACGAATATTCTCCTTATCCAATCATAGCAATACCAAAATAAGACTACATTTAAAAAGATTTTGAAAACCAACCAACTAGCAAAATTACATTACAACATCTAAATAGGATGCACAACATCGAAGCAAATACAGAAAATTATGGACAGTTCCTTATATATATATATATATATATATATATATATATATATATATATATATATATATATATATATATACAAGGAAAATGGGAATTACGTTCTTAATTCTTCGTTAAAATTTTCCACGTAGCTTCTCCATCTTGACGTAGCAATTATCACATTGTTGTAATTTAAAATATTGTTTCTTTTTCTCTTACTTAAATTTTCAATGTAGTACAAATTTTTCAGTTTTGTTATTTTTGATCATTTTTTTTCGGATTTATTCGTTTCAGTGTAATTTTCAGTTAAATATTTGTATCTTCTAAGTAATTCCCATAAACTTCCATATATGTTCCCATTTGTTTGACAAAAAAATCAATTAAATATACAATAGAAGAATAAATAATTGAAAAAATGTTCAAAATCGAAGAAAAATAAAAATGAACTCGTCAATCGAAATACCGTAATCGATAAGATTAGAAAAAAATCAATGAATCAAAAGCAAATTCAAAGCTAGTTCCCTCACCACCTGCGCCTTAGAACAATTCCGTATCACTTATTGGATCAAAATTTGAGCATTGTGTGGGGGTTTCATTACAGCATATTTTTTTCGATAGATTAGTGCCGATCATCACTGACACGTTAAAAATTCCTACTGCGTAGCTGAAGACAATTGTTAACGATCCAAAGAGGTGGACAACAACCTAGAGGAATTCGTTTCCTTACCCAATCATAGCAATACAAAGCAATAGTGACAATACGAGAAGCAATACCTAAATAAAACACTACATCTAAAAAGATTTCGAAAACCAACCATTAAGCAAAATTACAATACATCTAATCAAAGTGCAGAACACCGAAGCAAATCAGAAAAATATGTACAGTTCGTTAGATATATATATATATATACACAAGGTGAATGTTCAGTGACATCATTCGAAACTTCGAATAAGACGACTGAATGCCCAAATTTTCTTCTCTCATGTGTGTACCACACACGTTCAAAACCCAAGTCATAAAATGGTGAAGCAATTATTCCACTGTTGCAATTTCAATTTATTAATTGGTTTACAAATATTACTCTTTATTTTTAGGGTTCGGTTTTATTATTTTTAATATTTGTTTTTTATTTGTTTAATATTTGGTTCTTTTAGTTCATATGATTTTATTACGTTCGTTATATTTTCTGTTTCAGTTTAATTGCCAGTTTTCAAATTTAAATATTTTTTTTTATTATTCGAAAATTATCTTCCATTTCTGGTTGAAACTCAAAAAAATTAAACAAATAGAAAAATCGTGAACTGAAAATTCAACAATGTTAAAGAACGTGATGGAAAATAATATAATTGAATTAAATCAATCGAAACAGCAATCAAAATAAAATAAATAAAAAATAACACAACAAGAAATAACAAAATTAATCGCCCAGAAAAAAGTCTTCGTTCCCATATCTGATTATTATTGTTGTTAATTTTCTCCCTTCGCTTTATATTATGGGTCATATATACTTGTTTATGTTTAATCAAATCAACGGTTAGTCCATTGTTCGTAAAGTTTTTAAATTGATGGTTTTCAGAAACGAGGTGTAGACTATATGATCATGTAGGCGAGTAGTTTGCAGGTAGTGGTTTCCTGACCGCCGAGTTAAAACAATTGTAAATATCGTAAACTATTCTAATTACCAAAACAACTGTGATTTTCTACTACATTCTACTTTAACTACGTTCTACTTTATCGTCAATACATGCTGATATATTTCTATAGTTCGATATGTTTAAGCTACATCGAGTTGACTTTTAATTGATTTGATCAGATTGCTGTGCATCTACACTAAAGCACCAATTGACCTTGCAAAATTAATTTACTTTATATATAATATGCCTAAATAATTGATAAAAAATTATAATTGTTATAACATTTTTCCGTACATACAACGTTTTTTACATTAATAACAATATTAAAATATCTGGTTCCTCGTTAATATTAATTAGTTTCCTATTCGTCGAGTTGAGTTTTTTTTTTATTACGTTGCTCCAATTAAAATTTTCATTTATGTTCGTAAAAAAATACTAATTAGCACTATATCTCATACGAGGAATTTGTATGAGTGTACTAACGCCATCTATACGTCACAGTTTTACCGTCGAGACTTGTAAGTCCTTCGCACCCGCTTTGTTGAAAATAAATTTCGTGTTCCTCAGCGGATGCATCTTTTGTGATCTGATGAGTTCTCTAGTACGAAACAGGTGTCATCACGTGGTACAATTTATTTCCAACAAAGCGCCTATCGTGCCGACGGCTGAGTAGTAGTTACAAATCTCGATGATACCGACTTAGTCGGTTAAACTAGTCCTATGTGACCATACATAACTCAAGTGCACCGGTTTTAACGTCTAGATGGCGTTAATACTAATAATTCCTCGTAACTCGATTTGCATGACCACGTGCACTTCAGCGGATGTATCGTTGGTGATCTGATGAGTCCTGTAGGACGAAACAGCGTCATCAACTGATACATTCATTGAAATCTATTCTCAACTATATCTCATATTTATATATATATATATCAATTATATGTGACGTCGATAAAGATATTTAATAACATTATTGATTTTAAATCAAATCCAAATTATATCCCATTAAAAAATCGTACATTTACAGAAAAACCGAATTTAAAAATTTAAAACACAGTACTTTATTATTAATTTATTACCGTTCTGAGATTATTACTGTTGCTAATTACCCATTTCATCTGGTTTAAAATAATTAAATATTAATTGTAAATGGGCTTCCGTTTAAAAAATCTTGTTTCAAAATAAACCCCACAAGAAAATGATTAGTATTAAAATTATATATAATAATGTTTGTTGGATTTAAATAATTAAATATGTACTACATCATCAAATTTACAGCAGCTTGAATTATTAATTTTAGGACACATGCAATGTAAGACGTGTTATTATTACACTGGGTCGCCAGCCTCAACGTCGAACATAATACGTAAACCCGATTGCAAAGTTTTGCCAATATTTCAACCCCACAGAAATAATAACTAATAATTTAAATATTTTTTTACAAACTGTGCAAAAAGATTAATAACGAAATTTAGTTTAAAATAAATGTTCGTTTTGATATAAGCTATACCAACCCAACCAAATCCAACCCAACACAACTCAACCCAACTCAGGCCAACCCAACCCTCCAGTAATTACATATTATTTATAAATATTTATATTTATTACAATATCTTTCGAATATTTTGCACTTCTTTATTTTATTTGTAAATATGACTTGTTTTCTTTTCAATTTAATTTGTTTCCATTTGTTTTATTTTTATACGTATCTAGTTTTGAGTTATTTGTATCATTTTTATTAATTTGCCTTTTTTTTTCGAAACAAGAAACGAACAAAAATATAAAATATTTTCATTATTTAAGTTTATTTTTTTACGTTACATTGTGCTGATAAAAAAATAAAATAAACCAATTTTGTTCTCAGTCGTGGGGTTTAAGGGGGGATCCTGCTTTAGAAGGCTCAAAAAATATATGCCTAATATATCTAAGAATATGTATAAAAAGTTATAGCGGCTAATTCGCAATATTTTGAAAGATACAGCACTAGACACAGTGAGGTGTCGAGCCAAAAATATCCGAACGCACGAGCGCTCGGACAAATGAAGCGCGCGCCCCTCCCCGCAGTCACATACACCGAACTATGTACTGAAAAAAGTTCAATCGGTCGTTCGAAACAATAATATTTTGAATTCGTAAGAGCTATAGTAGGATTATAACGAGATATTCCGTAAGTAATCGAAAGTTAACATTTTTCCTGATCGTAAACTTTAGAGCGCGTTTTCTCAAGTTTTCGTTTTTACGATTTTTCTAAACTGGTGGGCGTGATTGCGAGAAAACTAGACAAGCAATCAAAACGAAACAAAACTTTTGTTGGCTTCAGTGGCATTCTATTCGATTTGAACTAAAAAGATTAATGAAAAAAAAATTATAAACAACTTTTTTAGCAAGTTGAAATGATTTTCTCTTCCTGCAAAGAGCACATTTATTTTCAAACCTGAGAAAAATCTTGAATTTCAAGATTTTGTTTTTTTTAGTTCACGTAGAAGAAAATATATGAGAATTGCAATTTTCTGTGGTTTTTTTTGTTTCAGACAAAAATTACGGGCTACATCTTTCCCACCGATTGTAAATTGCAATTGAAAGGTGTTGCACAAATGTGCATAAAAATCGGTTCCGTTTAAATATTTTTCGCTCGAAATATTTTTTTTTAATGCTCAAATATGCAATAAAATGCTCTAAAAAGTTCACTAGACTTGCTCATTTTTTTCTGTCCTAAAAAAATCCCCCAAAAACGCTATTTTAAGGCCTCATAAAACAGGATCCCCCCTTAAATCGTTTTGTGTAGATTTACGGCACTAAGAATATCAACGAAATTAAAAACAAAATGACCTCTAATTGGAGTTAAATTTTGTTAGTAATACATTTTAAAAAAAATATAAATATTCATAGAAAAAAATTGATCATTTAGCGAAACCAATATAATTTTCAAAAATTCAAAAATGAAGTCTGGCAATCAAAATCGAAAAAATTGTTCTCCAAGAATCTCTTGGTCACGAATAATAGTTCATAATTCTAAATTTTAAAGATAACTTATATTTAATTAATTTTATCAAACATGTGGCGTCTGAAACGCAATACAACACAATTACGAAGTTTCCAGTCCGGGTTTTACTCTAAATCTATATTAAGTGCCGATCTTAGACAAAAAAAAACTCGGAGCGTGGATAAAAAATAAACCACCTCGCCCAAAGCAAATAAATATCATAAAGTTCCGATGGCTGGTTTTAGCACGAATCTAAGTTAATGTCAGTGACACGATTTTATTACTTCATCGGCGGTTATCAATTTAAAATGTGCCTTTAAAATTCCCATTTAAAATCCAAACTTCCAGCGCAAGCACCAAAAGGGAGAATAAAATTTAAAAAAATATTTTATTTTTCAATGGGACTGATAAAATCTTAATCCCTTGTTTTATTTGTAGATATTGAATTTATGCCCTGGAATATAAATCCAAACGGACGTTAAAACTCGCTCTGATAAAGCGTATTTTTCCAATAAATGTTAAAATATTATCACATTGCTTTTGCCGAACCGAGCAGTGAGCATTTTGAATATCGTAGACGTCATATATTTGAACTATGCAGAATGCATCTGAAAACAGTCGTATTTCAAATTTGTGGACTGAAAATTGAAATTCATAACGTTGCGCAATATATATATATATATATATATATATATATATATATATATATATATATATATATATATATATATGTCCATGCAATATTTCATAGAAACTAATAGAGGATGAAAAATGAAATGAAAAAATAGTAAATAACTTTGTATGTTTCCGTTGGTAAAAAATAAAAAAATACGTCACTTATTAAAATAACCTATATGATTAAGTCAATCTTCACCTCGCGCTACAATATTCGAAATTCCGTGCAAACCGTTCGACATATGAAAAAAAATAAACAGGCAAAGTCGTAGGGAATTAAATTACCTAACGGGATCGCATATCGCCATATGTCCATCTGCGGCGATTTGCAAGCGGGACGCGTCTAAAACCGAAAAATGTTTTTGTGAAACTCAGAGTTACTAATCGTCCCGTTTCTAAACTAAAAAAGATGGACATGTGCCCTCATGGACGTTATTTTAAAGCATTCGATTTTCTACAACTTCATGTATGTGCAATTTTGGGGTATTCGGTTCCGTTCGCGAACCAATGAAACGGCCGCGGTGTACTTTATCGACAAAATTGTATTTTTAACGTATAATCAAAAATGTATTATTCAAATATAAAAAGTAATGTCAGTTAAATTGTGTAATCTTATTTGAACTGTGATCGTAAGCAAATGGATATCAAATTTAGAAATAATGACAGTAAAGCTTGGAATTAAATAAAGCACCATTGCTTGTTTCAGTCATTTTATATTCATTTGGATTTGCATCCATTGTCGCCTTAATGTGCCAGTAAAAATCCCCTTGCGTTATCCTACACCAGATAATCCAATTTAAATCCCGACGAAGGATTATATCTAAAATTTATAAATTTATTTAATTTAATTTTATAACCCGAGCGCGCAGGATTTTATGTGTTCAATGTTCCGCCCCAAATCAATACCAATTCTATTTTCACAATAAAATGAAAAGATTAAGAAGCGAGAAGCAGGTACGCTTATCAAGTTACTCGAGTATGCGAAATAGTTATCTTTTCTGTACGGTGCAAATAGAAAATGCAGAACACCCCCGAGTTATTTCTTACAATAACAACGCTGGTTATCGTACGTATGCTACGTTTGTTATTTGTGTCATTTTATTACCGCTAAAAATATATGTTAAACATGTTTTTTATTCTTCATCAGAATATGTTACAAATTCTACTACGAATTAAGTTTTCACTGTACAAGAATTATTTTGCTGAGACGTTTGTGGGGATTTTTTGCGGTTACCGTGTTATTTAAATCCATATTTTTTAGTTACTGCAATTTAAAAATTTAAATGTTTAAAAAGGCCAATTAGAAACCAAATGAAAATGAAAGGAAAATTAAGCAATTGAGACAATAAAAATAACATAATTATGCAAATAATAAAAATGAAAGCTGAATAAATGTGATACAATTACAATCGACAAGACAAAAAAATGGAATCTAAAAAGCAATATTTCATGCAAGTAAATGAGAAACACAGTAATGAAAATAAATGGAAAATTAGCTTTTCATATATCTTTGTAATTACAAAATATCAAAAATGAAACAGCAACAATTAATCAAAAACGAAATAACAGAATCCAAACTTAGAAATTCAAGTAAAAATTGAAAAAAAAGTAAAAAAAAAAACAACTAAAACGAAGCAAAATAAAATGTACAAAATTGAACACACGAAATCTAATTAATTAAAACAAAACGTAATGTCCTCAAGATTTTTTTGATTAAATATATTATATTTTAGAATTATGTTTTATTTCCCATGTTTTTATAATAAATAGCATAAAGGCTGTGCAAATCGAAGATAGTGCAATTATTATAAAAGCGTACCTGTAAACAGTTCCTTAACGTTCCATTACTACGTAAGAAGTCTGGTGTTATGTCTGAGAAGTCAGCATTCCCACTTTGGTCCCGGAGTTGTTTTAAAGAAGTAGAAGGAACTTCCCTGTGGACACCTTTCAAACCGCAGTACGACGTCGACGCTTCAATTTGCGAACACTGCCGAATAATTCTGGAACGCGGTTGGGCTGATGAAGCAACCGGGTTTAAACTGCATGATACCTGAGAGAATTCTGTAATTATCTTTCTAATCCACCATCATAAATATTTAATTTAATTAAAGTTGCATTTACGAATATGTATTACACGTATTGGAAGACAAAAGAATTAAACAAAGGCAAACGTGAACTAGATTATTTCTCTTGTATCATGTTTTTATTTGCTAATTTTATAATTGTTAATCAAAATTACTCTCAAGTACAACTTCAGTCATCGGTTTTATTTTCGAAGTCGAAATAATCGCGAACTTTATCATTACTATATTTTTAAACAACCGTGTTTTAAATATCCATCGACTTAATTTATTTGCATAATTTCCATTTTTACGCCGTCGAAATGGGAATGCATTTTGTCAGCGTTTTGCATTTTTATAGACTTGCATGGCTACTGTTTGTTTTGTGTTGCTTTAATTGCGTTTTTATCGTTTTTTAGTCCGCAATTTAGGACGTTTGTTCATTACAACAGCGCAACCCTAAATTCTTAAGTTTTAGCACGTTCTGGATCCCCATTTCTGCCAAGAACTATTCCGAAACTTTTAAATCTAAATACCACCGAGAAACAACAACTTGTATAAATAAGTTTGCTCGAGCTGACAAGTCGTCTGTTCCATTTGTAAAATCGATTACATGAACTGTTTCCGACAACTAACGATTGCTAAATATTAGTCCGCTTTAGTGATACAAATTGAAAAATGAAACGGATTATTGTAATGCAATCGACTGGCGCACGAATAAATGAACACGAAGTAAATGTTTTGGTTATTTTATATTTTTAGATTCTGTAATAAAATTAAAGACAGTTTTTATTGCATTGCTTACTCGTCGTAGTCATTTTTTTAGTTATATGAATGAAACTTGTTAAGCAATGCAAACTATATTAAATTTTTATCTGTTCGGTCGGGTGGTTTCATTCGTAAAGTTAATGCTCGTATCAGACTCCGATACGAATTCATATAAATCTACGTCTAACTTCTTAACCTAGGACATATATCGAAAATAAATTTCAGCGAATATATTAACGCGATGACAATTGTTTCGCTCTATCTTGAACTCATCAAACCACCACACATATATTCGCTAAAGGTGCAACAAGTCAGGCAAGCATAAGAGGCAAAGAGTTTGTGGGTGATTATTAGCACCATTTAGACGTCAATACCCTCACACTCTTCTTGCTATTTTAAAATTATTAAATGTGTTACTACCAACATAACTAACAACATCTAAAAGAAGATGATTTTAACTACCCCAATATTTAAATCACATTTAAATTACATTTAATACTGAATTTCATGGATTTCCATGAAACCGTCGAAGCTAGCTTGTTTATTCGTAAACACAATATTTAATAATATTTCTTTTACTTACAACCTTTTAACTTAACACAGTTACTTTTTTACAAATATCAGAAATCATAGCACACGCGAACATCAACAATCACGTGAGGGGACTCAAACAATATTATTCCAACTGGAAACTGACTATAAACCCAACTGAATATGAGACCGCCATTTCTGCCAAGAACTATTCCGAAACTTTTAAATCTAAATACCACCGAGAAACAACAACTTGTATAAATAAGTTTGCTCGAACTGACAAGTCGTCTGTTCCATTTGTAACATCGATTACATGAACTGTTTCCGACAACTAACGATTGCTAAATATTAGTCCGCTTTAGTGATACAAATTGAAAAATGAAACGGATTATTCTAATGCAATCGACTGGTGCACGAATAAATGAACTCGAAGTAAATGTTTTTGGTTATTTTATATTTTTAGATTCTGTAATAAAATTAAAGACAGTTTTTATTGCATTGCTTACTCGTCGTAGTCATTTTTTTTAATTATATGAATGAAACTTGTTAAGCAATGCAAACTATATTAAATTTTTATCTGTTCGGTCGGGTGGTTTCATTCGTAAAGTTAATGCTCGTATCAGACTCCGATACGAATTCATATAAATCTACGTCTACTACTTCTTAACCTAGGACATATATCGAAAATAAATTTCAGCGAATATAATAAGGCGATGGCAATTGTTTCGCTCTATCTTGAACTCATCAAACCACCACACATATATTCGCTAAAGGTGCAACAAGTCAGGCAAGCATAAGAGGCAAAGAGTTTGTGGGTGATTATTAGCACCATTTAGACGTCAATACCCTAACACTCTTCTAATTTAAAATTATTGAATGTGTTACTACCAACATAACTAACAACATCTAAAAGAAGATGATTTTAACTACCCTAATAGTTAAATCACATTTAAATTACATTTAATACTGAAGTTCATGGATTTCCATGAAACCGTCGAAGCTAGCTTGTTTATTCGTAAACACAATATTTAATAATATTTCTCTTACTTACAACCTTTTAACTTAACACAGTTACTTTTTTACAAATATCAGAAATCATAGCACACACGGACATCGACAATCACTCGAACAATATTATTCCAACTGGAAACTGACTATAAACCCAACTAAATGTGAGACGATCACATTCACGCGACGATACAGGCGGTATACAATACCGAATCCGACAAGGATTAACTATATTGCGATACCGATCAAAACTACAGTGAAATACCTAGAAGTAACACTAGACACCAAAACGACATTTGGTGCACATATTATAGAAGCGAACCGACTCGGACACGCCGCCCTAAAGACCATCTACGCGTTGGTCTTCAAGGGCAACAGGCTCACAATTGAAAACAAACTTCTACTTTACAAAACAATTATAAGACCGACGATGACATACGCGTCACCTGTATTTTTCGGAGGGTCAGTAACGAACCTGAAAAAATTGCAGGTGACACAGAATAAGTGTCTTAGGTTCGCCCTGGGCACTGACCGATAGATACGTATACGTGACTTACACGACCAAGCGGACGTGGACATGATCGTACCGTACATGACGAAGTTGGCGGACCGTTTTTACCGGCGGACCGCCGTTCACCACAACGTACTAATACGGGCAATTACACAACAAAGACATTTACCAAGGCACACACACAAACTACCATACGAAACGTTGGACTTGTACAACGAGGACAGGACTGACTAACGCACGAACAACCACGCAACCAGACCAAAAAACAGGACGTACAGGACGGGTTTTTGAAAGTTTCCCGTCGACTAGACTATATTAGACGCAACGGTTATACTGAAAATGAAACCTTCGACCTCGTCGAGGGAAGCACCATATATGTTTTTAAATGTTAGCTGTAAGTGAAATGTACTTAATAAGCGTCGTTTTCGTAGGTGTAGGTTGTTTTATTTGTGTGTTATATGTAGTATTGTTTGTAAATATTATGTATGTGTGAAATTTTTCATAAAAACTTTTTGGCTGTTCTTGTTCATGTTTACGAAGTACACACTCACAAAATCTGATCCTCCTGTGAAACTCGATGTCCATGAGATCTACTTAGCATCAACTATTACCAGTTGTTTTTTTTAAACACCCAGTATAATATGGTCCACAATAAAAAGTAGGGTTAGAATTAAACAAAACCACATCAACGAGTTTGGTAGTGCACTCTTACAAAGTTGCGAATTTATAATGCTCGACTCTGATTGGGCGTTATACTAAAGCTGTTTTTTTTTCATTACATTACACGTGTAGATCATATTTTCAACTTCAACTAGAAATTTTGTTCATTTCGCGGATACAATCTTGCGTGCAATCTGGCCATCTACAAAAAGTAGAGTTAAAATTACACAAAACCACATCAATGACCTTGGTCATGCTCTCTTACAACGCGGTGAATTCAAAATGCTCGACTCTGATTGGCTGTTATACTAAAATCGTTGTTAAAACTTATGTGAACATTTTGTAAATTCGTAGACAAGTTACCAACACACATCATACAAACGACCATGCTATTTGATCGATTTTGCAATTTTGAACCAAGCCCAAGTTTCTTTTCCTTGATTACAATGTGTTTGTTATATAACAAAATGGTCCTCTTTAACTAATCAAATTTATTCCAATACACTTTTACCGCTATCGGTTGACTTTGGCATAAAATTTTTCCTTGCCAAATTTAATTTTCATATTATGTAATAAATTTTCTTAAACTTGTACTACTATAAACTTATAATGATGCTGTTTTGATCCCTGGCGTTAATCTCGATCTAATACAATTTTCCACTTCGACAGTTTCTTTATCGAGAAATGAAATACAATTTATAATCATTACTAAATATGAGAAACTTTTATACACCCAAATTATGGCTCCACAATTTATATAAATTTACATTGTTTAAATTTTGTTTCAACTAAAATTAGTGAATATTATAAATATGTAGCATATAATGAAAAAAATACTACGTTTGCTCAATTTTGACATCGCAGCGTTTTTTAGGATATTGATATTACCTCCTTTTTTGCTTCCCTACCAGTTTTATCCCTTTTACGATCCTTTGTAACCCCGGGCAACGTCTACTTACGGGGGTTTGTTGCGATTAGCTTATTATGTTTGTTTGCCGGTTATGGCCAAATCAGTATTGAGACCTTTTTTCTTTTCGACTGCTGCTGTATTTGTTTGAATTTGCTGGTAAAAGAAAACAGGGCAATATATATTTTTTAATTTCTTAAGCAGTTTTTAACAAATATTGATTTAATTTCAAAAATGTCGATGTTCATTCAATGTTCAGAATACATTTAACGCATTTTTGTTAATCATTGCAACCTTATTGCAACCTATTTAACTTGAATTTCTAAATAATGATTATTTAATATAAAAATATAAAAACAACTCGAACTAAACTTATTCGTCGTTGTTTTGGATTTCATAAAATTGTGGTCTAGTTCAAGATAAGTTTACCATCCTTTGTGGAAATTCCCACAGCCACAGACGTCTACTCCGCCACTGCTTTAAGGCAGTGAATTCCTTAACTACGATCTATTATTATTATTACCTACAGTATTTAATTCTTGAAGTTCCAATTTTAAAATTATCTATTTTTATTATTCGTTTCATTTATTAGCGCTATATTTAGGTATGAGGTATGAAATAAATGTAATTAAGTGGGCAGAGGCACGCATTGATGCAATTGCAAGTCGTTTCATCTCTGTTTAACTCACTAACTACTCGCTAATACAAGAATATTGTTGGCAATTTTTTTTTTAATTGAAAACAAAAGCCAATGATGTTTATTATATTTAATATTGACAGGGCATCTGCATTGTTGATTTAAAATAAACTCTTGTGACCCTACCTGTAAACAGTCATCAATATAGAACGTGTTATTGCCTTTCAAGTTATAAATGGTTCAGCATATAAATAACTTGAAATAAATACCACTTACAAACCTAACATATAAACAATTTGCTGGCATAAAGTTTAATTCTTTTCTTCTTTATAATATTTTCAACCACCACACTAGAAATAATATTTTGTTTATTCTTTATATATACTCAGTGACATATAAACTGCACCACCTAGAAGGGGTGGGAATTTTTGGAAAAAAATTGGCAGGAATAGTGGACTAGTCCAGGGAAATAGTTGATTAAAATTTGAAACCCAATCATCAAGTAGTCATAGGATTTTTGACGTTTGTGTCATTTTTTAGAGGTGGTGATAGACAAGCAATTATCGAGTCATTTTTTGCTTTTGTTCCACTTTTTCGGATCCCGTTCTTTAGTTTAAAGTGTTTCAAGTGACGCCTAGAGGAAGGAGACCTCAAGTTTACCAGCAGTTGAGTGACTTTGACCGAGGGCGGATTGTTGGTTTACGAGAAGCAGGTTTTTCGTTTAGAAAAATCGGCAACCGTTTGGGACGGCACCACTCAACAATAATGCGTGTATATCAAGCGTGGTCTGAACATGGGGTTGAACGTCGGAGAAGGGGCACTGGGGCTCAAATACGAACCAATGAACGTCAAGATCGCCGCTTAAGACTAATGGCCTTGAGAGACCGATTCTCTACAACTAGATCAATAGCTGATCAATGGTTAGGTGAACAAGGTCGTCCGATAGGCTTGCGAACAGTTCATCGTCGAATAAGAACCTTTGGCTTGCTGTCTTACCCCCCACATCTTGTGCTACCCTTAATTGCTCAACATCGCCAGGAACGTTTGGCCTGGTGCACGGAAAGACTTCAATGGAACTTGGAGTGTCTTTAGGAGAAGACGTGGAGAAAGGCGCAATCCTGATTTTTCGATTGCGAGGCATATTCACCGAACTGTGGGGTTGATGGTGTGAGGTGCTATTGCTTACGGCAGTAGGTCACCCTTGCCCTTCATTCGGGGCAGCATGACCGCCCGACGCTACATTGACGAAGTGGTAGAACCACATGTTCTTCCATATCTTCGAGGGCTGGAAGACCCACTTTTCCAGCAAGATAATGCACGACCTCACGTAGCAAGGGTTTCTCTTGACTTCTTTGAAGAGGCCAATGTTAATCTTTTGCCTTGGCCGCCAAGATCTCCCGATTTGTTGCCCATTGAGCACGTGTGGGACATGATGGGTAGAAGATTGAGGAATCTACCGAACCCACCCTTGTCAATAGAAACTCTACGGCATGAAGTACAGCTGCTTGAGATTCCATACCCAAGAAGACATTGATCACCTGCTGGAATCAATGCCCAGGCGAGTCAATGAGTGTATCAGAAATAGGGGCGGACCAACACATTATTAAAGAAAAATCAAAAAGATGAAGTGTTTTCTTTATCAAATTTTAATCAAGTGTTACTTAGACTAGTCCAATGTTCCTGCCAAATTTGGTCAAAAAAATTCCCACCCTTTCTAGGTGGTGCAGTTTATATGTCACTGAATATATTATGATAATTAACATTTATTTGTTGCTTTCAATCGTCAGCACTTCATTCTTAATTTTCCGTTTAGTACTTCACGTTTTAACATCCGATTTTTCGAACCAGTCAAACCTATTATAACCAGACCTTTTGTCAAATGTCAAACTGATGCTGCGCAATTTTTTTTTTTTTGTTTGTCTTCAAATTCAATTTATTTCGCTTCCATTCAAATGCTACTCTATAAAGTAATTGATAAGACCAATAAAAACGATGGATTTAGTTCGCGATTATCGACGGCTGGTATTGGCAATTTCTAAAATGTGGTCCCTTTAATGAATGCTGTTTACATCGCTTTGAATGCAGCACATTTACCGGAAAGGAAAAAGTACCCGGTGCATCGCAGTGAGTCAAGAGTGAAGCTGATACATTTAGCGAAGCGTCGAGTTCATCAAAGAACATAGGTCTTTGAAGAGTTTTTTTTTATATATATATAAAAGCTACCAAACTTTACTAGCGCATTATGTTTCGGCGATGGTGTTAAAGTTTAATTAATAAACTGTGCCATGTTAATAATGTGCCCGGATTTTAACTGTGAAAAGCTCAGTGGATTATTTACGTAAACCAATTACCATACATCCAACGACAACAACGCCTAGTTACAAAAAGATAAGAAACGCGCTTATAGAGTGCGAGAAGCATGACATGTTAATGCGGAAGCAAAACCGTTTTAGAGGAGAGATTGTGTTGGTTACTCAGTTAGGACATTAATCTGCAGCCATTCGGATACTGGTTATAAATCTATAATTTCCGCAAAGAGATAAAGTGTGAACCTCTACGAGACACTAAAAGGTGACAAGATTTCTTTTATAAAGTAATAGTTTTTAGTTCATGAATAATCTCGGTCGGCGATATTGATGATTGCAGTATTTAAAGCAACATAAAAATACAAAAACAAATAATAAACGAAAAATTAATAAAAAAGAAAAAGGATAAAACAACGCATTAAATGTTTTAAGGGGGGATCCTGCTTTGGAAGGCTCAAAAAATCGATTTGTTTTTTATTGCTCAAATCTATGCCTAATATATCTAAGAATATGTATAAAAGTTATATAACACTAAACACAGTGAGGTGTCGAGCAAAAAATATACGAACGCATGAACACTCGTACAAACGAAACGCGCGCCCCTCCCCGCAGTAACATAACACCGAACTATGTACTGAAAAAAGTTCAATCGGTCGTTCGAAACAATAATATTTTGAGTTCGTAAGAGCTATAGTAGGATTATAACGAGATATTCCGTAAGTAATCGACAATTAACATTTTTCCTGATCGTAAACTTTAGGGCGCGTTTTCTCGAGTTTTCGTTTTTACGATTTTTCTAAACTGGTGGGCGTGATTGCGAGAAAACTAGACAAGCAATCAAAACGAAACAAAACTTTTGTTGGCTTCAGTAGCATTCTATTCTATTTGAACTAAAAAGTTTAATGAAAAAAAAATCTAAACAACTTTTTTAGCAAGTTGAAATGATTTTCTCTTCCTGCAAAGAGCACATTTATTTTCAAACCTGAGAAAAATCTTGAATTTCAAAATTTTGGGTTTTTTTTAGTTCACATAGAAGAAAATATATGAGAATTACCATTTTCTTTGGTTTTTTTTGTTTCAGACAAAAATTACGGGCTACATCTTTCCCACCGATTGTAAATTGCAATTGAAAGGTGTTGCACAAATGTGCATAAAAATCGGTTCCGTTTAAATATTTTTCTCTCGACATATTTTTTTTTAATGCTCAAATATGCAATAAAATGCTCTAAAAAGTTCACTACACTTGCTCATTTTTTTCTACCCTAAAAAAATTCCCCCAAAAACGCTATTTTAAGGCTTCCTAAAGCAGGATCCCCCCTTAATTGACGAGATGTGTATGACACTTTCAATTATGTTAGAATTCGCTAGATTTATGTAATGTAATGTTATGAAAGTAAATGTAACAATCAAAAAAATGGAAATCAAAACAAAACAAAACAATTTGATTCATATTTATCCATTTGAGTTTAACATATCTTTTACATATTTGTTTTTTGTATATTTTTGACCTCCTATTTATTATTATTAATTTCTTGCCCTTATTTCGAACCTGAATTTTTATTGAAATAATGAGTAAGAAAATTGACTAAAATAACACGATAATAAAATAAAAATATAAAGTCAAAATAATACTAGAAATGGATTTTTTTAACAGTTTTATTTCATTTTTCAGTTTGTTCTAATTGGGTTTGTTTAATTTTGCTTCGCTTTCGTTTTTTATTTGTTTTTCTTTGCTTCTATTTAGTATTTCCAACAATATTTTCGTGTTTACGTTTAATTTTTCCCTATTTTTTCTATCCATGTTCTTATAATTGTATAACTTCCTTTTTTCGCCAATTCTATTTATATTGCTTATTGCACCTGGTTCTCTATAAAGTAAATGGAAGAAACGTTTTTCAAATAAAAATAAACGCAAACCTTTATCTTTAGCCAAAAAAGTTGAAGCAAAAGTCTCTGATTTCGATATTAAAGGGGCTGTTAAACTTTTGTCTTCGGTTGTTTCTTTGGCTCCTTTCAATGAAGATGTTGCTGAAGAACTTAAGAAGAACCCTTCTCCTTGTCGTAAGCGTTTCTTCCCTGATGCCTTCAGCTCTGAACACTCTTCTTTAATGGTGAATGAGCAAGACGTTCGTGATGCTATATTGTCATTTCCCTCTGGTTCTGCTCCAGGTTTGGATTGACAATATTTGAAAGACGTTATTTCTTTATCCGCTGATGAAGCTGGACTTCGTGCTCTTAGACTATAACAAAACTTTGTAATTATCCGGCCAACTTCCTTCTGAAATCGCCCATTTATTTTATGGTACTTCTTTATGTGCTCTTCATAAAAGAGATGGAGGTTTAAGACCTATCGCTATTGGTATCTTAAGTCGCAATATTGTAAACTAGTATTTATCTCCTCACCAACTTGGCGTTGCCTCTAAACCAGGTTGTGAAGCTGCTATTCATTCCACATGTACTTTTGTGAATGATGCCCATAACAATGGTAAAGTTCTTCTTAAATTGTATTTCAATATCGCTTTTATTTTTTTATTCTTAAAGAAGTTGAATGTCACACCGCCTTCTTTATTCTAATCTCTTCCAATGTTATAGAAATCCTTCATCTTTATTTTTTGGTAATAATTTGTTGCATTCTTCTGTTGGAGCTCAACAAGGTGATCCTTGCGGTCCCATGATTCTTGCGCTTCATCGTATTATTTTATCTTTGCATTCTCATCTTAACATTTGGTATTTAGATCTTTGGCTGATTATCCTGAAGTCGTTTTGTCTGATTTTGAAAAAGTTATCAATATTTCGAGAGAAAATGGTCTGCGTTTAAATTTTAAGAAATGTGAGATATTCTTCTGCTCTGAAGTTCCCGATTTGGAGTCTTGGAGTCTTTGGAGAAATTTCAAAATTTAGCTCCCGGCATAAAGACTGATCGTGAAAGTTTATCTTTCCTAGGTTCTCCAATTTTTACTCAAGGTTTTGAAAAAACTACCATATTGATTGAAAACCTCTTACAAAAAGCTTAGCCTATACTTTGATCAAGAACTGTCCTTTCGTTCCTAAATTTAATTTTTTTAAGAACAACCCCTTTTTGGAAATTTTCTGATTTTCTTATATCGATTGATTCCACTTTAAAATCTTCTGTAGAAACAATTCTTAATCTTCGTCTCAATGATCTTCAATTGCGCCAGGCCACTCTTGGTATTATTAGATTTGGTGGTTTGGGTATTCGTCGTATTCAGGACATTTATTTTCCTGCTTTTCTGTTTTTTCTGCTATCCATTGTGTTAATAAGCTTGTTTCTATATTACTAAAATCAAAGGATAATTGGCTTAATATTCAGCTTTATAATGCAGCTTTGGCAGATCAAGAATCCTAACGAAAAACCATCATCTCCGGAATTTCGGAGGAATTAGGACGATATTAATTTAAATCGAATTATTACAAGAGACTTATTCTTCAACTCTCCAAGAGATTTTGCTCGTTTTAAAGCTCATAGCTTTAATTAATTCTATCATCAACCGTTCTTTAACTTCAATACACATTAATTTAACGGATTGTCAAGAGATGATGGAAAACGTCCAGATGGCATAACTTTAGTTTGGGATGTTACTGTAGTAGATACCCTTGGAGAAAACTTCAGAAATCTCTAGTTCAGCTACTAAAATTGTTTGCAAACGGAAATATAGCGAATATCAGTCTATTATTTCTTCAAATTACATTTTTAGAGGCCTTGCCTTTGAAACCTTGGGCCCTTGGGCCCTTGGTGCAAAGAAGCTAAAGAATTTATTAATATAATTGGCGACCGACTTATTTCTCTTTCTGGTAATCGGAGTTCCAAACAATTCCTTTTTGAGAGCATTTCTCTCGCCATTCAAAGAGGAAATGCAACAAGCATTTGAGGAACTTTCCTGGGCTCCGCCTTCTTATCAGAAATCTTTGTTCCGTAATTTAAATGTACTATTTGTTATAAGAGTTGAATAAATTTGAAATGTCAACTTTAAACAATATTTACTGTCAACTGCTTAAAATTATTACTCGAACGTTGTAGAATTTATATGGTACATGTATACAGACAGATGACTGCGTTTATTTGAATTTCAAAACAACATTACTGCAAATAACATGCCATATGCCCGTTACAGTTTTAAACGGTTATTGTGTGTTCTAGAATAATAACTAACTTACATCATGCCTAAGATACCAATGCAAATTGAATAAACAAAATATTATACGCGGCAAGTTATAAATAATGTGCATATTTTTCTAACTTGTATTCTTAGTTGAAGCATTAATCAGATAAAACAAACAATTTTTAACAGGATATCCTCGACGAATTTCTCAAAATAACTACTTTAGTTGTAAAAGTCGAGTAATCAACTTGTGCTGCCATTACTCTGGATTGCGCCACTCGCCGACAAAAAATGATGTGTTTTGTTTGAAGTTTATGTGTCGGTATTTGTACAACTCATCGAGCCTATTATATGCAAATTCGGACATATATTTCCTTATAGTTATGTTACTCTGGTCGAATAACAAAAAGTAACTCGTAACCACGAAACTAATATCACGGATAAAAACGATCGTTTTAATCAACGAATTGCTCCGTAGAAGCGATTGTAATACAACAGGTCGTTTAACAAGCAAGAAAAAATATTAAAAACTCTTTTAGGATTCCTATCATTATTTATGCAAAGGATCTCGGCGAAAAATTGCGCGTTTAAAGGCTAAACCCTATAATGAATTCTGCAATAGAATTTATAATTTCCTTTTGATGAAATTGTACTAAAATTAATCATACAGAAATCCTCAAATCGTTGCGCAATATCCTAGTATTACTCCTTTGTCTCGCTGGAAGAAATTTTCAATGAATTTTAGGTAGCGCTTGGGTTTTCTCGCAACGTACGTTTCAAATGAATCCATAAAGTTTTTCAATTTAGTTCGTTTGCTGGGCGTAACAAACGCAGCCGGGAAATGGAAAACAGACAACAAATAAAAAACGATTTGTATCAAACGCAAGTATGTATGAATATGGCTTTACTTTTTTATATAACGTAGCAAATTAAAAAGAAAATCATTTTAAATTAATATATATACCATGTGGTGAGTGTTGTGAGGGAAATACATCTTAATGATTTTAATTGTAATTTATCATTAATTATTTTAGCAACAAATTATGAACACGCAGGAGTTGGCGAGTTAACTGAGAACAGGGGCTATTGAACTGACATTGACGTTGACATTGACATTTGACATTTGACATTTGACATTTGACATTTGACATTTGACATTTGACATTTGACATTTGACATTTGACATTTGACATTTGACATTTGACCTTTGACTGTTGACATCTGGAAGTTGGCAGTTGGTAGTAACACTCGGCAGTGGCGGCTGACACTTGACATTTGCAATTTATCATTTGACATTTGCAACTTTAAATTTGCAATTTGGCATTTGACATTTACAATTTTACGTTTGCAATTTGACAGTTGACACATGCTATTTGACATTTGAGATTCGCAATTTGACATTTGCAATTTGACATTTGACATTTGCAATTTGACGTTTGCAATTTGACAGGTGCAATTTTCGATTTGACTGTTGCAACTTCACATTTGCAATTTAACATTTGACATTGACATTTGCAGTTTAACATCAACATATATATATATGAACGCCGTCAATTATTAAGTGACGTGAGTTGGACAAGTTAACACATTGTTTTGACTTGCCAAAGATGAGTACTTGCGATTTATTTGAATTGATTTTGAGAGAATGATTACTGGATGATTACAGTCAGAAAGCTGGAATGAGTAATATAATTGTGTATCATCCGCATAGTTGTGCGAAGTACAGTAAACAATAGCTTTTTAAATTTGGGAAGAATATATTAAGAAAAGTAGGGAGCCAGGACAGATCCCTGTGGAACTCCTTGCACGATTGTTAAAGGTGATGAAATTTTATCACGATATTGTACACTTTGTTTGCGGCTGGCTAGATAACTATGAATCAAATCTACAACATTACTCTCAGCACCAATGTAACGCAATATCCGACACAGTACGTGATTGACAGCTGTTGAGCAACTGTACCCACTTCTAAAACCAGACTGCATCGCCGGTAAAAGATTATGTGATTCTACATACCGCGAGAGTTGAAGAAAACTAATCGTTACATAGTTTTCTTCCACCCCCACTACCTAGCATCGGCTTGATACTACAGACAACTGCTGGTACGTCTTGTATATACATATGTTGTCGCGGTTGTGGTGTGGGAAGAGCTTAAGTGGGAGCGGTAAGGTAAAAACAAAAAAACGTAAATAGAAGCGATTAGGAAACCCCAGCGAATCGTACGATGGCATAAAAAGTATGTATTCGATTCCCGAATACCGAACTACCAGTAACCCCTCTCCCATCGCCGATTCGCGAAGGAAAACCGCACTTACAACTTTTTCGGGGCGGTACCTTTGTTGGTCTAATTCAACTGGACTACATGCGCTATTTTCTACTGCAGCTTCAAACGATATCTCCGGAAGGTGGGAGTAAATTTTCGATCAGTAGTGGAGCCTTATTTTCATACTTGACCCTTCCTACAGGTTGCTACCAATTGCATGTAATTTTTTTTTTCCCTTTAAGCCGCCAATGACAAGCGCTTCACGATATCGATAAATCACTTTTTACTTTCTTATACATTATGTATAAGTATAGGAATCATGCAAATTTTCGAACTCAAGGTTTCAACGGATATACACGTTTTGAGGTCCCCTGAATCGTTTCTGACTATTTTCGGAATGACGTCTGTGTGTGTGCCTGTGCGTGCTCTAGCGTCCAAAGGATTATAGCTAGAGCTCTGAAACTTTAAACTTAACATTTGTATGTAGCAAGGAGGAAAACGTCCTATTTGGACGCAATCTCTTAACCGGAAGTTTCATTTGAAAAGTTTTTTCGAAAAATGTATAAGTGAGTATAAGAAAGTTCAGTGCGGACCACTGCAGATTTTTTTTAAATGGCATGTACGCATGTACCGTGGCCACATCAACAGTGTGTAAACGAAACTGATCATTCACATTAAGAGGATCGTTATATAGATCTTTAACTGATGAGTTATTATCTCTGGGTTTCGGGATTGAATTAATAAAGGAATTATTTATTTTATCCACATCCTCCAACTCAAGTGGCAGTTTAACGATTTTTTTCTTATTTAAACCCAGATAATCTAAATTCTTCCACACTGTATTATTGTCACGTGCATGGGATATATAAGTAAACTAAGCTTTCCTTTCTAATTTAAATGTTGACGTAGTTAAATTTCTAAGTGTTTTGTAGTACTGCCAATCATGAGGATACTTTATATTTATATTTATTTTTAGCCCGATCATGCAATGACATTAATAGTTTTAAGTTATCCGTTAGCCAAGGAATGCAACATCGCGTAATAAATGGAGCATGTATATTAAACAGACTCAAGACATGATGGTTAAAGAATTCAATTTTCGCATCGACCTTGTTTAGTCTAAACATCTGATGATACGGGGTATTTTGCAGATCAGGGTAGAATGCACGACTGCAAAATTTTACAATTATTCGTTTATGCGAACCTTTATGAGTGCCGATCCGGTGGCAGCAATCCACATCATTTTCGTTGATGTTGATGTTCAGCTTGTTACGAAACATGTTGATCATCGCTTGTGCGGTATTTTCTATATGATTTTTCTCCTCCGGGATACCGTACACTCTCAGATTGTTTCGTCTGGAATACTGTTCCTGCTCTTCTAAGTTGTCTTCGAGCTGTTTTATTTCGTTTTCCAACGCTGACACCTAATTAGTACACTCCTTGATCCTCACTTAATTATTTTAGCAACAAATTATGGACACGCAGGAGTTGGCGAGTTAACTGAGAACAGCCGGCATTGAACTGACATTGACATTTGATATTTGGGAGTTGGCAGTTGGTAGTGTTACTTTGCAGTGGCAACTGACATTTGACATTTGATATTTGACATTTGCAATTTAACATTTGACATTTACAATTTGACATTTGCAATTTGGCATTTAATAATTTAACATTGGACATTTGCAATTTGCAATTGATATTTGCAATTTGACATTTTGACATTTGACTTTTGACCTTTGCCAATTGACAACTGACATTTGCAATTTGACAGTTGCAACTTGACATTTGACGTTTGCAATTTGACAGTTGACATTTGACGTTTGACATGACATTTACAGTTTGACATTTGACATATGCAATTTTCCATTTGACAATTGCAACTTGACATTTGATATTTGCAGTTTAACATTTGACATTTGGAATTTCACCTTTAACATTTGCAATTTGAGAGTTGACATTTGGCATATGCAATTTTCCATTTGACAGTCGAAACTTGACATTTGCTAAATTGCAAATATTAAATCAAAATATTAAATTATATTTTTCATTTGCAATTTAACATTTTACTTTTGACATTTGCAATTTGAAATTTGGCAGTTGCAACTTGACATTTGACTGTTGCAACTTGACATTTGACATTTACAATTTGACATACGCCATTTTCCAATATAGTTGATGAAAACCAGTATGGATATCAGATAAATTAGAGCAGAATCACGTTATTAGAAAATTTTGCATACACAATAAACCCAAAACTATATGAGACAATTGTTAATCACGAGAAGCTTTAAAGATTTTGGAAACGATAGGACTGAGGAACGGATAAGAAATTTGTATGAGGAATACCTTAAGAATAAAAATTATGTTGTAAGAATCGGAGGCAAACTCGGGAAGGAATCAAGGGCAGAGTGGAGTCCCTCAGGGAAGTACGTTAGGTTCAATGCTGTACGTTAATCATATTGGACAGTGTTTTAGAAAATGTAAATAGTTGTTATTATTTCACTTAATAAAGATCTAAGTATAGCAGAGGGAAATGTGCAGAATGAATTTATTAATTTCCAAATATGGGCTCATAACAAGGAACGTGTAATAAATGGAGCAACGCATATTTAATTATCCATTCTTCAACGAAATTTCAAAGGAAATAGGAGAAGTACAATCACATACATATTTGGGCGTAGAAATAGAAAATAGAATGGAATAATTACATAAATAATTTGGTGAAGCTTCTAAGTTACTTTGGTGGAAGTTTTTCCTACTTACGTAACTTGATACCAAATGGAACCCTGACGTTGATGTATCATGCACTGGTGGAATCGTTGATATGGGCAAGTGCATAAGATCATAACGTGTGAGCAACGGAATTGTGATTCACGGAGGGCTTTGGAAGTTTTCGCGTATGTTTTAGATTAATTTTGAGTAATAGAACTACTCGCCGTTACTAACAGGTGAACCAACACTTTTCCCGGTAACTTAAAGTTAGATTAAAGCAAACTGCAGGCAAAGCTGTAAAGACTGAAGTTACGTTGGAAATAAACTTTTAAATAATACAATGTAATCATGAAAATACATACAAATATATAAATATATATATATATATATTGAAAATGTGTCTTGTCAAATCTGACAGCAAAATGTAAAATTTACATGATAGATGGACGAATCTTACACCTCAATGGTGCACTGAACATTAATTAAAACAGATCCATGAATGAATATATATATATATATACATTGCATGCTAACAAATATTCAATTAATTTAAAGCTCATAATCCAAAGGGGTAAAGCCACAAGCTCGCTCCACATGCATAAACCTATTTCCCTTAGTAATATAATATGGTTCAAGTTCGTGACCATCGGTAAATGATCTGAACTCGGACGTGCATTCAATTAAAATAATAGCCGAAACAGCCAATTTTGGAACAATTAACCTAATTGCACACCCATCGTTTAATGTAAAGCACTATTATTGTCTAGTTTCGTCAACACCACATTGATGATACCCATTCATCTTAACCAAATAAAAATTAGCAGATTTATTAAAGTATAAAAATATTTAATTTAATTTTTGAAAATTGGTATTTAGTAAAGTTCTTAGATTATTACTAAAGCAGATTTATAGATTGTACAAGACCTACAGATATTTTAAATAGAACAATTGCCTAGTGACCAAAAGCCTAATAACGTATATTTTTAGAAATGGGATTTAAATGACTTTTTCAACAAAACATAAACGTGTTCCATTTAAAATATCTAAGTAAACAGCCTTTAATTCACTTAAAAATGTTAGTATGTCTACACAACAGCTCCATCTTAAAGTTAATGTTAAACAAATTTAATTCGCAAAATATTGAGGTGGCTTTTGTTCCTGATCTTCGCTACAAACGATGGCCACTACTTAAGTATCGATTTACTATTACTTATGTTTACTCACTTATAATTCTACTTGTTATTTCTTGGTGATACTATTTTCGAGAAAGAAATGTTGCATCAGTATCTTTGCTATTGTTGAATTATGTGTACTTTATTTCAGTGACACTTTTGTTTTGACATTTATACCCGTTGCTTAGTCACGTTTAATTTCTTATCGCAGCGACATGCACCATAGAACAGACAAATTGATACTCAAATCGGGCTATAATTTGATTTTGGTTTTATACTTTCGTTATGGATAATATAATTTGTCTTTGTTTTGTAAAACTTTTTATCGTCTTTACAGGTTTCTATTTTGCATACATAGAAGGAAACAAATTGAATTTGAAATTCTTCCTCTTCTTCTTCCTCAACGTCGATGAATTTGGTCCCACTATCCTCCAAACGTTTCATTACTTTTCGTATTTTAATCGAAGATGTTCTAAGATAATTTGTGACTTTTGCAGATTTCAGGCGCCATATTAAATTTTTCAAAAGGCCACGTTCCACGTTAGTTATTGTAGTCCTAAATGTTTTTATGTATGTAGGTATATTTTCATTAAATGCCATCTGAGGTCATCGTACAATCACACAACATATGCAAACAAACGTTCCATTAATTTAAATGCACTAAAGGGGTTAAAGCCACGATCTCGCTCCAGATGCATAAACCTATTTGCTTTATAATATAATATGTTTCAAATTCATGACCATCGCGTAAATGATCTGAACTCGGACGCGCATTCAATTAAAATAATGGCCGAAACTACAACCGATGTTGGAACAATTAACCTAATTGCACACCCATCGTTTAATGTAACGCAGTATTATCGTCTAGTTTTGTCAACACCGCATTGATGATATCCATTCTCATTTTACTCAAATATAAATTAAAATTTTTATTATAGTACAAAATATGATGATAAATGATGAGTGCAGTTTGTCATTTGATATGATTTAATTTCATTTAATTTGAATTTAAGTACATATTCTTAACGGTGATAGAAAATTTTACAACTTTAATATATATATATATATATACTCAGTGACATATAAACTGCACCACCTCGAAGGGGTGGGAATTTTTGGACCAAATTTGGCAGTAATAGTGGACTAGTCCAGGGAAATAGTTGATTAAAATTTGAAACCCAATCATCAAGTAGTCATGGGATTTTTGATGTTTGTGTCATTTTTTAGAGCTGGTGATAGACAAGCAATTATCGAGTCATTTTTTGAATTTGTTCCACTTTTCAGATCTCGTTCTTTAGTTTAAAGTGTTTCAAGTGTTTAATGATGCCTAGAGGGAGGAGACCTCAAGTTTACCAGCAGTTGAGTGACTTTGACCGAGGGCGGATTGTTAATTTACGAGAAGCAGGTTTTTCGTTTAGAGAAATCGGCAACCGTTTGGGACGGCACCACTCAACAATAATGCGTGTTTATCAAGCGTGGTCTGAACATGGGGTTGAATGTCGGAGAAGAGGCACTGGGGCTCAAAGACGAACCAATGAACGTCAAGATCGCCGCTTAAGACTAATGGCCTTGAGAGACCGATTCTCTACAACTAGATCAATAGCTGATCAATGGTTAGGTGAACAAGGTCGTCCGATAGGCTTGCGAACAGCTTATCGTCGAATAAGAACCTTTGGCTTCCTGTCTTACCGCCCACATCTTGTGCTACCCCTCACTGCTCAACATCGTCAGGAACGTTTGGCCTGGTGCACGGAAAGACTTCAATGGAACTTGGAGTGGCATCTCGTTGTCTTTAGTGACGAATCGCGATTTTGTTTAGGAATGCATGATGGTCGGATGACTGTTAGACGAAGACGTGGAGAAAGGCGCAATCCTGATTTTTCGATTGCGAGGCATGTTCACCGAACTGTGGGGTTGATGGTGTGGGGTGCTATTGCTTACGGCAGTAGGTCACCCTTGCTCTTCATTCGGGGCAGTATGACCGCCCGACGCTACATTGACGAAGTGGTAGAACCACATGTTCTTCTATATCTTTGAGGGCTGGAAGACCCACTTTTCCAGCAAGATAATTCACGACCTCACGTAGCAAGGGTTTCTCTTGACTTCTTTGAAGAGGCCAATGTTAATCTTTTGCCTTGGCCGCCAAGATCTCCCGATTTGTCACCCATTGAGCACGTGTAAGACATGATGGGTAGAAGGTTGAGGAATCTACCCAACCCACCGTTGACAATAGAAGCTCTACGGCATGAAGTACAGGCTGCTTGGGATGCCATACCCCAAGAAGACATTGATCACCTGCTGGAATCAATGCCAAGGCGGGTCAGTGTGTGTATCAGAAATAGGGGCGGATCAACACATTATTGAAGCAAAATCAAAAAGATGAAGTGTTTTCTTTATCAAATTTTAATCAAATGTTACCTTAGACTAATCCAATGTTTCTGCCAAATTTGGTCCAAAAATTCCCACCCCTTCTAGGTGGTGCAGTTTATGTCACTGAGTATATGTATGTATAATATTGACTGCGAGTCATACATTTAAAATCCATTTCGTGTATTTACAATTTCACGTTTAATAATATCATTAAGATGGCTGATTATCTCCTTACAATTAGCTACGGATTTAGATTTGATTACCCATTCAATTGTCATTACACTTGGATTAACTAAATTACGTTAAAATAATTTCTCCAACAATAATAAGTTAATAAACACATTGAAGTAATTGCTGCGACAGATTTTCAGCCCAAACAATCAAATACACGATTATATCATTTTAATTTAATCCAGATGTTGTAGCTACCTTTCAATGAAATAATTGAATCAAATTGACATTAAATAATTTAACGAGATAGCGGAAATTAATGTTATACAGTCGTTGCACAGCTTACGTCGATTAGAGACTCGGAATTATCCCAAATAAATAAAAACTAAAAATTCTTTATTCGCATAATAGCGAGCTTTAGAGTCAGAACGGTCAATAAAAATACATTTAGCACCAGATAGCAGCATTCCTGGTATGAAACGAATTTTCTTATTTATATTTTCAATTGGCCAAAAGAAATGAAATTCGATAAATCACTTAATTGACGATAACCTAAAATATGAGGAAATTTTTTAAAATATAATAAATCATTATAACAAAAATAAATAAAATGGTCCGAGTAGTGTATTTTACAGAATTTATGACAATGTAATATGAACTCCTCACAATGCTCAAATAAGTAAAAAACAATATTTTTTTCAAAATATCAGAAGGACATGTTCCTATGCAGCTCGGGATCTTTTTTTTCTACCAATGTTTAATTTAATTGCGAATAAAATCAAAATAATAGTACAATACAAAAAAATAACAATCGAGTGATAACAGTGGTATGGAATAAACAGACCATAGCAAGTAAACGCAACTACTATTAATAATAATTTAATTTGATTGCACCCTCGTTGAAAATATAAACTCGCCTTTTTATTAAACGAAATTCATTATTTATTTTTTTTGTTAACACAGATTAACAAAGCTGGCAATATGTATCTTACCGGGGCATTTAAGCAGGAACAGGTGCAGTGATGCGCTGAGCGTACACTTTCCTTTGACACTGATCGCAAAATTTTAAAGTTTGAAACAGGTGTTTGCGACGTACACCGTTCTAAAACTCCACGGGTTGATGAATTTGGAGCTAACTGGAAGGCATTTGAAGAACTTCGAATTCTCCCCGGTATATTAGACGACAGGTTTTGTTTGCAGCCTTTTAGGTCGAGCCTGAAACAAAAATCAAGTTTATTCCTTTTAGTTATCACCATAAAATAACAAACAACCAACACAACAATAAAAATTTTAAAAATCATTAACATACATAATTCATATTTCATGCAACGAATGCTATGAATGCCATGTAATCAATTTATAATTAAATGCTTAAGTTTAAAACACTTTGAAATTTAACAAACGATGGAAACGGCGAAAGTTCGTGGTTAAGTATTTTGTAATTGAGAGCAATTGCGTTATCAGTTTAATATAATCGTTGTTGGAAACTCGATATCTTTTCGCGTACCATAATATTAAATGGGATTTTAAGCTCGTAGTTTTTGAACTAATCAAAATTTTATAAAACCGTTAATTTTTGCGTTAGTGTATCTTTTAATTCATCCAATTATAATATATACAAAATAAGTACTTGCAACGACAAGTACCTGCGTTTACCTAAACTCGTTCATATACAAAATTAACTACATTTAATTTCAATACAGCGATCAAATATTATGTTTAATCACAATTCATAGACGTACGAACTGGCCGGGCAAAAGTCAATCTAACCGTATGTCGTTGATAACATAACAATGGCGAAGAACATCAGATGACGAACACACATTATTAACCAGGGCCGTCGTACATTCATAAGTCCAAAGGAAACTGGTGTTAATGAACATTATTATTATTGTATCATTTATTCCTAAATAAGTATTAAATTTACGAGCTCTGTATTATTATTTTTATTATTACATCTAAGAAAATGTTTTTGATGTACAGATGGCGTTAATGCTCTCACACAAAATGTTTGTCCAGCATGACTTGATACACCTTCAGAGAATGTATATGTGGTGGTCTGATGAGTCCAGCCAGGCAAATGGGTACGTTATCACCAGTTGCATTTCAAAGTAGCAACAGTATCGACTTAGTCGACTTAGAATAATATCACGAGTGGTGGTATTGACGTCTAGATGGCGCAAATACTCCCACACACACTTTTTAGTACAACAATGTGGAAACTGATAAAGGCGTCGGTAGGCAAAATAGACAGGGAAAGTTGCAACCTTGAGAAGAATTGTTACAATTGCAAATCGAACAAATAGAGGACATTTAGAGGGAAACTTGATCAGAATCAGAAGCGGAAGCCGAACAGATTCAAGACATATAGAGGGGTATGACAAGGATATCCATTGAGCCTACTAATTAAATCTAAATATAATAAGATACAGGGTGTGAAGAATAACGAAAACTATAAATAATTATGTGAGCATGTGAGGAAATAAGATTATTTCAACGAACGACGAAATAAAGCAGAAGAATAATAACAAAATGGAATGGGACAGAGGAGTGTAAATGTATAAATAATGGAGTACAAAGGGAGATGAGTGCATTGCAAAAGTGTATGCAAGGAAATGAAAATAGTAAAATTGCAAATCGAGCGAATAGAGAACTTGATCAGAGTCAGAAGTGGAAGTCGAAGAGGTTCAACACATTTATAGGGGTGAGACAACGATATCCATTGAGCCCACTTATTAAATATAAATATAATAAAATACAGGGTGTGAAGAATAACGAAAACTGTAAATAATTACGTGTGGTGCATGTGAGCAAGTGAGGAAGTACGATTATTTCAACGAACGACGAAGAAAGCTGAAGAATAATAATAAAATGAAAATACATGGAGTACAATGGGAGATGAGTGCATTGCAAAAGTGTATGCGAGGAAATGAAAATAGGAAACGAAGTTTTGAAGGGAAGGGCATGAATAAGTCAGGGGAGGGATCATATTGGAGGTCATCAAGAAGGAGCTGGATATAGGGAACAAATTAAAGAAATGAAAGAAGAAGAAGAAATGTATATAAATGTCATTAAAGAACCCGCATGTGGTTCTAATAAAAGTTAATCGGTTTTTCATTTATTAGCAATGCCCATTTTTTTATATGTTCTCGACGAAATGACAAAATTACTTTGTGACAGAGACGCAATTAGATACTTTCAGTAACTGAACAAATCAGAAGAACTCCAAATATCATTGTCAACAAAATGAAACAGATTGGATATTGTTCGATATAGCGTAAACAACGACGTAATAATTTAATGGGTATGTTCAGTGAACAAATTGTCGCCTTTGTTTGACTGCGCTCTCATTCACTGATCACATCAACCATTTTAAAAGCACATTTTTCTACCTACATTTTAATAAAAAATGCCTGTCGATTCCCGTATCGCGGTGTATTTTACATTACAGTCAAACTAAAGTGGCGTTGCGTACAAAAGCAATGCTTTCGATGGATATTTGTTGCTGTTTCAATTCGTTTTTATTTGTTCGTTCAAATTCAGATAAATGTATTTTATTTCCGGTTCGAGTATTCATTTGCTTTTGATTTTCATTGCATTTATTTAAATTAATTCGTCGATACCATTGCGTGCCAATTTTCTTCATTGTTTATGGTTGTCAAAATTATTTTTAAAAAAAAATCTACTTGCATTGAACAGCACACATTAATTAGACAGGTAAGATATGAAATAAGAAAATTGCACGAATATTTCGTTCATTTTATAAGCTTATTATAATTGAACGTAAATCGTGAAAGAAATATACAGTAATTAGCCAGCTTACAATTCGCATTCGTTAAATGGCAAGCAATTAACTAACCAGTCACCCAACACAAATCATTTTAACATCACGAAACCATGCAACACCTGGCTATATTTAAGAAAGTTTTAACACAAATTGTCGACACAAAAAAGCCACGCAATTGCTAATTATATAGTGACACGCAATGCGAATGGTGAGTTACTCGCTAATGGTGCACACAATTTCTCTAACGACATAAGTTTGAACTTGATTGTTTCGTATTTCTTGTTAATGATTTAATTTTATTTTGTTTATTTAACTTTTCTATTAAATTGGATCATTGGTTTTTACAAAATATTACACACAATTTCGTGCGTTTAAGTATTTCCTTCAATCCACTTGTACTAAGACATGCTATCGCAAGTTTTTCAATTACTGCATTATATTGGAGTATAATTTATTATTTCACGTGGTTTGTACGTAAATTGTTACTTCGCATGACTGCATTTTTACTAACAAGTTGCACTGCAACAGGTATTATATTATGTAAATTTATTACTATATTTATTAACTGATTAAAAACCAAGATAAAAATGCCATCGTTTTTATATTCTAAATAAATAAAATAATTCCAGTTTTCCATATTTGCATAATAAAATTTCTGTGTACATGTAACATTATAATTCAAATGAATTTAAATTAACGACGTTTTAATTAATTAAATAGAAAATTGTATTTCGTACGTCAATGTAATTCTGCAAAGTAAATTTTATTCTTTATTTTTACCTTGGCTAGATGCTGCACTATTTTCAACGAAACTTTGAAGAGTCATTAAATGAGATATTCAAGATTCTGTCAACGAGCACTTTAAAATTGGTTTGACAAGTATATGGCACTTAAGTTGCACTGGAGTTTCGTCTTAACGACTGAGTCCCTATTAGTACTCCATCACTGCAGTATGTGAGAAATAATGATGTATTGGTTTCTCTATTCATTTATTCCAGTTCCTAAACTATATATCGGATTTCTAAAATTTCTGCGATATTATCCGAAAATTTCACTGACGTCTTAATCCTTGATTATCTCGTGAGTTCTTTTAGGATTTTTTCGTTTCATACATCGTTTCCAGGATATTACAAGTAAAATATTTCAAAATTGCTTTTATTATCTATTTTAAGTTACATTATTTGTTTGTTCTTCTCATTTTACCTTGGCTTCTAATATATTATTTCGCCTTTCTTTCTATTTAAGCTCTGCGTTTGTTCCATCGATTTCTGTTCTCGAAAACGATGCTGATTACCAAATCGACCTACTTGAATAAATACTCAGCGATCGATTGTTTGGTTGAATAAATTAAGTGTAGTGTGTAATAAAATATTCATTCGCAGGTCTTACCTCATAGTGTTAGAAAATCGCGATTCGATTTATTTCGCGCCGACAGCTCGTTATCGAGATTAAAATACCATTTCGAGCGAACAAACATCAGCGAAGTACTTTCAAATTTGGCGAAGTGACGTAAGTACAATAACGCACTATAAAGATTAGGGACCGGGTGATTTATTAGAGGAACGCGTTGAAAGGAACGCCGTCGTAAATCACAAGTTCATAGGCCTGAAATGCGTTTTGAGTCTCGGTTTTATTGCGAGTTGTTAACGTTTTCCATCGAACAAATCATAATATCCGAGTTATTAAATTTCTAGCTTTTCTGATTGGAATTTGGCGCGGATTGGTTTGTGTGTGCCAACTTTGCGCGCATTGCATGAAATATTACGTTTCTTGATTTGTAAAAAATATTGCGTGGCGAAATACATCATGTTTGAAGATCAAATTAAAAACAAATTTCGTTAAATCAAAGGAAACGTTCGAATGGGTAAAAGTTATGCGGTTCATAATTTAAGAATTTATTACCAAAATGTGATATTTTAGTTTGTGTAATATGCGTTTAACCACACTTTCATTCCGTATAACATTTTTTTTTATTTAAACGTATGTTAAACGCTTTAACGTAACATAATTTTATAATAATTGATAACGAACACATAATTATCCAAGTTAATTGTTTAAGGCACGCAAATACTGTGTCCATGTCCCCGAATGAGCAAAATTACGTAATTAAATATAATTTAAACTACTTCTGCCAATACAACGGAAACATTTCCTTTTACATGTGTAACATCACCTTGAGCTCGCCGTTCACAAATAAAAATTATGGTGTATACATAAAACAGTGAAAATATAAACCCAACCCTTCAATTGCAATAATTTCTTGGATATTGGGTTTCCAGGTAAAGAGTAAACGTTTTCGATCCCGCGCGTTGGAAGAAACGTAATATCATAGTTTAATACAAATTCGCATCGTTCCATTCATCCAATGAAGTGCTCACGTAGTGTGAAATTCTTTGAAGTTTTCAGAGGCTACTGATGCGGCACAAATACATTTACCTAACATCAAATATCTAGATCTACGCTTTCAACTCAATTTTTGTTATATATATATTTTCATTTGTTTTTTTCTTTTTGTAATTTGGCTATACTTCATATGTACTTTTTATTTGATGTTATTTGTCTTCGTTTCCTTTGTGTGGCTTCAATTTGTTTCAGTTTATTTTTTCTGGCTTTAATTTATGTTTTGTTTAATTTGTTACGATGCGAGATCAATATTTACGGTCTCTAACACATCTAACATTTTTCGGTGTATTTTGATGCATTTGGTCCAACGATGCTCCAAACTTTTAATTCCTCTGGAAAAAATCTAAACTAGTCTACTTAAATTCTAAATTATTTGAACAGGTAACAAGTGAGAAATCTACAATTGAACCAACGTAACAGCAAATGATTAATACTTTAATGTGTCAAATTGATTTAACGTCACTAAACGCCTACTATGTCAGAGATTCAAAATAATGATCTCCCCTCGTATTATTTTACTTTATTTATGACATTTAAGTATATTTATTATATATTATATATCGCATCAAATCGATGTTTAGCTCAATAAATACGTCTGTTCGGTCCCACAGTACATATGTGGATTTAATTAAGATAATTTAGATCCGCGCACACCGTGTAAATATTTGTCACAATTATTTTTAAGTATGTAGAATAGTTTTATGTTAATCCGCACGACCCTGTCCAGGTACAGATGGTGCCGCCGATGTGGCCAGCTAACGATCGGTTCGGTCATTTACATTTTATTACTTGTTTTGCAAATTTAATATCTAAAAACTCTTGTACGGTCACGTACAAGACGTTATGTATTCTTAAAACATTTTAGATAGATCCTCTGAACCAAATGTTCCAAACTTCCCTTTCTTTCATCATTTAAATTAATTCTTTACAAATCACGACGAGTTCTTCATCTTACATCAAAGACATTTCATCCCAACCAATTACACAAAAGAACGTTAGTATTTAACGAACGTTTTCACCCTTAGACCGATATATATCACAGTATCACATTACCACGACAACAGCAAAGTAACAACATTATCACGACACCAGTCGAACAGTTCGTATCAAGACAACAGTCTTAACAGTTACACATAATAACACATCCAGCGTATCTTCATCAGTGCCAATTGTAATTGAGCAAAATTGTATATTGTAAATATTAATAATAAATAGTGTACATAGTTAAAAGAGTTTATCTGGACAAGCCTTCGAACGATTGAATAACTCCCAGACGGTAGCGACGCAGATCATTTGGCGTAACATAACATGAGCGAGAGACGTAATCGAAATACTCGTCGAATTTACAACTCGCCACGAGTCGATTAAAGGCAGTTCCTTGTCCACGTATCGCAAACAACGTCAACGAAAACGTCGTACTGGTTTGTTTGTACTTTCTAATTCATATTTGCTTGGCCATGCGATGGGGTTGTTTACTAAAACAGTTTAGAACCACCACGTGCGACGGTCAGATATATTGACGCAAACACAGTGGCGTTGGTGTTAAAACTCGTCCTTAATCCCTTTAGATTTATTTCTAGTTTAATTTAAGTTTCTTCAAATTCTTTTAGCTTTCAAGTATTTTTATTTAATTGTCATTAATTGTCATTTACATTGTTTCAATCATTTTTTTTTGTTTTTCATCCGTCAATACAGTTATTATTTATATTATTTTATTTCACATGCACTTTGTTATAATTCCAATTATATATCCGTTTCTCAAAAATATTTTGTGTTAATCTTGTTCACATTAATTTATCACATTTTCGTTCATTCAAGTTTTGTTTTTATTTATTGTATATTATGTGATTTTCTTAATTTTTTTTTAAATGTTACTCATCTGGCGATTGTAGTCCATTTTATTTCATTTCATTTCACATTTACTTTTTATTTTCATCGCAATTATTTCTTTGATTTTTTTGGCTGCCTATTTGACCCTTTCTTCAAATTTCATTTATGTTATTTTCTTTTATTTAATTATTTTATTAACGATTATTTTTCCAAATCAGTTTTCCATGCATCAATTCTGTGACTATTTATTTTATTTTCTTTCACAGTTAGTTTTCTTCTAATTGCAATTATTTCTCCAAAACACTTTGATTCGTTGGTTTCTTTAATTCTGCAAATTGCTGCAAATAATTGTTTGTTTCATTTGTGGTGCAATCCTGTCAGCGTTGCAAGGCGGGATCGCACTGGGGCACATTGACACAATTCGATGAATTGATGGTACGCGGGCTGTCTGCTAATAACTATGACGCCTCATACCATTTAATCAAAATGCAACTGTACAGAGGCATATGGAGAAAGGAAATAAAATGAAAAGAATCTGCAAAAGAAGAAAAAATATACTATGAAAATAAACTAGACGATATTGAAGAGAGATTTCAAAAGAAAAAACCAAGAAGTTAGAAACATGGGAAAAGTGTACCAATATAGAAATAACTATTTGAAAACCGAGGAATGTTAATCATTGAACTGAATAAACTTATGGAAATGTGTGCAGAATACTTCCAAAAACTATTAAATGAAACAGCGGCGGAAGTAGAACAGGCCAAGAACAGTATACCAAGATAGGTAATCAAATAATAGAAAAAGCAGCCGAGGAAGAAATAGATAATATATTGATAGAGACAATAAATGAAAAAGGATATGAAAGACAAGGCTAGAATGAAGGCTAGAATGAAGAGGGGAAATAGGAAGTATAGGATACTGAGGACGCTAATCGTCAACAAATTTTTCACAAACAGCAAAAATAAAAATCTACATAAAAATAATTCTACCTACAACATGGCCCTTGAATCGACGAGGAATGAATAGAAAGATGGAAGAGAAAAGACTACGAATAATAGGTTAGATTAGATTAGATTTTTATTACAAACAATTGTTACAAGTCACAAAAACAATAACAATAATACACACGCGCATAACATATAAACATGTGTACGTAAACAAATGCGTTTTCTGCTTCCCTGGTATGCAGCTAGGTATTCATGAGAGTAAATTGACGTCTTTCATGTCTTGAGCTCCATGATGTGACGTTGAGCAAAGTGTAAAAAACTCTTCTATGGTATATGGCACAACTTTTAGGAGTAGCTTCTTTGTTTCTGTTTTAAAAGTTTTAGGTTGAAGGTTTTGTATACTTTCCGGAAGGGCGTTAAATAGGTGGTGGCCCATAGTATTTACATCTGTAGTCCTTAAGCGGTTGTAAGGTAGTTTTATTGCTTCAGGTTTTCTAAGATTGTAGCAATTACTGTTACCGTCCTGAATATATATTCCTTTGGCTTGAAGTAACTTGACCCAAATAAAGGTAGCAGGTACTGTTAGTATCTGGAGTTTTGGGAAGAGTTGTCTGCAGCTGGAATTCCACTCCACTCCTTCTATTGCCCTGATGGCCTTTTTCTGCAATACCAATATTCTGTCCATATGTGCCGAGTTGCCCCAAAGCGATATACTATATTTCATTACCGAATGAAATAGAGCAAAGTAGACAATCGCAGGAGCAGGATTTCCAATCATTATAATATAATCATATAATATAATAGCCCGATCAAGTCTTCCAGCCAGAAAATCCACCTCGTATTTCCAGGTCAACCTCGCATCCATATAGACTCCAAGGTATTTGATAGGCTCTTGATTTTTAAGTTCGGGACATCTTCGCGATGTAGTAAAGGTAATCATCTGCGATTTAGTTGGGTGTAATAAGAGTTCGCTAGCTATGAACCAATTCTTTGCACAATGAGCTGCCCACAGTATTCGAAGCTGTAGATTTGTTAATGCCTTATCGGCTAGTATCAGTGAGGTATCATCTGCGAACAGCACACTGGGACATGGTAGGCTTGGTGGTAGGTCGTTGATGTATATCAGAAAATACACAGGCCCCATAATGCTGCCTTGAGGTATCCCTCTCTGGACTTCTGACGCATTCCCACTTGTTTTCCCATTCACAGACGTAACATAACGACGTTCGGTGTATGAACGAAAGAGGTCCAATGCCACACCTCGGATAACGTAGTGTTCGGATTTCAATAAAAATATGTCATGGGACATGCACAGGTCACAGAAGTACACAGAGCATGTATATCCATTTTCAAAAGCCTCGGACACAAGGTCTAGGAGGTAGTGCACAGCATCCATGGTGGAAATGCCCTTTTGAAATCCAAATTGGTGAGGGGAAAGTAAATTGTTTGTCAGAATGTATTTGTTTAGTCTATCCAGGATCACCAATTCCGCTACTTTAGAGAATATGGACAGGATCGAAATTGGCCTATAATTGGAGGGATTAGACGTGTCTCCCTTCTTGTACTGGTACGACCTTAGCTACTTTCATAGCATCCGGGAAAATACTGTCTATGAAACATTTATTTAATATGTGTGCCAAGGGTTTCGATATCAGTGAAGAAACGTGCTTAACGAGTTTAGTGTTGATAGAATACATGTCTTCACTTATCTTAGGTTTCAAGCGATTGATACAAAGTTCTACCTCACTACTATCTATAGGGGCAAGGTACATAGACATTGTGGGGGATGGAATTGCTTTCAGGAAATCGTTTGGGTGGGGGCGCTTTTTAGGTAACTCGGCAATTATTTGAGATGCGAGATTACCTAGGAATGTGTCGAAAACTTCAGTTTGAAGGGGGTTTTCCAGCTGTGTTTTTGCTCTTCCTGTTTCTTGGTTGATTATTTTCCAAGTTGTTTTCCGTTTATTTGTGGAGCACTTAATCACTGCATTATAAAATTGTTTCTTACACTCATCTACTTGATGAAGGTAAAACTTCTTGTATCGATTGTAAATATCTAAGACATCTTGGTCGTTTGTTTGTTTCCACGTATCATAAATAAAATGTAAGGATTCTTTCATTTGTTTCAAAGCTGGACTTATCTGTACATGATGCGTGCTCGGAGTAAATGTTTTTATGGGAATGGTCGCTTGCTTAATCCGTATGAAGGAGTTTAGTAAACTATTAAACTTGGCATTTGGATCATCTTTACCATAAACTTCTTCCTAATCCTGTTGACTCATTTGGTTAAAGAATTGAGCTAAAGTTTATGCGTTGTACACTGGGTTTTAATTTGTAGTTTTTCGTGCTGACCTTTCGGGATATCTAACAAAATGTATTGAGCATCATAGTCGCTTAGTGCAGCAGATGCGACATAAGCGGAATATGTAAATGATGGGACGTTTGCCATGATATTATCCACACATGTCGCAGATTCACGTGCTACCCTGGTTGGACAAGATATCGTAGGATGAAGATCAAATGAAGTTAGAAAGTTCATTCATCTCATCGTTGCATTATTTCTTCTCATTAAGTCTGTGTTGAAATCACCCGAAAGCGCAAATTTTGTTTCGGGATTTAGGCTAAACAATATATGATGGAGCGTCGATTCCATTGTATTAAAAAACTCATCAATACAGACCACGACTATGTTTACTGCTGTCAGCCACAAACCAGCCATTGCACATACACCAGCAACTGATTTCTCATTCACCTGCTGAATACATATAGATTTTATATTTTCCCGAGCTAAAATACAAACACCACCATGAGGTCTGCCCTCTCGACAGTATATACTTGTTTTCTTAAACCCCTGCAGGTTGTAATTGTTCTTATTTTCCGATGTAAGCCAGTGTTCGCTCATGCAAACTACGTCAACACATTCACTGTGGATCAACATTTCAAGAGCGTTGATCTTGTTTGTTATGCATTGAATATTAAGATGCATTACCTTTATTATGTCATATTCTAGACTTTTACAGGCTGAGTGTTTGATGTGGCCTTCGAACTCTGGAAGTTTGTACTCTCTTCCCCTTTCGCTTTTGCTTGAGCCAGGTAGTATAGAAAACGACTGATTTGAGCACCTGGCAAAAAATCTGGGTTATTTACTTTATCCATAATATTCATAGGGGCCGAAATTTTGTATGAAGCATATATATCAGGATATTTTGAATTCATCTTCTTGCACTGGGCAGTTTTTATATTATTTGTATCTAGATAGGATAATATGCTTTGTTCTGTTGAGTTAGGATGTAGTCGAGAGATATATAGATGTCCATATTTAGAAATTCCCTGTAGTTCCCCAGTTGCATTTGTACCAGCTATAGTTGTTGCGTTCTTTTCTTAACGTTAATCCATTTTTGGTTTCCTTGTCCCCATACACAATGTCACCATTTATATCTATTATGGAATCCAATATATCCTTGTTTGAGACCTCCGTACAAGCACCTTTGACTGCTATATCCATCTCTCCATACTAATAATTTTAGTTTCATTCCGCAATACATGTTGTAATTTAGGGTTTCCCGTTTCCTTTGGTTCGTCTTTATTTTTGTTAGGTTGCTGGACATTGTAGTTCCGTGCGTTTCTATTCCCTTGGTAAGTTTTACCTTCTAGAACTAGTCAAGTTTGTTGCAATTTTCCTGATTGAATTGCACCGCTGTAGGTCTTTTGTTCCCCGTGAATGTGGGTAGCGTTATCAATTTCTGTAGTCTTATCAATTTGTGCATTTAAATGTTCGCTGGTCGTATAATCATATTTCTTTCTGACAATATTTCTAACCTGTTCTTCTAAGAGATTGTACTTGGTAATTTGGCCCGTAAGCATGTTCTTAAGCTGCTGCACTTCACTTTTTAGTTCCTGGGTTTGGCGTACGTATTGCTTCAATTTCAGTTTTCAGGTTGTTTAGATGACTTTTAATAAGCTTTCCATTTCTTTAATGATTGTTTCATTATACTGACCACCTGTCGATGCCTTATTTGAACTTGAAGCATCTGTATAAGGTGACATAACCTCACTATCGGGACGTTTCGACGCACAACAAATTACGATTTCGTCGGGATTTACGACCCCTGCCTGCAACGCACAACTTCTGTGGTAGTGCCTACCACATTTAGTGCAATCTATAGTGTTGACTGCCTTTTCTTTGCAGTACTTACACAGTTTTTCAACGATTTTATTCCGGACCACATTATCGTCCGCCATGACACATAAACATCCGCCGCCAATTATGGAGTAAATACCCCGAAGGAGTGGAGAAGAAGAACGAATAAAGAAGTAGAACTATACAGGAGCAAGAAAACAAATTTCAATACAGAAACTCAATTAGTAAAAAGAAAGAAAATGTATGCCAAAAAAATGGATAAATAAAGTACTGGAGGACCATAGATATCACCAGTTGAAAAGAGAATACAGGAAAGAGAAGAGAATGCAGGAAAATTGTTGAAAAAACATCAAAGGACTAAGAGAAGACAAAATAATAATTAAAGTAATGTATAGTAAAATTTAAAAAAGCCACCAGATCTTGTTAGAAGGGATTCGCAGTTGCGATCGTTATTCTTCGAAAAGATATTTGTTTTATTATAAATATATATATGATATATATATATATCAATGTATAAGTATCGTGATAAATATAATGATATTTATTGGTGATATATTTTTCGAACCCTGAAAAATACTAACAAGAACATCATTAAAAAGCCCATTACATTCGTATGACATTCCTATAACAAATTCATCATAACTCCACACACGCATAAAATTACAATAATTTACATATTTATATTACCCAATATTTATACCTCCCGTGAGAATTCCTGGTTTATCACGAATGTCATACATTTTCAGCCTTTCTGTAATTGCCAAATTTACATACCGCTAACGTGCATGAGATATACGCCGCGGCTATCCGGCATTATTCATGCTTTTAATCTTAAAATAACATTTACTGTTTACAAATCACAAAAAAGTACACAGAAAATCAAAGCGACAATTTATGAGCTTACATTTTTAGCATAACGCTGGCTAGCGTTAAAAATGTATACAGTGGTGGATTGGTAATAAAATGCCAATAACATAAGCAAAATGTCAATGGAAAGGTTTCACGTAACTAATTTATTTTTTATAGGTTGATGCGTTAAAATTAAAAAAGCATTTAAGCAAGGTTTTAGTATTTATGATAAAATAAGATTTAAAGTGATTATCAATAGAAACTTTCATTTAAATTTCATCTTCGTAATTTAATTTTAAGTTCTAATAATGTTAATTAAAACCATATAAACTTGAAATTTTGATAATTGTGCGGGCTAAAGAAAATATCCACCAATCATCAAATGTAAATAATTATTTATATATACCAACCTGCAATGCAATTCTATGTCTGGAACGGAACGTGCACTACTTTCTTCAAAACATAATGAGCCATCTTCCTCACTATCTGAGAACACTGATAACTGAGGATGATGATTGGACACCAAAAACGTTGTGCATTCCTGCCGCATAAGCACTGGTTTTGAGCAATTCGAAGAAGTTGATGCACTGGTTATCAACGGACCCACAAGCAAACTTGCTGTTTCACCTTGACTACTCATGGTGATGGTACTTATGCAAACCCTGTAACTAAAAATAAATTTATTACAAACGAACTAAATGGTGAAACATAAAAAAGTATATATAGCTACTGTCAACACCATTTTAAAAATCTAATCCGAATGGCAATCAAAAAATTCGAAAAAAACATGCTATTTTTATCTATTGACCACAACGCAAATATAACGTAGCACTCGCGAACAAACGATACTTTATATCTCTCTCGCACTCCATCGATTTCAATAACTATTTCTTTAAATAGCTTGTTTTTAATAATTATTGTCGTTAATTTTAAATTAAAATTTTCTATTTTTCTTTTTATTACTTTACTTCTATTTAATAATTAATTAATTTTTTTATTGTTTTCTGGTATTGTACGTTTCACCTCTCACCAGTACATTTTATTTTATTATTATTATTTTGTATTAAACCTTGCATAAGTAGCATTCATTATCATTATCAAATACAATTTTATATAATCAGTAAGCGTAAAAATAAATTATTCATAACCCAAAAAGGACTCGACGTATTAAAAATGTAATCGCCCATTTTTTGCCGTCATACTCCATGCTGCAGTTAGCAAAAAAAAACTAATAAAAGCATTGTAATACCACCCAAATTGCATTTAGTTTACTCCACTTTACTTTAAATCGAATGTACATGAATTATTGATCCAGTGCATGTTGAGGACAATGGCCTTTAAAACTATGTTATAGCAATTTACATCAAGCCTTATGAGGTAACTTTTAATGCGTTTTTAAATTTACATTTTAAATACATTTATTTTAAATTTTATTTATGAATGTGTATTATGCAATATGTTGCGTTTTATGGATATATGTCTTAGTTATGGTTTTAAATGCAATGAAATTAATTCAATGCATCAAGAAATAAATAATGTGGGCAGAAAAATCTAGTTTATGAAAAATGTGTAAAAAAATCGCAACCTTTACATAAAAATTAGTGTAACAAATAAATTTCATGCAAAAATTTCCATATTTCTTGTCGATGAGGTTATAATAAGAACGAAACAATCGTCCAGGAATCCAAACCTGGTTTTTCTCGCAAATCGAACCTGTTTAATAAAAGTTCATACCATTGCAATTTACAATTAATGTTAATTTGAAATTATTTAATTCGCCTGGTGTTTATAAAATCGGATCGAGTGTGTAAAGTTTCAGGTTGCACTTCATCAATAAAATCAATAAAAACAGAAATTGTTTAAATCAATTTCGTAATTGTCCTGGCAACAGTAAGGTTTATATTAAAACCGAATTACCATGGGCTGCGATTCTCCGCGTTCATTGGTCAAAAGTGATCATATGGTTGCTTATATAATGCTTTTACTAAGTAAAAACATCTGTATTCAATACACGAGAAATATTCATTGCTTTACATAAATTGTTAATAATCGTTAAATAAACCACATTAAGTCAATTTAAGCAAATTTCAGAATAACACAATCATTTTAAAGTTTATTTATATTAATTAAATGTTTTCAAACTTATCAATTTTATGACTTGCAGTTTTGCAAGTCATTTGGTCTCCAACTTATGGATTATTATTAAAATTGTTAAGTCACATATATTTGATTTAAAAATTAATTAATTTCTGGATTTAAATATTTCACGATTGTAATGAAATGAAATAATAGCTTCATATTTTTAAACAAAATTACATGCTGCTTGCGACAAATTTATTTGAACCGCAAGGTAAACACAAAAACTGCTGTATTAGAGAAACTATTGACATGGAATAATGGGATTAATGTTGTTAGTGGGAAACGGCAGCTTTCTCAAGATAAAATATCAGCTGTCAAATTCTGGAGTTCGCAACTTCTCTAATGAATTTAAGGAGACTAATTTGCCGAATTTCTTACTTCGCCATAAATCAATTTACTTAATTACATATATTAAACCGTCTAACTAAAAACAGGCTCACTTTTTCGCTTGTTTCATTTATCAGTATGATGAAACGAATTAATCGTCGCCCATTAAACAATTTTAATTTGAAATTTATTGTACAGCTTTGTTGGGAATAACACCGACGTTTGTATTTTAAATCGGACACCCTTGCGTTTTTGTGTTTTATTTTCTATTTAGCACGGATTATGTAACCCACCGTATAAGATTTATTAGCTACCCCATATGAACGATACATTTTATTCTTCATCGAGACACGTAGTAAGAGACGCGAAAGGGTGTCCAACTCGGTTCTTGTCATACTCTATTCACTACGTAAATAACTACAAATTAAATACGCAATTTTGTGTTAAATTTTATTTCCGATAAATGTAAAACATCAAAATTTAAAATTTATCTACGTTATTAATTAAAAATATTTTAATAACACCTTAAATGAAAATTAATTAATGAAATTTGTAAAATAGCTTTCATCATCGTGGCTTGGGTCTTCCCCACCATTCAGTACATTTTAGTAAGATAAGGGCATACAATATGCCATATCTCAGGATTGAAATTAATTAGTATCAAAGTGCTTTGTAACCTCAAATATTATCAAGTGGCTTCAAAGGCCACCACTATTGTTTAATATAAGCTGCAAGGTAGGTAAGATAATCAATATCGAAGGAGCCATGTTTACAGTGTTCACCCTAACGTAATCATACACTGAAATATTGTAAACAGATTTCAGGATGAAAGTTTGCTGAATAAACATTACGACGAAACATTGATTAATATTTTAATAACGCAGAGTAAAATATTGAATCGCCATCAAAAATCTGATGATGTTATACGTTATTGTTTTCCGTGGAGTCAAATTGAATGGGGTGGGTGATGGGTCATGTTGAACTACTGAGTTTGTTGGGTTGCCGCCATGAACGGTGAATGCACCGAATTATTGTATTTTTATTATGATTAGTATTATTAAACCTACTTCATAATCTAAGGCGAATAAAAAGGCATCTGCGTTCCCGTATGGTTTATACAATTTACATAACACTATTTTAAGACTTATTATTGCACGTAATCACATAATAATCCATTGATTAACCTACATTGCTACGGCGCAGAATTTGACGCCCAACGTGTCGCAAATTCTAACATTTAAATGTTTTGTGTCCACACGTAGAACAGCACCTATTTATTGTCAACAGCTCATGTAAGTACAGAAACGTGGTATAAATGTTGATCGAACGGTGTAACTCGTATCGGTTTAGTCGCCTCCGGACGATTTAATATAGAATTTGTGTTGTTCTATAAATCATTGAACTTTATCGCGGGCGAGTACGTGGCTTATAGACGTACAACCCTTGAAATTAACAAAGCGTAAACGGTTTCATATATATATATATATATATATATATATATATATATATATATATATATATATATGTTTGTGTGTTTTTCGATAAAGCTCGTTGGGCGTTGCTACTGGTTACGAGGAGGTATAAAATACGTTAAAGCTAACACGGCATATTTTAGGAAATATAATATGAGCATTAAAGTCCGTCTCACAGAAAAAATATCCATTAATTCAATAATTATGCCACATACCTTTCTATGAAAGTCATCTTAATCCCAGCCTCATCTAAATTAAGAAAGCGGGATTGAATATTATTTTAAAGTATTTTATGTTAATAATGCCATCACACCCTTTCAGTGAAGTCCAGATTAGGTGCCGGACGACTTTTCAAATAAAATATGTTTATGAGCCGTTCTTATTAAATTAATTGTTAGTTTTTCTGTAAATCGAAATTAACTTGTCATATTTATTCTGCCATCTTCAAGAAGCTCTTCTAGGTCTCGCTGACTTAGAAGAACGACGTTCGGAGTTACTCGTAGATCCTTATATTCCGGTTTGTCGTTGGGGTTGACTACGCTCGACTGCTTCTTACTTCGGCTCCTGGTTAATGGACCTTGGTGTGGTGGGCGTGCGATGAACTGTGGCGCTGTCCGTTGACCGTATACTCCCTGCGTTTCCAATGGAATTTTGATTTTTGGATTCCGTAGCATCGTTTCTATCTTCCTGTATGGCCTGAAAGTTGTATCGATGTTTTGTGTACTGAGGATCCTGCTTATCTTGTCCGTGGTCCCTCTGGCATACGATAAAAAAGCTATGGCTGTTGGTTTTTCTTCTTCCTTTTCTTCATCCTGGGTTCGTCTGGGGGATCTGGATGCTATGAGAATTTCTCGTTTTGAAAATCCTATCTGCGCCAATGCTTTGTGTACGTTGTCCATTTCTTTGTTCTTGCTTCTGCCATCGACTATCCTTTCTGATCTTGTTATGTTCTTGCTACCGAGTGCAGTTGTGCCGGGTGGTGATGAGACTGAGCGTTCAGGTACCTGTTGGTGTGAGTCTTCTTCCTGTATACTGTATGGCCGAGACTCTTGTAGTCTCTTTTCATTACCAATACGTCCAGGAAAGGTAGCTGGTTGTCTACTTCCACTTCCATGGTGAAGTTTATAGCTGGATGTTGCTTGTTGAGGTGCTCCAGAAACCTGTCGAGTTCTTCTCTTCTGTGTGTCCATACAACGAAAGTGTCATCCACGTATCTCAGCCACACCTTTGGTTTTAACTCGACCGTCTCTAGTGGTGTAGTCTCCAGTTCCTCCATGAATAGGTTGGCTATCACAGGAGATAGTGGTGATCCCATGGGTGCTCCACTGGTTTGTCGGTAGCGGTGAGTTTCAAAAATAAAATACGTATTCTTGACGCAAAGCTTTACTAGTTCCATGATGTGTTCCGGCGGGTGGTATTTCCGTTCCAATATCTTCATGGTGTCGTCTACCGGGACTTGTGTAAACAATGATACTACATCAAAGCTTACCAACAAGTGCTCGGGTTCCACAGTAAGGTCTTTCAGCATTTCGATGAGATGGTCTGCGTTCTTGACATATGATGGTGCTTGTTCGGCGAAAGGTTGTAGCTGTTTTGCTAGAAATCTTGCCAAAGATTGGATTGGTGATCCAATTGAGCTCACTATCGGACGTAGCGGTATGTCGGGTTTGTGGATCTTCTGTAGGCCATATATCTTCGGGCATTTGAATGATTTTTTTCCCTTTGTATAGTTATTTTCTTGGTCTCTTCATCCAGTAGTGATGTTCTAATTTTCTTCTTTGTCGTCTGTTGCGATGGGTTTGTATGCAGGATCTTCTAGTATGGCGGCCATTTTGTTTTTATAGTTCATCACTACTGTAGCGTTGCCTTTATCCGCTGGTAAAACTATAATGCTCTTGTTGTCTCGTAGCTTCCTCAGTGCGGTGTTTTCTTCGTTAGATATGTTTATTCGTGATGGTTTCGCTCTTCGTAATACTCTGGATACCTCTTGTCGGATAACTTCGGCTTTGTCTTTTTCCAGTTTCCGTATGGCACTTTCTACACAACAATTTCTTCCACTGGAATTCGTGAAGGAGCTATAGCGAAATTGAATCCTTTAGTAAGAACTTCGGTGGTGTCCTTGTCCAGTGGTTCGTCTGAAAAGTTGTATACCACCTTGGGTTGGTTTTGGTTTCTGTTCTTCTTTAAGTTTGTCGAATTTCTTCCTTTGTGTTTCTGTCGACAGCATGTGCTCGTTCTCTCCTCGTAGGTGTGCTAGATTGTCAATCTTCTGCCATAGAGCTGGGTGGATCTGGTTTCCAATGTTCAAATATAGATCTAGTAGTCTCTTGCTGATATCGTTAAGTTGAGATCTTGTCACTTGGATGGAATTGCGTACTAAGGCTAAACTTGCCGTAGAATCTTCGTTGTAACAAATGTAGTAGTGTGGTGTTTCAGCATCATGCAAGATAAGCAGGATCCTCAGTACACATAACATCGATACAACGTTCAGGCCATACAGGAAGATATAAACTGTGTCTTGTCAAATATTACAGAATAATGTAAAATTTACACGAAAGATGGACTAATCAGGTGTAGTGAACAACTAAGGTTCTTGGTAATCGCTATTGACGAAGGGTAATAACCCAGAACAATATTGTCTAGTGATCCACCAGTTAGTCTTCATGGACCTGTTTTAATTAATGTTCACTACACCATTGAGGTGTAAGATTAGTCCATCTTTCTTGTAAATATTATATATAAATACGTTAGTACGTCACAGCTAATTTTTGCGACTCGTTCCTCATATATTATTCAAGAATAATAATGAATAATAATTTTATATTTTTGGTTGGTGGTGACTGACGAAATGGTAGTCATAGTCATAAATAGCCTAATAAATATTTGACGTTTATACTGTTTCCAGGCGGTTTATTTATAGAGTAAATGTGATATTAATCAATTGATTTTGTTTGACAAACATAATATTCTACACGCACAGTTAAAATATTAAGCTGCGAATGTAGACCAATATTAGTTTTACGATCTTAAGGATCACGGTTCAACTCCCAACTTTTATGATATTTGCAATAAATTAAATGTAGCAGCAACCATAAATTAACACACGCTAGGGGCGGGCAAATCGTGCGTTCAAATATAGGAACATAAATAATTATTTTGTTATTTTTCAGAAAATGCAAAAACGAGACGCTTTTTATTACGACTAATAACGAGTGATATATTAATTAATTAAAATCAATATACAGTTGAGCTACAAACATGCTTGATTTTTTGAAACATGAATTCAATCAATATGAAATCCATGGCGCTTAGCAAAGAGTTGGTGATATAAGTTACGTGATAAATTGTTTTCAATTCAGCTTGATGATGCAACAGATACCAATAAGGGGGCTCATTGCTTATGGTTAATTTTGTACTGGTACGTCAACAGTAGAAGAAGTACGTTTCTGCAAAGCAATGGAACTCAAAGCAACAGCACTTGTATTATTTGTCATCTTAAATGATTTTGTAAACGAGGCTAAGAGTGTGGAAATATTGCACAATATGCACCGATGGTACTCGTACAATGTTTGGAAGATTTCAAAGTATACAAGCCCATGTAAGAATAAATTTAAAATCGAGGTATGAAAATTATAAAGGATACAATTTATTATTTTATTTACGATTGGAGATTTATTGACGTAAAATTAAAAAAAAAATGTAAGCAATACCCGTAAACAATTGCTTCTTTAATTATAATAATTCTTATAATTAAATAGATAAATTGACAATGAAAATAAAAATCGATAAGTAGCGATTAAAAAAAGAGATAAAGCAAAAGTGCCAATGAAACAAAAAAAATTGCTGTGGTAAATAGTCAAAATTTTTAGTTCCCATTTCGCAGAAATGTCTCTATCTTTCTTTGCTCAGGCAAAAAAAAATTGAAGAATAAAAGCAATCCTAAAGAAAATCAAACAAATGAAAGTTTAATATAAATTAAAGTAAAAAAAGAAATAATTGAAAATAATTATCTTAACTATAACAAACTTTCCAATTCAAAGTCGAAAAGTACAAGTGAAAATCAAATGAAACAAACCGCATCTACGAAATAAAACTATTTTTCAAATGAAATTTTATTTTACTCATTTCCTACAAGGTTTTCTATAAATTTTAATCACGTTGTACGTATTGTTGTTTGATCAATGTTATGCATATCACAAAACAAAAATTTGACTTGTAGTTGAGACGATTAGGATTATTGATCCAAATTTTAATACGGCAAACAATTATGTACACATCATAAACCAAAGTTGCATAAATGTAACAAACTCGACAATGCAAAATGAAAATAAATACATGGAAATGTACAGTTACATTTATAAACAGATTTAATATATAATTTTATTGGAAAAATAAGTTTCGTTATAGATTCTTAATTAAATATAATAAATTAAACGTAAACTCTTTAACATGCGGGCATTAAGGGAACAAATCCTTCTGTGGGAGTTGCAAATTCCTGTTTGACCAAAAATCCCGATATGGTATCGGCCACGTTTTGAGGTTGATCTTCGTGTATTGCGTGTCTTGATCTCGGTAAGACTTGGAATTGAAATTTTCCTACGAACATATTAATAAGAAACGCAGGAAACGATATATTTATACCGTATACCTTGCATTTGCCCTATCGTTAGAGCCGTATCTAATCCATGGATATCAGCCAGCAAAAGAACTTTAGGTGTTGGCACATTTAAAAACTTTTGGGAGAGTCCCTCCGGTTGGCACCAGTGGGTTAGGGACCCATTTCAAAATACTTCCGAAGATTCCGAAAACAAAAGACCATTTTATAATAAATCACAAGAGCATCGGGAGCATGGTTATAGTAATAACCATTTTCAACATCCCTTGCGAAACCTGCAATTTTCTGCACTGATTGCATATTTATGTCAAAATATAGAAAAAGGCTATTTCTAATGCTAAAACTTTGCTCTGCAAGGCAGGCATTCCCTTGGGTTCACTAATAACTATGAAACTTGTTTATAATTATTAAATATTTATAAGTATATTATAACAGTGTAAAATATACAATATATATATTTTATTTTTATTATGTCAAAATGTATTTTATTGGTTTTCTTCAGTAAATTTTTCAATATATTTTTTTTGTGTATGGTGGGGCGGGGCTAGTCACAGATTGAGAATCGCTGACATAAAGTATAAGAAAGTATTACTTGATTTTTATTTTCATCGACAATTACACGAAACAATTTTCGAACGTTTGAACTTCGCGCGCAATTAGCTGCCATGTTGTGCAGCAACGGTCGTTGAAATTGTAGACAACTACGAGTCGGTGACGACGATTAGTGAAGAAAAACAAAGAAAAAATGCCTTCGATGTTCTCAGGTATGTGAAATCATTTTAAATACATTTTAAAAATTTGCAGTGGTCTGCACTGAACTTTCTTATACTGGCGCAATCGCGAAGACAAATACGTTTTTCAAAAAAACCATTGCTTTACTACTTACGTATCCTCGACCACAATATACAGTGTTGCGTTGTGTTATCACAATCTAATCACTACTTTGTTTTAACGAAATTTACATTTTTTACCAATAAATCATCTAGAACCATAACTAAATATGCGGTTTTAAATGTCGAAACGGGTATCCATATTAACGACTTTACGAGAATTTTCAGGTTAATTTTTAACTGTCAGATTCCACACCGCTCGCTGCACTAGCGTTAAGATTTTTATGAACAAGAAAAAAAGATGCGTGTGTTCGGTGGTATGCACTACAAGTCAAGTGCTGGTTCCTAGCGACGAGCAATCGAAATACACATCGAAATAACTTACAATATTGTTCAGGATGCGATTTGCCATTCTTATTGGTCAAAGTCACCAAATTTTCGATCGAACATGGTTTTAAATTACGTGTTTTGAATTAAATGTACCAGGTATTGATTTTCAACGATATTTTGACATCTGTCAATTATGCATAATTGAAAGCTATCGTTTTTAATGGCATTTCACCTACTGTCGAATTATGATTCACTAACTGTTAAGGTATTGTATAGACAATTATATAATAATTTAAGAACATTTTAACTATTATTCGATAACTGTCAAAGTTTTGTTTACAATAAGATACATTTCCAAGACGTCAGCTGTCATCTTTAAGAAGCTGTCAAAATTTGTTAATCAATATCCACGTACATTGGCAGGTAACATTTTCCAATGTCTTTATTAGTATTTTCATCATTTTGGTGGCTTTGGTAGACCGTAGTACATTATTATTCTATTTACATCAAACCAAATTATTATACCCAAACTTTGATATAATTTAGAACTGATTACTTATTCAATTAAACAATCGAAATAATTTCTTAATATGATTGACATTTATTATAGCTATATAAATATATATATATATATATATATATATATATATATATATATATATATATATATATATATATATATACAAATTGACAATGTGTCTTGTCAAATAGGACAGAAAAATGTAAAATTTACATGAAAGATGGTCTAATCTTACACCTCAATGGTGTAGTGAACATTAATTAAAACAGGTCCATGAAGACTAACTGGTGGATATTGTCCAGCGATCCACCAGTTAGTCTTCATGGACCTGACCATGACAATATTGTTTCTGGGTTATTACCCTTCGTCAGTAGCGATTACCAAGAACCTTAGTTGTTGAAATACCTTTACATGTAGTGGCCGTCTTGTCAGTGTTCTGTTGTCAGTGGTTCGTTAGGAGTGATTGGCTAAAACCGCGTGTTTAGTTATGGTTTTAAATGATTTATTGGTAAAAAAATGTAAATTTAGTAAAAACAAAGTAGGGATTAGATTGTGATAACACAACGTACACTGCATATCGTGGACGATGATACGTAACTAGTTTGCCGTATGTAGGTCGCATTATCACATAATACAAATGCATAAATAGATTAATATAACAATACCATATAAGGTATGTGATACATATGAAATTCTCTTGCATCAGCGCTACAAATATTTGTTATTTGAATTGATATATAAATCGTATGCGATAGGATTCAATTAAGAGATCGATTAGAGATCTGCGCGACATTAGCTCGATCGCGTCGGTTCGCACACGTAGGTCAGCACGAATCACGCCAAGTTGCATTCTCATTGTATCGCGAGCTGACGTCACAAACGTGCAAATATACAACTTTGCTTCTTAAGCAATTTAATTATGTGCTCGACCACTAATAAACTACATCACATATTTACGAAAGTGTATTGATTCCAACCCGTTAAACTATGTCACTATGTAGGCCCAAGTGTGAGGACGCAGTTTATCACAATAGTTACTAGGTACCCAGCTACCGGCCTAAAAAAATATATGAAAATCAAAGAAATATTATTTTCAAATTAACAGTTATGTTAAGCGGCGAAAACGTATACTGTAATTCGAAAACTTACCTCAATTATTCATAAAAAACCTTAAAAAAACTTAATATTGTGTCATACGATCTGAACTAAAATGTCAACTTAAATATTGTAAAACACCAATCTTAAATAGGAAGCCGTTTTGGCACACAAAACCGCAAGTATTAGTTTAATTTAAATTGATTGCATCTCCAGTGATAAATAATCCTTAAATTTTCGTTTTTGTGTACTGTGTTAAAAATATAAATGTAATTTCATTTTACGTTTTACGCTTTCAGTTATTCGGTCTTGGAATATAATTTGTATTCAATGCGTGAGTTACAGCGTAATTTGCTTCATACAAATTTAGATTATCGGGCGCTTTAAAGAATCACTAATCGTGTTGAGAAAATATTCCTGCATTTCTTCTTATATATATATATATATATATATATATATATATATATATATATATATATATATATAAAGGTTTTAACGCGGGAACATAAAAATATAAAAGGAAGAATTTTCTTAGGCATACACCCGCATGGAAACACGCAACCGCCGACACGTGTTTCTGACTTATTAGTCGTCATCAGGACGGTATAGCCAAATTAAAAGGTGGACAAAATTTGGAGATAAAATACAGTCGGAGTCAACAACAAGCAACCGACCATCCATGCGGGTGTATGCCCAACAAAATTCTTCCTTCTTCCTGCACCACCTAGAAGGGGTGGGAATTTTTGGACCAAATTTGGTAGGAATAGTGCACTAGTCTAGGGAAATAGTTGATTAAAATTTGAAACCCAATCATCAAGTAGTCATGGGATTTTTGACGTTTGTGTAATTTTTTAGAGGTGGTGATAGACAAGCAATTATCGAGTCATTTTTTGAATTTGTTCCACTTTTTGGGTTCCCGTTCTTTAGCTTAAAGTGTTTCACGTGTTTAATGATGCCTAGAGGAAGGAGACCTCAAGTTTACCAGCAGTTGAGTGACTTTGACCGAGGGCGGATTGTTGGTTTAGGAGAAGCAGGTTTTTCGTTTAGAGCAATCGGCAACCGTTTGGGACGGCACCACTCAACAATAATGCGTGTTTATCAAGCGTGGTCTGAACATGGAGTTGAACGTCGGAGAAGAGGCACTGGGGCTCAAAGACGAACCAATGAACGTCAAGATCGCCGCTTAAGACTAATGGCCTTGAGAGGCCGATTCTCTACAACTATATCAATAGCTGATCAATGGTTAGGTGAACAAGGTCGTCCGATAGGCTTGCGAACAGTTTATCGTCGAGTAAGAACCTTTTGCTTGCTGTCTTACTGCCCACATCTTGTGCTACCCCTCACTGCTCAACATCGCCAGGAACGTTTGGCCTGGTACACGGAAAGACTTCAATGGAACTTGGAGTGGCATCGAGTTGTCTTTAATGACGAATCGCGATTTTGTTTAGGAATGCACGATGGTCAGATGACTGTTAGACGAAGACGTGGAGAAAGGCGCAATTATGATTTTTCGATTGCGAGGCATGTTCACCGAACTGTGGGGTTGATGGTGTGGGGTGCTATTGCTTACGGCAGAAGGTCACCCTTTCTCTTCATTCGGGGCAGTATGACCGCCCGACGCTACATTGACGAAGTGGTAGAACCACATGTTCTTCCATATCTTCGAGGGTTGGAAGACCCACTTTTCCAGCAAGATAATGCACGACCTCACGTAGCAAGGGTTTCTCTTGACTCCTTTGAAGAGGCCAATGTTAATCTTTTGCCTTGGCCGCCAAGATCTCCCGATTTGTCGTTCATTGAGCACGTGTGGGACATGATGGGTAGAAGATTGAGGAATCTACCGAACCCACCGTTGACAATAGAAGCTCTACGGCATGAAGTACAGGCTGCTTGGGATGCCATACCCCAAGAAGACATTGATCACCGGCTGGAATCAATGCCAAGGCGGGTCAATGAGTTTATCAGAAATAGGGGCGGACCAACACATTATTAAAGAAAAATCAAAATGATGAAGTGTTTTCTTTATCAAATTTTAATCAATTGTTACCTTAGACTAGTCCAATGTTTCTGCCAAATTTGGTCCAAAAATTCCCACCCCTTCTAGGTGTTGCAGTTTATATGTCACTGAGTATGTATATATATATATATATATATATATATATATATATATATATATATATAATTGGCAACTTAGTTATGTCGTCAAATTGAATTTATTGATACCTTGGATAATGATTTATTATTTATCGAAAGTACTTTGCTGTAACTCACGTTACTATGCAAGCGTATACAAAAGCAATCAGCCGAATCCAAATTTAGCGCCCTCATTCAATTCAAAATAATTGGTTTAACTGGATTACAGACAGTAAGTAAATGCGCTACGCAAGCAGCATATAAAGCAGCGAGTCCCTTTAGACAACTCTAGGTTACATTCTTTACTATGTCACTTGTTACTTCCGTTGTCACATTCTGTCGTCTGGCAAATTCCCTTCAAGATTTTTTTTTTTTAATATTTAATATAATAGCATTAAAAATGGAACGAGTTAAATGCATGAATATTATCCATTAAAATATTGCACCATCTTCGGTGGTTATTTAATAAATTATATTAGATATTAGCAACGAATATGATACACGTATCGTGTACACGAAAACAATAAAATCACAGCGAAAGAAAGTTATAAGGATCGGAGACATAAAACGGCGAAGCAAATAAGATTTCTTGAATAACGCAGTAAAGCACATAATTGTTATTTTACAACAATATTAAGTATCTTGTCACCATTAACAAAGCACGTGGTACTCTATTCTAAGAATCGATTTTACTACAAAGTTTTTATGCGTGGCCAAGGTTACACTGTTAAAAGGGTAAGAGCTTCTCCCTTTCCGTGTTTTTTTACTTAACTAACAACTCTAGTTTTTGTGCTCGTGTAGATGAATTTGGTGTAAGTGAAAGTTACTCATTTCTTCGCACGCGGGACGTGTATACACACGATATTGATTTTTACACCTAAAGCATAACAGTATAATGTGTATCAGATATTACGGTTTATTTACAATTTTTTTTTAGTGTCCTTGCCCCAGGATTAATGATCGTTTCATATTATGATTACGACGTACTAAAACACTATACATAAAAAGTTTTTATTCTGTTTCGTCTGTTTTATTTCATTGTTTTTATTTTTTATTATTTTGAGTTGCGATGAACAAAATTTTAGTGTAGTCAAAATTTGAAAAATCAAAAAACTGGTTTAAATCCTGCCATGTAAGATAATAAGATTTTCTAAACGTTGACGTTGTGACTATAGATACAGTAAGTGAACGACCGCCACCTGAGAATTATTACGTCGTGTTCCCTGCACAGTGAATAATTTAAAAAAATCTGAATTAAACGCGTCGAATTCTGCGGAAATAGTTTTGAGTTGAATTTTGGATTGCTGTTATTATATGAAGTGATCGTATTTGCAACAGAAATACATTTATGCAGTGCTCTTGATCATAAAATTTTGTACTATCAGAGAGTGGCAGCTATAAAAATTTTATTTGCTCACATGGGCGGATAAACAAATTTCTAGTAAACATACTATGTTGTACTTCATGAGTTCTATTGCCAATTAAATGTAACCCATTAATTTTCGGGAAACTTAATCCCATTAATATACAAATCTTTCCAACGTATTCGTTTTTTTTATAATTTAATGAACATAATTTTCAATTTCAATTAATTATATATTCAGTTATCTTATACAACTAATTAAATAAAAATTACTTTACCTTATTAGAGATTAAAAAAAAAAGATTAAAAAAAAAAACACGAAAAATAACTAAATAATAAATTTTTGATGTAATATTTTAAATGTGTGACTAGATTACCTTTAAATGACAACTCATTATTTTGCTATCAGTTCAAGTTAATAATAATACATCACCCGGAAATAATTTATTAATCTACTTTAGTCGTTCACAAGTTAGTTCTCGAATTCAGCCGTGATTTATATTTCTTAAAATACTCGCCATCGAAAATATATATCTAAATATAAATAGCCAAAACTTAAATTTAACGTACATATTCTGCACGTTTTTATTGACTGCATATTAATTAATACGAAATATAAACATGTAATTATTTTATGATATATGACAAGCAGCGACGGCTATAATTATTATTTAATTGCAGCATTAAGTTAAGTGGCAATATTCGTATATACAAAATAGCCGAACTGTCCTATTTATTCCCGAGTGAAAATAATCTTTAAATCGATAGGCGAAAAACTGAAACGCAAACGACGGGGGAAAATATTTTTAACGAATGGACAAATATTTTCATGGACGATTCAGAATTACGTTATTGTATTAATTAGAAGTAATAGATAGTTGTAAAATCTTTTTTTTTATAATATAAATATATTTATAATAATATTATATTTGATTTAATAGTATTTCTAATATTAATTAATTTGGAAAAAAATTTCATTTATTCCGTTTCCATGAAGTAAATTTTCGTTTCATATCGCATTCAATTTCCGTTTGGAATTATTTATTATTAATCTTGTATTTTATTCTTAAACCGTTTTTCTAATATTTTGAAAAAAAAATTATAATCTTCAAATAATAATATTATTGGAAATATGGAGAGAAAAAACATTGGAATCGTATAAATCATTGAAGTTTGATACAAAGGAACCGTTTGTGTTTGTAATTAAACGGCTTCGAGTTGACCTTCTGACCACGAACACGCCTACGTGGATTATAAGTACAATGATACTGAAGCCATTTCTGACAACCGTAAATCAGTTGCTACCGCAATAATACTACGACATGATTTCCCGGAAATGTAAAAGCTTATGTAACTAACGATTTATGTACAATTTTAATAGTTTCGTTACCAATTTTAATGGAGTTGAATAATTGAAACAAAATGAAAACATGAACAAAAGAAACTAAAAATCGATATAAATAAAAAATGTGATATGAAAATTAAAACAGGGACAATAGAGAAGTGAAAAAAATCGGCTTTATATTGTCGTCGTTAGTATATCTTTTACCTCTACAGTATGGTCATAAGGATATCTATACCAACCCAACCCAACCCAACCCAACCCAACCCAACCCAACCCAACCCAACCCAACCCAACCCAACCCAACCCAACCCAACCTGGCGTGAAAGTCTAATGCATGTATTTTCTTTCCATTGCCGTCAGTTTTGTTAAATTTCGGCTCAGTGTGTTTGGTTCAATCTTGTGGGATTAACGTGCGATCTGGATCGTAGATGCAATCACCTCAATGATTGTTAAAGTCTTAACGTTCGTTAAAAATTCAGCATTTAAATGCTGAATTGCTAAAATCGCCTCTAATTTATTATCGTGGTTTAGCGTTCGTTTGCAGTTTGTTTTTAGTTTAGGGATATCGATACCCATTTTAAGAATTTTTTAACATATTTCATGCTTCACAATTGCCACCACTTGAAATGTTGGCGGATAAGGCAACAATTCATAACGCAATTCCACTAAATTTTGTTGTAGCAACTCGATGTTGCACTCACAGCACTCTTTTTACAAAAAAGTTTTCTTGATGTTCGACATCAAAATGTGTCAGCATCATTGGCCAGCTATTGTTATTCCTCTTTCTAAATAATCAATAAAGATTACACCTTTGGAGCCCCAAAACACTGTGGCCATGACCCTATTGACCGAAAAAAATGTTTTGCCTTCTTGGGGGCACGTTCCTTTGGAGAGGTCCATTGTTTGGATTATTTTGTCGTGTTGGTTGTTGAAATGTGTGAAGAAGGATTCTAATTCGAGTCTGTTGTGTGGCCAGATTATGAACGTGTCGTCTACATATCTTAGCCAGCTCTCACTTCAGTTCCGAATTCCAAGTCAACATGATTATGGCAACAGTGGGATTGTCGAAAGCTCGTGCTACAAATAGTTCAACAAAGAACCAACACGCAACGCGAACCAACACCCGGGAAGCCAAAATGCAAATTTTCGGTCGCGAAAACCTCCAACACAACATTATACACCTGTACGGGGAGGAGATGCTAAACCAAACGGAGAAGTTTGAAAAACTACGGACCACAAGAGAGAAGCTGTTATGTGACCTAACATTCCTACGACGATGCCGAGACCACAAGATCATTCCGGTATGCTGCAAAGTGTTATTTCATACTAAGACAAGAAAAACTACAAATATTCTGAACAGGACAGGGCACGCCCTACTCAGGGACGCCATCCAGAGAACCAGAAAACATATAAATGAAATAGACTCAGAATTAGTTAAACTACATCTGAAACTCAGCAACAAGATACATCCGGCTTATGGCAAATAATCGATACATTAGCCAACTTCAAAGCTGAAACTGTAAAAAGAAAAAAGACCAACACGCAGATACAAAAATACGAACGACTACAATCATCAAAATTGAATCACATTGAAGAGGATTAGTGTAAGGAGACTGGCTTACCCTGTGGGAGTTTCGCCGTTCATTGTGTGGCGCACTTTAATGAACAAGGTCTTCATCCTTTCCATATATAAAAAGTCCAGGCATTAAAACCAGAAGATTTTCCCAGGATCAGATTTTGTGAAAGGTTACTTCGTAAAAATGAACAAGAAATGGAGTTTGTTCAAAAAATTTTACTGACAGACGAGGCAACGTTTACCAAAAATGGTATTTTCAATGCCCACAATACTCACATTTGGTCAGATGAAAACCCCCATGCAATCCACCAATGGGATTTTCAGGACCGATTTATTGTTAATATCTGGACAGGAATGGTCGGAAATCATTTGATTGGTCCTTACTTCTTACTGCCTCGATTATTTAGAGTTCCTAAATTCTAATCTGAAAAACCTATTGGAAGATATGCCTTTAATTATTCGAAGAGACATGTGTTATCTTTATGATGGGGCCCCGTCTCATTATGCTTTAGCAGTGCGGACATGGTTCGACAAAAAATTTCCAGGGAGGTGGAAAAGAAGGAATGGACGAGTTTTCTGCTCCACCAGATCGCCAGATCTTAATTCGTGCGATTACTTTTTATGGGGACACATGAAACAGGTAGTTTACGCAACCCTTATAAATACGTTCGACGAACTAAGAAATCGAATCGTAAATGTCGCTGAACAAATCCTTATATGATCAGAAGAAGTCGGCAGTCGTTAATACGACGTGCTTGAGTCATGTATAAGACACGGTGGGTGGTTAAACAACTTTTGTAGTCTCCTTAAACACTAAAATTTTGTTTTGGTATTTTACGGTTTTTTGTTGTTTTTTCATCACTTTTCATCTCACACATCTAATAATTCTTGTAGTGTTTTTGTAAATTATTTAAAACAAATTTCATAGTATTGTAAACGTATTAGGCGTTGAAAATGCTGCAATAAAGAAGCGAAACGTAAGCTTGAACAAATTGATGGTTTTTTTTCTTTTTCCTAATAGTTGAGAAGCCGAATACTGTTTTTGCAATAACTTTAAATTAAACTACAATTGTTACATCAATCACGATTGTCACAAAAATGACTTTTCAATTATAGTAAATATGGGATTCTAACACACTATCAAATAGCTTCATGGAAGCAATGCAGTTGAAGTTTTAAAGAAATAGGGTAACACCACCAAAAAAATACCATCATTTCGGAATAGACTTATATATTTAACCGAATGCAGAAGACTATCCCTCATAACGGCAAACATTACGCATATGATAAACAGCTTTACTAACTGGCTTGGACAGGAAAACCACAAGAGAAGCTGAAGCTAAAGAACAAGTTAAAAATCAAATTAATAACTTTTGAAATCAATCACACCAATGCCATGTTATGCCAACTGAGCACAACTTTACAAAGTATATTAACTAAAGCAAAGTCGTTGCTGCCTCGAGAGGTTATTCATGACTTTATTACACATCAGATCATTTCAATAAAATTAAAAATTTCAATATTAAAAAAAAATAATATTAAAAATTCTTCGACTAAATCTACAATAAACAAAATGAAATATTTAAGAAATGGTTTAAAAATTTCACTAGTAAAGAAATACCTCTCGAGATTAGGAATCGTCGCCGTTTGCTTCACCTAACTTTCCTTACTACTCTAAAATTTATTTTCGACACAACGTATTTCTCTTTCAATAAACATTTTTTTTCTTAAATTTCTGTTACCAATAATCATCCCTTTCCCCAATCATTGCCGAAATAATTTTGAACACCATTATCAAAGATTCAGTCACACGCCTACCATTTCAATTTCCGTTTATATATCAGTATGTTGATGATATCATCTGCAGTATTCCTAGAGATTCCAAGGAAACTGTCATGGAAGTGTTTAATTCCTTCCACGACCGCCTCCGATTTACCATCGAAATGGAACAAGAACAAAAAGTACATTTTCTTGACACGTTAGTCATCAGTACTGATGATGGTATCATCAAAATCAACTGGTACCAAAAACCCACGAGTTCTGGGAGATGTCTTCATTTCAACTCCTAGAGCCCTTTTCAACGCAAAGTAAATGTTATTTTAGGTCTTAAACATAGAATCACCCACATTGCTCATCCTGAACTTTATCAAGTTTACAGGTACTATATAAAATTTACTATAGAAAATAACTACCCTCCTTTACTTCTTAGCAAATTGCTTTTTTCAAACCCACCTTCCAGACAACAACCCGAAATCCCCCAAGAAACCGGAAAGATTTATATAAGTTTCCCATAATTACATCAACTTTATGGTTTTTTCTTTTTCCTGATCGTTGATATATATAATAACGTGAAATAACTACAACTACAACAACGAAATGAAAAATAAAAAAATGCTTAAAATAATGATAATGTTTTATCACATAGCAAAGAAGAAGAAAGAAAAATGCTATGAACATTAATCAATTTGATAAAGCATGCTTTTTATATACAAACTGTTTAGTTGGTACAAAGAGCATGTTTTAGATGATAGCGATGCGACGGATTGGTTTGTGGTGTTGCAATGTCTTTGTTGGATAATCTGATAATTCTTACTACCTATGTATGTAAGTAGTATGGTATTATATATATATATATATATATATATATATATATATATATATATATATTCGGAGCCCCCGGATTCTGGTTTAAAATTTCTTGATTAGTCTCTAAATTCTGACAATAATGCATCACAAGTGGATTTTGGTTGTCCTTCTTTTGTTTAAATAACATGAAATAAATGTGACATAGGAAAATAAATTAAACTGTTTTTTTTTTGTCAAAATATCAACACCTCCAGATGAATTTAGAGACGTGTCCATTCATATGTACATGTTGCCTTGATATAAAAAAATGTAATTTCCGGTTTAACCGGAAATTGGTTATTACTGAAAAGCATGTATGAAAAATTTTGTTTTAATATTTCTTATTTATTACTATATATATATATATGTTGATTCGTAGATTCTCGCGGGTAGTAATAAACCGCGTAGTTGGATTGTCCCTCAATAGGTTGCGTCAACGTTTCGACAAAGTCTCATTTTCCATCTTCAAATTCGTCTTTTCCGTATCACTCAACAGGTACAATTCAACTATGGGGTTCATTACCCTAGAACCAAGAATCACACACACACATAAATATATATACCGTACCGTCAATTAAATTCCTCATTAAGGTGGGCTATGATTTCATTGGGTTTTCGCCTAAGATTTGTAGTACTGATAGCTGTTCAATTATTTAATTAAAAATGTGACAGTTACTTACAACTCCTTTCTCTTCAATTACGTGTTGCCAACTTTATGAAATAAACACAGCTTATTTTAATGAGGAATTTAATTTAAGGCACGGTATATATATATATATATATATATATATATATAAATAAATGCAAGGAGCATCGACCGTACGTTAAGATCCAAAACGATGAATATCGAGGAAAGCGGTCAGTTTCTTTTTCGGGCACTAATAAAACTCAATTAGTTGTTCTTTTCTATATTTCGCAATATAATTGATTGCTTCATCAGGAAAGCTACAAGTTAATGCCTCATTAAGAACCGATTCACGTATTTATAGATTATCAAAGTAATATTAATATAGCTTATAATAGGAAATTTAATAACATTAAAAAAAGGAATTTACTTAAATATAATAGGTTGTGTAGAGATGTTGCAGGTGTAAAGTTGTTCAATAATAATGATGGATGGTTTGTTAACTTTTCACAAATTGAGATACCGGAAGATATTAGTAAATTTTTGTCATTGGGACCCAAATTTAGCTTAAATTGTTCTCCCAGGGATGTAAATACGGGTGTCTTATTAGCTGAAGTTGAGGACATAATTTCTAGTTGGCCCGATAAAGATAGGAACAAGTTAAGAGCTCGCGTCACCAATATTGTAACAAATTTTTATAATTCATACTCAGATCATGCTGTAAGCTCACCATTTCAATCTATTTTCAATAAAACAAAACTGTTTTTAAAAAATCATAACAACTTATTAATCACAAAAGCGGATAAAGGTAATGTTACAGTAGCCATGGAGAGGGTTGATTATGAAGAAAAAATGATGTCACTTTTAGGTGATGAAACAACTTATGTTAAGGTACAAAGAGATCCTACAGGAACGGTACAGACAAAAATAAATGAATTGTTTAAGGAATTCCTTAACAAAAAATTTATAACTAAAGAAATGCACAAAAAGCTTAATATACATAACTCTGTACCCTCAAAAATGTATGGTCTCCCAAAAATCCATAAAGAAAACACACCGTTAAGACCGATAGTATCTTTTATTGGCTCATCCACATATAAATTATCATCATATTTTTCAGAAGTTTTAACTCTTTCCTTAGGCGATCGTACAGATTACAACGTGAAAGATTCGTTTACATTAGTAGAAGAACTAAATGATTTTGAATTACCTGATAACTTTGTTTTAATTTCGCTGGACGTAGTCTCTCTTTTTACAAATATTCCTCTTGACTTGGTCCTGTTTATAGTTAAGGATAAATGGCCTCTCATTGAAGAACACTGCAACTTCAGTTTGGACGCTTTTATTTCGTCCCTTTCATTTATTTTCAATAACTGTTTTTTCACCTTTAAGAATAAGTATTATAGACAAATTTTTGGTGCTCCTATGGGTTGCCCCCTGAGCCCGATAGTTGCTCAGATAGTGCTAGATTACATGTTTGACTATATCATCCCTGCACTTCCTTACAATTTACCATTCATAAAAAAGTATGTTGATGATGTCGTCTGCGCGGTTCCTGCGGATTGTATTGATGACACCCTATGCATATTTAACAGTTTCAATGAAAATATTCAATTTACGATCGAAGTGGAAAGTGACAGATCTGTACCATTCTTGGATACTAAAGTTATTCGGGGGGAAACAAATCACATCATGTTTAATTGGTATTGTAAACCGACAGCATCAGGCAGGTACATAAATTATCACTCAAACCATCCTTTCAGACAGAAATTGAATATTATTCTCGGTTTAAAAAATAGAATTTTAAAAATTAGTAACCCTTGTTTTCATAACAACAATCTAAAATGTCTAGCTAAAGTAATTATAAATAATGGTTATCCACGCACTCTAACAAATAGTTTGATTTTCAATGCCCCTCAGAACATTACGCAGAACCTGGATAACTCAAATAATGAACCCGTTGTATACAGACGTTTACCATTCATTAACGACATAACACAAAAGATTGTAAGAATCTGTAGGAATGATAATATTAAGATAGCCAAATATAACTTAAAAACTATCAACCAGTTGTTCACCAGGGTTAAAGATAAAACTCCAGAATGCTATAGGTCTGAAATAATTTACAAAATACCATGTTCGGTATGTGAGGGTTGTTACATAGGACAAACGTCACAATGGTTGAAATCTAGAATTACCCAACATAAGAGTGATTGTAGGATTGGGAAGAATTCGTGTGCTTTGTCCTTACATTTCTCTGAACAAGTGCATAACTTTGATTTTTCTAATGTGTCCATTTTGGAAACACAATCAAAATATAAACATAGAATTTTTTTAGAAATGTATTACATCAACAAGCACACGGATGCGATCAATTTTAGGTCAGATGTCAATCAACTTAGCAACATCTATACGCATTTATTGAATTTTAGTTTCACAAACAACACACTCGATGATGATTCCCTTTAGTGCATTCTTTCCCGGTTCAATTCATATTTAAATTTTGGTTTTGTAAGGTGCGTGTTGGCACCGACAACATTTAAAGTTAAGTTGGTACCTAACACAAAAAAATTTTCAGTTCTTCGGCATTTAGTCAAATACTTAACCTCAAATTTTAACATGTGTTTACAATGTGACGAAATATTTTTACGTTTTAACTTCATCTATTTTAATTAATTTAATCGCTCGATGTATCAATGGGATAAATGTTTACTTCGCTAGTTTCAAAAAACGACTCTCTTTTGTGTGAGTATATTATTCCTGATGAAGCAATCAATTATATTGCGAAATATAGAAAAGAACAACTAATTGAGTTTTATTAGTGCCCGAAAAAGAAACTGACCGCTTTCCTCGATATTCATCGTTTTATATATATATATATACATATATATATACATATATATTCTCCTTTTTTTCTCGGGTAATGAACCGTGTTGTATAATTGCACCTGTAAGGGTTGTTCCGACGTTTAGGCAATGTCACAATTGTCATTGTCAGGTTGGTCTTCTCGGTCTAAGGTACGGAACAACCCATACAGAGACAATTCTACAACGTGGTTCATTACCCGAGACAAAAGGAGAACAGATTTTACCCGCGAGAATCTACGCATCAACATATATATATATATATATATATATATATATATATATATATATATATATATATATATATATATATATATATATATATATATAATAGTACTTATCTTGTATCATGAGCAGTCAGTCGTCAAATAAAACACTTTTAGCAATATTAAAGTTTATTGCGACACCTTTTTTTGTAATAACGTGTTTTGAAAACCCTTGCCAAGCACATCTTTTCTGAATTCAATCGTCCAACAAATAATCCAACGTATCACTACCATACAAAGCATGTTTCTTTAGATTTAACTAATCTAGAAAACGCATGCTTTGGATGGCTCATTAATGTCCATAGCATTTTATTGCATCATTTTTATATCTTTATGTTTTTGTTTCTTTCTCTTCGATATATTCTGATATTTTATCCTTTTTTTCACTTCTTCGATTACTTATTTATATTTATTATTCTTTTCTTTTTTTTTTCATTTTGCAATTATTATCCACAATTTTAATTTTTCTCCTTTTCGAATCGTTTTGTATTTCTACCCCTTATGCAGTTTGATATTTCTTGTTAGTAGTGAAATTTACATGTTTGCGATGTGTGGGGTAGTATAAGGGTAAAAAACTATAATTGAAGTTTAAGCATTTTACCAGGTTTTGTTATGTGCTTTCTCTTTTCATTTAATGTTTTTTTTTTATTTATATATTTTCGCACTTTTCCTTTACTAGGTAAATTTTTCGTTTGTAATATAGTACCTTTCACTGTGTTTTCATATAATTTTTTACACGTTTCAAAATGTAATAATTTCTGTTGATGTTATTTTAATTTTCTTTCGATTGTATGTATGATTTTTAAATGCAAATATTCGAAATCGATTTTCAAAATCGAAAAAAAGAAAACTATTTTCTTTCGCTTGATGTTTACCCTATTGTGATTGTTACGATGGTTCACATATTCTGTAGGTTTCGTAAGTGAAGCCAGCTTTTATTTTCCTTGCAATCCAACGAATTCAAATATTCGAAATCGCATGAAGATAATTATTTTTTGCTTAATGTTTATTCAGTTATGAAGGTTCACATATTGTGTATTATTCTCGATTTCATAAGTGAGGCCAGCGCGGCTCACTTAGTTTTATTTCTCTTAAAGACTGTCGAATTCAAATCTTCAAAACAGTGTAAAGAAAATTATATTTCTTTTGCTTGGTCTTTACTTGATTGTGATCATTTGAAAGTTTCATATATTACGTATGATTTCACAGATTTAAAAAATAGAATTCCAAAATGAATAATAATGAAAAAAATTATTAAATATTAAATCTTTCAAACATCTTGATTTTGAAAACGCACACTCAACGATACAAACATAACATGAAAAGTTTGTTTATTTCAGCCGGAAGTTACGTTAATGCTCATTGTTCCCAGCCAGCATAACCTATAAATTTGATTTGTTCTGCTGACGATTTTATTATTGCGGTTATTACCACTTAAATATTTTCGAAATAAACATCTTGGAGATTGGCACCTTCGGGATTTTAAAATAAAACTATACGCAATATTAATGTAAGTATAAACACAAAACATACGTTCAGTCGCTGATGATGAAGTGAAGTTACTAAATGTCTAATGTAAACAAAATTCGCACAGCAACACAACGTCGGCAACGCATTGAGGCACTACTGAAATTTTGGAAAACATCACCCCAAATATCACCGGAAAAATGATATGTTTAATCGGTGTCGATACGCAATGATGAAGCTGCCGTCGCACCAGCTATCATCCTTCGATACTCACGACATACTACACGTTGGTCGACATAAAAGTTCACTGCGCGTCGCGACGCTAAGGTTGTTCACTGTTTAGACGCAAGCGTCGTCGCTCTCGAGAAATGTTCGAATTGACCCCACCCGAATTAAACTCAACTTTAAAATCGTTATCCGACTATTTCTTAATTTTCACATTTTCAGCTCGACCAATCGTTTTAAATAAACAATTCTAATACTTTTACCACAAGCACCCTTACATTTATCAAACACACGTTTTCATTTATTTACAGTTGGTAGAACTAACCCGGCCACGATGGTAAGACTGTGTCATTAGTTAGTTAACACTTCTCTTATTCGCAAGTGTTTATGTAATTCTATACATAATATAGTTTCATTTTACGATGAGACGTCGATGATTAAATAATAAAAATAGCTTATTGATTTATAACGAAATGGATTGTAAACGTAATCAATTATTCATTCAAGGATAATGTGTATAAAATTTGAAAAAAAAATTCTTTCTGTTTCCCTGCAAGTTCGTTTATTGTAGTTAGTTCGTTTTAATGATAGTTTTTTGCTTAAGTATCGATTAACTTGAAAA